>CM059293.1:2982500-3582500 GCA_030340665.1 Neosalanx taihuensis
TAGTTAAAGGAAAAAGGGTGGGAGGGAGAGGGGAAGGAGGGAGGGAGGGAGGGATGGGGGAGGAAGAGGGAGGGAAGGAGGGGGGGTGAGGGCGCTCAGGGGGAGAGGGAACGAAAACGGATAGGGAAGAAGAAAAAAAAAATGAAACCGCATCGTAGTGAAGATGAGAGCCTTCAGGATGGATGGAGATTGGAGACGGAGAGAGAGGGAGAGAGAGGGAGAGAGAGGGGGAAGAGGGAGAGAGAGGGGGAAGAGAGAGAGAGAGAGCCGCCTGTTCGCCAGGAGAAAAAGAGGGAGCTGCTTTTGATTTGTCTATTTCCGAGAAGAGTGGAGGAGGTGTTCAGGGTGGAAAGCAGGGCGCAGTTGACACACATCATCCAGTAGCTGTGTGTGTGTGTGTGTGTGTGTTTGACATGTCTGTACCCACGCATTGTTGGATCCCGGTGCTTCGCTGCACAGTCCTTCTTTCATTGTTGATTTTAGTTTGAGCATTTCTGTTTTAATACCGTTGATATTAAGGCATTTATAAAGGCATGAATGAGATGAAAGCTTAAATACAGCTCATTTCTATTTCTTGACCCAGTGAGATGAGACCACTATTGTTAGGAGTATGTAGAATATAACGTTTTTCTGATAGCTTAGTAGATAAATAGTGCACCTCTTCTTGATATCCATACCTGGCAATGGAAGTACACATGCAGATGACCCAGATACATAGCTGTGATTTTCTATCATTTCCAGTGTTGAGATTTCGCAGTTCTTCCTGTTTAGTAGATGAGTTTGTAAAGTCAAATCCTGCCACTTTAAGCAGCATACATCTGTAAAAGGGTCTTTTAAAGCACATCCTCACATCATTCAAAACTGTTATGACAAGTAACTTTTTGTCCGGTTTAAATGTATTAGTAATTTTTACCCCAAATGAAGGGTTACTGATTGAAGCTTGCCCTCCCTCGCTCCCTCCTCTCCTCCTACTCCCTCCCCCCCCTCCCCCTCCCTCCCTCACCCTGCAGTAGCAGCTATAGCAGTTAGCTCGGTCAGTCCAGAGCAGAGTGGCTGACTCGTAGCCCCGCTGGTTGTTAGGAAGCGTAGCATTTGGTCGTTCCTGGCTCTGGATCACGGAGCACCGCGGGGTGCAGCTATGGCTGCGCTCTGCTGGGCCCTGGCAGGACAAATCAAATGGACAACAGCTTGACTAGTGCCCACTTAGGCAGGCATGAGCCCTCACTCACCACTCCAGCGTCCAGCCATGAGACGCCCAGCCTCCGCACACAACCTAGTGGCTACCCTACCTAGCCACCACACCCCCTGTGACCTCTCCAGTTCAAGACCCAGTAACCAAGCTATCAAGCCACAAACAAGTAACCAGGTTGAATACCCGGCTAGCTCCATTACCCAGGCTACCCAGCTACCCCCCCTAGCTATCCTAGCAGTACCTAGCTCCTCCACCTAGATGCCCCCAAACATCAGTGATGGGCTCTCCTAACTAGTTACCCTAATGACAGGGATCAGTGTTGCCCCCTCTGGATCATCTGCTCTAGCCTCCAGCCCCCTGTGCCAGCCTACAGCCCCCTGCTCCAACCTACAGCCCCCTGCTCCAGCCTACAGCCCCCTTTGCCAGCCTACAGCCCCCTGCTCCAACATACAGCCCCCTGCTCCAGCCTACAGCCCCTTGCTCCAACCTACAGCCTCCAGGCTCCACTCTTAAGATCTAGATTTGAATATGCAGTCTGGCCTGTATACTGACTCAGTGTGAGACTAGACCTGCCTCTGTACATTACACAGGGTTTCTTACTCCGTTTGGCAACCTTTAGAAATTTTTAATTTTATGCATTCCATAATTATTGAAATGAGTTTGTTGTCGTCCTTCCAGGGCTAAATGTTCTTTGTATTGTACTGTCAGTACGACCTAGAAAGGCTCTTGTCTCTGATGTGTACAATAGGCTGCTCATGACTCAGTTAACAGGGAGAGTATATTTGATCTGTATTATCCATGTGGGCGCAGGCATATCAACCGCTAAGCTTTACTTCTCATAAGGAGCTAATCAACAACTCTGTGCTTTCACTCTTTTCTTGTCTTATAGCCATCCACACACACACACACACACACACACACACACACACACACACAATCTGACCACAGCTACCCTTGTCCTTCTGTTCCGATCTCCAACTTCCTTCCTCCTCCTCCTCCAACCAAACTCTTTACCCTAGCTTTCCTAGTCATCCTCCTGTGTTCTGGAACTTTCTGGCCGGCTGTCTCATGCTAATTGGTGGTTAAACATGGTGGGTGTGAGGCTGGGCCCCCCTGGAAGCTGACAGGACCAAATGGCTGGCAGTGCCCGCCTGGCGCCCCCCCGCGGGGCGCTGGTGTGGATGGTGTTTTAGGCCGCTGTTCAAACTCAGCAGGGGGCAGCGTTCTCTCCTGGTGTCTCAGGCACACCCAGCACCCGGCTTTCTCACACACACACACACACACACACACACACACACACACACACACACACACACACACACAGACACAGACACAGACTAAGTCACACACACAGACTCAGTCACACACACAGATTCAGTCACACACACACACAGAGGAACAGACACATAAGACGCAGACGCAGAGATGCACGCAGGCACACAGCGTTCACACTCCAGACGACAGCAGGAGCACAGACGCGGTCACTTTGGAGACTCAGTCCAAACCCTGCAGGGGAGAAAAGTTTACAGTACTCCCTCTCTCTCCCTCCCTCTCTCCCTCTCTCTCTCTCTCTCTCTCTCTCTCTCTCACTCTCTCTCCCTCTCTCTCTCTCTCTCTCTCTCTCTCTCTCTTTTCATTAACGCCTTTGGACTTTTGGAATATTAGACTATTTCTTTTCTTTGTGTTTTTTTTTTCTCTTTTTCTTTTTTCTTCTCGAGGAGTGATGTTGTTTTGCGATGCAAAACTCGTCTGCCAGATTGTGCAGGGTTGGACTTGGATCAGATACATCCTGTTTTGCCGGAGATTATGAAGTGTAGAAATGTACACAGCAGCCTAACCCTAACATTATAGGAAGAACCAGACTGTTCACGTTCCTTCAACCAGGCACAAACATGAAAGCAACATCCGTTTATTAGGGATCCATATTGCCCTCTAAATTGATATTAATCTTCATAATGAAAGGGACATTCTGTGCGGATGAAAGCAGATGTTGTTGCTGTTCGCAGCAGTGTGATAGCTGCACAGACAGCAGCATACCTCTGGTCTGTGTGTGAAGCGGTTCCTCTGACAGGAGCCTCTTCTCTGACCCCCAGTGTGAGGGAGGCCGGAGGCTCTGCATGCCTCTGGTCCGGCATGTGTTGTTGTGTTGTGGACATCTGCAGCAACACTCAGGGGCCCTTCTATCTGGGGCGTGACACTTTACCCTTCAGCAACCTCCTGAGATGCAACTCACTGTGCACTTCTGTCTCTCCCTCACTTTTTTTCCTCTCTCTCTCTCTCTTGCTTTTTCTCTCTTTTTTCTCTCCTTTGTTTCTGCTTCTTTCTTTTGTCTCTACTGTCTTTCTCTCTTTTCCTCTCCCTCTCTCTCTCTGTCGCTCACAGGCAGGAGAGGGAGGTGTGGGAGCGTTGCCGTGGTGAGGACATGGCGGCCGTGACCCTCTCAGCACAGCAGCGGGAGCAGGAGCTCTCAGCCCGGCTGCAGCAAACAGAAGCCCAGCACGAGCTCTACGGTGGGAGTCCAGCCGCTAGCTTAGCACCGCCTGCCAACAACACCTTCCTCTCCTCCCTCTCTCCCTCACCTTCTCAAACCCCCTCCTCCTCCTCTCACCCCTGCCTCAGGCCAGCGCCGAGCCCAGCTCAAACCCGCTCCGCTGCTAGCCACACCTGTAACCTTCGGCTGTGCGCAGGAAGCAGCTGTGGAGCTGCGGGCAGGGCGGCCGCAGCGTATTAGTTAGCGTTTAAGGAGGGCGGGGAGGAGGAGAAAGGCGAGGGGGGTGTGGGGGAGTGAGGGGGGTGAGGGGGGTGCGGGGGGAGGAGCGGGCCCCGCTGTCTGTTGATTTGGGAGTGCTGCTCCCACATCTGTCGGACCATCTGGATCTCCTGCTTTATTTACCTGTGTTTCGGAGAGGCCTGCTGTCTGCCACAACAAAGGAACAGGAGGAAACAAAGACAGGGTGTTTTTTTTCCTGGCTCTGCTCGCTGTGGCTCAGCTCTCCGACACACATGTTGTCTAAAGAGAGGCGGCATCAGAGACACAGCAGGAAACTCCCCGGGCCGGTGGAATCACTCCTTTAATACCAAACCCCACTTCCTCCTCTCAGAAGTTAATTAGCCTCCACGCACACACACACACACACACACACACCCTCCCCGGCCTCAATCATCTCTCTAAACTGTTTTTGGTCAATGTCGGCTGAATCGCCTCTAGATGATAGTTCTCCCTCTTTCTCTTCCTCTCTTCCTCTCTGTATCTTTCTCTCTTAATGTCTCTCTCACTTTGTCCTCTGTGTTTGGTGCCAGGTTTTCTTGGTCTTTATATACCATGTTTCTGTCCTGCACATGCCCAGCTGCTTTCAAAGCACCGTGGCTAATTAGCATTCTTTGGGCAACTTTTCCTGCAGAGACAAAACTTGTATTTTTTGGTGAGTGTACTGATGCTTTGTGTTTGTGTTTGTGCACACATGCTGTCTTGTTGCGTGTGTGTGCGTGTTGTTTCACTTCACACTAGGTCCAAAAGAAGCTTGTCACACCACCTCCCAGTATGTGTGTATCTGCTTGTAGAGGTGCCATGTCCTGTGTGTGTGCTGGACCCCTTTGTAAACAGGAAGAGCCTTTTGTAGGAGAGCCGTTTGTTTATATGTATCCAGGCAGACTATCTCTGCTGTCTGCCCACAGCATCGGGCTGCTCCTAACCCAAATGAAAAGAGCTTTCAGAATCGACCAATGAAAAGAGCTTTCAGAATCGACCAATGAAAAGAGCTTTCAGAATCGACCAATAGGAAGGGATTTCAGAATCGACCAATAGGAAGGGATTTCAGAATCGACCAATCAGAAGAGCTTTCAGAATCGACCAATCAGAAGGGATTTCAGAATCGACCAATCACAACAGCTTTCAGAATCGACCAATCAGAACGGCTTTCAGAATCGACCAATCAGAAGGGCTTTCAGAATCGACCAATAGGAAGAGCTTTCAGAATCGACCAATCAGAAGGGATTTCAGAATCGACCAATCAGAAGGGATCGACCAATAGGAAGAAGGGATCGACCAATAGGAAGAGCTTTCAGAATCGACCAATCAGAAGGGATTTCAGAATCGACCAATCAGAAGGGATTTCAGAATCGACCAATAGGAAGGGATTTCAGAATCGACCAATCACAACAGCTTTCAGAATCGACCAATCAGAAGAGCTTTCAGAATCGACCAATCAGAAGGGATTTCAGAATCGACCAATAGGAAGGGATTTCAGAATCGACCAATAGGAAGGGATTTCAGAATCGACCAATCACAACAGCTTTCAGAATCGACCAATCAGAAGGGATTTCAGAATCGACCAATAGGAAGGGATTTCAGAATCGACCAATCAGAAGAGCTTTCAGAATCGACCAATAGGAAGAGCTTTCAGAATCGACCAATCAGAAGGGATTTCAGAATCGACCAATAGGAAGAGCTTTCAGAATCGACCAATCAGAAGGGATTTCAGAATCGACCAATCAGAAGAGCTTTCAGAATCGACCAATCAGAAGGGATTTCAGAATCGACCAATCAGAAGAGCTTTCAGAATCGACCAATAGGAAGAGCTTTCAGAATCGACCAATCAGAAGGGATTTCAGAATCGACCAATCAGAAGGGATCGACCAATAGGAAGAAGGGATCGACCAATAGGAAGAGCTTTCAGAATCGACCAATCAGAAGGGATTTCAGAATCGACCAATCAGAAGGGATTTCAGAATCGACCAATAGGAAGGGATTTCAGAATCGACCAATCACAACAGCTTTCAGAATCGACCAATCAGAAGAGCTTTCAGAATCGACCAATCAGAAGGGATTTCAGAATCGACCAATAGGAAGGGATTTCAGAATCGACCAATAGGAAGGGATTTCAGAATCGACCAATCACAACAGCTTTCAGAATCGACCAATCACAACAGCTTTCAGAATCGACCAATCAGAAGGGATTTCAGAATCGACCAATCAGAAGAGCTTTCAGAATCGACCAATAGGAAGAGCTTTCAGAATCGACCAATCAGAAGGGATTTCAGAATCGACCAATCAGAAGGGATCGACCAATAGGAAGAAGGGATCGACCAATAGGAAGAGCTTTCAGAATCGACCAATCAGAAGGGATTTCAGAATCGACCAATCAGAAGGGATTTCAGAATCGACCAATAGGAAGGGATTTCAGAATCGACCAATCACAACAGCTTTCAGAATCGACCAATCAGAAGAGCTTTCAGAATCGACCAATCAGAAGGGATTTCAGAATCGACCAATAGGAAGGGATTTCAGAATCGACCAATAGGAAGGGATTTCAGAATCGACCAATCACAACAGCTTTCAGAATCGACCAATCACAACAGCTTTCAGAATCGACCAATCAGAAGGGATTTCAGAATCGACCAATAGGAAGGGATTTCAGAATCGACCAATCACAACAGCTTTCAGAATCGACCAATCAGAAGGGATTTCAGAATCGACCAATAGGAAGAGCTTTCAGAATCGACCAATCAGAAGGGATTTCAGAATCGACCAATAGGAAGAGCTTTCAGAATCGACCAATCAGAAGGGATTTCAGAATCGACCAATCACAACAGCTTTCAGAATCGACCAATCAGAAGAGCTTTCAGAATCGACCAATAGGAAGAGCTTTCAGAATCGACCAATCAGAAGGGATTTCAGAATCGACCAATCAGAAGGGATTTCAGAATCGACCAATCAGAAGGGATTTTAGAATCGACCAATAGGAAGGGATTTCAGAATCGACCAATCAGAAGGGATTTCAGAATCGACCAATCAGAAGGGATTTCAGAATCGACCAATCAGAAGGGATTTCAGAATCGACCAATCACAACAGCTTTCAGAATCGACCAATCAGAAGAGCTTTCAGAATCGACCAATAGGAAGAGCTTTCAGAATCGACCAATCAGAAGGGATTTCAGAATCGACCAATCAGAAGGGATTTCAGAATCGACCAATAGGAAGGGATGTCAGAATCGACCAATAGGAAGGGATGTCAGAATCGACCAATCAGAAGAGCTTTCAGAATCGACCAATCAGAAGGGATTTCAGAATCGACCAATAGGAAGGGATGTCAGAATCGACCAATCAGAAGAGCTTTCAGAATCGACCAATCAGAAGGGATTTCAGAATCGACCAATCACAACAGCTTTCAGAATCGACCAATCAGAAGGGATTTCAGAATCGACCAATCAGAAGGGATTTCAGAATCTAATGATTAATGATTCTAATGAAAATAGCAGAAATAACAGACTCTGGAATTTGTAAATTTGTGTGTTTAACAAAATTGATTAATTAAGCACTTTACTTACTTTATACACTCATATTATTATTATGTAATGTTACGAATTAATTAATATGAATAATTTTAAATAAAATAAATAAATGTTATATAATAAAATAAATAAATAAATACATAAATAATACATTTAATACACATATATATATATATTTTTTTTTTTTAGAAATTACGCTAGCTTGATGCTACTGGAAAGTTTACTTTTAAGTTATGTTTGGTGAGGTACAAAAATTATAATCTAATTTTAAATCATAAAAATATGATAAACAAAAAAAAAAGTCATAAAAATAGTACTGAATAGGGTTTTTGTTTAGCTAACTATTATTTACAGCAAGAAAATTACTCTGGGTTCGATATTTGGTCCCTTTGTCAGTAAATGCTACGAATGTTCTAGTATTGCGCTAGTAAAGTTAATACATCTTTTCATGTACAAGTACATTCAGTGAATGTGTGGGTGAATATGTGTAGTGGTGTGTGTGTTTGTGTGTGTGTGTGTGTGTGTGTGTGGTCCTGCCCTGGTTCAGGGTGTGAGGCTGGTGGGTCTGCTGGACATGCTGCCTCCTGTGGAGGTGATGCTACCTCCATACTTTTTCAAAGACAAACAGTCCTTCATTGACTGCAGTGGAACAGAATGCTGGAGCAGGTGGATGCTTCTCCAATCCAAACTTGGAGAATTGTGCCTTTTTTTTTAAAAAGACATGTTTTGTGAAGAGAGATTGTACGGTTTCAAAGCCTGATCAAAGCCTGGCGTTGGACTGTTCTGAGAGGACGGGTCGATACTGTTTGAATGCGGTGGAACAAGGGTGAAAACCTGGCAAATACAAACACTTAAAACACAAAAAAACAAAACAATAAACAAAGTGTCTCTCTTGTGAACAATGCACAGCTCTCTGCGATGCTTGATGAATGCCTTCAAAGCTGAATCCACAGTACAAAGAAACATATGACTTCTGTTTGGTTTGAGCTCTTCTTCTTCTCCATGCTTCAGTGTCAGCAGGGGTTCAAGGTGTGGGATGAGGGTCTGACACACTGAGCCCATCATTGACTTCTCTCCTTCCCATAATCCTTTGCAGCGGCCGAGCTCGACAGTCTGCTGAGCTCCCAGAACGCCTTAATTGGGAAGCTAAAGGAGGAGTGTTGCATTCTGGGAGCCAGGCTGGAGGAGCTGACTGAAACTAGCAGGTAAGGTCGGAGGGTGGGTGAGGCTGGGGCCGTCGAGGTCCAGGGGCAGGTGAGGCTGGGGAGAAGGCAAGGCCAAGAGTTTGAGGCCAGGAGTAGGTCAAGTCAGAACAGACATGGCCCTAGGGAGGTGAGGCTGGGGGAGGTGAGGCTGGAGGAAGTGAGACTGGAGGTAGGTGAGGCCAGGAGAGGTGAGGCCGGGGGAGATTTTTTCCTGACCTGCAGGCTTGGAGGAGAGGAGAAAATAATCACCCCTGTCTACTGAGGCCATCTGTGAGCGCTCTGCATGACCAGCAGCCATGTGATCTGGCCTGGCTGAGGCTGGAGGCTGCTGGCCTGGGGGCCGCTGGCCTGGGGGCCGCTGGGCTGGAGGCCGCTAGGCTGTGCCCAATCTGCTCGGGTCGTTTTTCCTGTTCGTGGTCATGCATGTTCCACGTGTGTGACACCTCAGGCCTTGGGTCAGCTGTTAGAGCTGTGGAACACATTAGTCACATGACAGAGCCCAATCTGGCAGCACCAGACCGCCTCTAACTGGAGAAAAACACACAAGCACTGATCTCCTGCAAATACTCACAGGCACGCACTCACACTGTCAAACACACACGCTTGAACACACAATACACCGCAGTGAAGAGGCACACACACTTTCTCAGGCCTTAACATCTGCTGTGTGTGTGGCGCAGTGTTGAAGCAGGGTGTGGGTGTGCAGTGTGTCTGCAGGCTGTGGCTCCATGTCCAGTGTCCTGTCTAAAGCCCTGCCATCCTCCAGCCAGGCTGGGCCACACGCTCACACACTCTCGCCTCAGCTCCACCACAGCCAGGCTAATGCTAGCTAGACCAGACAGACCCACACATTATACTTTGTTCTTTATAATGGTACGCACGCACACACACACACACACACACACACACACACACACACACACAGGGTGATCCCTCATGTCCAGGCCTGGCCAGTCCCAGGTGTTTCCTCACAGTAAGATAGTATCTAAAAGGTAAGTTTGTGTGTGTGTGTGTGTGTGTGTGTGTGTGTGTCAGTGCTGAGGTGGAGCAGCTGTGTCTGGAGAAGCAGCATCTTGAAGAGACAGTGGAGAGGCTGAGGGGGCGCTGTGTTGACATGGAGGAGCAGTGTGTCCAGCATGGCAGGATGCACCAGCGCATGAAGAACAGGTAACACACACACACATACACACAAACGTACAAACACACACATGCAAACACACACACAAACATACACCCACAAACATACGCACATACAAACACTCCCAAAAACACACACACAGGAACACAGACAAATGCACTAATTATAAGTTACTGTTTGTTGTGGCACTTTACACAGTACACTAGTTGTGTTTTTTGTACTGTACTATGCATTATGTTGCAGGTTGTGTATGCATGTTCCAGGTAGCGTGGGAACTCTGTGTGTGTGTATGTTTCTTTGCACATGTCTGTCAGCCTGTACACCCTTGTGTGTGTGTGTGTGTGTGTCTGTTTGTACGTGTGTGTCTGTTTACAGATGCGTGTGTGTTGGTGTGTTTGCGTGTGTGTTGGTGTGTTTGCGTGTGTCAGCCTCTACTTGCTTGTGCGTTAGCTTGCTCACATGTGTGTCAGTTTGCGGGGGCCTGTTCTCTGGTGAATCATGGGGCCCAGAGTGCAGAGCGGCGGGGCGCCTGGCAACCGGCCTGCCAGCCCCGCGTGGGCGAGGGTGTGTGGGTGTGACAGAGGCTGTTTGAGCCCTGCAACACACACACACACACACACTGTCCGCCCGTTCAAATGTAGTGCCGCATATGGTTAACATCAAATAACTTGCAGATAAAACCGTACAAGTAAAGCAAAAAAGAAAAAAAGTCACAACCATTTTGTGGTTGTGTGTGGTTGTGCGTGGTTGTGTGTGGTTGTGTGTGGTTGTGCGTATGCAAATGCACGAGAGATTGTTTATTTTTTACCGATTCCATCGTTTATCATCGTATCAAAAACATGCTTTATGAAAGAGATTAGGATCAAATGTAATCCTCATTAATCTGATCAGTACTTCATTGAAAGAGTATCATTGTAAGATCCTTTTATTCAGCTGTTAGATGATGTTCAGCCATTCAACGTCACTATTCTCCGAATGAT
Source organism: Neosalanx taihuensis (assembly GCA_030340665.1). Lineage (NCBI taxonomy): Eukaryota > Metazoa > Chordata > Actinopteri > Osmeriformes > Salangidae > Neosalanx > Neosalanx taihuensis. The sequence continues at coordinate 2,993,307 of CM059293.1, forward strand.
TTCTTTGTACAATAGTACAATTTCAGCCTCTTCTCACAACTGGAGAAGTTCATTGGATTCTTTGGTCCTCTCTTACTGGGTGTTTCAGTCCCCTGTGCGGTCTATTATTTGGGAGTGTGTTTGTATCTCTATACATATCCTGGTGTGTGTGCATGTGTGTGTGTGTGTGTGTGTGCGCATGACGTGTGCACCGGGGGCACCTCGCCTTGGCACCGGAGGGTTAAGGTGTACGTGTTAACAAGCTGGTGCACACGGGTTCGCCCAACACGCCAAGATCACGCCAATACTCAGAGCTCGCCCCACTCAGATATTGTCAATCGGGGCACAATCTGTGCTGTGAAGAAACTCAACAGCGTGCCACGTAGAAAACATTTGGAAAATCAGCTTGATTTATTTTTACATTTGGAGCAGAATGCCAAGCTACACAGGGGTTTTAGCACACAATGTTTTGCAGCCCGGCTTCCTCATTTATTTATTTATTTATCTCACGATGTATTTCTGGGTTTTTTGCCCAGAGATTATGGAGACATTTCTCAGTGAAAGCACAGTGTGAATTCAAATGAACATTAAATAAATCCTAGATGTGGAGGATTTAAATTTAATCTAATGATTTTGTGAAAACTAAATTGTTCCACATAGAACAATGTGTGTAAGTAATTACATGTATATTTTGTTTTTCTCAGGTACTATGGTTGTTTTTAGTACAAATTTGTCGTTTATATTTAGGTGTTATCGTTCGTATTGCTGGGATTTTAGGATGGTTGTTAGCGGTCTGGTCTTGTTGCTGATGGAACATCAGTTGCAAAGCAGAGCTGACCCTCGCACTGAGAGGACACTCATGTGTGCCTTTAGTTTAAGAAGTCACCATAGAAATACTGCAAAGGAAGTACCGATTATATACTTCAGGAAAATTACTTGAATTGACATATTTAAACCTAAATCACTTTTTTGTTTATTTGTATGTACTAAAATATTTATATTTTTATATATAGGATTATCTTATTTGTAGACTTTGGATTACATCTAAACTAAATATGGTTGTGTATGGTAGTTATTTCTGACAGAGGCTGACTGCAGAGAGGTACCGTAGCGTTGGATGAAGATGAATGACTGAGGTCATGACCTGGCTAAGTCCTGCACGCTTCATAATCTGACTACCCGCCATGTCTCGTTCTAATGATCACTCTCTTTTATAAAAGCTCTCTCTTGGAAGTCTTGGAATAAATGTCAAATGTAAATCGCTCGCTTGATTAGTCTTCTTCTTCAGTGTGAGAGACGAAGGAGAGCGAAGATCTTGTGATGCAGCACCGTCTGGGGTGGGTACTTCCTGTCTGGTCAGGTCCAGTTGAACTTCTTCTAATCGCTGAGCGGTCTGAGAGTGATCTGTACTGCCTGGACAGCAGGAGCTTTGTGAGGCTGTGGTAGTGGATCTGGACAGCAGGAGCTTCCTGTGGTAGTAGTAGTGGACAGCAGGAGCTTCCTGAGGTAGTGGTACTGGATCTGGACAGCAGGAGCTTTGTGAGGCTGTGGTAGTGGATCTGGACAGCAGGAGCTTTGTGAGGCTGTGGTAGTGGATCTGGACAGCAGGAGCTTCCTGTGGTAGTGGATCTGGACAGCAGGAGCTTCCTGAGGCTGTGGTAGTGGATCTGGACAGCAGGAGCTTTCTGAGGCTGTGGTAGTGGATCTGGACAGCAGGAGCTTCCTGAGGCTGTGGTAGTGGATCTGGACAGCAGGAGCTTTCTGAGGCTGTGGTAGTGGATCTGGACAGCAGGAGCTTCCTGAGGCTGTGGTAGTGGATCTGGACAGCAGGAGCTTTCTGAGGCTGTGGTAGTGGATCTGGACAGCAGGAGCTTCCTGTGGTAGTGGATCTGGACAGCAGGAGCTTCCTGAGGCTGTGGTAGTGGATCTGGACAGCAGGAGCTTTCTGAGGCTGTGGTAGTGGATCTGGACAGCAGGAGCTTCCTGAGGCTGTGGTAGTGGATCTGGACAGCAGGAGCTTCCTGAGGTAGTGGATCTGGACAGGTTAGTCAGTTCCACTGAGCAGGACTTCATTGTGTCCTCCTCACTTGTTGGTTCAGCCTCCTAACTTCTCCCTCCGCTGCGCCTCGCAGTGTGAACACACACACGCATCCATAAAACACTATCACCCCCGCAGCTGCCAGCATGCTGCTGCACCAATTATCACTAACACACACACAGTCACACACACACACCTTCACACACATTTGCATACACGTACAAATACGCTCCCTCGGCTCTCAGACACGCATGCACGCACACGCACGCATACACCAACATTCAGTCAGTGTGTGTGTCACTGTGGTGTCTTGCTTGGCGGCCCTTTAAGGAGAGGCGGTAATGTATACGCAGATGTGCTGCTAAATCTACAGGCTTCTGTGGGCCATATGGCCCCATAAAGAAAGATGGTGTGCGCGTCTGGAGGAGAGGAGCGAGGGATGGAGGGATGTGTGTGTGTGTGTGTGTGTGTGTTGTGTGTGTGTGTGTGTGTGTGTGTGTGTGTGTGTGTGTGTGTGTGTGTGTGTGTGTGTGTGTGTGGGGAGCAGGCAGTTGTTGGAGCTGTGTAGAGGAGAAGAGCTCCAGGAGATTGGCTAATGGAACAAATGGTCGCGGCAGGCTGGGAACAGGCTTGCTGTTGCCGGGGGAGACGGCGGCCCTCGGGCCGAGGCTGCTTCATCTGGTTCCTTGCCACGCACGCACGCAGACACACACGTACGCACACACACTCCTCCCACGACACACACTGAGCTGCCATCCACCAGAAGCAAGAAGACACTCCTCAAACTTTTCATTTGCAAATTAAGTTGGCAGAGGCCAGGATATGTAGGAGTGTGTGTGTGTGTGTGTGTGTGTGTGTGTGTGTGTGTGTGTGTGTCTTTGTGCTTGGGATCATATGGTCGTATGGAAGTGGGAATGGATGAGTGGATTATTAGCGTTCTTTGATGGCTTCATGTCCATACTCTGGTGGTCTGTGTTGGAAGGTACAGCTTGAGTGTGTGACAGTCTGATCCATTGAGCCAGAATGAAACACATCATTTTACATGCGTGTGTAATTGTAAAGTTCTAAGATGTGTATTCAGATTTTGTTCTCTGATTGACAGGTTTGTTTCCTGTCATAACGAAAACTCTCCTCTCTCTCTCTCCCTCTCTTTTCCTGTATGTGTCTCTCTCTCTCCCTCTCTTTCCCTGTATGTCTCTCTCTCTCTCCCTCTCTTTCCCTGTATGTGTCTCTCTCGCTCTGTCTCTGGTGAGGTGTGTATACCATACCTTCTCTTGTGGCTTGCCTCTCCTCCTCTGGCCTCTGGGTGGTGCTACAGAGTCACACTGTCTCCGTCTTCATCCCTCTCTCTGTCACCCTCCCCTCCCTCCCTCTGTCCCTCTCTCCTCCACCCAGCTGGCCTTTGTTGCTGGGGGCCACGGCAGGGCGGCTTGCTGAAAGAGCATTGTCAAACGGTGGCTTTACAGCTCTGACGCTGAGACACACACACACACACACAGTTTTACAGCCCAGGCGCAAGGCTGTACCCAGGGGCGTGCAAGCTGGAGCGCTACTGAGCGGAACATCAGATCAACAGCCATAAACTCCTAACGCAGCACCACCCTCCTCTGACACACACACACACACACACACACACTCACCCTCGCAGATGAACCATTAGGACTTTGATATAGCTTTGGTTGAATTGAGTTGAAGTTAACTTGTTTTCTGCTGTAATAGCCTACTACTGTAGCCTACTCTCCCACAGCTATTACTGCCCATACCTGGGCTCAAGGGTAGGTCTAGATCTCAATGATTTATGAGATGGGTATGTAGGAGGTTTGTAGGGTAGGTCTATAGGTGGTCTATGGGATAGACCTATAAGAGGCCTAGGCCTATAGGTGATCTAAAGCCTATGTTCAGAAGACTGTGGGATAGTCTATAGGAGGTTTATGGGATCAGTGTAGAGGACTATGGGATAGGTCTATGGGGTAGGTCTATAGGTGGTCACTGGGGGCAGGTCTATGGGGTAGGTCTGTAGGTGGTCCATGGGATAGGTCTATGGGGTAGGTCTATAGAAGATCTATGGGATCGGGGCTAGTTCACCCAGATCTGATCGTGGCCTCCTTGCTGCTGTGTTAACAAGTCCACACCCCCCCCCCCTCCCCTCTCAGATGAAAGGAGGACATTAGGATGAAACATGAATGAGACCACGAGCAACAACAGGCCTCTCTGTTCGTAACAGGTTGGGGTTGGGGGGGGGGGGGGGGGGGGGGTCGGGGGGGGTGTTCATGCCTGCTAGGCAGATCCCACAGAACTAACACACACACATCAGTTCAGTGGGGTTCTAGATATGAACTGGGGTGTGTGTGTGTGTGTGTGTGTGTGTGTGTGTGTGTGTGTGTGTGTGTGTGTGTGTGGAGCAGCTGCAGGCTGCCCCTGGCTGTATTGTTTTAACCAGGCTAGCCAAGACAGACTGCCTGCATTCTTCACTCCCCTCTCGCCCCCCCCAGGCCAGACCCCCCCCCTCCCTCCCCCTCCTCCTCCCCCTCCCCCCCCCCCCCCCCCCCAGGCTCCTGACTGGGTTGTTGGAGGTGGCCGAGATTTGGGGTTGATATGAATGTTGCATAACTGCAGAATCAGTTATTGCAGTGGGAGCGATTCAGAGAAATGAGCAACTTCCAGGCTGACCTAGGGGAGGGTGATGGAGTGGAAATGACCTGTGTGGATCCTGAATACTTTACGTTGTGTGTAGTACCCGTGTGTAGTGTGTGTGTGTGTGTGTGTGTGTGTGTGTGTGTGTGTGTGTGTGTGTGTGTGTGTGTGTGTGCATTTCTGTGTGTTTCCAGAGCAACATCCAACTTGATTAGCCACAACATTAAGAGTGTTGCCCCTAAGGGGTTCTGGGTAATGTAGTGCCAGTTGTATTTGGAGGCTAGAACTCCAGTGGCAGGTAAAGCCTGCCAGCTCAATGACAGCCACACACACACACACCCCTGGGATGCACCAAAGACTTCCAGTCCCCAGGGAGTGCCTGTGTGCTGTCCTCAGGTTCCCCTGTCCTGCTCACACATTATATGGGGTTCCCTCCTCCTGGAACATGGCTGGAGGACACACACACACACACACACACTCTTAACTGTACAAAGCTGACGACAGTCTCTCGTGGATCTCTTGTAAACAAGCAAACACACACTGCACAAACAAAGTATACCCTGGTCACCTGTGAATTCTACTGTGGTGCCAGGATTGTGTGGCTTGTGTGAGTGAGTGTGTGTGTGTGTGTGTGTGTGTGTGTGTGTGTGTGTGAGTGTGAGCAGCATCATGTGTCCAACACTGTGAGGCTGTCCAACAGGAAGGGGGGATTCAGTCATTGTGACAGGCTGGTTGTGTTCCACACTGAGGCTGTCTGGATCTCAGCCAGGCCAGAGAAACTTCTCACACTGTGGACTGGAAGAAGAGCGAGGAGCACACATCCACACAGATGACATGGGAAACCAGACAACGATACGTTAGCTACCTTTAGAAGTGTGTGTCTCTGTGTGTGTGTCTGTGTGTGTGTGTGTGTGTGCCTGTCTGTGTGTGTGTGTGTGTGTCTTGGTCTCTCTCCCAGTTTGTCTTTGGATCCAGCAGGTGGTGTCCTTTCACCAGGGTCAGCAGGACGTCTGAGGCTCAGATCACTAACCTCCCCCCTGCTCACTCCCACCACCACCCCCCTAACCTCCCCTCCCTCACTCTCCCTAACCTACCCGCCCTCCTCACTCCCCCCTAACCTCCCATTTCACACCCTCACTCCCCCCTTACTGCCCCAGCCTCCCACCTCGCCTCAAACTCCCCACCTCATATCCTCACCATGGTTCATGGTGTTTAATTGTAACTTATTTAACTGCATGCTCTTATGGTTCTTCCCTTTGGCACTTTTTTTTCTCTTTTTTTTTCACCATGCGTGCTTCATGTTTTGGCAACCTGCAGCTTTCTAGTTGTGATGATCAGTGATCTATGCTCTTTTGTAAAGCTCTCTCTTGGAAGTTGAATTTGGATAAAAGCCTCTGCTAAATGAATAAATGTAAATGTAACCAATCACCTCCTCCCTCCCCCCTAATTCCTCACCTTAGCCATCCCAGCAGTGGACAGCAGCCAGACAGACAGCTAGCCTGCCTGCCCGCCTGCCTGCCTGCCCGCCTGCCTGCCTGTCTGGCATGTTTAAAGCGGAGCTCTAATGCTAAGCTGTTTTAAAAAGCTCATGAAGTTGTGTGCCAGTAGATGCAGGTGCATTATTGGCTTGGCTTGGTGGATGTCTGGCTGGATCAGCCCAGGGGGGGAGGCCCTGTCAGGGGCTACGCTCGCCCCTCCTGCCCCTGTCACCGTCTCAAACCTCACCCCCAACCTCACCCCCAACCCTCACACTTCCACGTTCGAGCTCCAACATCCCCTCCCCCGGCCTCAGAGCCAAATGTGCATGAGGCTCAGAGAGGTTGTGTAACAGATTAACACGCAGACAGACTGCATGAGTGGCACGTGCCTCTCCCCGAGGTCCGACTGGGACTTAAAGGTCGAGGTAGGGCTCAGGGGTCGGGGGTCAGGGGCTGGCGTTCCGAGCTTCAGCGGTGATCTGACTCTGGAGTGCTGCAGTCGGGCTACAGCTTGGTTCTTTAACGCAGTCGGCGGTGTTGAGTAACACGCTTCGCTGATAACGTCACTGCTGACTAACTAGCTGGACTGGCTGTCTGCGTGCTGGGCCTCGCCAGCCAAACACGACGGTGAGATTCGTGACCAAACAAGCAGGCAGGAGAGACAGGACTGAGTGTGTTGCTCAGAGAGGGTGGCATGGGGGGGGAGCTGGTTTAACATGAACACTTGTCATTTCTGTCACTGTGTTAAGGGTCTAAAAAACCCAACATCCCTCCGAAAACGGAGAACTTCAGCTTCCTGTCGCTCCCTCCCTCCCCTCCTGCACGTCACCCGCACTCTCAGCGGGCCAGTATGCTCTGGGTGGTTGACGTGGCGACGTCCTGCTGTGTGGGGGGGGCGGCGTCTGTGTGTGTGGTGGAGGGTAGGGGGGGGGCTCTGACGCATAATGCTGCCCAGCCCTGCTAGCATGGTGCCAGGCTGAGGAGGCTGCATCTCCGGCCTCCAGCACAGCAGGCCCGATGCTGGGACAAGCTGGCCAGCCCCCGCCTGCTTCAGCTCTCACGGGGGGGGATGGGGGCTGTCAGAGCGAGGGGGACTGGGGGGGGTGGGGGGGGCTTACCCCTGCACAGACGGCAGTGCCACTGCCAGCAGGGCAAGGGCATCTGTCCCCCTGCAGCAACAGCTAGAGGCCTCCCCTCCTCCTCCTCCTCCCCTCCTCCCCCTCCTCCTCCTCCCCTCCTCCTCCTCCCCTCCTCCTCTCCTCCCATCTTGGCCTCTCCTCCTCCCGTAGTGAAGCGGTGGATGTAGGACATGGAGAGACGGAACATCGGAAGCAGACAGACGGACGGTTTTTCTCGGTCGGCAAACGCACAAGAAAGGCATCCTGGGTCCTCGACCACAATCTCATCAGGGCTCCTGTGTGTGTGTGTGTGTGTGTGTGTGTGTGCGGCTGCGTGCGGCTGGATGCGTATGCTAATGCAGCGCATTCCTGCCCTGTGAGTTAGCTTTGTTTTACTTGAGGAGATATTTGAATGGGCTGGTGGGAACAGCTCTGACCCCCCCAACGCCCCTCACCCCCTCCTAACCCCAGGATGAAAGGCCTCATTGTCAGTGAGCTGCAGCAGGGACAGACATGGAGCCTCACACCCTGGGACGACTCATTATTGGTGCAGTAATGAGGATGTTCCCATCAACCCATGCTTTTATATTGTCAACAGCAGTTGTATTATATATCCTTCGTGTGTGTGTGGGTGTACGTGTGTGCGTGTCTGTGCGTGTGTGTGTGTCTGTGCGTCCGTGTGTGTCTGTGCGTGTGCATGTGTGTGTGCGCGTGTGTGCGTGCTTGTGTGTGTGTGTGCGTGTGTCTGTGTGTGTGTGTGTCTGTGTGTGTGTGTGCGTGTGTGCGCGTGTGTGTGTGTGTGTGTGTGCAGGCTGCAGCAGTTGGATCAGCATTGCCAGACCAGTGCCCAGCAGGTGTTGGAGTTGCTGGCCAGACAGAACCAGCTCACACAGGACCGCCACATCCTGGCTGAAGAGATGCAGAACCTTCACATGCAGGTAGAGGCCTGTTGGAGCAGGAGGGACGCTGTGTGACAGTGTGTGTGTGTGTGTTTTAACCTTGTTCTCTTTTCAGTTACCTAGTGCTAATAGCTGATGCCTGGCTACAGGAGACTCCATGTTCCAGAGACCAACCCTCGGAAACGCTTCTCGACCTCGATGTATCGCTCATCAATTATGGAGCTGTGTTTGCAACTGTTATTTAGAAAACTATTCTTTTTTTTCTTCTTTTTTTCTCTTGGCCAACAGTGGATGTGCTTTTTTATATGAGAATCATATTTGAAATGGTGTTTCTTATCTATGAATTTCACTTTTAATAAATTGTTTCTAAAACTGGGAAAAATTTGTACTTCCTAACAACCAAATTCTGACAACTTTTTACTTTCACTCCTTCAAATATCTGTACTCGTTACTTTTTACGTTTTTTAAACCAGGCTCCAAAAAGCTGTTTTAATCTACACGATGGCATGAACAATACGTGGTTCACGATCAGTATGATTTATTTTCATTGTGCACTTTAAAAAAATATATTATCTCCTATCACGCTGTGCACAACAAACGTGTGATCTACAAAGTCCACAAAGATACCATGGAGTGAGACAGACGGAAACATGAAGAAGAACCTTCTGGATGAAACTGAGGACGTTAGCGAGGTCGACATGACAGAGAATGCAAACATTCCTGATCACCCAGATATTAGGGAGACGTTTCTTGGGGAATGTGCTGAGTATATATATAGTGTATTTTTGTATTCATGTATTAATATGATGTCAGGTTCAGTTACCAGGGTGACGCTGAAACAAGAAGTAGTAATCGGTACTTTCTTAACTTAAGTATATATCATACACCCACACTTCTTTATTTAAACTTCCAACTTTACCAATCTTTTTTTTAATAACTTGTATATGTGTACTTTTGCCATCTCTGACAGACATACTGTACATGCACACCCAAACATTTCAAGTCAAAAGAGGACCACACAGTGATAGCAGATTGACATAGTGCTTTATTTAAGCCATCTGTACGAAGTAAAATAATGTGCATCCTATCATTTACCTTAACGTGTAAAAATACTAAGGATGTACAGTGTACAAAAACAGCTTTTTGCCAGGGGAAACTTGTTCTCATCTCTTTAATATCAGTTTAGTCTCTGTACTCATCTAAGGTCTAGTCTATCCTGACCTTTGACCCCACACAATAGACCTGAACATGAACCTTGCGATTGACTGACTCATTGACTGAGCTAGCGAGGTCTCACACGCTAAAGCTACATGGACATGAAATTAATTTACAAGTTCTCGTTTTTTGTTTGTTTTGTTTTTGTTTGTTTTTTAACCGATTTTTCTCTTGTTTTAAATAAATACTTTACATTTCATGCTCTTTCATAATACACGACCAGGAGCAAGAGAACAAGAGAGTCTGTTGTAGACGATACAAACAGTAGCAGCAAAGTGTGTGTCTGTTCAGGTGTAAAATATCACCCTGCAGTTACTAAGAACTCAACCATGATATCCAATCAAGAGTCAAGGATATCACTCAGCCCCTCCCCCTCCAATCAGAGATCACGTTCGCTTACTTCCTCTAACCTTTAACCTTGGAGGAAGTAGCTGCTGACCAGAGAAGGAGTTCTGGGAAGGCTTAAGGCCCACAGAATGGGATCTCCAGTTGGGCTTCTACAGGCACCTGTTCCTCAGTGGGTGTTCAGGTGTTACACAGCGGCTCCTCCACTCAGCAGACACAGGACATCTTTACAGGCCCACAGTAGGCAGATGACCTTACTGAGAGGAAGATATGTTTCCACCTTAATCCCCTTTCTTATTAGCATGTATTCTCTTTTTTTGTCCAAGCATAGGGCAAATGTTTCTATGGATTATATAAAAAAGAAGTAGTGAATATGAGAGTGCTGCCATAGGCGCAAAGCTCAAATGTTTTAGTTTCACTTGTTGTTTTTTAAACGTTATTTCATATATTTTTTTGCTATGGATTCTAAAGAGTATGATGGTTTTGGACCTCCATGTCATTGAGGACCTCTGCATGCAACCCCCCTACAATTCTTCAAAACTAAATGGCAGACAATCCATATAACCTTCAGACCCCAAACAATACTAAATAAATTCAACCACATTCAATTAAATACATTTTCATAAATAAAAACAAAAATAAATAAATACAAGTTATTAATCAATTAAGAGGGAGAGAAGAAGAAAAAAAACACATCAATGAATACAAACATTTGTTTCAAATAAATCACCTTAGAGCCACACGTATAGATGTTGTTTCCCTGGTGACTATTCTGCTCTCTCACACAGAAATACACCTGATTAAGACTGTGCAGGAAGACAAGATCAAACACTGGATTCAAACTGAGCACCCTACAACACAACTCAGTATAAAGATATGAACCACAGGTGCATCCTGGGGGAAAATACCTTCATATTATTTAACTGGGCTGGATTTACTGAGCACTATAAGCAGAGGATCCCACCTCACCTTAAAGCTACATCCCAAAACAGCTCTGCAGTGACCCTCCAATCAAATCCACCAACCCCTTGCTCTAACAACTAAACACGGAAACCTTTCAACCCAACCTCCGGTGAACTTTCATCTCAAACCTCTCTTATGCCTGCTCTAAAACATCATTACATTTTCATAAAGTGTATTTATAGGACATCGTTTTTTTATCATAGTATTATTTTTAAGCATCTTTAATACTCTCTATAATCTCTCCATCACACTGTTGAGCCTTCTTGATCGCTGGTCCACAAACCAATAACAAACAATCCAACAAATGATCACTTATTGCCAGTTTTATTATACAGCAGTCTTGGTAATGTGTGCTGCTGTGTTGAGCAAACTAGCCTTAGACACATCTTCAGCTTTGGTCTATCTGTGGGTCATACTGCTACATTCACCTGTCTACCAAACTCTTCTATTCTTTAACCACTCAATCCATCTTCCTCTCCTTCCTCCTCCATTCATCTCTTTTCCATTCCTGTCTGTACTTCTCTTCCAAATGACTCCATCTGTTTAAAATCCATCCATCCATCCTTCCATCCATCCTCCCCCACCCCCATCTCATGAACTACTTCCTCTTTACTTCAGTCTTTATACATCCTCCTTTATACTCCTACTCAACTAATGACTTTCCTGACTGTACAGATGCCTCTAAACTGGGTTTGGTTTCTAGTACGATGCTGGGAAAGCGAAAGCTGGGAGAGCGGCCCAGGTGAGCTCCAGAGAGCGTCCCAGGTGAGCTCCAGAGAGCGGCCCAGGTGAGCTCCAGAGAGCGGCCCAGGTGAGCTCCAGAGAGCGGCCCAGGTGAGCCCCAGAGAGCGGCCCAGGTGAGCTCCAGAGAGCGGCCCAGGTGAGCTCCAGAGAGCGGCCCAGGTGAGCTCCAGAGAGCGGCCCAGGTGAGCTCCAGAGAGCGGCCCAGGTGAGCTCCAGAGAGCGGCCCAGGTGAGCTCCAGAGAGCGGCCCAGGTGAGCCCCAGAGAGCGGCCCAGGTGAGCTCCAGAGAGCAGCCCAGGTGAGCTCCAGACAGCGGAGCGAGGAGAGAGAGCTCCAGAGAGCGTCCCAGGTGAGCTCCAGAGAGCGGCCCAGGTGAGCTCCAGAGAGCGGCCCAGGTGAGCTCCAGAGAGCGGCCCAGGTGAGCCCCAGAGAGCGGCCCAGGTGAGCTCCAGAGAGCAGCCCAGGTGAGCTCCAGACAGCGGAGCGAGGAGAGAAAATGTGTCTTGTGAAAACATGTATCCTAGCTTGGTACGCTAACAGATCAACAACAAAAACAACACTGTCTTCTTGCCGTCCCATTTTGGTCAGAGAACAAATAAAATAAAATAAAGATTTTAAATGAGAGCAAAAACAAGTGGTGGTCATTGCCCCATCTACATTCATCAGCCATTTTAGAGGTGCCTTGTTCATCCAGAAAACTGGATAATACAACAATTACAATAGAATATGATGTTATAGAAACAAAAATCACTAACAAATAAATAACATAATATGAAGAAGCCAGAACTTTCTCCCAAATAAACCTCTGTCCTCTGGCCTTGTCACAGTCTGTAGACTTCAGCACTGCGTAGGTCAAGTTATTTCTCCTCCTTGAGGTACTAGGCTCTTACAGAACATCACTCTGGTTGTCATACTGTGTTCATACCCTAGTTCCCAAACTAACTGCCCTCAAAATGTGAGTTCCTCTGTCTCCAGGTCCTACTGTTCTGGCAGGAGACAGCCACCATCTTGTTTTTCACAAGATCAACAGCTAACATTCACATAACTTCATAACTTCATAACTTCACAGACAGCAGAGTGGTATGATGTTTGCTTGTGATGTCACACGTCTGGACTGTAGGGGCTAACCTGCCTGTAGAGAGGACTGCACTGGGCTGTGGGAGTTTCACCACAGTTCTGAACTGCATTCTGGGTACTGTAGTTTCCTAAATGCCACAGTTCACATATTCACAGGAGGCTTACAGCCAACAGTGCTACAGTGCCTCCGGGCCCTTTGAAATCCTACACACACACACACACGTTTTCACAGTAAAACAGAGTATTGGCAGAGCGCAATCCCAAAGTATTTAAAACAAACTATTCTGATGGCTGGTTTCACAGGAAAAAATTAAATCACAGCTTTGTCAACAAACAAGACGTAAGACTACATTTTATAAAAGTTACGACAGAACGACAGCTTGTCTGACACTGGAGTCCAGAGTCCTCAGTCTGGAGCATGGGGGTCGAGTATTGAGCCCTGTTTGAGCTGTACTGGCTGCTATACACTCTGCAAAGCACAAGCAGTACCTTTAACTGAGAGAGACAGAGAGAGGGAGAGAGAGAGAGAGAGAGAGAGAGAGAGGGAGAGAGCGGGAGAGAGAGGGAGAGAGATGGAGAGAGAGAGATAGAGAGAGAGAGGGAGAGAGAGACTGCTGTCTGTTGGTGGTGTTGAGTGTGTGGTCCTGAGAGAACTAAGACAGTCAGTTTAGATTCCTGTAACTCCTCAAAACAAACAACAACAAATCCACTCTATTTCTCCTGGATGAACAACGCAGAGGACGGCTTGGACGTTTGGAGAAGGTCGGGGCTCTGAGAGCACCACAGAAAGACACAGAAAAGGCTGAAACCTTTACACACACACGCACAGGACTGCCAGTCTGATGTTGGAATGATGGAGCTCTCACAGACAGAGGAGCAGAGGCCAGGCCCAGTCCACGGGTCTCCTGATGGAGCCCAGACCTCCAAGAGCGGTGATGTCACCGACTTATCATTCCCGACCACTGGCCGAGTAGGAGAACTGTGGGAAATGAGGTCTTCTCTCGTTGTCCATGCAGTCCATCCCATCCTCATCGACTAGGACGTAAACGGGACAGGAAGTCGTCAACGTCAATGCTGTTGGCCTTGAACACTTCCACTTAACAAACACCGACATTCAAATATCTTTTCCATTAACATTAAGAAATATATTCAAGAAGTTTTCAGTCACCAATCAGGAGAGAAATAAACTCTGACATGATGTTCCCTGGTTAACGTTTACCAGCATGATTCACACCTGAGAAGAGCGCCAACAACAACCTATCACCCCTCCCCCTCGGCCCTCCCCCCTCTTGCATTCTCACACACACACACACACACACACACACACACACACACACACACACACACACACACACACACACACACACACACACACACACACACACACACACACACACACACACACACACACCTTCACGGAACAATATAAGACGAGAACCAAAACTCACATTTCTCAGGGGGAGTAATTGTAATTGTCTGTGCCGTGAACTCCTCGTCGAAGTACCTGGTGTCAGTCTCCGAAGACACCTGAGGTTTGAAGGGAGGTAGCAGCTGTGGGAGAAGAAGCACCTGGGTCACACACAGGCATCACCCCCCCCCGCCCGCCCCCTGCCCGCCGCCCCCACCCCACCACCCCCTGCCACCCTCCAGACTTCCTGGGGGACATGAGGTCACACCTCCCACAATGCTCTTCGTCTGCACCAGAGCGTCTGTGTGTAAGACTTTCACCTTGTGAATGCGAGCGGTGTGGGGTGCGTGTGAAGGTGTTGACACGACTTAGAGCACCTGTACCTTTTTATCATACACATCCTGCCAGTCAATCCCAGTGAAGAAACTGTGTCTCATAATCTCTTTAGCATCATCAGGTCCTCCTCCAAGCCTGCAAAACAGAGATGAAGATAACAAAAAGAATCAAATATTACACACTAAACCAACCTCGGAATATATAATTTATAAGTCCATCTGATACAAATACACGCACACACACGTGCACATACACACACACACACACACCGCTTGTTGGGGTCTTTGATGAGCAGGCCGGACAGCAGGGACTTGGCGTCTGAGGACAGGGTCCGGGGGAACTTGATCTCCTCCATGAGGATCAGTTCAAACAGCTTCTCGTGGTCCTGGTTGTAGAAGGGCAGCCGGCCGCACATCATCTCGTACATGACCACGCCCAGACCCCACCAGTCCACCGCACGGCCATAGTCATTATCTTCCAGCACCTGAACACGACACACACAGACAGACAGAGAATGGGTCATGCGGAGAGTTATAAATATTATTTTTAATTATTATTACGGCCTGGCAGACGTCGCGTGTCCAGTTGGACTGTTGGTCAGTGAGGAAGGACAGACTCCTCCAGCCAAGGTCAGCGAGGGGACTGACAGACTGCAGAGAGAGGTAGAGAAGCCAGCAGCTGCCGTGCCAAAGACACGCTGCACATCAGCACAGAATCCTGAACGCCAGGCCAAGTGTTTAACATACTAATGACTGGAACACAGGGAGACACAGAGATGGAGACGGGAAGGGAAGGGAGAGACATGGAAAGAGTGAGAAAGAAAGAGGGGAGGGGGCAGGGAAAGGAAACAAGAAAGAGAGAGAGAGACAGAGAGAGAGACAGAGAGTGAGACAGAGAGGGAGACAGAGAGGGAGACAGAGAGGGAGACAGAGAGGGAGACAGACACAGAGAGAGACAGCAAGTGACACAGGAGTTATCTGACAGCTCCTAGCTCCATGTCCAGCTGGTTAACTATTAACAACACAAAGCCTGTGAACACACACATATGCACACACAAACACCCTATTACCCATAGTGGGCAGGGAGAACCAAATCAGTGCAGTGGCATGCTTTCATAGAGTCTGCTGTGGGTATCGCTCTTTCCCCTGGTACAGATGCCCCTTGTGGGCCCTGCCAGCCTTCCCTGGCACCAGGAAGTCTACCTGGCAAGGCTGGACAGGAAAGCCGCTTTTACTGCTGCTGCAGACCCCAGTATGGTGCTGTGCCACCCGGGTCAGGGCCACTGCCACCTGAGAGCTGGGTACCTGGCTGGCAGAGGGGCACGGTGCCAGGAGTCATGCCTGGATCAAAGCTCTCTATCTGGGACAGGCCATCTCTGCTCTACCTGACAAGAGGGCCCTGATCCTCTCTCTGTCTCTCCACCCTCGGTTAGCTCCTCTGCCTGCTCGTCAAATCCTGCCTCCTCCTCCATCCTTTCATCGAGAGCCGTTTGGCGTGTTATATATTCGCTTCTTTGGCCCTCTTCTTCCTCTCATCTCGAGGAAGAGTGAGGGAGTGAGGGAGGCAAGGAGGGAGGTGGGGAGATGGAGAGCAGGAGCCATTATCCCAGGTTAAGGTAGGGTCTGATTAATATGTCGCTCTAATGACAAGCAGCATTGGAGAGAGTCCAGAAGACCATATGCTGCACATCTAGCTAATCATCACACACACACACACACTAACAATCTTAACTACAGGCAGAAAAGTGTCATTTAACATTCAAAAATTTCTCAACTTTATTCTCTTCTTCTCATTTCTGTTTATCTATCGATATCTCTCACTATCTTTAACCTCGGCTTTACGGAACTTGGGTAACAGTCACAAAGCTCAAACACAGCAAAGCACAGTGGCTTTGTAACTGAGGACGATAATCCCAGAGAATCAGCGATTTATTTGCCTAACTCAGACAGTTAACAGAATCGCTGGCCATCCTCCTGTGGAGCTGTGCTTATCAAGATGGCCGACCAGCATGGTGAAGCTGCTCCCCAACATCTCCTGACTGGCTGAAGCTCTCTGCTGCAGGGAGAACAGGGGCTCAGCCAGGACGCGCACACACACACACACACACACACACACACACACACACACAGCAGATGGAATATTTATCCTCCTCATCAAATTCAGAAAGTTTGACGGAACACAAGTCCATGTTTAATGTTGTTTCATCACCTGCAGCGTGACAAGCGGAAGCAGAGTGATGCAATGTTCGAGCGCACACACACACACACACACACGCACACGCGAGCGCACACACATTCAGTGCTGGAATTACTTCCAGTCTAGGCCACGGCCTCTTTGTGCGTGCATGTTTAGATGTATGCATGGACGGTATGTGAGCATGTTTGTGTGTGTGAGCCACTTGTATGTCTGTTTACATGACTGTGTGTTCCTGTATGTGTGTGTGTGTGTGTGTGTGTGTGTGTGTGTGTGTGTGTGTGTGTGTGCGTGTGCTCAGGGAGGGGCTGTGAGGAGTTTGTCCTGGGACTAGCGCTAGCAGCTCGGGAGCACGCGGGGAGGCGATTAATCCACACAGAGCCAGTTGGGGCGGCCCCTGTTCCAGAGCCCCGGGCAGGCAGGGGAGGGATGGAGGGAGGCAGGGAGGCAGGCCTGCGGGAGGAGGCCCGGGCCCCGTTCGGACAGCCATGTGGCAGGGCTGCTGCTCCCTGGGCGGGGGCCCTTGGCAGGTCTGGCTGGACTGGGACGGCCAGAGGGAGCGTGTGGCTCCACCAGGCCAGATACCCAGCGGGGCCCAGGGAACACACACACACATACAGACACACACACATACAGACACACACACATACAGACACACACACATACAGACACACACACATACAGACACACACCAAGCATATGGATACAGGCACTTTCACACAGGCATGCACACGAATGTAAATATAGTTCTACACACACAAACACACAAAAATGACAAAAAACAACTGCTTCTGTAAATGATTCGGAGTTGTTGATAAAAGTTGTATGTCTTCAAACTATCCATTTGATGAGGAGGATGTTATGAATGTTATGAATTCAATCATATAGAAAACGTGATGCCATGCACTGGATTTGTTTGAGTTGAGTGAAAAAATAACCAAAGGATTGATACTTTTGCTCTCAATGTAAATATTAGCAGAGCTTGTGGACTGAAACGCAAACTGACAGATAATCCATAACCCCGCCATCTCAATTCTCATTAGACCCTTTTCAATGAAAGCAAAAGAACAGATTTCACATACTAACAAATACGAAAACCCTCCAAATGTCACTTCGATAACCCAACAGAACTGGAATATTCTCCAGCTCCTCTCATCTCCCCTCTCTCTCTCTCTCTCTCTCTCTCTCTTTTTTTTTAATCCCTGCTACTTTGCATCCTTGGCTCTTGGCGCCGAGTGTGTTGTGTTATTTTTACACCAGCATGCAGGAAAGAGAGCGAGAGGGAGAGAGGGAGGGAGGGAGAGAGGGAGGGCGGGAGCGAAGGATAGAGCGAGCGGAGCAGTGTAGGATTCCAGGTTTCCAGACCACCTCTCTTCAACCTCCCCATCTGCCACCATCTGCCGCTGTTTAGCCGGGACTTTTTACCGCAATCACACACTCTCATGAAAAATAACCAACACCCAAATCATCTCCTGGCAGAAACACACACACACACACATAGAAATACGGAGAGCTGCGCCAAATAGCTCTACGTACTTTTTCGAGTGAAATATATATTCAGCCCTCTCTTTCTCTCTCTCTGACTCTCTCTTGTTCTGTATTTCCATCCCTCCACCTACCCACGCCCTCCCTCCCTCCCTCTCTCTCCCTCTCTCTCTCTCTCCCTCCCCCCCCCTCACCACAGCACCCTCCTCAGTGGAAGGAGGTCCAGGAATGAGAGGTTTGGAGGGGCACGGTTGGGGAAGCAGTTTGACCTGGAAGTGAAAATGACCTCACTTCCAGTAGTTCCAGATCTGTGAACCGGTGGACTAGCTACCTCAAGTCTAACTTTGTTAAACCTCAATCCAGGCCTAGAGGAAGTAGATCCTCGGGTCAAAACGCTGAAACCCACATGATGCCTCTCCTGACATGATCCAGCCAAACGTTGCATTGGTTGGAGGTGACAGCAGTGTGCCTGCCTCCCTCCTCCCTCCTCCTCCTCCTCCTCCCTCCTCCTGGTGAGGCCCCCTATACAACATGTGGGCGGTGTGGGAGGAGCTGATGGACGTCACTGGATCCCAGCCAAGAACAGCGAGTCACAGCTCTCCACACTGCCGTACTGTAGCTGCCTGCCGTCCATTACTCACCATCTCAGGCTGTCTGCAGCGTACTGTACCCAGCATCCCCACCTCCCACCACTCACAGGCAGGGGGTGGGGGGGGGTCTGAGCTGGATCCAGCTGTAGCTGTAGCAGCACAACAAACCGGGCCGACTGATAACTGAAAGATCTGTTGATGGTCTGTTGATGGTTCCCAAGACACTTTGTAAACATCAGAGAGGGTCCACAGCTAGCAAACAGAGAGCTACAGTCAGACGGACAGACAGGCAGACAGACAGACAGACAGGCAGACAGGCGGACAGACAGATGGCAGACAGACGGACAGACGGACAGACGGACAGACAGACAGACAGACAGACAGGCAGACAGGCAGACAGGCAGACAGATAGACAGATAGACGGACAGACAGACAGACGAACAGACAGACAGACAGACAGACAGACAGGCAGGCAGGCAGGCAGGCAGGCAGGCAGGCAGGCAGGCAGGCAGGCAGACAGACAGACAGGCAGACAAACAGGCAGACAGACCTCTGGGGCCAGGTACTCTGGTGTTCCACAGAAGGTCTTCATGGTGGCTGCGTCTGTGATGCCCTCCTTGCAGAGACCGAAGTCTGTGATCTTCATGTGACCGTCTTTGTCAAGCATCAGATTCTCCAGCTGAAAAGAGAGAGAACTACATTACCCACGTGGCATCACACCTGCAGTGTCCTGGTCAGCTGTGGTAAAATACATATGTTGTTACACATACTCTTCTGTCTACTGCTAGACACACACACACTGTCAAACACAAGCAGACAGACAGAGACAGACAGAGGAAACTTCCGGTTCTCTGGATCTGAAATTCCCCCTTTTTCTTTCTAAGGGCTGAAGCTGTTGTGTAGTTTTCTTGGCTGCTGTCAGTCTGCCTGGCTCCAAGCCTGCCAGCCATACACTGGCTGTGTCCTCTCCCACACTGCCCGGCAGCCTTCACATGCCCCCCACAAGCCCCTCTCCCTAAACTCCCTCCCCTCATTCTGCTGGCTTTAATTACTCTTTCCTGCCATCCATCCCCCCCTGTTCCACTCATGTCAGATGAAAGGCAGAGATGCATGTTGGGAAAGAAACACTCGCAACTTCACCGAATATCAGATTGTTCCCACTTACCCCCCCCGCCCCCTCTCCCCTTACACCCATCACACCCCTCACACACCACCCCCTCATCTTTGTTTACCTTCAGATCCCGGTACACAATCTTGGCGGAATGCAGGTAGTTGAGGGCGGAGACGATCTCGGCGCCGTAGAAGCGCGTGCGTTCCTCCGAGAACACTCGTTCTCTCGACAAATGGAAAAACAGCTGCGGGAGGAACAGCAGGGACAAGACGGCAATAATTACTGATTTATTGGAGGAAATTAACACAACACAAACTGGCTCCCTGTGCCATATTGAGATGATAGATGGAGAGGGGGTGGGGGATGGAGGGGGGGGGGAGGGGCTGTCTCGGAGGACCCCCCAGCAAACCAACACAGCAGCTGGCGCATCATCCTCCGTACTCCGCTGGGCGGCCCTGGCACAGCCTGGCACAGCCTGGCACAGCCTGGCACAGCCTAGCAGAGCCTGGTGCATCAGCATTTTAATCAATACACCAGTCTAGTTAAGGACAGGCGGAAGATTGGGAGCTAACGTTTCTCTCAAGAGCTGAGGGTGTGGCTGGGATGGGCTGTCACCCAATCATCTATCAGACACCTTCACTCACCCACCATCCATTTTCCCCTGTCGCCATGGCTACCCCGGACCCCCATGGTCACATATGAAGAGTCACGCATCCCCCCCCCCCAAAAAAAAATCCTCCTCCCCCTAACTCTACCCCAACTCCTCCTCTCTCATGTACAAATTACCCAGGAGGACACATGAGGAGTGCTAACAGACCGCCCACTCAGCGAATGTGTGTGTGTGGGTGAGTATGTGTGTGTGTGTGTGTATGTGAGTGAATGTGTGTGTGTGTGGGTGAGTGTGTGTGAGTGTGTGTGTGTGTGTGTGTGTGTGTGAGCGTGTGTGTGAGTGAATGTGTGTGTGTGTGTGACAGGTGGGCCTTCATCAGCATACTGGCAGCTGTGATTGTGGCAGGTTTGTAAAAAGGGGGGGGGGGGGGGGGGGGGGACAGAGAGACAGATCGGCCTGCTGAGGTGAGGGGGTCTGGGGTGCTGTGTGTGTGTCAGTGTGTCTGTGCGTGTGTGTGTGTGTGTAAGGGCGGGTGACGCTGGCTGGACCAGGGGGGAGCAGGTGATTTTCAGACTGAGGGAATGAAGGAGAGATTGCAAAAGTGTCCCGATTAAAAATACGGAAAATGGAAATGCGAGGAATCCAAACTCATTTGATCTGCGCCTGTCGTTTAGACTCCATCACCCCCCTAGGTGTGTTCACAGTTACCCAGGCAGGTTTGGGCAGGTGACAGCTATTCAGACCAGTTGGCCAGCTTGGAGAACAACACACTCTCTATCTGGGCTAGACAGGAAAGCTAGGGAAGGCTGGGAAAAACTCCTGTGGTTCTACACAGATGAACTCTAGAACGGTGTGTGTGCATGCATGTGTCGGTGTGTGTGTGTCTGTGTGTGCATGCATGTGCGTGTGTGTGTGTGTGTGTCCGTGTGTCCGTGTGTCTGTGTGTCTGTGTGTGTGTGCATGTGTGTGTCTGTGTGTGTGCTGGACTCACCTCTCCTCCGTTCACATACTCCATGACAAAGCACAAGCGGTCTTTAGTCTGGAATGAGTACTTCAGTGACTGGAACAGGAGACACAATTAGAAATTCACCATTAAAACCCACAGAAGACAAGCAAGCACGTGTGTGCTTAGAGGGACTTTCACACAAACACGGGTGTGTGTGTGTGTTTAGAAGGACTTTCACACAAACACGGCTGTGTGTGTGTGTGTTTAGAAGGACTTTCACACAAACACGGCTGTGTGTGTGTGTGTGTGTGTGTGTTTAGAAGAACTTTGTCACAAACACGTGTGTGTGTGTGTGTTTAGAAGGACTTTGTCACAAACATGGCTGTGTGTGTGTGTGTTTAGAAGGACTTTCCCACAAACACAGGTGTGTGTGTTTGTTTAGAATGACTTTCCCACAAACACGGGTGTGTGTGTGTGTTATTAGAAGGACTTTCCCTGACACTGTCTTCTTCAGGGACAACATTAACAGCAGAACAGTTGCTGTGTGTGTCTCTCAGTAGGCCTCAGGTGAACTGAGCCAGAGGTGAGCTCATGTGTTAGACAGGCAGCACATCTGCCTGCTGGGGGTCTGTGTACAGTACAACACATCTTCACAGCCAATCACAGCATCTGGAGTGTGACACGGGGCGCTGTGTGCGTGTGGGACATAGTGTGTGGGTGTGTGCGTGTGTGACAGTGTGTGTGTGTGTGACAGATGTAAAGCTGCTGTGTGTGTTTTTCAGACGCAGCACTAGAAGTGACTCCTCCCTGTCTAACACCTCACACACACACACACACACACACACACACACACACACACACACACACACACACACACACACACACACACACCAGCATCAGGATTCCCCAGCGTATTGGCTACATTTGCAATACATAGATCACATGTGTATGTCTGTCATGCAAGTGTGTGTGTGTGTGTGCATGCGTGTGTGTCTCCCTCACCGTTAGGAAGGGATGCCGTGTGTTTTTCAGCACGCGGCTCTCGGTGAGTGTGTGTGCCACTTCGTCCTGCGGAGGGAGACAGAGGAGAGGAGAACAGATGTTTCTGTTGCTCAACATCCCTGTCATATGGCTAACACTCAAGGTAATGATGCACAGCTGCTGCCGCATGGCTAAGCTCAAACTGTTGAAACACAACAACTGGCTAATGACACAAAGTAGCGTTGCGTGATATCGCAAAGCCAACAATCCATCACAGCACCAAATATCTACAGTATCCTGCCTGATGTTGAGCGCCTGGACTTGATGATTAGCTGATGATCTGCAGTGTAGCTCCAGCAGGGGTGGAGGTGTCAACACTGTCTGATCCGGGCTGACCTCACACACTTACCTTTGCAATAATCACCTCTTTCTTCAGAATCTTCATTGCATAATATTTCCCACTTGCCTTCTCCCTGACTAGAATGACTTTGCCAAAAGTGCCTTTTCCAAGTAGTTTTAAGTAGTCAAAGTCATTCATAGTCTGCGAAGGAAATGAAAGGAAAATAAATCAAAATGAAATATATTTTCATCCATCCTTACAAAGGGTAAATAAAATGTAAATGTAAAGGTGGAGGTGTGCTGGAGGTGTGTGTGTGTGTGTGTGTGTGTGTGTGTGTGTGTGTGTGTGTGTGTGTGTGAGACCTTGCGTTTGTGGTGTGTGCTGGAAGTGTCCATCTCCTCCTCTATGTTGTCTCTCTGGGAGGAGGAGGGGCTGCACTGGATCCTCTCATCCTCCTGCCTTTGGAGTTTATCTGCCACCATCTGGATGGCCTCTGTCCACTCCTCTCTACCACACACACACACGCACACACGCACACGCACACGCGCACGCGCACACGCATACACACACACACACACAGATTGTTAAAGACTCAGGTGCGTGCACACATGGCTGCATGTTGTACAGACACACACACACAGAGATCTCTTTAATAGACACAGACCTCTATAATATGTACCTCTTCACCCCTGATGCTTAGGAGAAACTCTCCTACTAAAATCTGCCTTCTACCCCCTCTTAACGTTCTCTGGTCCCTCTGTGTTACAGAACACGATATGTTGACAAATGAGGTTCTCATTCGCGGTTCTGTTTCAACATCTGTGGCAGATATGCAGCCATACATCAGCGAGTGTTAGCATGTGTGTGTGTGGACGCAACGATGACAAATCGATGGTTTGAACGAGGAAACAGGAGGTCCCCTGAACAGCATGTGTGTGGAACTGCCTCAGCAGTCAGGCCGGAAGGAGGACGGAGGGGTCAAAGCTGGGAAGCTATGGAAGCAGTTTATTGGACAGATCCAGTTTGTCACATGGATGGTTTTCAGCACGAGAGTCTTTTCAGCGACAAAGGGAAGTCTGTGTTCTGCTGCGAGCTTTCAGAACGTCCCCTGCACATCCTGAAGAGGGAACTCAACTTCTGCTGTGATGGGCGGAGCGGTCCACTGATGAGTGTGTGTGTGTGCTTGTGTGTGCTTGTGTGTGTCGGCGTGTGCTTCCACACTGTGTGGAAAGCATGTGGGTGTGTAAGTGTGTATCTTTGTACTGTATATAAAAAGCAACAGGACTTCTCTCAAGGTCATGCAGATGAACACCAGCACTCCCTGTTCACTTTTGACTATAATGAGGTTTTTTGTGCTAATGAGAGATGATGGGGCTGCCTACAGTTGGGCGCCATGCCAACATGTGCCACCCTCTTTCCTTGCGGCTGGTCTGTTGCTGTTGGGCCTGTGCCAGGCGGGTACACATACAGCGTTCATATCTGCCACGCACACACACACGCGCACACACGAACACGACGCACGCCTTCTTAGAGACACAAATCAAGTTTTTCTTTTCCTCAGGGAGAGGAGAGCGCGGCCAAGGGTGTGGCTTCCTCACCTGCGCCCAGCATCACTGCCGCCCCTGCACACCTGACAGAGGACTGGAGAGGTGGAGGAGATGTGGAAGTCCATGTGAGGACCAATGGAGTCTACTTGCTGATGTGGGCTTTCATGCAGCTTCAGTGGGGAGCGCTCTAATAGCCGTGTCCCCCCCCCCCGGTCCCTCCCTGGCAGGAAACTGTATTTAACATCCACATCTGTCTTCCTGTCCTCCCTCCTCCTCTGCTCTGCCCCTAACCGTTTCTCAAAGAGCCTTCTTCCTCGCAGAGACGAGCACACACACACCCACATTCTCACACACACACACACACACGAACGCACAAGCTCGCACACAACACAGCTTATTATCAGAAGTCTTCTGGGTAAAGCTGTTCAGAAGACAAACAGCTTGGTTCCTAGAAGGCGAGCATCTGGATCCAGGACGCCAGGCCGGCATAAAAGGCTGCTTCCTGCCCACCTGCCCACCTGCCCGCCTACACTCCCTTCCTCACTCACTCACTCCACCCACCCACCTCCACCACCACCCCTGCAGTCACCTGTCTGCTCTGTACAGCACTACAGTGAGCTGCTCTAGGGCAAATACAAAGAAAACTAAGTGATTGTTTGTTTTTACAGATGCAAGAATGCTATTCTGCTGAGCGCTTGTAATGTGGTTATACTGTTTGGATGTTGCTTTGGATGAAAGAGTCTGCTAAATGAATAATACATCAACAGTCATGTAAAGACAGTCTTAATATAATGACTCTAGTTCTATGAACCCCTGGTGTACTGCAGTGTTGTGCAGCAGAACACACACACACAGTGTGCAGTGTGTTAGCGGTGTGTTAGCGGTGGACTGCAGTGTGTTAGCGGTGTGTTAGCGGTGGACTGCAGTGTGTTAGCAGTGGACTGCAGTGTGTTAGCGGTGGACAGCAGTGTGTTAGCAGTGTGTTAGCAGTGGACTGCAGTGTGTTAGCGGTGGACTGCAGTGTGTTAGCGGTGTGTTAACGTTGGACTGCAGTGTGTTAGCGGTGTGTTAGCGATGGACAGCAGTGTGTTAGCAGTGTGTTAGCAGTGGACTGCAGTGTGTTAGCGGTGGACTGCAGTGTGTTAGTGGTGTGTTAGCGGTGGACTGCAGTGTGTTAGCGGTGTGTTAGCGGTGGACTGCAGTGTGTTAGCGGTGTGTTAGCGGTGGACTGCAGTGTGTTAGCGGTGTGTTAGCGGTGGACTGCAGTGTGTTAGCAGTGTGTTAGCGGTGGACTGCAGTGTTTTAGCAGTGGACTGCAGTGTGTTAGCAGTGTGTTAGCGGTGGACTGCAGTGTGTTAGCAGTGTGTTAGCGGTGGACTGCAGTGTGTTAGCAGTGGACAGCAGTGTGTTAGCAGTGTGTTAGCGGTGGACTGCAGTGTGTTAGCAGTGTGTTAGCGGTGGACAGCAGTGTGTTAGCAGTGTGTTAGCGGTGGACTGCAGTGTGTTAGCAGTGGACAGCAGTGTGTTAGCAGTGTGTTAGCGGTGGACTGCAGTGTGTTAGCAGTGTGTTAGCGGTGGACAGCAGTGTGTTAGCAGTGTGTTAGCGGTGGACTGCAGTGTGTTAGCGGTGGACGAGGGAGAGGGGCCCTCACCTCTCTTCTGGAGTGTCCACATGGAAGGTCCTCTCGATCACTGTGGTCCACTGGAGACACCTAATGATGAAAGTGTTGGGCTTTGGTCGCTCTGTCTTCATCAGCTGGCATTCTGCCACGCACGGAGGAGGAGGAGGAAGAGGAGGAGAGGAAGAAGCAAAAAGGAGGCACAGACACAGGTTTAGTATCAAAGGAGGCGTCAGGTTTTTACTGAGAACATCATGCTCCCTCGCTGTGTTTGTGGGGATAGATTAAGGAATTAGGGACTGCACAGTGACTTTCTCCTCTCAACCTCCTTTCCACTCTCCAATCTCCTCTTCCCCTACTTTCGACTCCTCACCTCTCCTCTCCCCTCCTCTCCCCTCCTCTCCTCTCTCCTCCTCTCCGCCAGCCCTTGGTGTGTGGAGGCCTATATACAGACAGGAAGGTTAATGACGACCCAGGTGAGATCACAGACGCCACGCTGCACCTCTGCGAGTCCCGTTAACGGACTAACGGAATGGCGGCTCCCGCCGTGCCGGCGCAAAGCAAGGTCACGGCACCGCTATCGACCGGCACGCCGACAGCAGAGAGAGTCTCATTGTCACACCAGGGCTGGCAGCGACGCTGGCCGCCACACAGCACCTGGAGAGAGTGA
Source organism: Neosalanx taihuensis (assembly GCA_030340665.1). NCBI lineage: Eukaryota > Metazoa > Chordata > Actinopteri > Osmeriformes > Salangidae > Neosalanx > Neosalanx taihuensis. Next base: position 3,019,632 of record CM059293.1, read on the forward strand.
AGGATGGGCCGGGGACCCAGGCTGTCTGTTGGGTCATTCCAGAACACACAGGATGAGTCTGGCTCTGAGCTCAGGCTAACAGGAGGAAACAGCTAAAGGTTAGCTAGGCAAACACAGTCGATAGCTATCAGAAGGCTTCAGTGTGTATATCTGTCTGTGTGTGTGTGTGTGTGACACAGGAAGTGAGTGAGTGTGTGGTGAATGTGTGTGCCCCTCTCCAGGGCTCCACTATGTATTGTCCTGAACCATCTCTGTCCATTTGACCAGCCCTGCCTTCCAGCACCACCTGGTCTCCCAGCTTTGGGCAACAGATGTGGCAGTACCCGCCCTCTGCCAAGCAGCTCGAGCCGGATATATGTGCCTGGCTATCCTGCCACCCACGAGCCCTCCTTTCCTCCCCCATCTCTCTCTCCCTCCTTCCTCTTCCATCCACTCTCTCCACCCCTCCCTACCCTCCAGTAGCCTTTTTTGGTCCCCCAGTCTCCTCCCTCTCTTCCTCCTCCACACCTCCTCACATATTCTCCACCTCCTCTCCAGTTGGATTCGATCATTCATGTCTCCCTCTCTCCCCTGTCCCATCTCCCCCCCCCCCCCCCCCCATGCTGTTCTGTAACCTTCCCTTTTATGAAGGAACATTCCCCACGTCCTCTATACCTGAACAACAAAAAAGAACCCTGGACAGACTAACCAATCAGGTCACCTTCTTATCCAGAGTAAACCTACCTAGCAACCAGCACTGAAGCAGCAGGATTGGTCGAGGATGGTTTTGGGGGTCAAATGTTTTGACCAGCTTCAGTGCCTGTCAGCTTATGTTTGGTTGCCAGGGAAGTTTTGGGAACATCAAAACATCCAGTTTGTATTTAAATCTGATGGTCTGGCCCAGTGTGCCAGCTGTTCAACTCTGCACAGAGACACCGGCGTCGTAAGAATGGGGTTTCCAGTCGTCTCCTTGTTAAGTCATTAACAGATGAATAGCTCTTGCTCGCGCTCGCTAACGATGTTAACATGCTCATCATCATCTGGCAGCTGCAGGCTGCGGGGAGGACGATGAAAGGGTTAATTAGCGCGAGGGTGTAATCAGCCCTTTGACGTTGTACAGCCGAGCGTTGCTGTCACACTACGCTGCAGGAGGGAGAGGAGGCACTATGAGAAGATGGAGATCATTTAATAACTATTAACAAATCTTTGGAATGAAGCTTGTCAAAGTCTGCCCGAGCTGTGGGTTTCAACTCCTGCATTAGTCCTCATACTGTCCGTGGTCCTAATCACCACAAAGTTTTTTTTTGCCATTACAACTGAGCTATTCTTGCTTCACTTTTTGACTTATGTCATTCGGTTTTACAGGTTTCCTAAAGCATGACTGAGGAGTGAATCTGGGTTGAGGGACTGTGGGCTGTCAGTAAAATGGCACTGTGTGGATAGCACCTGAGCCGAGCTGGGCTGGGGGTGTGGGGCGAGCTGGGCTGGGGGTGTAGGGTGAGCTGGGCTGGGGGTGTGGGGGTGTGGGGTGAGCTGGGCTGGGGGTGTGGGGGTGTGCTGGGCTGGGGGTGTGGGGCGACCTGGGCTGAGGGTGTGGGGTGAGCTGGGCTGGGGGTGTGGGGGTGTGCTGGGCTGGGGGTGTAGGGTAAGCTGGGCTGGGGGTGTGATTCGATCATTCATGTCTCCCTCTCTCCCCTGTCCCATCTCCCCCCCCCCCCCCCATGCTGTTCTGTAACCTTCCCTTTTATGAAGGAACATTCCCCACGTCCTCTATACCTGAACAACAAAAAAGAACCCTGGACAGACTAACCAATCAGGTCACCTTCTTATCCAGAGTAAACCTACCTAGCAACCAGCACTGAAGCAGCAGGATTGGTCGAGGATGGTTTTGGGGGTCAAATGTTTTGACCAGCTTCAGTGCCTGTCAGCTTATGTTTGGTTGCCAGGGAAGTTTTGGGAACATCAAAACATCCAGTTTGTATTTAAATCTGATGGTCTGGCCCAGTGTGCCAGCTGTTCAACTCTGCACAGAGACACCGGCGTCGTAAGAATGGGGTTTCCAGTCGTCTCCTTGTTAAGTCATTAACAGATGAATAGCTCTTGCTCGCGCTCGCTAACGATGTTAACATGCTCATCATCATCTGGCAGCTGCAGGCTGCGGGGAGGACGATGAAAGGGTTAATTAGCGCGAGGGTGTAATCAGCCCTTTGACGTTGTACAGCCGAGCGTTGCTGTCACACTACGCTGCAGGAGGGAGAGGAGGCACTATGAGAAGATGGAGATCATTTAATAACTATTAACAAATCTTTGGAATGAAGCTTGTCAAAGTCTGCCCGAGCTGTGGGTTTCAACTCCTGCATTAGTCCTCATACTGTCCGTGGTCCTAATCACCACAAAGTTTTTTTTTGCCATTACAACTGAGCTATTCTTGCTTCACTTTTTGACTTATGTCATTCGGTTTTACAGGTTTCCTAAAGCATGACTGAGGAGTGAATCTGGGTTGAGGGACTGTGGGCTGTCAGTAAAATGGCACGCAGGACTGTAGAGGTGCAGCAGGCAGGCAGGGTAGAGGACACAGGGAACATTCAGCCTTCTGAGATCCCATGATGTTTCCAACACACGGTGGAGACTCCGCCCCAGGCCAGAGACCTGCCTGTGGAGCATGTCAGGGTGACAGCTGCAAATCCCTGCCAGCAGCTATGTACACACACTGCTGAAGCACACACAGAAACACACACACACACAGAAACACACACACACACACACAGAACACACACACACACACACTGCTGAAGCACACACAGAAACACACACACACACACTGCTGAAGCACACACAGAAACACACACAGAAACACACACACACACACACACACTGCTGAAGCACACACAGAAACACACACACACACAGAAACACACACACACACGCACTGCAGAAGCACACACAGAAACACACACACATGCAGAAACACACACACTTGTACAGCCTGTCCTTGTGCTTCTGGTCATCACTTCAGCTGGAGAGTAAATAAACTGACAAGCTTGGTGGGATGTGTCCTCAGGGATGATTCTTTCTATCTCACTCCCCTCCCCTCTATCTCACTCCCCTCCCCTCTATCTCAGCTCCCCTCCCCTCTATCTCACTCCCCTCCCCTCTATCTCACCCCCCCTCCCCTCTATCTCACTCCCTCCCCTCTATCTCACTCCCCTCCCCTCTATCTCACCCCTCCCCTCTATCTCACCCCCCTCCCCTCTATCTCACCCCCTCCCCTCTATCTCAGCCCCTTCCCCTCTATCACACTCCTCCCCTCTCTCACCCTCCCTCCATCTCTACTTCCCCTCTATCTCACTTTCCCCTTTTTCACCCCTCCCCTCTATCTCACCCATCCCCTCTCTCACCCTACTCTCTCTCACCCTCCCCTCTATCTCACCTCCCCTCTATCTCACCCCTACTCTTTCACCCTCCCTCTATCTCACCCTCCCCTCTAGCTCACACCTCCCTTCCCCCTCTATCTCACCTCCTTCTCTATCTCACCCCTTTCCCTCCCCCTGTGTCACCTCTTCCCTCCCCTCTATCTCACCCTCCATCTGACCTCCCCCTCCCCTGATCACCCACCTTGTTTGAGGGTCTCAGCCCTTCTTTACTCTCCCCCTCCCTAACCCTGTTCCCTGCTTCACCCTCCCCTGTGAGGGAGCAGTCCTGTGTGCGTGTGTTTGGCTGGACAGACACTGATCAAAGATGTGGGAGCTGGTCAGCAGATTAGCGCTCCTGAGCTTCAGATAATCCCATTAGCCTGCTTGCTGCTACATTCCCAACTCCCACCTTCCTCGGGACTCTACTGGACCTCCAGCGGTACGCTCCTGTTCTCCAGTAGGCCAAGATCTCACCCATGGCCATTCCATTAGTTCTGTGCTTACATTTTGAAATGCTGAGTGTCTGCAACATAGAAAGAGCCTGTTCTGCTAGCAGGCCCTGGGCTGTAGCCTGTGGCCCCTCAGCGCTGAACCCTCTGATGTGTCCAGAGCTAAGACAACAACAACAAGCTCCACGGCCATTCTGTCCCACCCCTACAGACACACTCAGACAATGGAGTCTGTAAAGCCACACAGAGCCCTGACTCCGGATGTGATGGAGGATGTTGTTCACCACAATACAGCCACTGTTTGAGTGTCTGTGTGTGTGTGTGTGTGTGTGTGTGTGTGTGTGTGTGTGTGTGTGTGTGTGTGTGTGTGTGTGTGTGTGTGTGTGTGTGTGTGTGAGAGTGAGTGAGTGTGTGTATGAGTGTGTGTGTGTGTTTAAATATAAATGAGACTGAAAGAAAGAAGGACAGAAAAAAACGGAAGCGAGGGAAGGAGAAAAGGGAGAGGGAGACAGAGAGGGAGAGGGAGACAGAGAGGGAGAGAGAGAGGGGGAGAGAGAGAGGGAGAGAGCCTGTGTGTTGACAGTCTCTGCAGCCCTGTGAGCTGCAGTGGAGGGAGGAGAGGGGAAGGGCGACAGAGAGACAGCGGCGGGCGGGTGATTGATATCGGAAACGCGCTGGCACTGCCACCTGATCTGCAGTCGGCTTCAGCAGCACTGAACCGGCTGAACCCTGAGAGCCGGAATGGCTGCCTGGCAGTAGAGGGAGGGAGGGAGGGAGGGCTACGGCAGTACTGAACTCACTCAACCCACAGAGCCATCATGGACGCCCGCTGGCACAGTAGCCTGCCTACCAACCATCACAGATAAGACCGGCCATCACACACATCCACACACACATCAACAATCGGTCGCAATAATGAGCTTCATCCGGCTGTAATCTAAAGTTCCGTATTTCCATCTGAAGACCAGAGCTTCGCTGAACAGCTTTCACCAAGGCCGGTCAAGTCAGAACAGGCAGTAGGTCAGGAGTGAAGGAGGGATGGAGGGAGGGCTGTTTGGAGGCTGTTTAGAGGCTGGTGACAGGGTCCACAGGGCTCTGCTCTGCGGGGGCAGATTAACTCTGAGAGGGAAGCTGGAGAATGAGAAAGCTTCCTTTTTTTCTCCTCCAAACACAAAGAACTACTTTTACCACAGGATGTTGGAGCGCTGATGGGAACACGATTGACAGGTCACGTTCCACTTCCACTCCGCCCTCCAAGGTCCACGGGCGATTTCACGTAGTGCCTCACAGGAAATGGGAGGTCCTCGGCACGTGTGACGCTCAGGGCCTGCAGCCTCTGACCAGATCTACCGCAGAGAACCCCTGAGTGGGACACGTTGCCAGGGGAACGATGACGGACGCCTGGGCTAGTCTGCATTATCACCCACAACCATCATCACCTGCCGCAGACTATCTATGGCTGTGGGTAAACCGATAGTTGTGGGTGTTGATAGCACAGTGTGTTTGCGTTGGTGTGCGTGCGTGTTTGTGTGTGTGAGGGTGGGTGTGTGTGTGTGTGTGTGTGGGGGGGGGGGGTTGGCAACTGGAAACACATCTGTCATGATTCCCCAATCGTCCTAATGGAGCAATAACAGGTGAGCAGCATGCATGAGAGCCACAGCATCCCTGTACTAAAGACAGGGGTGGGCCCCGTGCACATGCTCAGTAATGGAATCCCACCGGTGGGAGAGGCGCGTACCTCCGTACCTCCTCATCATTAAAACATGGAGGTGGATGAACCGCTCTGTTAGATAGATGATCAGGAAAGGCAGCAGATCCCTGGTTGTTAAACGAACGCGGACGCTGCCTCCTTCCCTTCCTCCGTCTCTCCCCCTCTGCCTGCCTCGCCCCCTGCCTCTCTTATTTAGAGAGGCTGGACCTGGTGACTCAGCTCTCCGACCCGGCGATGCTGCCTCCTGTCCTCTGAGCCCCTGGTCAGCAGCAGGCGAGCCCTCACTGTCAAACACACAGGCTCCAAAATCCCTCAACGCCAGACAGAGATGCGCACACGCACACACACAGACAGACGCGCGCTGCTGAGTCGTGACTGAGGGGGCTGCACTCCTCTTAATATGCACAGACGGTGTCTGAGGAACACGCCGTCTGAGGGACACGCTGGCAGGCAGAAACACACAGGAGCCCATGGAGATGACCAGAGGAGAGGGGGAGGAGGAGATGAAGAGGAGAGGAGGAGGAGGAGGAGGAGGAGGAGGAGGAGGAGGAGGAGGAGGAGAGGAGGAGGAGAAGAGAGGAGGAGAGATGAGAAGAGGAGATGAGGAGAGGAGGAGAGGAGGATGAGAGGAGAGGAGGAGGAGGAGAGGAGGGGGAGAGGAGGAGAGGAGGAGAAGAGGAGCGGAGGAGGAGAGGAGAAGAAGAGAGGAGAGAAAGGAGGAGGAGAGGAGGAGAAGAGAGGAGGAGGAGAAGAGGAGATGAGGGGAGGAGGAAATGAGGAGAGGAGGAGAGGAAGTGATAGCGGAGAGGAGAGGGGGGAGAGAAGAAGAAAGGAGAGGAGGGGATGGGGAGAGGAGAGGAGAGAGGAGGAGAGGAGAGAGGAGGAGAGGAGAGAGGAGAGAGGAGGAGAGGAGAGAGGAGGAGAGGAGAGAGGAGGAGAGGAGAGCAGCTCTGCTGTGCAACAGTGTCATTTCCTGTAGAATCCATTTCTGGTTCCTAGGGTTAGGGGGAGGGCTCTGGGAAACCCCCCTGCATCTGCCCCAAGCATGAGCACACTACTGCTACTACTGCCCTGCGAGAGCACACTAACGACTTCCTGGTTGAGGTCACATGGTCAAATCTGTCACACAAACACAAACCCTTGGGGACACCCAAATAGTGACAGACAGCAATGAGAGGGGGGGCAGCTCGGGAGGGAAGGGGTATAGAAGGGTTGCTAGTAACCCTCTCTCTCCCCTCCCACTATAGAACATGATGTTCTGCTGATAATCTGACAGACACCATCTATCAATCCACTAATCCCATCCAGTGTTCTACTGTGAGCGTTCTACTGTGAGGGTTCTACTGTGAGCGTTCTACTGTGAGGGTTAGACTGTGAGCGTTCTACTGTGAGCATTCTACTGTGAGGGTTCTACTGTGGAGCGTTCTACTGTGAGCATTCTACTTTGAGGGTTAGACTGTGAGCGTTCTACTGTGAGGGTTCTACGGTGAGCGTTCTACTGTGAGGGTTCTACTGTGAGCGTTCTACTGTGAGCGTTCTACTGTGGAGCGTTCTACTGTGAGTGTTCTACTGTGAGGGTTCTACTGTGAGGGTTCTACTGAGGAGCGTTCTACTGTGAGCATTCTACTGTGAGGGTTGTACTGTGAGGGTTCTAATGTCAGCGTTCTACTGTGAGGGTTCTACTGTGAGGGTTCTACTGTGGAGCGTTCTACTGTGAGCGTTCTACTGTGAGGGTTCTACTGTCAGCGTTCTACTGTGAGGGTTCTACTGTGAGGGTTCTACTGTGAGGGTTCTACTGTGGAGCGTTCTACTGTGAGCGTTCTACTGTGAGGGTTCTACTGTCAGCGTTCTACTGTGAGGCTTCTACTGTGAGGGTTCTACTGTGAGGGTTCTACTGTGAGGGTTCTACTGTACTGCCGTTCTGCTGCATGAGAGCAGCTCAGCTCTGCTAAGTTCAGAACCTGTTGAGCAGAGCATGGGTGAATTGTTTATACATGAATGAGAGAGGGGGGAGAGAGAGAGAAAGGGAGGGAGGGAGGGAGGGAGGGAGGGAGGGAGGGAGGGAGGGAGGGAGGGAGGGAGGGAGGGAGGGAGGGAGGGAGGGAGGGAGGGAGGGAGGGAGGGAGGGAGGGAGGGAGGGAGGGAGGAGAGAGAGAGAGAGACACACACAGAGTGGGAAAGAGAGAGAGAGAAGGAATGACACTTCTTTTCAGCTGTTCTCTCCATACTAACCCATTCAGCTCGGCTGTAAACAGGAAATGTGGTCACTATTGATTCCCTGTTCCATTTGCCCCCCCCATCACCCCTCACCTCCCTCCCCGCTCCTACTCCAGCCCCCTGCCTCTCCTTCCTCCCCCTGGCTGGCCCTCCTTTTCAGTCGCTCCTAGCTTTCTTCCTCAGGTCACCCAGGAGGACTGACCAAGACTCCCGGCCTGTAGACACAGTCAGACAGACAGGTAGACAGACAGACAGGCAGGCTGAGGAGAGACATGGAAGAGAGAGCTGGGGTGCAGTTAGATGGAGGGACAGAGTGTCAGGGAGGTGGGGGGGTGAGTGAGGTCGTATGGGCTCCAGTCCAAGACAAACCACTACAGCACACTGTTTCCCTTTCCCTCCCCTGTATGAGGCTGAGGCTGAGGCTGGGGCTGGGGCTGAGGCTGGGGATGAGGCAGTAGGGCACTGGAACTCTCACAGGTTCTCTACCATTTTTGCCTGAGGCTCAACAGCACACACACACACATCCACACACACCCTGGTTACAGACACACACACACATCCACACACACCCTGGTCACAGACACACACAGACTGAAGGTATACTCTGGTGTTTAGGAGCCAGTCAAGCCTAACTGTGATAAAGAGGCATGTCCTAGGGGAGAGAAGCAGTCTCTCTGACACACACACACAACGTGCCCCCCCCCCACACACACACACACAGACCGCCTATATGCACACATGCACACAGACGCACAACATACACACACACACACACACACATGCATGCAAAAACACACACAGAAATATGCATCCATGTGCTCACCCCTTTCTGTCTCACTCCCATTGAGGCTTGCTTTCATCACACACACACACACACAGCAGACACACACACACACACACCACACACATGTCTAAACCGGCACGTTAGAAGAAGACGGAGAGGCTAGGCACTCACCTCGTTTCTGCACCCAGCCCTCTTTAACGATGGTGACATCGTTCATGGTTCCTCCACGGCGAGCTGGCCGCTCCTACACACCACGCTGCTCCACAGGAGAGAGGGAGGAGGGTGGAGGGGAGGAGGAGAGAGACTGAGGGAGGGTGGAGGGGAGGAGGAGGAGGAGGAGAGAGAGGGAGGGAGGGCTCCGCTCACTCACTCCCTCCCTTCCTCGGGCTCTTCCTATCGCTCGCTCAGTGGCTCTCTGTCTCTCTCTTACACACACACACACACACACACACAAGTGGTGTGTCGTCTCGTCTCCTCTCGTGGTTGTTTTCTTTTCCTCCCTCCCGCCCCTCCTTCCTCTCCCTCGTTCTCTCTCTCCAGACCTTCCCCCTTTTCGCCCGGCAGTGACTCAGCCTGGAAGGAAGTAAGAGAGAGAAAAAAGAATGTAAGGATTTATATCTCTCCTCCCTCCTCCTCCTCCCCCCCCCCTCCAAACCCCTTTCATTCTTACACAAGCTGACATGACAAACAACTCAGTCATTCATTGTGAAGGCAAATACCCCCTACATCCTCTCTCTCTCTTCTCCTACCTCTCTCTCTCTCTCTTTCATTTCCTCTCTCCCTTCTTAAGCCTCTCTCTATCTGTCTCCCTCTTGCTCTCTCTCTTTGCCAACCCTAACAATCCGTGTCTGGTCAGACCACCCACTGACAGTCCTTTCTGGGTTTGACTGTGTACCTGGACTCAGGCACAATGCAGTTCTGCTGGTGCTGCAGACTGGGAACCGGGAGGCTGGCTAGTGAAGCCCCAGCAACCCCCACAGGAGCTCCTCCCTGTGGAGCCCTGGTCTGATGGAGTCTGCCTGTCTATGGATGAGGCTTCCTCCTCTTCTTCCCTCTGTCCCACCCTCTGGAATATCACTAAAGAGGCTCATCGAATCTCAACTGGAGAGGAAGAAATCATGAGATCAAAAGATCTGAGTATTGATGTTTCGGTTTGGCATTTGTTCCACAACTTCGCTGTGTTTGAGTTTAGCAACAGTGGGTGATGTCCCCAGACGAACAGCATATTGATCCAGTTTGGTGTAGTTCTTCGAAGATTGCCTCAATCACTCGCGGGTCAAGACGATCAGTCAGGCTCAGACCAGATGTCCAACTGACCAATAAGAGAGCAGGAACCACAGGTTGTTTACCATGTAATGGTGTGTATATCATCCCATGTAAACCACTGAACAGGAATTGAGACCTTCATGTTCACTCAAATCAGACACAAGACCAAAAGAACCAGAATCTGGATTGATTGCAATCCTGTGGACTTAAAAATGAAATGTCAGTTGGACTGATGGATGATCCAAGTCTAACCGATCCGAACCGTTCCCCTATGCTACATGTTGCTAACCGCTAGCTCCTTTCGTGTAATGGTTCTGAGCAGCCTGCAGTTTCCCAGTGTGCCGCTCGCACATCTAAGGACAGCTTCATCATCGCAGGCTTGGGAATACGTGACGCACCCCCCTCCCCTTCCTCCACCGGCCCGCTTCTGTAATAAGAACGGTGCTCTGGTGGTAGCGAACTGTTAGCACAGCGTCACACCCAAGTCTGTCTGTCTCTCCAACACATCAGCTGGGATTCATTAAGTCTCCCATTCCTCAGGACAGTGCTACAAAGCCAGACTGCTAACCAGGGCTGTGGACAGGGAACGCTTGTTTGGTGTTGGACTTCTTCAGTACGGAGCCTAGACGTTGGGCCTTGCTTCTGACTGAAATAACATCCTCCATGTTTCTTTTCTGACCATCCCAGCTGTAGTACTGTAGCTTCACTGTACAGGCCTGCTGGGTCTCATATGTTAAGACTTTCTAACTTACTTCCTGACTCATTAGGAAGCCATGCAGACCCACATTACATTTACATGTAGTCATTTAGCAGACGCTCCTATCCAGTGTGACTTACAGTAAGTACAGGAACATCCCCCTGAGGCAAGTAGGGTGAAGTGTCTTGCCCAAGGACAACATTGTCATGTAGCGGCAACATTGTAGCCAAAGCCGTGAATCGAACTCACAACCTTCCAGTCATTAGCCTTAACCTGCTGAGCCACCTGAGTCCCTGAGCATTAGCTCATTTCCTCTATAGTATGTGACAAGGTGATGTTCACACAGCCTCACCTGAGGTCAGTATTTGAGACCAACAATCCCTAACAAGCTTGAACTAAAGTGATCAGTAAAGCCCATGAGATGGTTCAGCAGAGGAGAATTGGCTTTATTACACAGGTAGGCCAACTACTGTGATGAGTCAATGCAGGGGAAAGTGACACTTAGGAAATACTGTCTGTACAAAAGGCTAGAGACTTAGCTCCCCTTACCCCCCCCTAACACGGCCTCATCAACTGAGCATGTAGGCTAAAGTTAACAAAGTCAAATAAGAATGTATAGACGCGGTACTGAGAGCAGAGGAACAGATAAGATAAGAGAAAAGAGGAGAAGAGACAGAGAGAAAGAGAGAGAGAAAAAACAGAAGAAGGGGCGCATAGGCCAGACACAGTCATTAATCAGTCTGGCTGCCTCAGAGAATAGCTCCCAATCCAAATAGGAACACCCCAATGAATTATGGGTAACTTAAACACTCCAACTATGCTCAGTTAAGGAGACAGACACAAAGATACCACAAAATATACACAGCATTTCAGAAGAAGAAGAAAAAAAAGACTGGGGTAGAAAATAAACAATGTCATATCAATAATAGGACGATCGGAAAAAGCGGCAGTGATGAACCGCTCTGAGGTAAACCTGGCCTCATATCGTATCAGATGCAAAGAGACAGCCTCAGACTCCACGCTGAGGACCTTTACCTCATTAGATCTGAGGAGACAGCAGAGGGAACAGAGCTGAGGGAAGGACCAAGGAAGCACAGAAGGAGACATGTTCAGGGAGGCAAGATTCCTGGCAAGCAGGCTAACCAGGGAGAACCTGGGAACAGAGCGGACACCATTCAGAAATAAACGGTCCTCCATGAAGCACCATCCGCTCTCCTCGAGAGCGCAGACAGATCAGAGCGGCTCGGAAACACAAGAGAGCAAGGGAACAGGAGAACCAGCCTGAAGGCCCGGCTGAACACTTGAAATCTAAGGCTGAGGGGACTTATTTCTGACAGCCCTATTTTCTGGATGGGTTCCAGAATTCCACCAGCAGAATGTTACTATTAATTTTCTTTTTAAGGCAACCCTAAGAAAACTCTTCCTTGATATGAGTCTAGTTTCTGACAGCAGTCGTACCCGCTGACGTAAAACAAAAAGAACCTCAATGTCCTTGTTTGTAGCTGGGGGAGAGGGGGTGGAGGGGGGGTATATTCTGTTGGAGGGTAAAGCCTTGTGTTTCCTTAGTAGGAGCCAGGTGATCATGTTGCTGTACATGACACCCACAGGCCGGCACATCGAGATAAGCCTGGATCTCCATCCTGCAGCCCAGCAGGGTAACCCTAGACGGCTGTGTGGAAACAGTCAGGACACCTGGCCGCCCCGCCGCCCCTGTCCTCAGACGCACCTTCCCCCGGTATCAAACAACGCTCAAGATGCCCCGGCGACTGAAACCTACGCCGCATGCACGCTTACGCGCGCAGACACACACATACCGGTGGTACACACAAATACACCTGCCGACAAGTTAAGCAAAAAATGCTTCATGCAGAAAGTGTAGATTCAGGTCAGCATGGGGCTTGTGAAGGGTTAAAGGACATTGTGTTGCTGTTCTGGTTCCATGTGAAGCTGTGTTAGAAGTGTCAGTGCTAACTTAGATCCAGTTCTCTGGGTTCTGATCTCAGAGCTTTGGGCTTCTGACATCACAAGCTAAGGGATCTACAGGGACCCTGAGCTGTGGTCTGCTTGGCTTGTGATGTCAGCGTTTACATGATGAGCAAAGTAGCCATGAAAGAAAACAATGGTAATCTTGCATAAATCAAAAACAATTCAAGGAGTTGGGGCTATGAGGTTGTAACTATGAATAGATTAATAGATGCATATTTCATTTTACATAGTAGGGGATGTTCCCCCTTTGAAGATGTTGTAGCCTGTCTCTATTTACAGATGAACACTGCCAACACGTATGAAAATATACTTATAACCCACAGGCAGACACACAGCAATAAACAAATTGTTGCTCAGTGAAATGACCCACTGTTGCAGATCCAGCAGGTTAGTCTAGTCAAGCAGCCAAACAGCAGCAGCTATAGGAGATGTGCATGCAAACTCTGAACGGCATCCTGCAGTATGGAGAGGAGAGAGATGCTGGTTAGAACAGGCAGTAGGCCAGATCCGAACCCTGAACCTGCTGCCTCCACTGCCTGCCTCCCTGCCTCTTCCCTCAGCTCAGCCTCCTCTCTCTCTCTCTCTCTCTGTCTCTGTCTCTCTCTCTCTCTCTCTCTCTCTCTCTCTCTCTCTCTCTCTGCAGCAGCATCATCCAGCACCTGCTGTGGAGTCCAGCAACAACCACACACCAGAGTGTTTGCTATCAAGAAACATACATGAGTGAATGCACAAGTCCCATCATTATCCTACAGAGTCATTTGCACGCTACAGTTCACTATATAACTAGGCTTGTTGTCATGGTTATTACCTGGCAGCGGGATCTGACGGGGTTTCCTTCAGCCCCCCCGATATGACGCTCCTGTGATATAAGGACTGGAGCTTTTCCCTTAACCGCGTTATTACAGCAGGGCGCTTGGAAAACGACAACCGTAAGACCGCACAGCTCTGCTAGTTAAAACAGTTTTTTAATTTCCAAAATGAATATGAGCGGCAGCGGCAGCGTAGTTTTGAAGAAAGTGTTTCTGCGCCCCTGTTTTCCGCCGCTGTCAGGTTTTTACCGCTGCGGCTTGTTGTTGACTTTCAGGAAAGCTCGTGACGTCACCCGCCGCTTCTTGGACGGCTTCCCCGGTCTGTTCCTCCCGTCTGCGCCGGGTTACCGTGCACTAGGAGCGGCAGGTACCACCGACCCCCCGCTGGTTCATCGCTCACTCTCGCTTTAGTGTTTCTCTCTATACTAAGCCAACCCTCGCGAGTCGCGAGAATCAGGTGGTGTCGGTGCAGGAATAAGGCTTCTGCATCTGCTGGGTGAAGCCTTGTCTGAGGCTACAGCAAGTTAGGGATGTGACCTCTGAACTGTGGTTAAGTCCTAAAACTATAGGCCGAGATACAAGCGCCTTTTTCTTTAGACAATATTAGATATTTTTTTTTCCTGAAATATCAGGTTGAAAAATAGGTTTGTTTTTACCTGGTTGAATAATGATTACATAAATGAACACTAAGTTTCTTTTTGGTGTTGAAATGATTTGCCCCCTTTAGTCATCATAAGGGGATGATCATAATTTCATCCCCCTTAATCTCTGCACGTGGTAGCTGTGCCACACAGACACACACATACAGACACTGGAGGGATTCATAAAAAAACCAAAATTAATCTAATACTAAACTGACTTCACAACCTATAGGAATGAAGCATGTATGATTCATAATTTCCTCTGCAACCCATATCATATTTATGCAGAGGCAGGTAATTAGTTGTGGCGTCTCTCACTAGTGCATCAGCCACTCAAGTGGTGAAGGACGGAACTGCACCCTGGCTTGACTAGAGAGGGCACCCCTAGTTACATTTACATGTAGTCATTTAGCAGACGCTCTTATCCAGAGCGACTTACAGCAAGTACAGGGACATTCCTTCTGAGGCAAGCAAGGTGAAGTGCCTAGCCCAAGAACTAAACGTCAGAGATCTTTGCCAGCAATGGAACTCACAACCTTCCGATTGCTAACGCGACTAGTTATAGTCCATGTCAACATGTAGACTGAGGTCAATAATTGAAGGACATGGGGTTACCTCATGAAAATAAATCCTTGAAAAAGTAGTCAGTATAGATAGAAACTACACAGAAAAAAAAAAAATCAGTCACGCTCACAATCATTATCGGAGAAAGGACATGAGTGACTTGTTGAAGGGCCGTGGGCATGTCAGTAGAAGAGAGGGGGGGGGTAAAGGCTAGAGGTCCTGGGGCATGTGTAGGACGCTGGGGGTATCTAGGGTTTGGAGGGGTCAGGGAGGTCGCTGTGCCGGTGAGGCCCGAATTCTTTCTAAGACCCAGATGGTGTGAGAGCAGCGAGGCAGACAGAGGGGCAGAGGCAGGGGCTGTGCGGTGACACAGGTGGAGCTGTGCAGACCCATACTGTCCTGCCTGTTCTCCCAGGGCCTCCAGGAGCCCAGGGCTTAACAGACGCCATCAGTCTGTCAGCTGGCCCTCTGCTGTGGCAGAGGGGCTGGGGAGGGGGGGAGGGGGGGGGGGGGGGCTCAACCTGTCCCACCGCACACAGGCACAGGGTGTGCACACGCACAGGTGCATACACGCACACACACACATACTCACGCACGCACGCACGCAGTACATGCAGTGTCACACCGTCAAAGAGCTCACATGCAAAAGATGTCAAGCTTTTTTTACCCGCACACACACACACACACACACACACTGACTTTGTCCATTTACGTAATCTCTCCAAGTGTGTTTACAGTTGTAGACAATTGGAAATGTAGGTTGGACTTTCTGTTGTGTTGGACATGTCTTGCTATGGTTCGTGGCTCAGGGGGTCACATGGGGATCACTTGGCTGTGGTGTGATGACCCAGAATGGAGGCCTGTGACCCTGTTTGCTACCCTCAGTGGAGCGCTGGCCTGCCTGCCTGCTGCACACCTTTGGCTGAGTGTCTAACTCTGGCTGCAGCTGCCCTGGCCAGCTTGCTGCCTCCTGTTTCCTGTCTCTTGTGCCTGGTCTGTCCGCAGCTGTCCCTCTATCTACCTGGGGCCTCCCAGGCATGGATGACCCTACTCTTCCCCTCGCTCTCCTCTCCGCTCTTGGACTAACATGAAAGAACCAGGGGCTGCGCAGCTTTCCCAGGGCAGGGGGGAGGGAGGGAATCAATCTGGGCGGGAGGAGGGGCTCGGCTGGCCATGGGAGTTGGGCATAGTGGGGGAGGTTGTTGGGGTGGGGAGGGGTCAGGTGGTCTACAGCCTCCCTTGGTGGTGATACAGGACAAGAGGACTGTGGAGACAGGCTGGAGGGTGAGGGGAATGGGGGAAGGTGGGATTAGGCTGAGGGCCTCCTGGACCTTCTGGACCTTCTGGACCTCGGTGTTGTTGTGGAATGTAAAGAGGGGTGCAGCTGGCATACTGTTTCACCTATGGGGAGATGGGGGTCCAGGTTGGCGGACTGGCACACTGGGGCCCTGGGGTCACCACAGGGCTGGTCCCAATGGGCTCGCTTGACTGGGCAGGAAAGGGCTGTTTACGTCTGTTTAGGTGTGTGTGGAGAGGGGCCTGGGTTGTGTGTGTGTATGTGTGTGTGTGTGTGTGTGTGTGTGTGTGTGTGTGTGTGTGTGTGTGTGTGTGTGTGTGTGTGTGTGTGTGTGTGTGTGTGTGTGTGTGTGAAAGAGAGAGACACTGCCGTATGTGTGGTGTGTGTGAGAGTACGCTTTAAGGAACAGGCTGTAGCCAGAGAGTTTTTTTTGTTGTTGCATTATTTTGTTTCATTTTGTTCATTTTCAAGCCATATTTAAAACATATTTATGTGTTTCCAGCTATGCTGCGGTTCTCTGGCTGCTGTTTATGGCATAAAGACAGGATCAAGTGGCTGGGAATCGGGCTCGTAATCAGAATGTTGCCGGTTCGATTCCCAGCCATGCCAAATTATGTTGTGTCCTTGGGCAAAGCACTTCACCCCTACTTGCCTCAGGGGGAATGCCCCTGTACTTGCATGTTAGTCGTTCCGGATAAGAGCGTCTGCTAAATGACTACATGTAAATGTTCAGAGTCCAGTTAGGGCGTCCATTGGTGGGGAGGTCTTAGAGGCAGGGTCTTGTAGAGACTAGACTGTCAGAGAAAAGGGAGAGATGCCTGTTTTGAAGACTGTTGAAGAAATTGCATGCTGTTCAAATTCATGCCGTAGAACTGTAGCCCATATACCTATTTTAGCCTGTGAAACTGGGGCTGGATGCTTTTGTAAGGATGCAAGGACAACTTGAATGTTAAGGAGTGGGCAGTGTGTAGTTGCATTTTTGTGTGTGCGCGTGTGTGTGTGTTAGGGGCACGTTTGAAAAGAGAACAGAAGGGTCCAGGCCTCCTCTGTGATGGGCGCTAGTTAGACAAGTTATCCTTGTCCTCCAGTATCCCCACTCTCGTTCATCTCTCTTTCTCAACGCCCTCTCCCCCTTTCCCCCTCTCCCCCTTTCCCCCTCTCCCCCTCTCCCCCTCTCCCCCTTTCCCCCTCTCCCCCTCTCCCCCTCTCCCCCTTTCCCCCTCTCCCCCTTTCCCCCTCTCTCCTTCTCCATAGACTAGGCATGTCACAGACAGAACGAAAGCGTATGCAGACTGGAATGATGAAGAGCCCAGGTTCTGTGGTGAGATACTTCATGCTCCTGGATGCACATTCGGAAATCACGTCAGTAAACAAGCCCAAGAACGGAAATGTGCGCTGACCCAAATCCAGAAGCACCTCCAGTATCCGTAGGTACAGGCAGGAAGTGGGAGGTGTTCAGGCCCAGTTGTCAGTGTTCCATGTGTGCCTGGGGCCCTGATACAGCTGTTACCTGCATGAGGCATCTGAAGCAGGGAGTCTCCTCCTGCTTGAATTCCCACAAACATCTCCAGGGTCCCAACAACATCTTCCTCTTCCTGTGTTACCCCACCCACACACTTTCTCACACACACACGCACACATGCTTCTTCCGCTTCCAGCTGCATGCTGTCGTTCCATCGGGTGCCATCAGAGCTCATCTCTGATTGGTCGTCTAGTCAATGGAGCGTCTAGGGAGGGGAGCCATATGTCAAGGTTAGGTTGGGGTGATGGCATGTAGACTAGCCTTGTCTGAGACACACAGGTGAGCGATACATCACACTGATGTCTCCTGGTAAGAATGGGAACCGTTTGTTCGTCACCCTCATTATGAGTCTGAAGTACTTCAAATGCTAACACGTTTCCAAACTTCTCAAAATATAATACAAATTGAAAAACAAACTGGATGTTTTGTCACTTGGTTTCATAAAATCTCTCTCAGTCTCTGCCAGTCAGGCAGGATCCTTCTGATTCCTTGTTCTTCCTGTGCCAGTCTTGTGACTGGCATGGCCCTGGCACGCACCAGCCTCCAGCTGCTTGTCTCTGGGGACAAATATGTGTGTGCAAAGCCCCTCCAAGCCACTAGGGACTCTGGATTTCTTCATCTATCTCCCGGCTGCCTCCTCGTTTAAGTCAACACACGGAGGAACACGTCTTGTGCTTTTCCACACAGCTGCGGTGGCCCCAGAGGCCCCACTGGGATAAACTACTGTATGCACTGTACTGTTGGATCAGACGCTGTTAGTTTAGCGGTGGTGCTGGGGGCCCTAGGAAGGGAGGCTGGGGTTGAGGCTGTGAGGGGGTGGGGGGGGGGGGGGGTTGGGGCTGGGGCTGCCTCCAGGGAGTGAGTCACTGGGCTGTGTTGAACACATCTGGGAGCACAGACGCTGTTTGGTTTGAAACAACTGGATCGTCAACAAATATGCAGCCACACACACACACACATACGCTAATATATACACACAGCCGCACACGCTCACACGTCTCAACACCACACACACACACACACACGTACACAAAGACAGTCGTTGTAGTGAGACGTGTTTGAGCTCCTGCAGGGTGTTCTTATGATCAGCTACGCTTCCTAAGGGAGGCTGGGAGGAATCTTCACTGAATACTTTAGTCAAACGTATTGAAGCTTTGAAAGACGCTCACACACAAACACACACACACACATACACACACAATCAGTCACGTACACAGACTCACACTCTCACACACATATCCTCACATAACAACATTTGGTCAGATCCTTTTAAAGGTTGTAGTCACACAGTACAGAAAGTCTTAAGAGAGCCTACAGCTTGATGTATTGTTTTAGGTGTGTAAGGTATCTTCAGGTGTGACAAAAGTTATTAACCTGAAGATATTTCCTTGATGACATGAACACGTGTGTGTGTAGTGGTGTTCAAAAGCAGAGGGCTTTGACAGTGTGTGATGCCCATATTGCAGATAGGCTTTCCTCTTGGTACAGTGTTGGGGTCAGGTCCCTTGGGACCAGAGCTGGCCTGGGAAAAACCAGAACCCCAGCCTCCAATTTCCCAACAGCAAAACTCCAACTCCTCTTGTGAGAAATCCACACAGTCTGACGACAAGAGACCATTTCACAAGGATGGGAAAAGACTGTGTAACCACGACAACATGGCTCCCATTCACTATGGTTCCAAGCCACCACCCCTACATTCAGGGTCTATACAGTAGGAACATCCATATATAAACCATACACACAGTATATTGTAGGAGTAGTGTATGTTTTCCTGTGCTGGTCAGTGCTGTTCTGGCTGTTCTCTGTGCTGTTCTGGCTGTTCTCTGTGCTGTTCTGGCTGTTCTCTGTGATGTTCTGGCTGTTCTCTGTGCTGGTCAGTTCTGTTCTTGTTGTTCTCTGTGCTTGTCAGTGCTGTTCTGGCTGTTCTCTGTGCTGTTCTGGCTGTTCTCTGTGATGTTCTGGCTGTTCTCTGTGCTGGTCAGTTCTGTTCTGGCTGTTCTCTGTGCTGGTCAGTTCTGTTCTGGCTGTTCTCTGTGCTGGTCAGTGCTGTTCTGGCTGTTCTCTGTGCTGGTCAGTGCTGTTCTGGCTGTTCTGTGTGCTGGTCAGTGCTGTTCTGGCTGTTCTCTGTGCTGGTCAGTGCTGTTCTGGCTGTTCTCTGTGCTGGTCAGTGCTGTTCTGGCTGTTCTCTGTGCTGAGGGTTTTGTCTGTGCAAACAGAGGGGGCGTCCTGGCTGGCAGTGTCCCTGTTAGTGCCTCTCTCACAAACAACATATGCTCTGTTATTCTACTGTGCTGAAACCGAACTGTTTCTGCAGAAACAATAATCCTACCACAGCTAACCATCCCATCTAAAGGCACTCAATAAAAAAGGTAGATGTCGGATTCAACCAAGATACACCCAATCTGGTCATAGATTATAATCGGTATTTGAATCCGAAACATCCGAAATACATTTCATATATTCTCTGAAACACAAAAACACTGCAACGTGACCTGCATTTTCACAGTGATTAGTGCTGCTAGATTATTTAAACGGCGTGATCTTTGATCTTTTGTAGCGTTTGGGAGCGTCACTCTGTCCAGTCCAGTTGTTGTTTACGTTGGTGTATTTGGGCAGAGGGCGACCGTGGCCGCGTTGCCATGGCGTGGAACCTCCTGGTCCCAGGAATGTCAGGAGTGGAACGTTCCGTCACCATCTGCGGGCTCCTCTAAGCCTTGTGGAGCACCACACATGGAGCTTACCCTGCTGAACCCTGGCAGATGCCACCTCGGTGGGCACCCTGGCACACGCACACACACGTACTCACCCTCCCATCCGTTCAACACCTCAGCTATGCAGATGATCTCATGAGCTAATTGTGCCCCTCTGCTTTGTGACACGAACATGTTGTGTTCATCACAACGGATGCATCATTGTGTCAACGTTCGTTGGTTTTACTGCAAGCTGCTCTATTACCATGGTCAGTAATATCAAATTAAAGATGAAAGGGTGGAATTTATCTGTCTAGCTCTATACTTTGAGTTAGGTATTGTCCTTTTAGATAGAAACCAGCACATGGGATATTCAGCAGATAGTCCAGCCCCCATGAAAGATACATCTGGTTTCCACCCCCCATACACCACGCCCCCCTCCCACCCCCCCAACCCCCCACCCGCTCTCCCCTCAACTAGCTACCCCCACTCCCCAACATCAAACCCCCCTCCTGAAATGACTCCAAACCCACTCACATCAACTGGAGACCCACACACCCACTCACACACACACACACACACACACACACACTGATGGATGATTTGTTGGGGCAGGAAAAAGGGAAAAGAAGGACAGAAAAAGAAAAAACGTGCCACTTGCAATTTACCAGTCCTGAATAATGAGCATGGAGCTCTATTCATTTAGCCTGGGGCTTTACAGCAGGAACATCTGGGCAGCTTGGCAGGCCGGCCTGGGTCTGCGTTGTTGGAAGGCCTTCTATAGAAGGTCCAGATGCAGGGAGGGAGGCTGGGCAGCAGCCTTGTAGATGGAGGCGCTGGAACAGATGATCCAGTGGGCAGAGCCGCTGCTGTTGGCACACAGAACATGTCCCCAACAGCTGGCACAGGTTAGGCATTCCTGGGAATTCATACCACAAGGCAAATGTTCGTACTGGCTAAGGTTGCAGCTATGACACATGCAGGCACGTACACAGCCTGCGCGGATTCACACACAAAGAAGCACACAGCAACACTCAGGCTGGATTCATGCTGGGATAAACACCGATACGCACACATATCTGTGTACAGAGAGAGACACATTATGCATGCGCTTACACACACGCGCGCACACACACACGCAATCAAGATAGGTGTAATCCATCAGAGCGCAGAAGGAGAGCGATGGAAGCGGTGGAAACGTTGGCCCGCACCTCCAAACCCTCCTCTCTTCTGTCACATTCTCCATATGACTGCTATTTCCAGTCCTCCAGTTTCCTGCACTCTTCCTGACCGAGAGACACCTTTGATGACACTCTCTATACGTCCCTCCATGATTGCTGTGGTTCAGTGTAACATGTCACAGGAGAAAATCATAGATCTTGGTCGGCTCTTAAAGACTTGGATAGCTGACACGTTTAAACCACACACCGGATGTGTTGTCCAATCACAACATTCAGGCTGAGCTACCTCATCACAGGTGTGTGGTTCCTCGTCTCCTTTACTGTGCAAGCGTTTCGCTTCTTCTTTTTTCTTAAAGAACAAGAACATCAAGGGCTGCCTTGATGCAGTCCCAGATGTATGTGTGTGTCCGTGTGGCTGTCTAGCTCTGGCCACAGCTCTCTGATGGACATCTGGAAGGCAAATTGGTTAATGGTGCCTCCAAGCCAAGAGGTAGTCAGCCATCTCCTCCTCCAGCTATGCAGAGGCTGCCTCTACATCTGTCTTCCCCCTTCCCCCTGGGCTATGAGAGGAGAGGACAGGAGAGGAGGGGACAGGAGAGAGGAGAGGAGAGAGGAGATGAGAGAGGAGAGGACAGGAGAGGACAGGAGGGGAGAGGAGAAAGGAGAGGAGAGAGGAGATGAGAGAAGAGAGGACAGGAAAGATGAGAGTAGAGAGTAGAGAGGAGAGGACAGGAGAGAAGCGATGAGAGAAGAGAGAAGAGGAGAGGAGAGGAGGAGGGCTCCACATTGTAACACAGACTAGGGACAGTTCTGGACACAAACACACACAGTCCACATGTTGGACAGAGAACATTTAAAAAAACTCCCACAGAATGGATTCTCTCCTATGTGTTTAAGCAGGCTTTGAAGTCCTCGCTTGGTGTGAACAATGCCCATCGAACCAGCTCCTTTTCTCCCAACATCAGTATATGCAGAACATAATAGAGTAGGGATGTCTCGGCTAAGTTTGTAAGGGCCCACAGGGTGCAGATTTGGCATGGGACGCTGGCTGCCTCCTGTCCAGATGTCAGCACTAGACAACAGCTGTGGAAGGGGAATTAGCTGGGGGAGCAATATCTGGACTACCTTCATACTGGGGAGAAGACACACACACTTTCGGTCACTCTCTCACACTCAAATCCCCACTGATTCAGATTAGGTTTATCGAGCACTTTGTTGGTCTTAATGTCAGCCTCTCCTGTGTCAAAATCTCCACAGCACTAAATCATCAGTTGCGGAGCTGTCAAATACCTTGGACTGTTGGTAACAACTGGAGTCTGTAGGAAGATCCCCAAACGCCCTGCTTTAGATAAACAAGTTAAGCACACAGTTGTGTCTCCTGATGTCTCACCCCCTGGAGAGATGTTCCCCCTTTCCTCTGCTCCCCCCCCCCCCGCGCCCCCCTCCCCTCCCCAGACAGATGCTCCACCTCTAGAGACCCAGAGACACAGCAGCCATTCATTGGTCAATCAGACGACTTATTTCACCACTGATTGCTTTTGAATAATTTAAGTCCTGATGTTGCCTGTAATGTGGAAAGCTGTTTGTCTCTCCATGATCTGCCCTGGGAGAACTCTCTTCATGTCCGACTCTCTGGCTGTCAACAAAATGACTTCCAGCAGACGAACACGAGCTGCCCTTGATAAAGATTGGACTGCATATGGGGAACTTTCCCGATGTGAGAGAGTTAACATGAATTGGGTAACTTGACTGTGACCTTACTTAGGGACTGAGTAGAGGCCACAGTCTATCAGTGTTCTGGCATCACAGATTACCAGGAGAGAGAGAGAGAGGGATGGCCAGGCCATGACAGAGATGACAGAGTATCAACATCTGTCTGGTTTTTCTGTGATGGCTGCTGCATGCTGTCTGCATGACTCCCTCCTTTCCTGTTTGTCTGTTGCTTGTAGACAAATCTCAGTCAATCACCTGAGCTGTCCTGGGTTTGTATTCCACTACATCTGGTCTGAGTTAGTGCTGCCTTCACGCAACACCCGTTGTGGAGGGATGGAGATTATATCTAATATTATAGTTTATATATCATGTAGACCTGAGGTTTACCTTGGTCAGCTCCTTTGTAAAGACAAAACCATTGATCTTTCTATATTACTTTTTTATATGATCCTATTCAAGTTTATGTTGGGTAAAATTACACAATTCTCTGTTTCATGTCGATTTAGTGAAGTGATCTGTCTCGATTGTGATCAGAAGGACACAGGGATGGAAACCTTTACCACAGATTTACTCTGCGTCTTTTTTAAAGGTCTCGCTCTACTGCAATTGTCATCTCTGTACCTATAGACCTAACACATTTCCAGAGCCGCTCCACTTAATCCAGGTCTGTTAAGTGGTGCTACACAGCCATTGAGCTAAGAAAACGAATATGGAATCTACAGTGACCTCAAGAGGAAGGAATGAAGAAGGCCAGCCTGACAAGATGCACGAACACCAAGTCACTGTCTCTCCTCTGATGTGAGATGACAAGGTTTAAAACATGGCTTTTTTTCATTTCTATATTCTGAGAGTGGGAGGCCTAAGTAACTCTCCACAGCTAAATATCTAAAAATGGAATACGATTAGGCTACAAATCATCTGAATTTGAATATCTTATTGTTTTGCTCATGTACATTCTGCAAATGTATGATTTTGCTTCCTTTATATCCTTGAATAGGCAAATTTTGGTATTAAAAGTACTTCCTTTAAAACAAACTAACATGTAAAACAACAGAGGTAGAGAGCGGTTTGAACAGTAAGGGAGTTTTTGGGTAAGTATAATGTGAAACATCAGGCATGCAGCGCCTTTGGCACAGTGGCACAGTGTTGGTCCAGCATCTGTCAACTGGAAAACAATTTGGGGATCAAAAGGGGGTGGAGACTTAGAACAGGTTGAAGTCACGTGGGATCCCATGGACGCAGCACTCACGTGGACCAGGTTCAAAATGTTCTGAAAAGGTCATGTCTGACAATCACAACTGACTACTAAATTAAGTCATATTCTTTAAAAGATGGAACCGTTTTTTTGTAAATGTAGTTTTTTTTCTTCCTTCCCATTTGTAATTTTATTTTCGAGTAGTATTTATTTTGGACATAAACTCATTAGGGGATTTATTTGACGTGGCCTTCCACATCTTAGTTACATTTATAAATAATGCACATTGTTAAAGTCATTCTGCAGACCTATTGCCTTAAGAGATAGACAAGTGTTGCGTTTTATTTCCAGAAAAAATATTTCGGACCAATCAAGAATTCTACCAGAACAAGGAGCGTATTGTAATCTGATGCAGAACTGGTAACGTGCATTCACTAATTGGTCACATAATGAGGTCGTTATTTGCATTTAAAGATGCAATTTTGTTATGATCCCCACGCATATGAATACATTTACATGTGGAGCCGGGTTGGTTTTGGAATGTATTAGTGACGCCAATTAGTTTACTGGGACGATTGTAAGAATATATTTCCATCCGGTGTGTTTCAAATATTTGCAATTTGTTTCAAAGTGAATACAATGGACACATCTTTTAAAGTGTAATATAGGAAATGTTCTCACAAGTTAAAGGTATAATTAAACATTTGATTTAGAATCTTGAATCTCCTGTGTCCTAGATTTGTGTTTCTGCTTGATTGATATCCTGGCACACAAAGCGACTTTTTGTGGCTGAGAAAAATGAAGCCTGAAATAGACTGAACTTTCAACATTAACCAATGCATAGAAAACAGACTGGAGTAAAACATGATGGGTATGTCTCAGGGATTTATTCGTTGCGAAATTTGCAATAAGCATGCATGCTCAGGAGAATATACAAGGTGTGCAACCAGACTTTAAAGGTCGAGTTTAAATTAAGTCTTAGCCAGAATATAAGAACAATTTTCTAGAGCAACTGTAATCAATCAATATTAAGAAAACTTTAAGAGCAAACCATTTTCAATAACCTGTTGATGAAAAAGTTTTTTTTCTTCTCTTTAAGTAGCCTATACAGGCCTGGTTGTAGACATTATAGTGCTTCAAAATGTTCAATATATTATCAACGGCCAACTCGTCGAAAACAATGAGGAGAATTATTTGCAGAAAATTCAACTTAATCCCCAGCACATTGACTACCAATGTCATGCAACATTGGTCAGACATCTGGTCTGAACCATTAAAACGCACGCGACGGGTAAAGGATATTGTATTTTAGACCGTGACAGAAATAAAGTTAGTTTAATTCTGAGAATTAACCAAGATAACGTAACCGATGTACCTGTTCCCTCTCCTTCTTTTCTCTGGCTTTTTAGTATGACTACAGTACCCACCTAACACCGCGCGCTCGCTCGCGCCGTGGTCTGCGCCAGTCTGCTGGGGGGGAACCAGTCCGCGTGGCCTTTTTTCTGCCTTCTCACTGCTGCTCTGGTGTGTCAACCTCCGCCGAGCAGACATCATCCCTCCCTCTTCTCCCTTCAGAGGCTGCTCACCATTTGCCTTCCTGTTTCTTATCACCAGCAACTATTGGCTTCAGCGCTGCCAGTCAGCTGCTTTCTCTCTGGGCTGGAGTTTGAGTAGCAACAGGACGGAAACATCTGGGGTGCCGCAGCTCCTCTCTCCGCTCCTCTCTCCCTCCGCAGCTCCTCTCTCAGCTCCTCTCTCCCTCCGCAGCTCCTCTCTCCCTCCTCCTCTCCGTTCCTCCGCTCCGCTCCTCCTCTCCGCTCCTCCTTCCCTGCAGGTTGTTATGGAAATGTCTTCAAAGTCGATCTAGTTCCTTTTTCCTTTTCCAACCCAGAGGATTTGACGGAAGGAAGCAGGAAGACATTGGAGCTTGTTTGTCTGTAAGTGCCTTTAATTCCAGAGTCCGATTAAAGGGAGATAACAGGAGATCAAGGCAGGGGAGGAGGGCTGTGAAGGGGGGAGAAAGTAGAGACTAACAAGCCTTTTCTAGACTGTTGTCTAAACATGAATAGTTACTATGTAGCTGAGCTCTTTGGAGACCATGTTTCAGCTGCTCTCATAGCATCTGGGCCTGAGAATAACACAGCAGGTTGATCCTATACTTTCTTTTGGTTGTTAGCCATGGCTGCCTTAGCTTGACTGTGTGGCTCAGTGTGTGTTTTAAGATAAAAGATGAAATTGTGGTCTAATGTCTTGTGAATGTGTGTTTAGATCCAGTCCAGCCTTGTTGTTGGACTACAGGAGTTAAAACACAGATCATGAGAGTTCAGTTCATCAGTTAGTTCAGTTGCATGCATGCTAAGTTGCTTTAGCCTGCCTTTCATGAAGTTGATCAAAGTAATGGTTGATTTAAGATAGTTGTTTTATGGTCAATTCTTATTTTGCAAGCTATGGTCATGTGAAAATAGAGAGGTCGATGTGTTGTAGAAACACATTAATGTCATTAAGTTCCTATAAAAAGGTGACAGTGTTATGGAAGGAAATGTCTCTTCTCTCTGTGAATGGTCATAATGTTGTTATAATGTTACATTGCATTTCATGGCAACTCAATTTCAGTGGTTTTGGGTAAAATTATTTGGGAATTGGATGAGTTAAAGTTTTAAGAGTTTTAAGTTTTTCTCTTCATAATCCTCCCCAACCCTCAATTTTTTTTAAAGTAGCTTACAATATTTAGTTTTCGTAAAAAATGTAATACAATAAATTCCTGAACATGATCAATGTGATTATTAAATTGTATTTATCTAAGATAGCCTAGGAAACGTAAAGGAGGAGGAGATCATCAAATTCTTCCAGGATAAAAAAAAGGAAGAAAAAAAATCTCACGGAATACTTTAACAAAAGAAAGCAGAGACTGTAGTGAGTTTTTGCCCTCCCATTAAGAGCTAAACTATCCTTTGTTCAGAATTTCACTCATGAGCTTTTACAATTGTTCCCATTGTTCTTTATTTCATTTTTTTCTGTCAGTTGTCCGAAGGGTTAGAGGGGAAAATGAATGACGGTAATGGTGAAGCCAGTGAACCGTGAACAAGCTGAAAACAATATCAGCTGCGTAGATCTGTCAGTTGCAAATGTGCTGCTCTGCTTTGTTTATAGTTACTGGAAGGAGCAGCAGCAGAGAGCAAGAGAGAGAGAGAGAGAGGGGGGGGGGGGTAAAACAAACTTGAGGGTATTTAAATTCACAGCGGAGGAAACTAGGTTAGAAAAAAGTGTCCTTTTTTCTCACAGACCTATTTTCCAAAGTTCTCCTTTACTTGAGTTCAGAGGTAGTGTGCCTGGGAGTTGGCCGGTTTCCCCCCTACTGAAGCACCTCACTACATTTACTCCTCCTTTTTAGAATGAAGAGAAAGAGAAACAAAGTTGTATAAAAGGCGAGGCTGGTGGCAAGAGCGTAGAGGAGTAGCATATGGCGGTAAAGGGAGCACAGCTGGAGGTAACAGTTCCATCTGAACATGATGTCAGAGCAGCTGACAGGCTGCCATCCCCCAGTCTTTTATTCTAAGGCACAGCCTGCGAGTTAGTGTGTGTGCAGATCTGTGTGCAGGAGGAGGTATCTCATTTCCCTCCAGAATCTCCTCCACTCTGCATCTGTCCCTCACAGTTTGAGGTTTTTTTTTCCGCTCTCTCTCCCTCATTCCCACTCATTGATTCTGAGAGCTGCAGCCACACAAGCTATTCTACTACAGCGGACTTAATCAAGTTGATGCATACTGCAGGTACTGTGTATGTGAGAGAGAGCGTGAGTGTGGGGAGAGGGGTTACGGGACAGTGGACTTGTTCCTTTTGTGAGGTCTGATTAGAGCGGAGGTCTTCCTGGGTGTCCCTCTACCAGTCCCGGCTTGATGGTATGGGTGGTGTTGGATATTGTTGGCTTGTGTGGAGATACTTGTACTTGGGTATTGAGAAAAGGATTGATGTCCGGTGTGTAGCGTGTGTGCTCAAAGACAGGGTTTTAGCGCTTTGTGTTCGATTGTTCTAGAGGTATGTTAAAGGATGTGTTTGTCGTAAACATTCATGTTGTTATTGGTTGAATTGATTCCTTAATTGAAGTTGAATGTAGAAATTAGTTCAGATTTTTGTAATTAATTTCTTGACTTATTTTTTAGTTTTAAAACATCTGATTTATAATTTTTTCCTATTTGTCTTTACATTAATTTTAAATATTTGTTTTAAGAAAAAAAAAGAAGAAGATTGTCTTTTTTTGCATTTCAGTTATTAAACATAGCCAAACCACCAGTTTCTTCTTAAACAGTTGTTCTAATTATAATATGCGCATTTATGCAAGTTGTACTGAATGTAAACCGAGGAGAAAAAAAAGCATCAATCAGTGATTTTTTCAATTCAGGATAATTTCAACTTTTTTTATATATCTAATTGACTATGAAATTACTTGAAAGCCCGTGTCTTCTTCCCCTTAGGCATGGTGACTAATTTAGAACTTGCAGATTTGAGCTGCCTGAATTGGCTAGACAGCTGTAATCGCACTCCTTCTAGTCCTAATCTCTTTATCTGGCCAGCAGCTGCCATATGTCCCTGGTCAGCTGGATCAGATGTTGGTAAGCCTTCTTCTACCCGGCCCTCGCTGTCCTCACAGACCACTAGTTTGATGACTGCTACCTTGTGAGCTGTCCTACCATCTTTATTTTTAGCCATCTTAAGGATTAGGATTGATGTAGACGACAGGGCACTTAAAGTGATTGTATTGTAAATCTTCTAGCCTGACGCTTTGGGACAGATCCATGTGCGGTTTCTCGAAAGATTCGGGGAGGGGTGGGGGTTGAGGGCGGGTAGCGTGGAGGGTTGGTGCTGGGGGGCGTTTGGGGGTGGGACATCCTTGTCCCCATAAGCCCCCTCATTAGGGCAGTCTGAGCTGGGCTGAGGGGGGCAAACCGCGGCACTACACATACACTTGTTTAGGCTCATTCAAATGAGCTGATTTAACCACTCGTGTGAAGACTGTCAGAGAGACGCATGTTTCTTCTCAGGAAGGACAATTCAACTTGGTTAACAGGTGTGATTTAATTTCAAACTCATCAGTTTCTAAGTACGCTTCGACATTTAGATTTTTTTTGGGAGGTGGGGGTGCCTTTTTATGAATTATTCAGACCAGATCCATCATTTAATTTCACGTTCGGGGGGGTGGGGGGGGAGGGTGTCTCTTTTATTTTTTATAAGTTGTTCTAAGCAGATTTATTTAGGTTTATTGTATTAAAATATCTTCTAGTCCTCCTCAGTCGTGCTCAGCTCTCCTAGGTTGCCTGCTCGTGTACGTGAGTACTGTTTGCGTACCTGAAAGCCTGTTACCTAAAGTAGCCGGACTGGCCAAAGTGGGTTATTAAAAATAACCACTCCAGGAGCCAGGAAGTGAGTAGGCAGGCAGGCAGGAGGACGGGAGGGGAGAGAGGACACACTCTGCCAGGCTGGTGAGGAGCCTGGAGAGTGGAACATCATCTGGAAGCGCTGATGTTTTAAAGACTGATAGTTTAGCAGGGTTTCACACCTGCTCTGAAAAGTACCGTAAACCATAGATTGATCTTTTTTGGGTGTGTTTTGTTCCCATTCATTAAACAAATTAAATCTAAATGTAATTTTAATTTAAGTTAAAAAAAAATACTCACTTCAACTGTGGCAAGTTTTAATAAAAAAATGTTTTTTAACTTGTATAAATTAATTTCGATTGATAATAAAAATATGTGAATAGTGAATTGGGAGATTTTTGTGTGCGTTGCGAATTGTAACCAGCGTGCGTATAAAGTGTGTGTTTAGAAGGATCTAACCAGTACGCGTGTGTGTTTCAGGTTATGAGGACGGCAGGATGGAGTTCCCAGACCACAGCAGACATTTGCTCCAGTGTCTGAGTGAGCAGAGGCACCAGGGCTTCCTGTGTGACTCCACGGTCCTGGTAGGCGATGCCCAGTTCCGGGCTCATCGCGCTGTGCTGGCCTCCTGCAGCATGTACTTCCATCTCTTCTACAAGGACCAGCTGGACAAGAGGGACGTGGTCCACCTCAACAGCGACATCGTGACGGCCCCGGCCTTTGCCCTGCTGCTGGAGTTCATGTACGAGGGCAAGCTGCAGTTCAAGGCCCTGCCGGTAGAGGACGTGTTGGCAGCTGCCAGCTACCTGCACATGTACGACATCGTCAAGGTGTGCAAGAAGAGGCTGAAGCAGAAAGGCACCGCGGAGGCCGACAGCACACGGCGGGAGGAAGATAACGCCTCCTCCTGCTCCGACAAGGCCGAGAGTCTGTCGGAGGCCACCGCCGACCTTTTGCCCAGCGACGATGACGACCTGGAGGCCAAGCGGGAAGCTAGCACCCCCCTGTGGATGCGGCTGCCCTCGGACCGCGCGGGCACCCCGGCCACGGCCTCCAGCCCCACGGAGACCCAGCCCCAGGGCAGCGAGGCCAGGAAGCTGCGTTCCCCGGCAGGAAGTCCCAGCAGCTCCACCGGCTCCCTGCGCTCGCACAGGTCGCTGGGCTCACGCCGGGTGTCGGCCGATGCAGACTGCGTCCTCGACCTGTCGGTGAAGCCCGTCGCCTCCGGTAACCCGTACCTGAGCGGCGTCGGTGCGTCCACACCTGACCGCCTGCCAGCCGGACTGGTGCAGGTGAAGGTAGAGAGGAACACAGGGTCGGATGAGGAGGAGCTGGGAGGCAGAGACTACCACATGGAACACAGCGGTGCCAAGGGCACGACGCCCAGCACCAACGGAGGACTGAACCACCACGGGGTGGGGGTGGGTCTGACGGCACAGCGCCGCATGGGGCTGGAAGCCCACCTGTCGGCGCTGCGAGAGGCCTCGCTGGCCGGGGAGCTGGACCGGGACGACAAGGCCAGCGAGGAGGACGACATGCTGGGGACGGAGAGCGAGCGCGCCCAGGCCGAGGCGGCCAGCATGGACAGCTCCCTGCTCCCCTACGTCTCCAACATGCTCAGCGCCCCCCACACCCAGATCTTCATGTGTCCGCTGTGCAACAAGGTCTTTCCCAGCCCTCACATCCTGCAGATCCACCTCAGCAGTCACTTCCGCGAGCAGGAGGGCGTCCGGGCCAAGCCCGCGGGGGACGTTAACGTCCCCACCTGTTCCATCTGCGGGAAGACGTTCTCCTGCATGTACACGCTGAAACGCCACGAGAGGACTCACTCCGGGGAGAAGCCCTACACCTGCACCACCTGCGGGAAGAGCTTCCAGTACTCCCACAACCTGAGCCGCCACGCCGTGGTGCACACCAGGGAGAAGCCGCACGCCTGCAAGTGGTGCGAGAGACGCTTCACACAGTCTGGGGACCTCTACCGCCACATCCGCAAGTTCCACTGTGAACTGGTCAACTCGCTCTCGGTGAAGAGTGAGTCTCTGAGCCTGCCCAGAGACTGGGCTATAGAGGACAGCTCCCAGGAACTGTGGAAGTAGAGAGGGGGGAGCTGGGGTGGGAAGGGCTGGCCTCGGAGTGGAGGGGGCCCAGGGAGGGCCGGAGGATGGAGGCACGGAGCGGAAGGAGGGGAAGAAGAGGATATCTGGGGTCTGAATCAGTCATGTTTCTTGTACTTACTATGTTGCAAATCTTGTTAAATTGCACTTTACTAGCACATGAAAATGTTACTACTGATTTTATCTGGTCCTTAGATTTATTTTATTTAGTTTTATTCTATTCTATTATATTTGGTTTATTCTATTTTATTTGTCAGGTTTTCATTCTGATGGAGAAAAAAAATTGGTTTGGGTGCTGGTAGCAGTAGCCAGTAGTTCAGTTCAGCTCTTCTTGTATCCCACACCCAGAAGTCTAACCAGCCCTCGATGGAAGCCAGACGCAGCTTCACAGAAAACCATATGAAGTGTTCAGGTAACAGACTGAGGTGATCAGCTGCTGGATCACACTAAACGGGTACTGTGATCATGAACATTCTCAGTACATGTGCGTATGAGGATGTGTGTGCACTACTGCTAATTTCACCAGATTTGCGTGTGTTTGTGCGAGTTTGGCGTGCGTACGCGTGCATGTGTGTTGTTTTCTCTGTTTTGTTTTTTTTTCGTTTTTGTAAACAATCTCTGCGTAGAGGTGAGATCTGGGCACGCCAGGGTCGACCTCGTTAAGCTCTTTGACTTGATGGGAAACTTGACTGATGAAAGACGATCGGCTCTCATGCAATGTACAGCTTCCCTTTTTTCAACTCCTTTGAAGTATTTTCTAAAATCCTTTATGAATGATTAATATAGAATTTTTCTTAAAGCTAGCTGCAGTCTTTCAACATCCATGTTGAAACATTCACATTTATTTGAAGTTGATATGTAAGGTATAGTTTAACGTAATTAATATTATGGATTTATTTTGGGAAAAAATGGGATCTGTTGTTGCATGAAGTCCAACTTGTATATTTGAAATGTGAATTGCTGTATTACTGTACACTGTAATTGATCAAATATATAACAGACTATGTGAATACTCAAGGGTGCAGTCTGTTGAAAAACTGAATTTTACAGCTATGAAAAATGCATGAATATGATTTGTCTCACATTTTCGTTGTTGTTTTGCATTGGGGGTGGTGCATTTCTGAATGAATTCATTCGATTCATAGGTGGGATTTTTTTTCTTCCTTTTCTGCTTCTGTGAGTGTTTCGTATGGACTCCTGCGGAATGTTCCGTGTGAAGTGAAGGAGGTGTTTGTGTAAAATGCACTGATCTCTGGGTTCAGCGGGTAAGATGAACGTGCAGAGGAAGGATGGTTGGTTTGGAGGTTTTTGGAAGAGGCGAAAAGCAACCCGACTAAACGACTAAATTAAGAACTCTCTGGAAGGTCTCTGTCCTGTCAGAGTGTCTCTCCTGATTCCTCCCAAGGTGTTAAAGTCTCTCTGCTGTGACCGGCTCCCCTGTACAGCTGGGATTTATTTATTTTGATTTCAATTGGGCACTTGTTTGCGTGTGGCACTGTCCGGGGTTTCAGCGTGTCTGCAGAACTCTGCAGGCTCTCTGGTGTTAGAGGAAGTGAAAGAGAAATGACGTGGTTATGGTCACCTGACAGCTCACTATGTCTGTGTGTGTTTTAGTCGTTTGGCTAAAACTGAGAAGTCAAAGAACTGCTGTAGCACAGTTTCATTTTCTTTCTTCCTGTGTGTGTGTGTCCCTAACTCCCCCCCCCCCCCCCCCCCCCTCTGTGTGTCTCTCTGTTTCACTAACTTGCTCTCCCACAGACATTCTGACCGGTTCCTTGCTGAGCTTGTTTGACCTGTGTGTTTGGGTAGATCTGTGTGCGCATGTGTGTTTTCTACTGAAGGCGTAATCCTTTTGACGGGGAAGAATTGGCATGCTTGGTTGCACCTTTAAAGCTTAATGAAATGATATTATTATTTTTTTTGCTTCAAAGATGCCTTTTATAAAAAATTATAGGAGAAATTGGTTTAAAGGAACGGTTGATGCTATAACATTCGTGAAGAAACGTATTCAATCGTAACTTTATTGAATCTATTCAAATGGAATTATCTTCTGTCATATTTTCACGTGATTGAATCTGTGACCTTTTTTTGTATTTGAATGTGTGATCAAGGGGGAGGTAAATTATTTTTGGGGGGTGGGGGGTTTCAATTTATTTGTATTTATTTTTTACCTCTTAAAATGGAGTTACGCTTAGTAAATGTTCTGTGTGGGAAAATTCTTTAGAAATGCACATGTTGTGAGTCAGACAAAAGAGAAACGCTCAACTTTCCCTAAAACTCAGTAATGGGAGTTTCTCTGTGGCCGGGGGGGGGGGTGGGGCGGGGGGGGGGGGGGGGGTGGGGGGGAGGTTTGTCCCCATAGCCTTGGGATGGGGGTGAGGGCGGGGGTAGGCTTGGTGGCCAGGATGACATCCTCATCAGCTGGTGAGAAGCATTTGTCATGCCAGGCGAGCTTCGTGTCATTATGGCATTTTGCACCCTCGGCAAACAACCAATCCCTCTTCAACCATCAGATTTTGAACTTCAGCGTCATGTGAGGACTAATTCCTCTGTTCTATATCACAATTATTGCTGGCTTTGTTAATTATTATTTTTTTCTTTATTTTTTAAATTATAATTATTGTACTTGACCGCCTTAAACTACTGTATACAGCTCATTGTAACTGGAACACTGAGAGTGTGTGTAACCTGATGGACTGTTTATTTCTGCAGAGGAAGCTGTGAAATGCCCTGTCTTTAAGCATCCCCATTTACATAGATATATGTGTGCTTACTTGAACACAGGAAGGATTTAGTGGGTATGGGGGGGCGGGGGGGGGGGGGGGGGGGGGCATTCAAATGTCCAAGACTATATATGGCAGGAGGGGAGCAGGGAAAAGAAAAGAGATGAATCTGTTGAAAAAGGACAATCATTGTCTGAAAGTAAAGCAGATTTGGATTCAACTATGTTTGCTTCCCTGTGAGAATTGTTTTCTTTTAAGATGTGTTCTTTTTATGGATTTAGACATTTAGCTTTGACAATCATAGTATGTTTTATTTTCTCGAGGGGAGTAAATTCTACGGCTGTTTAGTTTTGTACTTTTTTGGTGTGCTGTTGTTGACATTTTTAAATTGTGTGCAAACTGCAATAAATTATAAGAATCTTGAAATTCAACTTTTAATCTGAGTGCTTTGTCATTTTCATCAAGTAAACGAAAGAAAATATGTCTCGTATTGGGAGAAGTCGTTTCTGAACCTCTTAGATAAATATATATTTTGAAAATATCCGTTTTTTTATATATAAACTCCATTATAATATCAATTTATCAAGGTTTAAGTATCAATAAACTGTTGCTATAGGACTTATAATTAATTCTACCCTTACGTCTTCAACAGTAGTAAAAGTAAGCAATTTTTTTTTTATGAAGTTCAGATCAATCAACTTGGCAACTGCAAGTGTATTTTAAACACTAGATGAGGTAGTTCTGCTTTCATTGTGCGTTTTAGATGAACTTAAGTGTTGTTGTTTGTCACTGGCTGCTCTGTGAAGCATGTGTAATGTAAATCCACTCAGCAGGTCACTATTGTCAGGAGATGCAGGGGAGGGGAGCTGGCATCTTCTGTCTGCCTGTCATGTGATGTGGTGGGATGATGGTGTGGCTCTAGATTAGGCTGTGCTTGGGCACAGGATGGTGCCCTGCGTGGCCAGTGTGTGTGTGTGTGTGTGTGTGTGTGCGTGTGCGGTTGTCCATATGTGTGTGTTATGCTGATATATCTGGCTGCTGCACTGGCTAAGGCGTGGGCTGGACCTGAGAAAATGTGCAGCAGCTTGTCAAGAACCACCCCCCACAACATACACACACACACACACACACACACACACACACACACACACACACACAGCCTCCTGCCAAAGCTTCTCAAGTACAGTTTTCCAGAAAACAAATCAGCTTTAGCTAATGTCTTGCTGCTCTGCAAACCTGTCCTACAGATGCATTAAGGCTCACCACTCTGAAGCCAGAGAGCGTTATTCATTGGGGCATCGCTACAGATGGTCATGAGCTGTAAGCCTACACCCCCCCCCCCCCCCACACACACACACACACACACAAACACTCACGCAAACGCACTCGCACTCACCCCCACCCACTCACTATCACGACTAACCCCCTCCCTCCTAATAACGATGACATTTCCGTCTGTTTTCAAGTGCACATCTTTGCTGAAGTTTATTACTGCGTATATTCACCTTGAACAGGTTTTATAAAACCATGACATTTATACCAAACTATCACTATATATATACATATATATATATGTATATGTTTTTACCTTCTGTATGTTATACTGAAATATGTGAACCTTAAGAAACTCCAAATGCTGGTAACATGTTAGCCATTCTGGAAGATGGAGCATAATGAAGTCCTTGTCTACATTAAGAGGAGTTGTGGTGCCATGCAAGGGAACATCTGCCTGCTGGAGCCTATATGAGACTCTGAAGAGGCCGTGTGGGCTGGCTGGGAATTTAGGTCATTAATTTGTATCTGTCCTTTGTTTACTTAAGGAACAAGGACAAAGGGGCAGCTGCAGAAACATTTGGCTGTGCCGAGGGCGAGCGAGCTCAACATGTTAGAGTCGGAGACCAGCTTGGGCTCCTGTCTGTGGTTCGAGACACAGAAGTTAGCGTGAGCGGGAGGCAGTAACGTGCCAAGCTCAAGGGCCGGGGCCGGGGCCGAGGCAGGGGCCGAGGCTGGGGCAGGAGAGACCAGCTCAGGGATGACTGGGTAGTTGTCAGGTCTCCAACAGTTGATGGTGTAATAATAAGTGTAGAAAGTGTCCAGTGTCAGACTCAGGATCGTCCCTGACTGACAGAGACTCTCTGGATCGTCTCTGAAGTGTGTTGAGGGATGCAGGGACGGTTTAGTGTCCAGTGACTGTTCTGTGTGTAAACTGCTGAAGGCCCTCCCTCCACTGTGTGTCACAGAGAATGACAGTGGATTACACTCAGTTCAACTGTTGCTTGTCCCGCAGCTTACGCTGCACGAGCAGCTTAAGAAAACACTGAACACAGAGAGAGACCGGCAAAATCATGAACTTGTTGATTCTCATGAACCCTTATGACTTTCTTTTTTTTTTTCTTTTCTTTTTCTCTTTTTTTTCTCTCAGCTGCCAAGAAATTCAAATATTCTGAACAAAGTGGGGAAGCTTCTGGAAGTGTTGGGCTTACAGGAGGGGACACAAGCAGGCGTGAGGGTGGAATCTGTCTTTCTCTCTCTTGTCTGCGTGTTTAAAAGGCTGCTTTTGTCAGGCTCCTGGTGAACAGAGACAGAAGGCCAGCAACAAGCGCCCGTCTCGACCCAGACAAAGCAGCGGTGCGGCTAGTCTGCAGGCAGGGCAGGAGGGGAGTGGAGGGGGTACTCTGGGTTGGGGGGGGGGGGGGGGCTACTCTGGGTCCCATGGAGCAAGCCACACTGCACCCCCGAACAAAAGAAGACGCAAACTCCAATGTGTGTGTCTCTGTTAGAGTGGGGATCAAACCAGCGCCTCCCCCCCCCTCTCACACAGCCTCTCCCCCATCACCCAGCTCCCCCCCCCCATCCTCACCCAGGCCCCTGCCCCCCCTCCACCCAGGGTCCCCCTCCAAACACACACGCACAGCAGCGCCTGCTTCCAGACACACAGTGTGTCTGTCCCCCAGCCGGTGGGTGTTGCAGATTAGACTGTGTGTGTCTTTATGTGTAAATCTTCCATGGAGCGATCAAGCGCCCCAAACACCAAGATGACTGCAGCTACTAGAAAGGGGAGTTGGGTTGGACTGCTAATCCAAAGCAGCCTGGAGGATTTAAGATTAGAACATAGAAAATAATAAAAATGTACTGTTACGCTGTCTAATTATATTTACATTTTTTATATATATATATATACATACAGTATATATATATATTTTTTTTTACATATATATCATTGGCAGTATTACAGTGGTTTATTAGTGAATTCTAGAACTGTTGTCACCTAGAAAACCTAAATGTGATACCTGTTCATATTGAAATATAGGAGGTATGTCAAATATATTAGATTGTGTTGGGGTACGAATGCGTTGGATTGTGTTTATACTCTAAACTGTTGTCTGTCTCCGGTCGTGGACCAGCTGTGGGTATGTGGGCAGGCTGCTGGGAGGAGATAAGTGCTGTGCAGGGCGGGAGGTGTTGATAGGGGCAGAGCCTGTTGGCAGGGCTTACGTGTGGCTCAGGGAACAGGGAGCGTTGCTGTGGTGACCTTATAAAGTTCACACTGTCTTTATCCTCTACCCCTAACCATTTTGTTTTTTTTCACACCAACTGACCTGAACAAAGTTCAGCTCAGGATAGAAGGGGTGTTTCCATGGGAACCTGCTAAGGATAGCGAGCGGATGCCTAAAGAGCTAAAGAAACATACGCAGCAGCAAGTTTAGGAATCAAAGATTAAGAATCGAATCAAATCATAAAAAATACAGTAAATTCGGTCATTTATTATGATGAACTAAGTTGAAAATAATTAGATTTTTGTTTGCGATCACTTTTTGGAGACAAACCAATGGTGTAATCAGACAGCCCATCTTGCTGTTTTGGAAGCGAGACAGTATTGCTCAAGCAAGCTGTTCTCCTGGGATTCACTCTCCAGTGTTTTGAAGAGTGTTTGATCTGGTTGTAGCAGACCCACGGGGGGGTCAGACAGAGCAGAGAGCCCCCCTGCTAGAGGCAGTCTGCTCCACATCTCTCCTGCACCTGCCCACAGCAAAGGTGTGACTCAGCAGGCAACTCACTCACACACACACACACACACACACACACACAGCACTTGGCGAGCAAAGTACGTGTGTGTGTGTGTGTGTGTGTGTGGGTGAGCTGTGATATAGAACGCCTCGCAGCTAGCAGCCAGCTGTGGACTGGAGGAATCCAGATAACTTTCCTGTCACAACCTCAACATCTTGGTCTCAGGACGTCATCCCCCCCCCCCCCCCCCCCCCGATGTTCGAAAGCAACACCAGCTCTGAGCTGTGAGTCTCACACGGTGGTTCGACCGTAATCTCTCCATTCAGAGACGTCAATACGATTACATACTGTAGTTCTGCTTTAGTGCACTAAGAATGTTCCTTCTAACAAAGTGAGTGAAAGAGAGAGAGCCGTTTCCAAGGATGGTTGAGAGCAGAAACAGTAGTGTTTCTGTGTTCTCTCTCCCTGTGATGTCAACCTCTCCTCTCCTTATCATGCTCTGGCCTAGCAGGCCCCATCTGTCGCTCCCTTCCTCTCTTTCACCTTTTCCTCCCTTTTGCTGTCTCTCTCTCAGTCTGCTTCCATGCTCACCTTTTCCCACCCCTCCTCACCTCTCCCCCTCATCTCTCCATCCCCTGCCCCACTTTCAAGTGTTCATGCTTGCGCTTGTGCCGCTGTGTTTGCAGTGGTGTGTGTGTGTGTGTGTGTGTGCCTGGTTCCTGCTAAGGATCATCCCAGCCAGAGTGCTTCTGGCTGGCTGGCTAGCAGCTGTGCTGGTTAACGACAGGGCTCTCCTAGATCACATCTGCACTCTGCATTATCATTAGAGCTCCCACATCTCCAGGATCGCTGACAAAGTGAACAATACTAACAATCACCCCCATCAGCTGCAGCCATATGGGCACCACACTCCGATTGCAGGGGAGGGAGGCAGAGAGGCAATTGTACTAGCATCTGTTTGGCAGAATTCAGAAGCTACGTTTCAAGATGAATTCGCCGCGCAAAGAAAGTTTTTTTCTCTTCTTTTTTCTCCCCCCGAAACCCCACCTCTCCTTTCTGTTAGTTTACGTCCCTCTTCCTTTTTTCTTTATCTCTACTCCCTCTTTTCTCTTTCCCTCCCCTTTTCTTGTGGACAGTCGAATATATCACTAGGTGCTATCCTGCCTGGCACATCTTGCAATTACCAGCACACCTTAATCCTCTATCTTAATGGGCTGGTGGGGGGGGTTGGTCTGCCCAGATGGCACTACAAGGTGGGCTTCCTCTCTCCTCTCTCCTCCTTCTTTCTCACACTTTGAATCCAGCTGGAGAAAGTTTTCCCAGGATCATCGTCAGAATTCTCGCCACCTTAAGACTGTAATTAGCTTGTGAATCCTGCCTACAGCTCTTGGAGATTTCGTCTGTCGATCAGAAAAGCGTTGTGTGTTCTTCCTCTCAGTTCCTGTGATGGAACAAAGAGCCTAGCAGAGACTCGGGTGGGGGGGGGGGGGTGGGGGGGGGGGGGGGCGGGGGGGAGGTGGGGGGGGGTCACCTTCACACTGTTCTGCTGCGTTAGTGAAGGTGGGAAGACTTCATGTCTGACATAGAACTTGGACAGAGAGAGGGGAGAGCGGGGGAAACTGGCACGTTATCAAATGGATCCATGCGAATGTTGAATGGCGGTCTCTCCGATTTTGAAACCTTGCAAGTACAGAACGGCGGACTGACGGCGGCAGATGTTGCCGTGCATCTGCTTGCGCGTGTCTGAATCGCTAATGTTCATCACGATCGTCTGCTTTGCAAACATTTCCACTTCAGTCCCGGACCTTCACACGTCTCTCGGCAGGAATTTCAGGAGGACTTCTGGTTGTAAACGTCCTGGACAGTGTCAGCTGTCTGTCCTCTGTGGTTTTACGTTCGTGACAGAGATCCCCCCCCCCCCCCCCCCCCCCCCACACAACACACACACACACACACACAGACAGGGCTGTGCCTCCTGGGCAAATATTTAAAGTGAAAACAGGCGGAGCTTTCTAAAGACCTGGGTGGTGTGGCTACATCTG
This sequence comes from Neosalanx taihuensis, assembly GCA_030340665.1. Classification (NCBI taxonomy): domain Eukaryota; kingdom Metazoa; phylum Chordata; class Actinopteri; order Osmeriformes; family Salangidae; genus Neosalanx; species Neosalanx taihuensis. Next base: position 3,060,005 of record CM059293.1, read on the forward strand.
TCAGGGGGGGAGGGAAGCACAGCAGCTGCAGAAACGAGTCTGGACACTGCTGACACCAACACCTGTCCATACTGCAGACACAGGGCACAGCACATGTCCAACTGCAGCCTCACACACACACACACACACACACACACACTCAGAGACAGAGAGCCAGTTCTGTCCAGAGACAAACTCCACTGACCACGTTCTGGAGAAGTACCTCCTAACAGAGGATAATCCATGATGTTGTGTCTGATGTGTTTTCATCACAAAGAGGAACATCTGCTGTCTTTTTTGTTGTTGAACATACTTAGTTTGATGCACAGCTTTGCACGCTTCTTGACAGTTTGAATAACTGATTTTGACATGCAAACTCTATTGCTTATTTTGACCTTGGAGAAGTCACAGATACTGTCTAAAACCTCTTCACTACTGTAGCAGTGACACTTTAAGACTGGAAGCCTGGACCAACCACAGCTCTCCCCATCTGCAAGTCACATTACCCCCCCCCCCCCAAAAAAAAAAACACCAAAAAACAAACACAAAGCAGGGTGACCCCCCCACCCCTCCCCCCCACCCCTTTCCCCCCCACACCCCTCTCCCCCCCCACCCCTCTCCCCCCATCTCATACAGTCACAGGCTCACATCATGGGAACACTGAAAGGATTACAGTTTTCTACAGCCACCGTCTGTTGGCCCTGTGGTGTCTGAGTCTGAACCTCAGGCTGCTGTTGACCCCTCCTCCCCGCTCTCATCCTCTCCCCCTTTATTGGCTCCTTCACCCTCACCCTCTCGACCCGCCCTCATAACTGCCCCCCCTCCCTCCCCCTCCTCCCTCCATCCAAGCCCAGCCCGACCCCCCCCCTCCTCTGTTCGACCCCCATCTGCTGTCTCCCGGGCCCCCACCCAGCCAGGGTGAGGGGGGGGAGGTGGGGTGAGGAGGGGAGGTCAGGAGGCCAGGCAGGCGTTGGCCCATGCCGCCCCTCATTCAACAGCTGCTGGGCTTCTCAGACCAGGTCTGGGCTGGGTGGAGGGGGAGAGGGGGGAGTGCTGGGCCAGGCGTAGGGGAGGTAGGGAGGGGCGGGGGGTGGGGGGGTGGGGGGAAGGCACAGCAGCTAGCAACAACAGCAGCAGTGGTCTCACATCTGCTGTAATGAGGCCCTTTACAGCCTGACCTGAGGGGCCTATGGCCCGCCCGCCCGCCCGCCCGCAGGACCCTGGGGGGTTGTAGGGGCAGGGCGAGAACTAAGAGCCTCTCTGATGGGCTCAGGGTCCACGCTCCATGTCACTTCAAAGCAGAGCAGAGCACCAGCGGACAGCTACACACAGCTGGCTGCAGCTGAGTAACACCTCTGCTTTGACCAATTGTGTTCAAACTTTTGGTTTGAGTTATCTTTGCCCAGCGTCTTGCAAAGGGAATGGCTTAACATCCCTGATCTTGACAGTCTGGATGCATCTGCTGCACTTATTGGTTTCTATAGACTTTCATGTCTAAGTCGCTGTTTATACGCAAAAGTAAGAACTGTGTGTGTTTGTCTATGTGTTTCCATTAGTACTTTTACTTTGACGTGATCGTGTAAAAAGTGTGCTATTTTGTGTTTGTTGTCTGTTAGTGTGTGATGTTTTTGTGTACGCTCTGCACACAGCTCATTTGGATGTCTATTAGCTTCCTCCTCCGGAACAATGGGGGGCTGCTATAGGACAAAGAGGCCATATTTAGGGATTCAAATGTGAGGGCAGGTGGGGGAGAGTGGGGGAGGGTGGGGGAGGGAAGAGGATCTAACAGAGAGACACATGAAGACCCAGGCAGACAAGCAACAACCTGGGGCAGCTAGAGAAACTCTCTGATGTGGTTCACTTCTGTGCTCTTCTCTACTCAGACAATAGAGCTCAGCTCCTAGACCTAGACAGATGCCTGGCTGCCTGGTGCAGAAGTCAGCTCCTTCACAGGCTGCCTGCCTCGCTCAGGGACAGTTTAAACACACACATCCCTCTGGCTCAGGGGTCGAAGGCCCCTGCTTGACTCAGGCCTGTTGTCAGATTTTTTTCCTCATCTGTCTCAATAGCAGCTGATGTCTCCAGATTAGCTGTGGTGTTATTCAGATGTAGTCAAATGTTGCAGGAAGCCTGGTAAGGGAGAAGGGGGAGGTGGGTGGGGGGGGAGGCAGGGGGGGGGGAAATGAACCAGGTGGTTTTGTGGTCAGACAGAAAGAGGATAGCGCGGGTGTTCACGCCCTCTACAAAGGAGTTTTAGATGTGGACCGAGCAAACGGGTCGGGTTCCAATCCTGACCGTCTCCTTCATACAGTTCCTGGAAAGACTATTCCAGTCATGTACTTTACAGTGGAAAGAAACACTTTAGATTCTCCATTTTCATTCCTATTTAGTCACCACATGTGGATGTGTCTATCCTGCTGCCCATGAACTGCCCAGGTGGTGAACTAACGTTCTAATGAGGGAGTCATCTGGCTGAGCAGTTAGGGAGTCAGGCTAGTAATGTGAAGGTCTCTGGTTCAAACCTTGGCTGTGCTAAATGACATTGTGTCCTCGGGCAGGACACTCCACCCTACCCCCTCAGGGGGGAATGTCCCTGTACTTGCTGTAACTCGATCTGGATAAGAGCGTCTGCTAAATGACTACTGGTAAATGTCATGTAGTGAATGTTGCGTTGTCAAATATGATTGAATTCACAGACATCTGGCGCACTCTAGTGGTCATGACATCAATGACATCAAATGTATTTGAAGTACACCAGTGTTCTGTAATGTACTTGTACAGTGTAATCATACAGTCATGTACATTATATTAACCAACATCAGCAAGACTAATGATAAAGAGACTAAAATAGTTCCCAGTATGTTTATTTGGAATCTTGTTCTGGTGTGCATCTTCCATTGATATTAAAATTACTTGTATCTTCAGTTACAAATAGTAAGACCAGTAATGTACAAACAATGTTGGATAAACATGCACACACGCTCACACACTCACAAGTAACACACACACACAGACAACCAGCTCTTGGTTCCACAGGCAAAGCATAATCACCAAATACAGAACAGCTATAAGACCAAGATAATATTGTTCCGTTTCTCTGTATATACATTTAAGGAATTATTACACCCGCACAAACAACATAGAACAGTACCTCAAAAAAATCCTTCCACATATTTTTGCAAATACGTGTCCATCAGCGCAATGATACAATAAAAACTGAATCTTATGGAGTGAGAATCAAACTGCTTGTGATTTACCAAGACACACACCATAATAAGGGCTGGAACCATTCTAACATTTCCTCATGGTGTTAGATGAAAGGCTTTCATCATAAATGCAGCAAGGGGGGGAAGGAGCGAGACTCTGCAAATATAGAACAACACCTGGGTTTCACCACTGAATGACATCCTGAACTGCAAATATCCCTTCTTCACAAGGCCGCCTCCCCCTCCACCTCGCGCCCGCTCTATCGCTCACCGTGACTGGCTGCTCACAGGCCGTCACTTCCCACACGGCTTGTGACATCACACCAGCCGGCCTCCTTCAGACGGATCAGGAGCACTTTGTCAGGTCTTGTTGATGTCAGTTCCACGTCGCTGATCTGAGCCTAATGATGCGACTAACACGTGGTGGCCATCTTTAAATAACAGCCATGTATTCAGAGGCCATGGTGGCGCCCCCTACTGGGAGGGCACTGGGAAACTGCACAGAGGACAGCCCAAGACAAGCAAGACACCCAGGGAGAGGTCACGAGTTCACATGGGTCTGTTTCGACACTTCTTACCACTTGTAGCAGTGATTTGAATAGCTGTAGAAGGTAGGTGTGTGTGTGTGTGTGTGTGAGTGTGTGTGTGTGTGTGTGTGTGTGTGTGTGTGTGTGTGTGTGTGTGTGTGTGTGTGTGTGTGTGAAGGGGAGGTTGATAAAAAGGCACAGTCTGTCCTGGGGTACACTATAGGAGATCAGGACAGTATGAGACCCTCACCAGGAGCGCTTAGAACCTGTGGTTGAGGGTTAGAGTTGAAGCCAGAGCTGTTAGTTAGTGTGGACAGGTATCCACGGGGTGAAAGGTCATATCAGGTCCTCCATACAACACTAACATAGTCTCGGTAGACAAACACATATATATATTCTGAATATATACTTATGTAAAAAGCAGTGTTCAAACATGTCCCTTTAGTTTATTCTCAGCGTTTTATCTCTTGCTACACTGTTGGCTTTGTGCCATACAGACACACACTTTACTAGTGTTCAGAGAACAATGACATCTTCACAAAAACACAAGACACTATGTTAGATGGAAGAATGATCTGGCTTAGTGAATCTATTCCATGGTCGGTCTCAACTAACCCTGACTGCATCCTAATGTGTGTCGTGCCCCCTAACCCACATCCACAAACAATGGTGAATAGAATGTTCCCCCTGCGTAGGCACGGAATGTGGACTAGCACTCCGGAGGACAAGGTCCAAGTGGGCGGGCCCAGTGGAGTTAAGAAGCGCCGTCATTGGTTGAACATCCTGATGCGAGAGGTGACGCACAAGGCCGCACGACAACTGACACACATTGTCATATTTCCTAAACATGACAGAACATTCTAGTTAAGATTCAGTAACTACGAATGTACAGTTTCCTCCACAAAGTCATCTGCAGCCTCTGCAGCGAGCGTTACTGAGCCTTTTCTGTGGAGGGGAGGGGGTACCGATCCTAAAGGTCTGAGAACATTTCATGTGAACTCCATGGACTCGTTTCCAAAACGACCCCTAATCCTTCCCCTGTGATACTACAACAGACCTGGGATTCCTAACGGTCCTCTGGTCTATCTGAAGCAGCACAGCTGAAGGACACCACACAATCTGAGGGATGGGAGAGCAGGTACTGGAGCTGTGAAGACACTTTGTGTTCCTCGGCAAGTTAACAGACACGCATGACATCCAGGCAAGCGACGACACACAGAAGGAACGGAAATAAAACCTGTTCTGTTAGGAAGTCCTGAGACTTGGAGGCTGTCAGCAGTGACGTTAAGATCCTAGCATCTCATCTATGAGCAGCTCTATGATACATTCTATAGGTCTGAATGGGGGGTTATGGGTCCAGAACAGGCAATTTGGCTACTGGCTTCAGACAAGACCCTGCTCACACAGGATCTGGAAAAATTAAATACAGGCAACATGGAGCCAGCAGCTGAAAGTGCAAACCAGCCAAACTCACACTCCTGTACAAGGCAAACAGCACAGAACAACATCAACTGGCACAATGTGCAACCATGACAACACAGGCGAGAGAACCTCTGTAAGCAGCGCTGGGACACGTTACGATGAGAGGTCATGATGACCTCACATGACCTTCTGTGGTGCTAAAGGGAGGTACGGGGTATATGGCACACGCAGGCATAGGAGATGTAGGGTTAGAGAACCAGGTGAGCTGAAGAGGGTCAGTCTTTGAGAGGGGGGAGGGAGGGATCGTGGAGGGTGGGGGGGGGTCTAGAAGAGCTGGATCATGGACTCCCGAGACTTCCCCACTCCGATCCACTTCACTGTTGGGAAGACAACAGGAGAGGAAAGAGGAAGTTAGAGAACAACGCAAATGGTTTGAGCAGCAGAGGAGACTGGAGTCAGAGAACAGACTAGAACCAGAAGAGGCAGATGGGATGTGAAGAGGTGGAGGAGGGCGGTGAGGTGGAGGAGAAAGGGAAAGACTGAGGGGGTGGGGGTAACTGTCTCTAACCTGGCACCCCCAGGTGGCCCTCGATGTAGCGGACGTATTTCTGAGCGTTCTCCGGGAGCTCCTGGAATGTCCTGGTGGCAGACGTGTCGCTGCTCCACCCTGGCAGGGTCTCATACTGGACCTCCACCCTCTGGAGCACCTCCTGATTGGCTGAGGGAGAGGACGAGGTGAGACAATAGTGAGGTTCTGTCAAGCCATTGGCTGCCATCTCCGAGTATCCATCCCTAAAGACACGCCTACCTGGGAAATGAGGTATCAATTGGCCGTCCACGGTGTAGGCCACACCCACTTTGATCTCGGGGAAGACATCCAGGATGTCCAGTTTGGTGAGAGCTAAGCTGGTGGGGGGAGAGGACAGCAGTGACGAGTGAATACACACACACACAGACACATACACACACACACACGACTGACAGCTAAGCTCGCTGAAGTGGGAAAGGTCAGGGAAGAGCTTAGAGACTCACGCAGTGAAGCCATTGATCATGTGGGCATATTTGATCAGGACCAGATCCAGCCAACCGCATCGCCTCTTCCTGCCCGTGGTCACGCCCACTTCTTTTCCCCTGGTCTGCAGAAGCTCTCCTATTTCCTGTAACCAGACACGAAAGGCCCAATGACAATGCAGAACACTGCCCACTAGATGGTGATGTTGGACAAGGAGCGGAGACATTCAGCCACTTCAGTCATTTAGCAGACGCTCTTATTCAGAGTGACTTACAACAAGTACAGGGACATTCCCCCCTGAGGCAAGAAGGGTGAAGTGCCTTGCCCAAGGACACAAAGTCATACTACTACTAGCACAGTCAGGGTTCGAAGCGGGACTCCCTTACCACACTTACAATACTTTTTTTTCTTCTTTTGTACGTTTAACAATAAAACAAATGTCTTCCCTCATCAAGAAGGGCTTCAGAGAGCTCTTATTGAAGAGGATCACAGGTCTGTCTTACGTTGCTCTGTTCTGAGGGGAAGGCTCCGATGCCCACCCGGGTGGTGTAGGCCTTGACCACGCCGAACACCTCGCCCACATTCTGAGGGGGCATGCCCAGACCCGTACACACGCCCCCCACCGTGCAGTTAGACGAGGTCACGAAAGGATAGGTCCCTGGAATGCACACACACACACACAGACACACGCACACACACACAGACAGACACACACACGCACACACACGCACACACACGCACACACACACACACACACAGAGACACGCACACACACACAGACAGACACACACAGAGACACACACACACAGACACACGCACACAGACACACACACACAGACACACACACACACACACACACACACAATGAGTCACACACCGCAACTGACCTACAGACCATAATCCTACCACATAAACAGCCGGTATATCAATAGTGCTGGTAACAGGAGAGGGGACAGTGTGCTTCTGTCCTGCAGGAGTGCCAGTCAGGTGCCTCAGAGGTGACCTGTCTCTGAGGGGGGGTTAACACACTCCCAGCTCAGCCCAGATCAAACCAAGTCATCCATATAAGACATGGAAGAGCTGGAAGGGCACATTTTCCATTCCTTCTGCACTGGGTCCTATCCAGGAGATCCCAGTATAGACAGGTCTAAGAAAACCATCCAAGTTAACTACCCACTTCTGAAAGGGTGCGATGGGCATCCTGTATCTGGGTGTGGAGGGGACAAGAGGGCGGTTTCTCTGAAAATCACAGTCATAAAAACTCATTTCTAGTAACTTGTTTACCTAGGCATTTTAAGAACACTGGGAGTGTTCTCTCGTGTTTATACCCGCCTCCCACCTGCCCCTCTCACCTGCCCCTCCCACCTGCCCCTCCCACCTGCCCCTCCCACCTGCCCTCTCACCTGCCCCTCCCACCTGCCCCTCCCACCTGCCCCTCCCACCTGCCCTCTCACCTGCCCCTCCCACCTGCCCCTCCCACCTGCACCAGAACAGTAGCCAGACAGTCCTGCTGGCTTGTTTTGACTTCAGTGTTAGCTCGTTCAGCCATTACATTCACTTCAATAGGATTAATGCTGCTCTCATCTCTAAAGCCGGCACAGTTAGCGGACATCGTTCCGGGACATTCTGGAGAGCAGATGTGGGGACTGACCGAAGTCGATGTCCAGCAGCGCAGCATTGGCGCCCTCCACCAGGATCTTCTTAGGGGGTCCGTGTAAGGCCTTGTGCATGTAATAGACCCCGTCTCTCACCATGGGCTTCACCCTTTCTACGTAGTCCTGCACAGAGGAACAAAACAAGCGCACACTGAACATCAGTCTAAATGTTAATCAACAGGAGCAGATAACTCACTGGGGTTTAATTATATATATGTAATAAACACGAAAACAATGAAGAAACATTTGTAACTGACCTGCAGCCTCAGTAACTCTCCCTCTATATCGATCTCCAGGGTGGGGTACATAGCCTTGTACTGGTGAGCCAAAGCCTTATACCTGCAAGCCATCCATTCAGAGGCTACATTATTCACAGAGCCAACTTCATTCACACAACACGAGCAGGGTCACGACAGGTGATCAGTGCGCTCTGTCCCTCCTCTCACACACCTGTCCTCCTCCACAGGCACGTGCAGGAAGGACCCCACCCGTTCCAGACAGTGTTCACTTGGTGCCTATGTTTTAACAGGCGCTCCCTCTCCACATACCTGCCCGCCTACGCACACGGAGCACACAAGCGCTCGCACGCCCGCACCGCAAAAAGCACATCCAACGACACGCCCACACACTCACCTTTCAGAGAAGTCCCTGAAGTCAGCGAGCAGGTCACAGATCCGGAGGCCGCTGCGCGCTGCCTTGGCTGAGTACACCGGCCCAATCCCCTTCTTAGTGGTCCCCAAGCTGGGGAAGGCACAGATGGAAGAACAATGTGAGGAATCCTGGCCATGTTGACACGGGACATCCCTACCCACCTGTGCAAAGCTCCAAATATGCGCATGGAAGGAGACAGCCATGTTGGAATCAGCGGAATGTGTGCAAATGTGTGAGGGAGAGCAAGTGTTTATCCGTGTACATGCAAGCATGTGGAGCGAGCTTTTACGAGATCAGACTGAACCTGCGAAGAGCAAAACATCCTGTGAATCCCCGCTTCCTGACACCAGTAAGACATCCAGCCCTGGTCCCCCCCGACCCTCTACCCTGGCCCACCCTGTGCCCACCAGGCCAGCACTGCCCTGGGCATAGCTCTGGGTTCAGTTCCCTTTAAGCCTTTAATCGCTCCGTCTTTCTCACACTCTGGAACCAAAACACAGTCATTCACATTCAAATACTCAGGGATATCTAACTCTCACTTGGTAATTGTAAAAAATACGTTACCCCACCACCCCCCCCCCACACACACACACTTTAAGTTCTCTTAAAATATGTCTTTTAATGATTTAACCTTTCCTGAAATAGCAGATTAGGGATTTCCTCAGTAATAGGTAAAAGGCACTGAGGGTTAAACAGATAAGCAGAATTCTTAACTGTGCTTAACAGAAGATCCTGTATCCCATTCCTGCTAAACAGGTTTGATCTTCCCCGAGGACACAGTTCCCAGCCAGAAAGATAAGTAAACACCAGCCGCGCGCACGCACGCACGCACGCACGCACGCACGCACGCACGCACGCACGCACGCACGCACGCACGCACGCACGCACGCACGCACGCACGCACGCACGCACGCACGCACGCACGCACGCACGCACGCACGCACGCACGCACGCACGCACGCACGCACGCACGCACGCACGCACACACACACACACACACACACACACACACACACACACACACACACACACACAGTCTCCTGTAATCGCTACATTAGGCAGCTCAGTGTTCTGGGTTTGACTCTAGTTTAGGGTGCAGTTATCACTGAGGGCATGTTCCTCCCCACAGCCCTGATGGTGCTCACAGCCTGGGTACAGTTCATGTTCTGCCTGTGCTCACGTGAGGGTTCCACCATGAAGAACCCCCCTACGTCAGAACATCCGGAACATCCAAGCAGTGAGACATGAGTCTGGATCCCTGCTGGAAGGACAGCAGGGAGGAGGAGTATGTAGAGAACACGTCTGTGCAGGGGGAACTGTCCCCACCTGCAGAGGAGTGAGCGCTTCTTCTGTCTTCCTGTTCGGAACGCTTGCAATGGTTCTCTAGCTGCTGTGACTTGGGCAGGTGGGGATATAAGCGTTTGATCTGAAGGCTAAGGCTAGCGGTTCCCCCTCTAGTGCAGACCAGGGCAGCGCAGGGCAGGGGGGGACCATGAGGAGAGGGAAGGGGGTGTGGGGGGGGGGGGGGGTCCTTACTTCTTGCCCGCTTGCTCCTGTCTCTGCTGCTCCTGCACCCCGTCAACCGCTTGGTGGAAATCAAACACTGTAGGAGAGGGTAGAGAAGGGAACACTCACAAACCTGAAGCAGCTCTGCCCTAACTCACTGACTCAAACCTACACACCTCAACCCTCTGACCAAACAGCTAACAGACTGAGTGTTCGATGCTAACCTGAATAGAGTAACTGCTGCAGCCTTGCCTGTGTGAGTGCTGATGACTAGCTAGTTAGCTAGCTAACGATGATGTGTGCAGCTCCGCCCACTGCACTGTCTCTCTCCCTCCCTCAAGTCCAAAACCGAGTTTTTGCCATGCTGGCAACCCTCCGGCTCTGTCCCCAGATGAGCTAGTTCCCTTCAGCTGAGATGCCTGTGGGTCTGGTCGAGGCGGAAGGGAGGGAGGGACAGAGAGAGCAAGAGACAGACAGACAGACAGACAGACAGAGAGAGACAGACAGAGAGAGAGAGAGACAGACAGACAGACAGACAGAGAGAAAGACAGACAGAGAGAGAGAGAGAGAGAGAGAGAGAGAGAGAGAGAGAGAGAGAGAGAGAGAGAGAGAGAGAAGAGAAAGAGACAGACAGAGAAAAAAGGAAGGAGTTGGAGGAAGAGCGCTGCCTTACCGATGTGAGCTCGATCTGAGATGATCAGCCGCTTGTCCCAGCCCTCCAGACCTTGACACGAAGGAGAAGGTCAAAGGTCATGAATCAAAGAACGAACAAACAAACTCAACCAACGTTTGTCCATCAAAGAACGTCCCTGGCGGAACCAGAACCCACTTTTTCCTTTGCGTTGGTTCTTCTCAGCCTCCTCAAACAGGCCTGGCAGGTGGATGACCACTCCGTTACCTAGGAGACACCACAGGACAGAGGTAAGGACAGTCACAGCTGAGGACAAACTGCTGAGGACAAACTGCTAAGATGTTCTGGGTAAGAAGCCAGAAGAACGAGCCTGGCAGCCAGGCAAGACAGAGAAGGGCGACTACTACAGTCAATTAGCCTAATGATGTTACTGCAGATGAATCCTCTCTAGAGAGCCTGGAGGAGCCTGGCTCCCAGCCCTCCAGAGGGGCCAGGATGCAGGCAGTCAGCCCAGGGGTAGCTCACCGATGAAGGCCGTCACTTTGGGGTTGATGATGCCACTGGGGAGGAGGTGGAAGTCGTACTCCACAGAGTCCACCACCACCGTGTGGCCTGCATTATTCCCGCCCTGGACAGAGAGGATGAGGACATGATTGAGACTCTCAGAAGAACACTGAGGCTTTCAATGATCTCAATATGGTGCCAAAACACATGAAATCTCGGTGAATTGGATCAGATGGCACGGCCCTTAAAAGGAACATTCAGAGCACTGAACAGTCCAGCTGAACTGACACCCTTACTGGAAACCCCCCTTGTTGTTTCTTAACCAGCTAAACACACACACATCGTTACACCAAGTCTCTGGGCGATGTGTGTGTGTGTCTTCTGCTGGGATCATTAGGAAATACCTCTGTGTGGGTTTGCCAAAAGCATCACCAAGCACGGAGCGGGGCGATGCTATTCCTGGACCTGCAGCCCCTGGTGCACGAGCTACACAGGGGGGCACATGCCGGTCCTTTTCAGATATGTTTACGATGACCACCCCACCCCCCCACCCCCACCCCACCCCCACCCCACCTCCCCCCCTCTCCAGCTGCTACTCAACACTATATGGTGACTGACTGATGTCTGTTACTGGAAAAACAATTGCCATCCCCGTAATAACAACTGTACTTTCGTAATAACAACTGTACTTTTATTATATTTGACTATGTTTAGGGTGACATTTTAACATCAGTCCAGGGACTACAGATGAAAAATAGCCTTGTGGCTAAATCTGGCATATTTACATGTAAATGTTGATTAATATGCACCGTCCCCTGAAATAAATAAATAAAATAAAAAACTCTGGATAAGAGTGTCTGCTAAATGACTAAACGTATAACATTCTCTGTAGGCAGAGGACCTTCTATCGTCTGCTGGATGCTGCTGATCATGTCCTTCCAGCTCCAGTGAGCCGAGCCTGCAGCCTTCCTGTTTTTACACAACGCTTCCTTCCATCGCATAGTTTCCATTTGTCCCTTTAAGCAGCCTGACTCACTTGGCAGGTTACCACAAGTCATCATTGCTGCAGTAAAACTCTTTATTATATGCCAGTGAGGGTTGACTGAATGAAATACTCTAAAGACAGACTCTGTCATAATACCCAACAATACCCTGGAACATTCTCTGGGGGGGATGTGTGTCCGTTGGTGGGAGTCACAGGACTATCTGACCCGGCGATGAGTGTGGAGGTCTGGGTGTCTGACTGCCAGCTTAACCACAGGGTCAGAGGGTCAGGGTTTGATAGGTTAGGGCTCCGTAGGTCTCATTAGTGAAGAGGATGGTTAGGAAGAGATAGTCAGTCAAGCAGAAATGCAATCGTGTTACGCTAGACTGACCTAACTTGCAAGACAGCTGGATTAGCGAGATAACGACCACGCAAGAATCCAACTCGACAAGGTCCAAGTTATGCACTTGCGCCTGAACCAGTGTTACAGAACACACAGCGTCCCATAGGGAACTGCTAGACGGGAAAGTGTGAAATTTGCCTGTGATTGACAGGTGGTTAATCCAATACCTGCTCAGTGACTTTTCCAGAACAGTTTCCCAGGCGACTTACGTGAAACACACCATCAGCAGAGTCAGGTTAAGGTTGAGTTGCTCGGGTCTGAAAGTTCACCGTACGACTCTTCAAGGTGTCATGCAGTTCTCTGAGTTGCTATGCCAACTGTGATGTCAACTTCCAGTCAACTGACTTCAGTCAACCCACGTTTTTCTTCCAAAGAGGCATTCCACAACCTACAATTACCCAACTGGACACCTGAATGAAGTAAACACCTCCTGAATAGACTCAAGGTGTTTGATACAAGAAGGACAAACTTCACCATAGCATTGCTAAGTCTAAACACTGTAGTCAGGTGAGGAGTTTCTAGAATCAGAACAGCAGTAGACATCTTTATGACCAGGCCTCAACCAACACCTGGTGCTATGAGCTGCAGTATGGGAGACTGTGGAGGTTCTGTCCCAACCACTCCCCACTGAAACCAGGGTCTAGAAGCCACTGTTGGGCCTCACATGTGGTCCGGTAATCAAGATGCTCCAGTGTCCCGGAGGCCTGGGGGTGACTGACTGCTGTCCAGCCCTGCAGGCCCACAGCTGATGCTGGTCTGTCTAAATCTTGTGGTCTCCTGATCTCTCCTCCGCATGGCTCAAACCTACAGGCCAGAGACAAGTCGACGTGTCGAGCGGACGGCCACGTTAACATTCCGAAGGAGCTGAAAGACACCCTCGAGGTCATTCTCTGATCCAGTGTGTTATTATGAAAGCATGTGCTGTTCTACAGCGCTGCTGCTTGACGGGTATAAGATCATCCTTTCTATTTCCCAAACGTTTGGGTTTTTAGAAGCCCAACACGGCCCCATGTGTATGCCAGTACATTACTAGACTGGGCTGCATCTCCTGTCTTTTTTATCACCATAACCATACGCACTAAAAGTTAGAGGTCAGGCTATCATCTCATAAATCTTGTTATGAATACATCTCTATTCATAGGTTTAGCTGGACTGGCCAACATACATGTAAATCAAATCCGATGTGATCCGATGTGAGACAGCAAATCGCTGTGGGTGGTGAGGTGGAGTGGGGGGGGGGCACCTGTCCCCTAAGAGGCTCAGGTACTGTACTCCCCCCCCACCCCTCCCCCTCGTTAATGAGGCCCAGACAAACTCCAAGATGCTCTTCTAACGTTCCCATACCACCTCCCACCCCCCTACCCCTCAACTCCAGTCACCTGCTGCCCTACGCTCCTGCCCTGCAAGTGCCAACACCCCCGCCTTCTAACCGCCCCCCCCCACCACCCCTGCCCTCTAACCTTCTCCCTCCCCCTTTCCCTATACTTTTACAACCTCAAAAATCCTGTAAGAGACACCAGAGGGACTGCTGGCACAGCCCTTTTTATTAAAAGAGGAACTTTATCTGTTTCTTGCTACACACACACACACACACACACACACACACACACACACACACAAAACACACACGTTGACAAGCATGCATGCTTGTATGCACGAATGCAGGCATGCACATGTGCACGCAGCCGGTGCCTCTGAGCTTTCGAAGTATGCCTGTAGGAGGTTTATTTTTACATGGTCCACTATGAGACTATAGCCTTGGCTTGGGTCCCAGGCTCGCAGTGGAGGCTCTCTTAGCCATGTCACCCTGTTATCAATACCAGACATAGTGATGGAAACCCAGGGATGCAAGACTGCTGATAAGACACAAAGGGTGTTGTTTACGCCACAGACTGAACACTAGCGTACGGTTCTAATGCCGTTTTTATTACACCTCTATCTTCTGGTTCCTCTGTGCTCTTTGCTCTAACCAGCCCCAGGAGAGGATACCATTCATTTGACCGTGATAAGGAATGTTTGCTCACAATTGAGCTACGTTACATCTACCTCAATGAGCTTTTGCTGTTTAGCTCTGTCTACAGCCAGTGTGAATGTCTGACTGGGCCCATCCAAGAGTATAAAGGGGGTTCAGTCAGACAATATACTGTAATCTAGCTCTGTGTATTAATAATGAAACATGTCAACTGAGCATGTAGAGTGGATAACCAGGCCAGCTGGTTGTTGACCATCACAACACTTCACTTGTCTTTACAATGTTCTGGTGATCAAAAGACATCCTCCTCCTCCAGAGAAGCCACGACAAGCACCCTCACACTGTCTCACTTCCCTCATTAGTTTTCACAATGACTTTTCTATATTGCTAAAGGTGTATATATACAGTGACCCTCCACAGATTGTTGATTATTGCTTCGACGAATATTACTGGAAGAAAAACTGATGGTGACCTGAAAAACAACCAAACCCTGCATCACAAGAAGCCCCAAACAGGAGCATGATGCACCATGTCACCTGCTTTGATGCTAGTTAGCTAGCTAGGCTTCAGGGTGCAACATAGTAACAGTAGGATCATGAAATAATCATGATTAATAACATGTAGTGATCTCATGCTCTCAAGCTGTGCTTCACTTGCTGTTGAATTCAAGGTGACATTAGCTAGCAAGTCAGCAAGCTAATAGAGGCTAGCAGCCACAAGCTAACAGAGGCTAATGACATCCTCTGCTGCACTTCAAACACCCAGACTTTAGGACACAGACAAACTGTCAAAATTCAGTTTATAGTAGTAAATACATCGATTTACTATTGTTTTGAAGTAGGATAAAATATATATTTTTGCTGGTAAAGGCCCGGTTTAAATACACCAACAATATCAGATAACCGTTGGTCCTGGTTTGCTGGTTTCTTCTTACCTGACATCTGCAAACGATGTCTGCGTCCTGAGCCAGAAGATCCACCACCTTCCCCTTCCCTTCATCCCCCCACTGAGCTCCTAGAACCACGGACACTCTGTTACCAACTGCCGGTCTGGTTACCGCTGCTTCTGGGATGTTACCGGGGGCTCCACAGTTCCGAGCCCCGGATGATTCTTCATTCCCGCTCTCCGACATGACCGCTTCACCGTTGAGGCTCAGTGGGCTTCAGACAGCAGCTCCTCTGTTCTGCTGCTCGCGCTTGTGGTCAGACATTGACAGCGTGCAGTGCGGGTGACAGCAAGGCAGCCCCGCCCACCGCTCTGGCCCCGCCCAGCCCCGCCCAGGCCCGTCCCTCCACGCCCACCTTCTATGAGCGCACGTAGTGTTGATGATGCCTGTACGTGTCTGTGCGTGTGTGTGTGTGTATATGCGGCTGTGCGCGCGCGCAAATGTCTCGTTGACCTTGAAGACCCCCCCTTTTCCCCACATAAACTTGATCAGTTGGACAAACATGATGCTCAACATGCTAATAATGTTTCTTTCTATCCTTCTGCTCAGGATTGATCTCAGTTTGGGGGCATGGAGGTACATTTACATGACTACCTAGTTTAAATACAATCTATGGATTGAATTTAATAAGATAATGGTCAAGCTAGATAGATTTTTAACTACAGTTTGTGCTAAACTGTACTGGATGTTAGGCAGCTTGACAGCTAACAGTCATATTTTACCCTTCTGTTCCAAATCTGTCAGTAATTGGAAACTTAATTTACTTTGCAGATACACAAATAATATGAACGATGAAGAATTTTTCACCGTGGCAGATAGAGTAAGTTAGAGTAAAACTCTGAAGTTCAAACAAGACTGCTCACTTGCAAACTAACCGATCAAGGAATGCTCATATTAATCTGTTATCTTTAACATCAGGTGTTCCTCAGGTTTACTGAAAGTGACTTTGTGGAGTGGGAATACCCTGAAAGCTGTTCAGTCAACAACAAAAGGTCATAAAAACCCTCTCTGCTGAAGATGGCACCCTCAAAAAGCTTATGTTACTGAACTGTGACTAAAATATAGTTGCTTTTTGTCACTCTGGTCCACTATGTCTGTTGACCTTGACTTGATTCTGTTGCAGCATGCCAATGGCAATCATGACATGTGAGACCCATGGTTTCAAAATGGTAAAGCCAGTTCTGTCTGTAAGTACCCAGTATGTACACTTCACCGAACTATTCATTAATTAACCTTCAATAGATTATATTAAGAGGCTTACAATGTGTACAAGTAAACTTAATTGTAACACACTTGTATGGGCAGAGTGAAAAGGTGGAGGACACCAGATTTCTCTACATCAAAGATTCAGTCTTCAGTTTTGCCTGGTATGCTGTGATGCCTATACAAAGGTAATGTTGAAAAAACAGTACAGGTGAAAACAAGTTTACAGCAGGTTAGTAAGTTATTAAGTTCTAACTTCTCGTTATTTATTTTAGTATTTAACCTTGTAAGGTTTTTTTTGTGAAGGCTCTCAAATGGTTTGTCTATTTTGGACGAGGCTTTATTCCGTTACCTTGGTAACTGTTTAACAGGACTGCTAAGACCGATGTGATGGGACTGTTGCACCTATCTAGCACCATATAACACTAATCCTATTAGACCCTTTTGTTTGTTTTTGTTTTTTTCTCTGTAGAGGATCAACAGACACATTCCTCAAGGTACAGTAGACTGTGATCAGTAGATATACACTGGTCACCTGCTTACAGTTTAACAGAAACAATTATTTCTTGCATCCTAGTAACGAACAAGTGCTTTATATTCATTATGCAATAATGTTTTTAATTCAACATTTGATTCTTGTTTATATTTCAGATGGTGAGAATGTGGATCTTTGCTCCGGAGCAAGCAGATGCGTCTGAAATCAACAACATAGCTCTCAAGCCTTCAACGGTGTGTCTAATATAGGGGAACACTGTTCAGTGACCATGCAGGTGTGGTAAAAAAAAATACTTTCTCAATCCAAAGAGGACCTCCAGACAAAAGATTCTCCTCAAGCTTAGTCTTCAGATACGCAGGCCACTGAAAATCAGGGGGAACATATCAGGTAAAGGTCCTTAATTCTGCAAAAGCTATTCACCAGTAATTACTGTGTTTCTCATTTCTCCTGCAGTTATCTCAATACTTGACTAAGCATTTCTTCAACCTGGGCCAGTACCCAGAGATCGTACTGATGTCCAAAGAAACTATCCAGGGATATTTCCACAGGGATGGGTGTGTTGTTTATGGTCTTTTCTTTCACAAAACCCCTTTCCTTGTGATGCAGTCCATGTTAAGTCTACATGTTCACACCTGCAATTGAACAAAGCTGTTCTCCACTACAGATACTGGGAAGCGGTCATTCCTGGCAACAAGAAATACTACAACTTCTACATAAATGCTCAGCCAGTTAACTTCCAGGATCGCTTCATCATATCTAGCCAGCATACCTTTTATTGGTTAGAAAAGGAGAAGCCCTACAGTGGACAGGAAGTGTCTTTACGGCTGTCCCCAGGTAGCCCCATAACCGTGGCGTGGGGCACCTGTAAGTCGTACCGGAGCATTCTGATGTCAGAGCTAGGCTGCTACTTCACACAGGACGGCTTCAAAAGTTACGAGGAGCTGAGGGTGGAGCCTGGCTCGGTGCCTGTGCCCCCCGAAGGCTACTTCACAGTGGACCAAAGTGCCCTGCTGGAGGACGGCATCCTCTTCCTTGTAAACGGCACCCTCTACTGGTGGGACAGCCATAACCGTACGCTGACCTCACACCCCGACTTGCCCTACGATTCTGTGAAGGGGCTGCACCAGAGGCCCAGCTGTGTGAACTACTACCCCTTGCAGGCCAGTTACTTGCCATTGGAGGGCTGTCACACGGCCTGATAGGGTGCAACAGTTGAAGTGATCATACTTCTGTGTGTGTTTGTTTTATGCAGGGTGTGGAACTGGGAACTTTGCTAGCATGGGAGGACCATAGGCTACTCATGGGCTCGGAGGTCTTCAGTGGAAGCCGGAGCAGATATTTCCAGACATTGCTGGAGCTTCCTCCTGATAAAACCATCCTGACAGTCTCCTTTGGTTCCCAGCCAGTGACCCTAGCCTGTCTGGTGATGAACACCTCCCCTGGGTCCCCTGAACACCCCTCTCTCCTCATGTACAACCTGGTGGACAAGGGCTGGAAGACCAGGTGAATCATTTGATCTTTTTGGTTAAGGAGATGGTCCTATGCGCTCTTTTGAAATGCAGTGTTACACTGAGATTTCCTTCAAACCATCAGTATTGTAAATGACCCTGTTGGGTAAGGATAACTTGCAGCGATCCTAAAACGGATCTTAACTTCATTCATCCAACCGTGTCTAGCACCTTGCTCAAATTTAAGGAGAACGAACACCCCGTGGGCCCTTTTAAAATGCGCTTCCTGAGCTCAGCTATGGACGCCATGCTGCTGTGGAATGAACACACCATCTACAACATCCGAAAGGATGAGTGGGGGGAGTTGCTCCTCCCTGATGGCAGAGACGTGCACATGGCTTCTGGGGGCAGTAAGATCCACCAATTGTGCCTGGGTACGTCTCCTCCACCTGCTCACCTCTTGACCCTGTGTATTTGGGGTGTGGATGTCCAACTTCCTGTGGGTCTGTGTGCTGTGTGCAATCTCCCCTCAGACCACAGCTGGAACATGCTGGTGAAAATGGAGAACAACATGCTCTATTACTGTAAAGTGGGAGTGTACGAGCTGGTGTCTTTACACCCCTGGAGGAAGCCGAACACAAGCAATGTGATCTACATGGACCAGAAGGACCAGTTCACCCCAATTATCCAGACACCAGATGGGAAACTGCAGGAACAGATGTGTGTGGGGGGAGGGGCTTAGGGCTGTCCAATGCCCAATAAAATATGAATCTTCCAAGAAACATAGTCATGATAGGAAGTCATGACACATAGAGTTTTTGTTCAAAGGTAATTCCAGTTGCTTGCTGTTGGATTGTAACCTGTGTCCTTCCCTGGTCAGGTACCCGTTAATTATGGAAACCATGAGTTCCATGCACATGACTCACCACAGCTGTCCGTTCATCACCTTCGAGAACAGCATGACTTCACTGGCATACTACATGGACAAGGGCGACTCCATTACAATTTGGGCCCAGATTGTCTATCCAGAGGTAAAAGGGGTTCAAGTGGCTTTGCTTAACAACAACAAGCATTTGTTGACCATCTCCCAGAGGTCCCAGTCTCGAAAGGCGCTGGAAGTCGACACCATTAACATGGTGAGGCTCACATAGAACTTGAAATTGTTTCAGAACCTATGCATAGAAACAGATAGATATTAAAGTGCTTGTTTATAAGGGTTTTTTCAAGCTTGCTGTCTATTTCAGACGATCACGATCAGTCAGAAAATGGACTACGAAAATGCGAAGAGTTACTCGGATCTGATGTCAGTCCTTAAATCATTGTTTTGACCGTTGCAGTCAAATATGATCCAATTCATGTCCTACAGCATAGAGCTGTGTGTTTGCATGTTAAATGGTATCTGAACTCGTGCTGTTTGTGTCTTAGTCAACAGACCAGCGGTGTTATGACATTTGAACTGCTCCCTAATGAGATTGGCAACACTTGTACCCTGCGAGCAAACAGGGTATATTACAGTATATTATCATCATATATTATACACCCCAGTCCTTGTGTCAAAGTGGAAATCTGAAATTTTCGCAGTTTTATCTGCCCTTTTGTTATCGTATGTGGTTGTGTTTATTCCTTACTGCTGTGTTGTTGACAGGTATCCCATTTCCATGTTGGCTGCCCACCTAAAAGACACATCCGTGTTGCAAGGTAGTCAGAACATTAAACAGCTTTTTTTTATCCATTCATCCTTTGTTCGATGCTCTTTAAATGTGTCGGACAGATGAGTTGCTAGCATCGTCACAGGAAGCAGTTCATCTCCAGGGTGTTGTCATGGTGTGTTGTATTTCTCCTCAGACCTTGGGGTATGACTTGTGAGATGAACACCCTCATCAACTACACCATACCAAGGTTGGTCAGAACCTCAGGACTTCACCTCCATCTCTGGGGCTGACCTGTTTGAACTTCTAGACAAATATCCTGTGTCAGTGAGCTCGTGTGAGTGTGTGTTTTTGTGTGTGACTCCTCTTATTTAAGAAATAAACTGAGGGATCACTTGAAGGAAGATTTAGGAGAGGATTTGGTAAGTATTACTTTAATCATCCTGCCCGCTTTCCTAGCTTGTAGCTACGCACATTATTCTACTATTGCCTTGATGCAGCTGCTCTGAAACATTCATCACTGGTGTTGACCTCAACAAAAAATTATAAACACAAAGCTCACTTAACCCTCATATTAGCCACAAATATCCCATAATGCTCTTCTGTAAATTAGATTATAATAAAGGGTTTGTGGACCATGGTTGCAGGTGGTGCATTATGACTGGGAGAAATTTGGATGTCTCCTCAAACTCCACTACACTGCTGAATTCCATCCCCACTTAGACCTGTGAGTGCAGCAGGGACTTGCGGGAACTGTGCTGTTCTCAGAGGGTTGGAACACTTCACCTGTCTTAAATCTTCCTCAGGTACGACGGGAATACTTTCCTCGAGAGTGTGGATGCCAACTTCATTGTCTGGGAGATCTTCGGACGGAATGACTATTCCTTTAATACAACCATGCGACAGGTACAGTGCACTTAGATCAGCATGCGTACGTGTGTGTGTGTATGTGTGTGTGTCGTTACTAAGGTAACCTTGTGGGGTGGCTGTGTCCCGTAGATGCGCTGTCTGCGCGAGGCCCAGACCTGGACGTCCCAGCTGACTGAGGGCAAGAGTCTGGACACAGCCTGGGGCCCTGAGGTTAGGCCATTCTCTCTCCATTACAATCTTTGAAACAGATTCATAATTCAGTCAAAAAATGCTTTATTAAAGGAGTGTATTGGACAAATGGTACAACTGATATGCCTGATATGCATTATAAATATTACTAACCAGTTGTGCCTCACATTCGAATGAGCCAGCTTGTGAGTTACCCTTTTCAAATGGTCCTTTGAGATTCCGATGAGGCGGATGAACCCTGATTTGAACAGGTGCCTCTTTCATCAACAGAACTACCGGAGTTGTTTCACGGTGGTGCCTGATAACCTGGAAAACCTGGAGCAGCCCTACGAGATCCTGAACCGGAGCTCTGGGAACCACATGACCTTCTCACAAGTGGACAGCGCCATCTACGTGTTCCGCGTGAAAATACTGGACCCCAATTACAGGTTAACATGCTTGGAGTTTTGGTGGATTGAATCCTGGGGGATTTAGGAGTTCAGTGATTCTAAAATCATCAATGTGGCTTCTTTCTTTTAGCTTCTGTGATCTGACTGCTGTCTTCGCTCTCCAGACCTTTGGCATTAGCCGTCGGTAAGTCGTTTTTTTATTTATGTAATGTTTTATTACATTTGACATTATTCATATCCTGATAATGAGTTCATTAGCTTGTGCAGTTCTATGACTATATTGTGCTTTAGCTGTTTAACTATTAACTTATCTGTGCATTTTCTTTTCTTATAGGAAGCATACACATCTAACTAAGTATGTGGCTTTGATTTTCACATTCCTCTCTCTCTGCATACTGGCCTACAGTTACAGTCGATATGTCAAAATCTTTCGTAAAGGCCTTGCTGCTAGAAAGATGAAACACACGTAACATGTTTTATAAAAGATTAGTTCCAAGTATTTTTTTCTGTGATGCAGTTGCACTTTCAGATTCCTTGTATTTGACTACAAATGTATTTGCATGCACTTCAGTATTTTACTCAGCCTATTTGAATGTAACATTTGGTGTTATTATCGTGGTGTAGTGTTTAGAATAAAAGATGTTGAATTAAGCACACGTCGTGACTAAGCTTTTGTCCAGCAGGTGGCGATGTTGTGCAGTTATTGACACTTTCACCATTTAAAGCCACATTCCCCACAAACCTTGCTGGAGACATTTGTGTGCCATTCGTTTGGGGTCCCCTTGTTTTGTGTCTGTATACTTGCCGGTGGAACAAACAAGCGAGAGAGGGGCTGAGCTTGGCATTGTCAGGTCAGTTATTTACGGTGTACGACCGCTCTCAGCAGCTAGTAAGGTAAAGGCATCTTTCTTATAACCTAGTAATATATAATGTTGGAAGGACAGTCAGTGCACTGGGTGTCAGCGGCTGCGCACCGCGGGGCGGAGTCATGAAGACATGTTTCCCCTTGTTCTTTACCGCTGGTATTTCTGCAGGAGATTTTTTTTCTCATTATGGAAGGAAGAACTACGGCGTTGAGGAAAGTCATATAAAGACATTTCTTTTTACAATGTCTATTCCTAATTGACACAATAAAATTATACCGACTCCGAAATACTTTTTAAAGAATGAGCAGTGGATTTCAGTTAAATTGTTACCAAGGCAACCTGACATCACATCTGTCTGAAACTACCTTCCCCTGTGCCATTACAATACAACTTTCTATGGAAACTAATGTGTTTTCTATGGACATAGGTGGATTTACAAGCTAGTATTAACTGACAGAGTGTCAGTTAACTGGGTGTCAGTTAACTGGGAACAATACCAGAGGAACTGGGTGAGTTACTGGGTGTCCAGCCCAGAGCTAGCAGGCTAGCTTAGCGTAACTGACACCAGCAGAGTGGAGGAGATTCCCGATGCCAGTGATGGCAAACGAGCCGATCATTTTAAACGTCTATGATATGGTAAGTTTGGGGGCTATTATATCCATCTAGAAAACTTAAAGAGTGTCCGAAAAAAAGAAGAGAAAAAAGTGTGACATGCTTGAGTTTAGCTGTACTAGAGACACTTTTAGTTGTCTAGACGCAAGATAGCATGCTAGCAATAACATAATGACATGCAGCTGGCTAACGGTAGTATTATTGGACTTAAAACACGTTTAAAGCTCACAGACCCGTTAGTTTCTACAAGTTTACAAATTATTTGAGTACGTCAGCATATTTTGACAGAAAGTAAAAATAACCCAAACCCAGATCAGATGCTAAAATAACCCGTTTACTTTACTGTCACAGTAAGAAAATGTAATTGGATCAGGAATCAAGATATTCCAGCCTACCTCGTCTCTTGCAATGTGGGGGACATTTATCATGAATGTACAGTTTGTTCACTTCTTACACTTTGATATTTAAAATAGATATCAAGCAAGAAATGATGTTGTTTATCTATTCATTTTATGAATGGGCATCAGCACTAGTCTGATTTGCTGGTCAAATGGTCAAAAAATATGACGTGTGTGTCTGTGTACCAACATCCGTCCACATCCAGCTTAAAGGAATCAGACTGCCTGAACAGCAGCAGCAGTGAGTCCTGTTTCACTTCACATAAGTGGATTCCCAGCAGAGCCAAGTGGTTTAGTTAACTCAGGTTAATGAGGAACTGATCTGAAGGCCGGGAGTTGTACTGTACTGTCTGTGGAAGGGGCCAAACTGGATGGGACCGGATTAGAAAACACTCTACTACAGTTCCAACCTACAGCTCTGCAAACAGTGGATATCATTAATATGACTTACTGCAGTTTGAAAGCAGTTAAGTGTAGCAGGCTGATCAGCTGGTTCAGGCAGCAGAGCAGCGTTTGAGTTCTGGAGAACAAGAGCAAGTGGTCTCTCTCTTTCCCCCTGCTGTCTATTAACATGAACCTAGTTTTGCTTCCGGGCTGATGGTGTCTCTCTTTCTACCTCTCTTTCTAGCTCTCTGGTTCTCTCTCTTTTTCTCTTTCTAACCCTCTTTCTCTTTCTACCTCTCTTTTTCTCTTTCTACTTATCTCTTTCTGCTGTTGAGGGTGTCTTTAATGAGCTTGGCTGTAATTAGGGGCAGAGGGATAAGAGCCTTATTACACACACACGGTGCTAAAGAGGAGCTTGGATGAGGTTACTATACCAGCCAGACTTGAGCTGGCCTCCAGCCTTCCCTGTGACACTGACGCACCCGCCCTCTCTTCCACCACCATCCGGCTCTGGGAGGCGCAGTACAGCCTCGATTTAACCAAAGCTAACGTGCGAGAGATCTGTGCATTCACTTAATCAAGGTAGCTTTGATACCATTATGCCTATAGGTTTTGCTTAGGCTTAAAGTTAAATCTACTGTGTCTACTCTACTGTACTCTACATCTACTCTAGCCATTCATCATCTTGCAGGCATGACCCACGGTTGTCAGATAAGATCAGTCTCATGGTAGAACAGGAGCATCACAGTGGGCCACTACAGAGCAGGAGGACTCCTTAATGGTCCTGCAGGGTTAAATATACTGTCTGATTGAGACTGAGGAGGTTGCCGTAGCCTTAGAATAATTATTACCTTTTTTGTTTTATTTTTA
This sequence comes from Neosalanx taihuensis, assembly GCA_030340665.1. NCBI lineage: Eukaryota > Metazoa > Chordata > Actinopteri > Osmeriformes > Salangidae > Neosalanx > Neosalanx taihuensis. The sequence goes on from CM059293.1 coordinate 3,084,778, forward strand.
ATGTCAAGCCAAAGAGTCTCAGCGAAGGTTTGCAATGCAAATTTCGAATAATGAAAGCCGCGCTGCAAATGAGTGGCTTTGATTTGCATGACACAGCAGCAGCGGTGGAGCTGATAGTCGTGCTGTTCCAGAGGACCGAGGAGGCCTCTGGGATGTAAATACCCATTGAGGAGCCCAGAGTGTCTGCTGTGAACCTCTGGATCTGGAGGCCGCTGAACAGTTCCCTTCTGAGAGAGCGAGCACAACACGCAGCAGCCTCTCTCCCCCCTACCCCCCAACTCCAACTGTCTTGTGATGACACATACGTATCCATTTCACAGCAGCGAAGTCTGCCTGACAACAGCCTGCACCGAGCACAGTGCACCACCGCAAGAACCACGAGCGGCCCTCATACCTGATAGCATGCAGACACATGCTAGACAGAGAAGGGGGGATGGGGAATGGGTGTTGTTTTTTTGTGTGTGTTTTTTTTGCCTTTCTGTACGAGTCTGGTGCGTTTCCATGGTTACGCGGGATGAGAGGTCAGTGGGAGAGAGATCACCAATCACAGCCGTCCCTGGAAAATGGCCAGATGGTGTTCCTCTATCCATCACTAGTACGACCGGGCCCGACGCTTTAAAAACAAAACACACCAAGCCAAGCAGGAACCACCAAGTTATCATGTCACAGCTCGTTCCTGTTCTCAGTGATCTGCTTGAATCCCCTCAGTTTAAACAGGCAGTGCTGAGCCATGTGCTGTGTCCTCTCTCCTCTCCACAGTACTGGATCAATGAGTTCACCACCTCTCTGGGCATCGGAGTCTTCCACTCAGGGATCGAGGTCTACGGCAGAGGTCAGCCTCTCTACTCCACCCTGCTGTGTGTGCGCTACGAATGTGACCGTGTGCTCAGGAGATGCAGGTGTAAAATCCTATTGTTTCTCGTGCGTGTGTTTGTGTGTGCATGTTTGTGTGCTCCCTCCAGAGTTTGCCTATGGAGGACACCCGTACCCATTCTCAGGGATTTTTGAGATAACGCCGGGCGATGCCACCGAACTGGGGGACACGTTCAAATTCAAGTGAGTCCCACTGCTCAGAGCGAGCTTCTGCTTCCGGACTGATGTCTTCTGAAGCACAGCGACAGCTTGAACTAATGTTATCCTCATCATTTCACTTCATTGTTCAGTGGACTGAAAGACTAGCTTGTGAGTCGGCCAGCCTACCAGTGTCTTGGCCCTAAAGAAGAGCTGTTGGAGGGAGCACATGGTCGGTCCTGTTCTGTACCATGGAGGGGTGGGCTTAGTCACACAGCTGCTCAACAACAAGCAGACCAACAGCTGACTAGACGTCTACTCACATGCAGCCTAGATCCATGGAGGGTTTTCCTAGCAGTGCTCCTATACAGCTGTGCATCACTTCTGCTCTACTTCCTGTGCCTGCCGGCTCCAGAGCTCTGCTGATGTTAATGATGGCACCACAGCCTGAACAGAGCCAGAACAGGGGGGGACGGTCCTAATTCCAGATCCTTTTTGAGTTCTGTCCAGGGCGTTTTTGTGTTTGTGTGTGTGTGTGTAACAGCCTATCATGCCGTCCTCCTGCAGAGAAGCCATAGTCTTGGGGAGCACAGACTTTAATGAGGAAGATGTGGAGCGTATCGTGGAGGAGATGGGCAAAGAATACAAGGGAAACGCCTACCATCTCATGCACAAGAACTGCAACCACTTCTCATCCGCTCTGTCAGAGGTATGCTGTAGTACACACACACACACACACACACACACACACACACACACACACACACACACACACACAGGCACACAAATCCAATAAAAAAAGGTATTTAAATAAATTGAAACCTTCATCCCAGCCCAAAATTGGCAGTCATCCAAAGCTGCTTTACATTGTGTCAGTATTATCCTCAGGACTTGGCTGGGGGACAGGGATTAGTACGCTGTGATACAAGCCCTGACATGCCGAAGGAGCTACACACAAACACACACACACACACACACACTAACACTCACATACACACACAAACACTCACATACACACAAACACTTACAATCACACACACATACACAAACACATACAAACCCTGACATAAACACACACAAAGACTCACCTACACTCACAAACACACACACAAAACACTCACATACACACAGCAGCCTCAAAGGTGAAGGATGACCCCAGACACCAGTGTTTCTCCCTGCAGACCCTGAGCTCATGTTTACTAATGAAGCTCACCTCTTTGTTAGGTCGCAGACTCGGTTATTATGGTCTGTATCAGATCAGCAGGAAGGCCTGTGCAGTTCAGTCTTTTCACTGGGCCGTGAATGTGAGTGTAATTGATCAAGAGACGGAGAATTAGGCCAACAGTCGATTATCTTAGAACACCTGTCTTCTCTCTTTATTCAAGCCATTGATCTTTGTCCTTTGTCTTCATTGGGAAACACTAATGAGAAGGTCTGTGTGTGGAGAGCAGGGGGTGTGGAGAGCAGGGGGTGTGGAGAGCAGGGGGTGTGGAGAGCAGGGGGTGTGGCAGGGAGAGCCAGATGACTAACCCCCCTGAGCCCTGCTCTCTAGAGGGTGCTGAGGGCAGCAAATAAAGCTTTGATGATGGAACACCATAATGATGACTCCATGTATGATGATGCCTCTGCCGGCTCCCCTCCTCCAGGAAAGGCTCCTCCTCCGCCAGCTGAACGCCCCTTTCAGCTGCCTGTGACCACGGCCGCTCAGATGGATTTGCTTCTGCTTTTATATTGTTTCGCTTGTTAAATGTGAACCTGAATTAGATTTTTTTCTTTTTTCTTCCCTCATTCCTCTGTGGATCAGAGTTGATCTCAGTGGGGTTTTGGAGGTTTCGTCTCGGCATATTTTATGTGATCTTGTTGTGAAAATCCCCACCCAGAGAAAAGAATGGCAAATCCTGTGCTGTTTGTTACACAAATAGACTCCTGTAGCTGCTGTCTCTCCCAGCCTCAGGCAGCAGGCTGGATGGAAGTTAGGATGGAAAGGGAAGTCTCTCTCTTTCATTTCCTCCTCTCCCCCTGATCTGCTCAGCGGCCTGGATTAGAGCATGTTGTTGGAGCTACACAGGAGGATTCTGGGTAGGGATGAAGTCAGCTTGTCAGCTGCAGACCCCCCCCACCCCCCCCCCACCCCCAGCGATGAGTGGGTGTTCTTCTCAGCCTCCATCTTCTCACTAGGAATTCTCACACTTTCTGAGAAGCAGCTCTATCCCCAGCCCTGCTTCCTACTGCAGACACACACACACACACACACCACAGGGGACATTTTACCCAGTCACAGTTCGACTTGTTGCCTGAGATGAAAACACAATCATCTTTTAATCACAGACAGAGGGTGTTTTTATGTGAGAATGTGAGAGTGTTGTTCTTTGTCATACAGGAATGTGTACGGCAGAGGTAAACAGACGGTGGTTGATTCATGTATGTACAGTATATAGTGCTGCTGCTAGAACAATAACAACAGTCAGATAATGCGGCTCTCAGACAGGGGGAGGTCTTGCTATTTTGTATAATGCAAGGATGCCAGTTTAACATAAGTGTCCAGTTCCTCATGCCTTGCTGGACTGCCTAATGTGCCTGTAGGATAGCTGTCAGCAGTCTTGTTTCCAGGAACACTCCCAGCCAGCCCCTGGTGTCCGGTGTCTGGAGCTTCTCCTCTTCCATCAGGTCTTCTAAAGTGTTTCTGAGCCTCTGATGCCTCCTTGAGCCTCCCCTCTGCCTGACGTCCTGTCGCCCCCCCCCCCCCCCCCCCCCCCCCCCCCTCCTCTTCCTCAGATCCTGTGTGGCAGGGAGATCCCTCGCTGGGTCAACCGGCTGGCCTACTTCAGCTCCTGCGTGCCCTTCCTGCAGAGCTGCCTGCCTAAAGAGTGGCTGACCCCAGCCGCCCTGCAGTCCAGCGTCAGCCAGGAGCTCCACGCTGGAGAGCTGGAAGAGGCCGAGGATGCTGCAGCCACAGCCTCGCTGGCCTCCGTGCCTTCCTGCTCCTCCTCCTCCTCCAGCTCCTCGCAGCTGCCCCGCGTTCCCAGGCACCAGCCCCGCCGGTAGGACCGGCCTCAGGGGGAGTGCATCACCAATCCAGCCTCCAGCTCCTCCTGCAGGGCCGGGACTGAGGGGGAACCATAGGGCCAGGCTGAGGGGTGGAGCTAGCCTGGACTCCTCTCCTGTAGGCGGCCCGCCCTGGGAGCAGGCCTGCCAGGCTCAGGGGCGCCAGTGGGAACCTTGTTCTTGCCTTCGACCACAGCCACAGGCTCCACAGTAGACGCCTGCTCTGTCCCAGAGACTGACACAAACATGGCCCCTTGCTGCTTGGATCCCCATCTTTCCCCCTCCCCTCCTGAAACCTCTGCCATAATGGTGCCCCTGGGAGCAGATCCACATTCAGACTTACTTTCCTAGATCCTAACACTGATCATTGAACCAGGGAAGTGCTAAACTGACCCAGGACCAGCCTCTAGGGGCAATCATAGATCAGATTCACTCGTCAAATGCTTACAAGTATTTAGGATGCACTGTTATTCTCAGTGTTACTTTGGGACTTTTCCATCAGAAAACAGTGTACGAGGGGGAAATTGAAGTGCATCCCAGGTATTTGCTAGTATTTGAGCTGGGGCTGTCAGACCGCAGCAGGTCGCTCTCCATCCTGAAGAGATCTGCCTCAGCCATATCCAAGCTCCACCCACAGGCGCTGGCTAGCACACTGGGTGTCATGGCGATGGGCTTGGATGATGGTTGTTTTCATTTCAAGACAGAACAATTGTTTTGACAGTTGTGCTTTGTGTTGTCGTTTGTTGATTTGACTGACATTGGCCTTTTTTTGTGGTCCATTCTGTTTTATTTGATATACTCAGGACTCCTAAAAGGCTTCTTTTTATGTTTTGTCTCCTTCTCACACAACTTTTTTGTTGTTGTTGCTTTTTGTAAGTCAGTAGTCACTCTAGAGATGTTTCAGAGTGCATTTTAGTCAACTTTTTTAATGTTTTGTTTTGTTTTACAAGCTTTTTGTTTACAAACTGAGTGAATGCATTTCTCTCAGACTATGTACATGTATGGTATCTGATTATGACACTGACACCTGGGCCGATCCCGCACCCCAACAAACACACTTACACACACACACACACAGACACACACACACACACACACACTGTCTCTCTCTCTGATGTGGACTCCTGTGGCAGTTGTGCCTGATGATTTGTACTGTACCAGCTCATGGAGCGCTGCACTGTTCCCCTGACAGTCGACCTGTCTGTCTGGTTTACCTGTCTGTTACCTGCCTGTCTGCCTGCCTCCAGCAGCCTGCAGACTCCTCCTTACCCTAGATAAGTAACATCAGATGTTTTACACCTTTCTAGAGCCTTCTGTGGAACTGACAATATTTGTATCCCATTTTAAAGTTATTAAAGAAAATGTATGAGAAACTGAAGCCAGCGATCAGACATTGTTTGGTTTTCTGGCAGATTAGAAGTCTTCTTCATGTGTAACCTTTTTTATAGCAAACATCAAATGGTTCTTCCTCCTGTGGAAGAAAATTAGTGACATCATGTTTTGAATTTAAAAAGGCATTGAAAACGAACCTCGTCTGTCCTCTCTCCATGGGTTAAAGTGAGACTGAGGACCTCTACTGGACAAATAAACAAAGTGGGCCTAAGACACAAAGACATGCTTTCTGATATTTGTTGTACTGGATCCACTAACATGAGTTTATTTCGTGGAACAATTGAAATCCACCGTAATGTTCCAAACCAAGAGCTGGTCAGTTAAACACAACCAAAATTTCTGCCAGGTTAACAGAAATGTATTAGTGTTAACTAGGTATCAAGGTGAATATGAACGTCTCATACAGTCTTGTCGAATATTTTCAGAGTCTTGTGACCATCTCTGACACCGTGCTGATGGTCTCTGGGGGAGCTGTCTCTGTCTTCCTGCAGCAGGACAGGACCTTCACCAACTCTCTGGGTCCTTTAGTCATGAAGATATAGAGGAAGGGGTCCACCAGGGGGGTGAGGTAGAGCAGCATGTTGGATACCAGCCCCAGGTAACGCACCTCCTCTAGGAAACACAGTGACTCCAGCAGAATGTTCAGCACGAAGGGGAGGAACAAGAGGGTGTAATTGGTCAGAATGACCGCCAGGGACACCACGGCTCGTTTCATCTCCGGCGTGGGAGAGGGGCCGCAGCAGAGGAGAGCTCGCCATGAGTCCAGGAGGAAGAAGAGGAGGAGGGGGAAGGGGAGGAGCAGGGTCACGGCAAACCAGAAGTAGTATTTGAGCACTGCGAGAGCGAGGATGGCGAAGGGCGCCGCCCACATAACCATGGAGAACAGGGCGGTGCTTTTGACTCTGGTGGAAAAGCCCTGACACTGTGGCCAGGCCGCCTGCAGGTGGCGCTCCTGTGCTATGCACACCATGAACGTGAGGTTTGAGACAACGCCAAAGTACATGATGAGCACAGAGATGTCGGGGGATATGACACTTTGCGTGGGGACTTGTGCTCGACCAATGAAGCTGAAGATATCTGAGACAAGGAGGCTGATGATGTAGAAAGGCACTCCATTCTGACCTTTGACCATGTGCTTTACAGCATACATTGCCAATCCAATGGCTGGAAGGCCCACAGCAAACGTTACCCAGCCAATGACGTGAGCCAGCTGGTCTAAAGGGGAGGTACTGTTAGTGTTGTTGTAGACACACTCTGTAACCAGGTACCCCATAGGCTGCTGATTGGCTGTTAAGTTGATTGCTAATTAGATAGGGATGGATAAAACGATTCAGTTGAAAGTTAGTTGGCAGGTTGTACTGTAGGTGGACTCATTTCCTGAGTGTTCACATAAGAGGTTGCTGGAACGACAGTAGGAATTTACAACGTTAACGCAGCAGTACTGTGAGACACATTTCTTTTTGACTGATTAAAACATGACTTAACTTATCATTTGTGTGTCTACGGACTTCTGTAAAGCCCTCTGTGACAGTGCTTATGAAGAGAACTATACAAATGAGATTGGATAATTGCAGTGTATTATTTTAAGACCCGTTGTTAACTATTTAGAAAACCAACAGTATATACTGTATATACTTCTACATGAATTGTCTCAGACATGCATTAAATTAACCAGACTACAACAGTGGAACAATTAAAGGCTGAATTAAAAGTGATCTCACCTCAGGTAGATGTAAATCCAGTTGAAAAAACGTGAACTCCTGATTGACCTCCAGAGAACAGGATCTAATGAGGCCAGGAGACTCCAGGAGATGTCCAGGAGACTGCCTCTGTCTTCGGCTGGACACTCATGGATACTTGTACTCATCTAGAACATTTTTCCTTGGAACAGATCAACCAGTCTCTAACTGGAACCAGCGGTCAGATAAGCTGTTTGAATGTGTGTTGGTCAGCCTCATATTTCCATAAGGTAAATATGAGAACTGGAGGATGGATACTGACAGAGGTTACCATTTGCATTGGAGACTGTGTGCAGCATTCAGGGTAAACAAACAGACTCCTTTCTTGCTGCAGCTCTAACACCATCTGAATAGGCTTCAGCCTTGGCAGCACAATCATAACCAGACCACCACGAGAACTGATATCCCACTATGAACACTGTGACTGGAACCTTGTGAGGAGCGGAAGAGACTAGCCGTGGTACTGAAATCAACTAAAATAAGTTATTGTAATCAGAAGGATTCATCTGTCTGCTAATCAGTTCGCTTCAGACATTTACAGGCCAAACCATTACAAACGTCAAGTTGGAGAACATTTATTGATGTAAGACATTGAACATTTACAAAATAAATGGTGTTGTTTCAGAATTGTATTCATAAAGCAATGAGATTCCCAAATAAAGGGTTTCGTGTTCATAATCTAAGGCTCCTGGCACCTCCAGATGATCAGTAGTTGTCGGGCTCCAGAGCCGCCTGGGTCATGCAGAAGTCTGGGTTCAGGCTCTGGATGGTGCAGTCAGACGTGTCCATGGTGCACATGTTGCATTCACAGCTCAGCGCTACGGGGAAGGTGACAAAGGGGTCGACATTGGCGGGGCAGTCCGGCAGGCGGACTGTCTGGTAGTGCACGTCTCTGTACGTGCACACATGCTGGGACATGTATGGGCGTCTCCTGACAGGCTCCTGGAGGTGTACAGGACACACATGTACTCGCTGAATGATAGTATCTTTTAGTCTTTCACTAGACCAGAAAAGGCCTATGATGCTAGCACAAATTGACCGTATAGACAGCCAGGGCACGTCTTGTAATATGAATCAAGCGTACCTCAAATAGAGCTCTACTGAGTTACCTTGGTGAGGCAGTGTCCGCTGCAGATGGATGTCTCAAACACCAGGCAGGTGGGACATCCTTCCTTCTCTACAGACACAGTCTGATTGATGGGCTGGCAGTGCTGCAGGTGGGATGCCACACAGGGATTCAAGCAAAAGAGCAGGTGCAACAGCAGGAGGAACATAACGGAGGCTCCCAACATCCTGAAGGAATTAAAAACAGACAGACTGACGATGGATGATAATACAATGTTTTCCCCTAAAATGTTGACATCTCTTACCTGATTCTACTGCACAGCTGGGTTTCTTAGTGTGACTGGCTTTACGTGTCTATATTTATACATTTTCGCAGGCTAATATCCAGTGTGGGGAGGCTGGTCCACAGTTTTCACAGATAACAAACCTTGAACATAATCTGTTGTTTTCCTCTGGTTTACTGTACCATGCTTACTTCCTGGAACTATGGCCGCCTGTTACAGGTGATGGTGTTGACTGTCCATCTGACAGCCATTCTCTTAAGACCTCACAGCAGAGTGAATGGGTTAGGGTCAGAGCAACCTGGACATAATGGCTTTCCTGTTTTGACATTGAGTCACTGCTTTGACCCTGGACTGCTTATGTGCACTGGAACATTAAACGTAACAGTAGCTCCCTTGCTATTCTTACTGGAAGGCTGTTGGTTAAATGTAATTGAAAGGTCACTCAAAGACCAAATCAAAGCCTTTTCTTCAGATAGGATTTCATTTCTCCTTTTTAGGCAAGTGTGTTAGTAGAAGGCTATGAGATCTGAACCTTGATGCTCTTCTATTATTAGTTGTATTCCTTTTTTCGTACCTGTTCAAAATAGTAGGTTACACTCGAGAATATTAATATAGCTTGTTTAAAGCTGTTTAGGAAATATATATTTAAAAAAATCAGTGTCACGGAACACCCAAATGTTATCATGTTTCCTACGAACTTTTAATAGTCACGTACGCCGATTGGAATCAACTGCGCATGAGTGATGTCCAACGTGATTATGAAAGTAAACAGATGCTGTTTACACTCGGTGTGTTTTATGAAGCAACGCTAATTAACAGTTGAAACATGTCCGGTGAAGAGAAGGTAAGAGAAGAGAAGGTAAGTGTGCTACATGTCTCACCACACTTACTAACGGGGTTACATTGCTAGCTAGCTAGCTTGCTAACGCGTAGCGCTTCTGCCCTCAGCAGAAGGTCAGCAGTGTTACACATGTGATTCAGACCAGGACAGTTATCTCAGTGGTCAGTTATCTCAGCGGTCAGTTATCTAAGCGGTCAGTTATCTCATCATCGGTCTTTATGTTTCTACTGTAGAGCTCCAGCATCGCGAATATCTGGACTATTCCGTGCGCCAGAGAGGCCATCCTGCACGGGGCTGGAGGATCCCTGGTCGCTGGGTTACTACATTTCCTAGTCACTAGTGAGTGCGGCTTTTATTGACTGTTACCGTTAATAATACAAGATCAAAACCTCAGATTAGTAGTGGCTCTGTCAATTTATATTTGTAAGCCGGTCACTCAGTTAGAACAGTCTCACACACACTAAGAAAATTCAGACGTTCTGTACTAAAATCAGACGTTCTGTACTACAGTCTGTTGAACATGAGTCTTCTGCCCCCTCCCCCCTGCTCTGACACCCCTTGTTGTGTTTTGTGCAGGCCGGGTGAAGAGGTCTTTTGATGTGGGTTTTGCAGGCTTCATGGTTACAACACTGGGGTCATGGTAGGTTATCTCACTCCTCACAGTCTAGTAGTATAATGGCTTGACAACTGTGAGTACATGCAGGCTATGTGAAATGGCCAACTGTAAACAAGAAAAACAATTAAGCGCCAAAATCCAAAGGTTCAGTAATTATCCATGTCACATAGAAATGTGTAAAGAAAGTTGTCATTTTTTATGTTGTCTGTGTAACTGGTATTTTGTCCCTTTATCACCCTGTTCAGGTTCTACTGCAGAATCAATAACGCCAAGCTGCGTGTGCAGCAGAGACTGATCCAGGACGGCATCAAGAACAAGGTCATGTATGAGGGGACCAGTCTGGACCCCACCAAGCCTAAAGGAGATCAGCCAGGGACCACATGACCTGGGGATGGGCCCTGTCTCCTCCTGGACTCAGCCTCCTGCTGCATGAACCCTTCCTGCCTGTGCTCATGTACCGTCTCTGAACTGTTCACTGATTGGCTGAGTACAAGTGTGTGTTGGAACAGAGGAATCATCAACATTGTCCTGATGATGTTTGTTTCCATTTTGTATTATTTATTGAAATGGTCACTTTCAGACAGAGACCCTAGCCTGTTATAAATATGTCTTCTTAATGTCCAGTTATTGCTTGGATTATGTTTTTGAACTGTTTGAGTGACTGAGTTGTACTTGAGTATTTTATATTAAAATGCTACATGTCTATCTGCTTTTTTTTCTCTCATTTTTGTCTCATTTTAGATTATATTTTTTAAATCGAATCAAGATGGATGATTTCTGTGTTGTTTTAAGACTGACACACAGTAGTCACTAGAATACTAGATACCCACTAGATGGTGCTATTGGTATATTTTCTCATCCCATGGTTCTTTCAAATAAAATGTGCTATAAGAGATTTCATAGATCATCATACCATTCATTTATAACCTAGGTAGAATGTAGGAGTGATGTAGCGCTCAGTTTGTAAGGCTGGTTTTATATGAAGGTTTGGACTGATTTTCTCACATTCTTCAATCCTTATTTCTACTTTCAGTTAGTAAAATCAGTTGAAGCATGGGATTAGGCTATTTCCTCATCTTTATTTTAGAAACATTGCACTTATATTTACGTGACGTTTTTTTACAGGAATGTTTATAAGTGGCATTTTCTACAGTTTACTCACAGTTCAATATATTAGAAAATATTCAAATGATGTAAGATAAATTATATAACCTTCCTCTATACTTTGTTGTCAGTACTCTAACAGTCTTCAAACAACAATTTATCAAGTTGCTTGATTTCTCACATCGTGAGGATGAATATGTAGTTTCCAGTCCAGAGAGATTGACCCAAAATGACTGTTACTCTAAATAACATTCACACTACATGCTCCATATCTCATAGTAGAGACATTCCTACTATTGTCAGAGAACATTTATACCCAACATCCATAAAGAGCTACATGATTGTCTATGGGTAGAGTGTGTTTGTCTGGACCGGGTCCGGGTGTCCCTCCTCCTGTGCTCAGCCAGACCTGGAGCCTCACTCCTGGTTCAATTCTTTGTCTTGGTCCCTATCCTGGGTCCGGTCATGCATCTGAGCCTGGTCCTGGTCCCTATCCTTGGTCCGGTCATGGATCTGAGCCTGGTCCTGGTCCCTATCCTTGGTCCGGTCATGGATCTGAGCCTTGTCCTGGTCCCTATCCTTGGTCCGGTCATGGATCGTCTCCAGAGTCTGCTGTATGGGCCTGTTGCGCCGGGCAGGTGGTTCCGCTCCCCTGGAGCTGGTGATGGAGGCAGCCCGGGCCAGCTGCGTGAGGGACTGTTCGTAGGGAGGGGGAAGGTAGACCATGAGGAACACTCCGTCAGTCATCTCAGGGTCGGAGCTGGAGCTGGGGAAGGCTTCCCGTCCACGGCGGATGGATGAAAGGAGCTCCACGTTCCTCTCAGGATCCTGCAGGTCGGCCAGGGCGATCACATTAGCCACGTCCAGCTTCCCCCCGTAGCATCGCCTCCTCCACACCAGGAAGCCCATGAGCCCCAGAAAGAGGAAAGAGGCGGTTGCTATGACAATGTAGACACCAACCTCAGTGCTGGTCGCCTCCCCAGAAGTCAACTCATTCCAGTTTTTGTCCTGAGGAATGGCAGGAAAAACAAAATATTGTTTAATTTCTTGTTCACAGACAGTATAGCAGAATCACAGGCTAATACTTTCAAACAAATAATCCCCTCCCCCCCATTTCCACGCCCCCACCACAAAATTAAATCCAAATAAATTGAATCTCAACACGTTTCTGTGGTAACGCTGTCCCATAAAAAAGAGGAAGAATCTCAACTAACCGGGAGTTGTCTGTCGGTAGAGGGGAGAGGGGATGCACCCTCGACCCAGTCGATGTAGTCTCTGCCTGCGGGACCAAACTTTGTCCAGTCCAGCAACCGACGCATCCTGTGGACCAGCGGGGCCAACAGAGTTGGCTTGGAGCTGAGAGTGGAGCGATGCCGACTCAGGAGATGAAGAGCAGAGTGTTGAAGATGTCACTTGGGGTGGAAAGTGTAGATGGGAAATGAGGGCAGGGACAACATGTGTACAGCTAGAAGACCAGCTAGAATGTCACGCTGACCAATCACAGCGAGACAGCCATCAATCTCCCTTAAGAACTGGACTTAACAGCTGCCCTACATAGTGATGAATGGACAGAGGATTGTGGGGATGGGAGGAGGATTTTAATGTCAAATGTTTGGTGTTAAAACCTAAACGTGTCCGTCCAGTTCTCAGTGTAGAAAACCTCTCAGTCTACATGCAGGGATGGGGATTTATGTGCTGCTAATGTGTCATACTTAGTCACCTACATGAGAGAGGATCAAGAGCTTTATGATGTGTGATGTGTGACATTTTGGCATGCTTCTTTTTGTTTGTGCGTTTGGTTATAGTTTTTTCATCAGTAGAGAAGGATTCCAGGTTATTGCTGGGTCAAAGGGCTGGGACACTAGGAGAGGGGGGCTTTATATTTTGCTTGGTGTGACCTTCAGTACAGTAGACGCCTTCAGGAAGATTTTCTGGCACTTTCCCACCAGGAACAGGCAGCAGGTTCAGACGATCCTAAGCCCTGGTCACGTCAGAGCTCAGTTCTATTCTTACTGTTGATTGAGATATTTCCTCACAGTTGATCACTGTTAATCCTTTCCTCGTAGTTCCTAACATGTAGGAGTTAAATGTCATATAAGACTAGGATCTAGCCTTACTACAGATCTCCTGCTAACTCACAACATCTAAAAGGACGAGCATCAGCTTTGAATGCATTCAGATCATTTAGGCTGAAGTGAAATGAAAAGGAACACAAAGATAGGTTTGCTTGTTTATCCAACACATACCACATTTAAATCATTGTCAGGAAAGCACTTTGAAATAAACGGACTATGATAGGAATACATCCACACGTGATTAAACATACAGCATTGAGGCATGTTTTTAGGTTCTAGAACAGTAGAAGCAGGATTCTTCATCAAAAGGCAGAAACTGAACTTTCCAAAAACACACTCTCACAACTTTGTTCAGCTTTCTTAGTAAAACCTTCTTTTTTCTTTTGGTTGTGCCGTTAACAGACCTGGATTGTGTAGAATCAAAGAAGGAAAAACAGACATCAATAGAGCGACCAAGCTTCATTTTCATAGATATAAACACTGCCATGTAAAATGAACGAAAAACAAACATCCAAACTCAATGCTCGGATTTGTCAGTTTGAAAGTCGACAAATTTCAGCTGTCAAAGTAACTGTTCAAAAAGCGTTCTATTTGTTCACACTCATTTGGATGTTCATACAAACATGTCTTCATTCTCATAAACCTTCTCACTTTTTATGACCTTAGATATATCACCAAATAAAACACCTACTTACTGCAATGAACGGCTTTTCAGTGACATTCTCCGCTTTCTGGATTGGACGAGATCGCCCTATGCCATGTGAACATGACATACAATCATTTTAAATGGTAATATTGGTACTCAAGCCTACGATATCCTACAATCCCTGAGTACGTCATTTTGAGGTTAAGGACACTCGCAAGTGTGTCAAACATTTGGGACATAACCTTTCTTCAGATGGTGTCTGTAAAAGGCCGCAAAACAGAATTCCTCACTCAAGAAGCGGCTTTGATACCTTCAGTCAGTCATTTCAGTCAAACAGCCAGTCAGTTGAATATCGTGGGCTACGTTAATCGGTGACTTTATTCCTGTGTTCTTTATCCCTCTACCGCACTAATCGGCTGTTTAATTATAAAGAAGACAGACGAAAATATATATTTTTTCAAAGGATTACCAAAGATGCTCATCTCTCCAACCAAGACTGCAACAGCAGGCAGCAGAAGAGCGCCTGGACTGCAGGTGCTCCAATCTTAAAGCCAAACACGACAACATTTAACCCAAGAAAAGGCGTAATACTGTGAAAGGAGTGTTTAGACTCCAGATCTGCGCCAACGCACAGCAAGAATATTTAGTAAGCAGATAAGAGACTGTCGGACTTCAAACACTGAGGTTTAACAAGAGGAAAATTGAAGGATTGCATATTCAAACAGCATGTCACCACAATGATTCAATTCCAACTTCACATGCATTGACAGCATGCAATGAGGGGAAAACAGCTAGAGGAACATTTCCAGCATTTTTTGTGCCACAGTCTGTGCCCTCATTTCTTTCTCAACTTCTCACAGTGGTGGGATGGGAATGAGGGGGAAAAAGGGGGTGGTAAAGATAAATAACAGATTGATAAATTGAAAGAACGAGAGAGAGAGCAGAGAGCAAACAGGAAGGGTGGGGATGATGATAAAAGCTGTTAAGTATCCCAGCTCTGGGAGGGGCTGCTGTGTGTCCAGCCTTCCACCATGACACTCCCAGGCCGGGTCAGCAACTCTCTGCTGAGGCCTGGATTAGGGTCACTGCCCTCCCCCTCTCCCAGGGAGAGAGACACGGGGGGGGGGGGGACTGCTTCATGGACCGACTGATTTGACTGAGCTGCTGCCTAGCTGACTCAGAGAAGCTGTTGGGACTGTGTCGCCTCTGATTACGGCCCGCCTCTTGCTTCCTGCGTCCCAGTTCTAAAGCCAGCACTTCCTGCACTTCTGATGAACTTCCCCAGCAGCCCCCTGATTGGCTGGCGGAGCAAACAGCAGGACAGACAGAAGGAGGGTCTGCTGGGAGGGGGCTGGAGTCTGAGTGCACAGTTGCTGAAGACAGACATCGTGTCATAGAAGGAGTGCAATATACCAACCACTGACCAAGCACAGAGTAAGGTGAACATGATCACATGTGATCACGTCAGACAGTATGGCACACAATCTCATCCCAAAGCATTTCCATAAATAATACATTCTCAAGACAAATACATGAAGACACAAGGGGGGGACAAGATATACACGTAGATACAATAGTTGGTAAAAAATAGAAAAGCTTTTCTAGACTGTATCAATGAGAGGATGATAGTGATAAAGCTCACAGCATAAGAAAGCATGACTTCAATAACAGGATACTATTGGCTAAGCAACACCAACTTCCACTGGCCTGTGAGTCTGCCTGCCAATCACAGAATGATATCATAGACCCGCCCTACTCTCCCCAGCCACTCGCGGAGTGCCTGGCGCACGCGCGCGTCTGTCACATGACAGGTCAGCTGACTGACACAGGGGAAGAGAGCGGGCTGCAGGGCCAGGAAGGTGGAGTCAGGAAGGAGGAGGATCTGGTTCAGCACCGTCAGAACCATGTTAGTCCATGCCTGGAAATGAAAACATAAGCAGACAGGTAAGAGATATGAACCAAGAGGGAATGAAACACACCCTGTCACCCTTGCTCAGTTTCTCCTACACACACACACTATACACACACACACAAACACACACGGACAAGCACGGAGGCCAACACACAACCCCCCCCCTCCACCAGTCCCCCTACCTGGATCTGAGCCTCGGCGTCTCTCAGTGAGATGTTGTGGGAGCTGATAGTGGAGGCTGAACGAGGCCTCTTGTCCTGCCTCAGCACCTCGGGCCCCGCGCTGACAGAGTGCCTCATGGGCCCCGGGTCCACCAGCTGCTGGGGTCTCTGGGGCGGAGCGGACGCCACCGGCGACTCTGGAACCCGCCTGTCCCCCCCGGCGGCCATCTTGGTTTCCTTCAGGAAGACGGGGGCGTGGCTATGCTGCTGCTTCCTCTTCTTGTACTCCATCATCAGCTTGCTGATGGTCTTGTCGGTGGCGATGGTGTACAGTTTGTTCCCGGCGCTCTCCCACCACTCCTTTCTCCGACCCCCCACCCCCCCCACTCCTCCCATCCCGCCGACCCCGTCCGCAGCCTCCCCCCTCCTCTCCCCCTTCAGGCTGCCCAGGCTGGTGCTGTAGGCCGGGCTCGAGGCCTCCTCCGAGGGGGTGTCTCCTGGGAGGCAGCGGGAGCTGTCCTCGGAGGGGGTCCCTCTCCCAGACAGCCCCCCGCTGGTGGAGGGGGTGGAGGTTTCGGAGGGGAAGAGGGGCAGGAAGAAGAGAGGATCCCCCCCTGCGCCCCCTCGGGGCGTCTGGTCCAGGCTGCATTCCAGGTCCAGGTGCATCTGGATGTAGCTGTTGCAGAGATCCATGCACAGCTTGTGCAGCCTCTTGACCAGCCAGGCCCAGTCAGCACTGCCCAGAGGGGCCACGCTCAGAGAGGGGATCTGGGCACGCCACTGCCGCTTGTCCCGCCCCCGCGGCGGGCTCACCTGGGCCGTCTCCTCGAAGATGTCCTCGTCCTCAGAGGACGGCGAGCCGGGGTGGGAGGAGTCAGAGCCGCCATCCTCCTCCTCGTACAGGATCTTCTTGACATGGGCCGCCGTCATGTTGTCCTGCTGACTCAGCGTGGCGCACAGCAACGCCTGGATAAAAACAGCTTTTTTTATTTCCATGACAGACAGGGTTTGGTCTACACCCCCACATACTCCTCTGTCCTGGGCACTGCCTGCCACCTACGCTGCCAGCCTACCTGGAAGTAAATATTGAAGCTCATGGCTGACTGGCGGTACAGGTTGGCAGCACCACACACTCCAGACACCTTCATCAGCAGGTACTTGAGGCCCGGACGCGTGTCGAAGTCCCGGGCCGTCCTGTAAGAGTCCAGCAGCAGGTCGAAGATGATGGCCAAGTTGGTCATGGAGACGTAGCGCAGGAAACCGGCCGGCTTGGGGTCAGAGGTCACAGGCGTAACCCTATCCTGACCCTCAGGCTGTTTGACGAACTCTTCCAGGAGGATGTCATACAGGTTCTGGAGCAGCACCTGGTGGGACAGCAAGCTCACCACGATAGTCCGGAACGGGATCCTTTTTGGGGAGGGAACACACACACACCACAACAGATGCTTAGGATGCCAACATCCTGGTTCGCTTCATGTCTGACTTGATCTTCATGGTCCAACAGAAAGGGTCAGCTGGACTAATGTGATGCTATGACAGAAAGCAGCCCAGCCTAGTGCTGAAGAGCAGCCTGAAGCAGGTGTTTGACCCAGACCCAGCTGGGATGGAAGCCCCATTCAGCATGCGTGATCTGGGCCAGGCAAGCAGAGAGCATCTCCTTCAAGAGATCCAGATCTGCTTCTGTTTACAGCAGGATCATTCAGTGGGATCAGTACTACTCAGAGTGCCCAGTGCAGCGCTGACATCTAAATCAACAACTGCAGGTCCTCAACACTGTCATCTTACTGAACCAGCGACTTCTACAAGCAAATTCTTAATCTAACACACAGCTTTGTGCGTGGATGAGCAGCGTTCTGTTGGACATGAGCAGGGATGCTGCTAAAGATGGCTTGTTGTCTGGCTCAATCAGATCCCACTGTGGTCATAATCCTGAAGAGTCTGATCAAAGTCCAGGATATAACGTTGCACAAAACTAGGGCTCTTTTGTCTCAAAAACATTGTTAGAGAATATCATCCCTGATTATCCCAAGAAGCATCTGCTACCATCTGCTGTGTGTGTGTGTGTGTGTCTGTGCTGGATCAGGCTTGTTGTGTAGGGTGACATGTGGCCCTGACCTACAGGTGGGTGCAGATGTTTCGTCAAATGAATAAAAGAAAATATGATGTCATTGTAATGCTCTTACCCAATTTTCCTGATGCATGTGAGAGATGGAAACGGAGGGAGAGAGACAGAGAGAGAGAGAGATACAGAGCGAGAGAGACAGAGGGAGAGAGACAGAGAGAGAGAGACAGAGGGAGAGAGACAGAAGGGGAGAGAGACAGGGAGAGAGAGCGGGGGAGAGAGACAGAGGGAGAGAGACAGAGGGAGAGAGACAGAGGAAGAGAGCGGGGGAGAGAGACAGAGGGAGAGAGACAGAGGGAGAGAGCGGGGGAGAGAGACAGAGGGAGAGAGTCAGGGTCACATCACTGTTGGTTTGCATAACATTCCTTAACTATATACCCAGGGGGAAAGAGAGACACACACAAAATGAAACACACACACACAGAAACAGACAGACAGAGAAACAGACAGACAGAGAGACAGACAGACAGGGACAGACACAGAGACAGACAGACAGACAGAGTGAAATCCTTGCCAACCTTTTCTGGCTGTGACCATTGGACTGCTGGTCAGATGGCAGCTCGATGATGAGCACACAGGACTGAGCATGCTCAAAGCCCTCCTTGTTGTTGGGGGTCTTGGGGGAGCACTGAGTGTCCAGCATGAAGACCTTGGAGGGGAGCAAACAGGACTGGGTCACAGTTCTGCTCCTCTGGGAACAGTACAGTAATGTGTGGTGTTCAGCAGCAGAACGCAGTGTTTTAGTGTGTAGCCTATCAGTGTGGAGCATACTAGTGTGTAGCATATTAGTGTGGAGCATACTAGTGTGGAGCATACTAGTGTGGAGCATACTAGTGTGGAGCATACTAGTGTGGAGCATACTAGTGTGGAGCATACTAGTGTGGAGCATACTAGTGTGTAGCATACTAGTGTGGAGCATACTAGTGTGTAGCATACTAGTGTGTAGCCTATCAGTGTGTAGCATACTAGTGTGTAGCATACTAGTGTGTAGCATACTAGTGTGTAGCATACTAGTGTGTAGCCTAT
Organism: Neosalanx taihuensis; assembly: GCA_030340665.1. NCBI lineage: Eukaryota > Metazoa > Chordata > Actinopteri > Osmeriformes > Salangidae > Neosalanx > Neosalanx taihuensis. Next base: position 3,103,817 of record CM059293.1, read on the forward strand.
CAGTGTGTAGCATACTAGTGTGTAGCATACTAGTGTGTAGCCTATCAGTGTGTAGCATACTAGTGTGTAGCATACTAGTGTGTAGCATACTAGTGTGGAGCATACTAGTGTGGAGCATACTAGTGTGGAGCATACTAGTGTGGAGCATACTAGTGTGTAGCATACTAGTGTGGAGCATACTAGTGTGGAGCATACTAGTGTGGAGCATACTAGTGTGGAGCATACTAGTGTGGAGCATACTAGTGTGTAGCATACTAGTGTGGAGCATACTAGTGTGGAGCATACTAGTGTGTAGCATACTAGTGTGTAGCCTATCAGTGTGTAGCATACTAGTGTGTAGCATACTAGTGTGTAGCATACTAGTGTGTAGCATACTAGTGTGTAGCATACTAGTGTGTAGCATACTAGTGTGTAGCATACTAGTGTGTAGCCTATCAGTGTGTAGCATACTAGTGTGTAGCATACTAGTGTGTAGCATACTAGTGTGGAGCATACTAGTGTGGAGCATACTAGTGTGGAGCATACTAGTGTGGAGCATACTAGTGTGGAGCATACTAGTGTGGAGCATACTAGTGTGGAGCATACTAGTGTGTAGCATACTAGTGTGGAGCATACTAGTGTGGAGCATACTAGTGTGTAGCCTATCAGTGTGTAGCATACTAGTGTGTAGCATACTAGTGTGGAGCATACTAGTGTGTAGCGTACTAGTGTGTAGCGTATTAGTGTGTAGTGTATTTGCATATTAGCATGCAGCGCTGGGTGCAGACCTGCTGGGCCATGGCTCTGATCCTCCAGTACTCTGCCTCCGCAGCAGGGGAGTGAGAGGGAGCGGCTAACTTCACCTCACAAGCGTCTCCAGAGAAACTGTCCGAGCCGCTACGAAAGCAGGCCAGCAGGTTCTGCAAGGACACACACACACCAGAACATGCTAGGCTGATGCACTCTCGCAAAATTCCTTTTTCACAGAAGCTTTTTTCAACCAGGACAGTGAAAATCGTTCACATGGAATTGGTGGTTTCTGTAAGTGGATGACAGTATGACCTCATCGCTGAAAGGATCAGCGAGAAAGTCACAGTACGGTGATGGGCACTTGAACTGCAAGATGACTATCCAATAACAACCATTACATAACCCCCCCATTCCCCCCCACTGAGATCAGATGATAATATGGACTGAAGTACACACTGTGCATCTGAACAGATTTAAACTCCACAACAACAAAGAACATTAGCATTGGTAGTTAACGTACAACACGCCATGTATTGTCCTCTGCTTGAGCGATCAGGTAATCCCCTGTTAGGCAGACGCTGCGTTACGAGCATGTTGCTGCTCATAGCTCAGGGAAACATATGCATGCCCCCCCCCACCGCTTTCCTCTCAGCTTTGGGAGGAAAAAAAAGGCAGCCTCCCTAAGCTGTAAAGCAGATTATATCTGGGAGATATTAAAGCACCACTGGGTCAGAGGGATGCGCCACATGTGGAGGCACACAGATGTCACATAACCACAGCACACTGTGCTCTGACAGGCTGGGGAAATGGAGACGGCTTCACCTCTCTCACACGTCCCATCTCACTCCATGCTTTTGCTGTGCTCTTTAATTCTATGCTTATTATTGTTATGTGTGTCAGAGCTTAATGGATCATGTCACGACCGTTTTAGAGTAGAAAGCAGAGCAGGGTTTTCACATCAGGTTTCTCCGATACTGGAGGGCTGAACAAGCCTGGGATACTGCATCTGACCTCTGAAAGTAGGGTGGCACAGTGTGTGTGTGTGTGCTCTCACCTTGACAGGCTCTAAGGTAGCAGAGAAGGCGTCTTGGAGAGCGCAGCATGCCAGCCTCCACATCTCCTCAGTGAAGACAGGCCCGACAGTAACCAGCACATACCTGACACACACACACACACACAAACACACACAGTCACATGGAATCAGTCTAAAAGATCACTCAGACAACAACCAGTAGACTGGGTGGATAATGTGTCTGTTTGTGTGTGTTTGAGTGTATTTCTCTGTGTGTGTGTGTGTGTTTCACCTGATGCAGGAACAGCCTACTCTGGAGATAGCTTCAGCAGGCTCAGCCACACAGGCGACCAGCAGTTTGAACAGGTCCTTCAGCATCAGGTTGATCAGGTTTTCATAGCCGATATCTAGAGTGGTTACAGGGAGGCACCGTCAGTCCTGAGGACTGACCTGGTCCACATTCTGTCCAGGAAGGTGGGCTGCTGCCTGGACGCTGTACCTGAGTGAATGAAGCTGTTCACATGCTCCACCACCAGCTCGCAGCACAGACCGATGGCGTGCTTGAAGTTGGCCGCCGCCACATCCCAGTAGGAGTGGTCGCCATGGCTACGTTGGAGCCACAGTGACATCACTGGGAGGAGGAGCTGGATGACAGAGAAAATGGCGAAACCGGGTCCTGGAAAGGAAGTGAAGGACGTTGGTCAGGATCGGATGTTGAATAAGCAGCCTTTCACCGCAGGTTTGTCATGATGGGATGGGCAGTGTGTATCTCTGCCGTGTGTGTGTGTGTGTGCTTGCGGTCTGACCTGGTGTGTGTATGACCTCTCTCAGGAGGGTGAACAGCAGGTCCAGGGTGGGGGGCTGGTGCTGGCGGGGGCATGTCGACACAGCTGCAGTCAGCTGCTCTAACAACAGGATCCACACCTGCATCAGACCTGGAGAGCCAAGAGGGAGGACAGCTGCTTAGGAGAGGAGGCGAGGAGAGAGGAGGCGAGGAGAGAGGAGGAGAGGAGGAAAAAGAAAGACATAAGAGTAGAGAGGAGAGGAGGAAAGAGGAGGGGGGGAGAGAGAAGAGGAGAGGAGGAGAGGAGGGGAGAGGCAAGGGAGAGGAGGAGAGAAGAGAGGAGGAAAAAGGAGGAGAGAGGAGAGGAGGAAAGAGGAGGGGAGAGGAGGGGAGAGGAAAGGAAAGGAGGAGAGGAGAAGAGGAGGAGAGACGAGGAGAGAGGAGGGGAGAGGAGGAGAGGGGGAGAGGAGGAGAGGAGACAGGAGAGGAGTAGAATCCCGAGAGGAGAGCCTGTCACCTGTGTCGTCGTCAAACTCAGCCAGGACACAGTCCATGCCATCCTCACTGTTCACCGACCTCTCCTGCACTCTCATTGGCAGGCTGGCCAGACGCGCCCCCAGGAACACAGGCTTGCAGGGCATCTTGTAGATTTTGGCCAGCAGCTTTGAATCAAAATCAAAAGTGCCCCATTCACTTAAAGCCACTTTAAGGTATGTGTACTTGTAGTGGTTCTCATAATTACATATCTGGTCTATCTGAATTCAGTCAGAAAAGAGGGAGTCATTTTAGCGTGACACCCATAAGAAACTAACGTGATGGACTCAAAGGCAATGGTTCCTACCTGTGAACACTTCCTTAGATAGTCCAGTGCAGGCAGGCAAAGGTCAGTGGAGCTGTGGGTGGAAGCATGGATGCAGTCTCCTATTTCCTTATAGTCCACTTCTCCTGAGGGCACAGACACGGTCTCATACACACACACACACACACACCACCAACCCACCAAAAATGGACTTGAAAGATACCTGTCAGTACCTGACTCACCTAAGCCCTTGACAAACTTCATAAGGCACATGATGTAGTCTGTGGCTGCATTAGCAAACACCTGGATGTTGTCCGTGTTGATGAAGGCTTCGAACACATCAAACACTGGTGCCTGGGACTTCCCTGGGGTCACACACACACAGAGGTGGTTAGGGTTAGGGTCTGGAGGGTCAGATCCAGCCTGGAGGTTTCTTTATAAGTAGTCCTCTGGACTCTTTGGTCAATGTTCAGGGCTCTTCAGGACTCCAGCCATATAAAAGGACAGTTGAACTTCCTCCAATTCTTCTTCTTTTGTGATGGTGGAGGACAGTGATGGTGGAGGACAGTGCTGGTGGTGTACAGTGATGGTGGAGGACAGTGCTGGTGGTGTACAGTGATGGTGGAGGACAGTGATGGTGGAGGACAGTGATGGTGGAGGACAGTGATGGTGGAGGACAGTGATGGTGGAGGACATTGATGGTGGAGGACAGTGATGGTGGAGGACAGTGATGGTGGAGGACATTGATGGTGGAGGACAGTGATGGTGGAGGACAGTGATGGTGGAGGACAGTGATGGTGGAGGACAGTGATGGTGGAGGACAGTGCTGGTGGAGTACAGTGATGGTGGAGGACAGTGATGGTGGAGGACAGTGCTGGTGATGTACAGTGATGGTGTGTTGCTGGACACTAACCCATGGAGTATTCTCCTATCAGATAGTCTTTGGTGTCGGTCTTGTTGCCGTGGACGGTTCTCAGAGCGCTGAAGAGAGGCCTCCAGCCAGACAGGATGAGAGGGGAACCCATCTCCACCACCTCCCCGATGGACGTCACCACCTGGGAAACCCCATACACACCACCCAAACACTGTCTCAATGCTGCTGTGTGTCTGTGTGTGGGTCTGTGTGTGTCTGTGTGTGGGTCTGTGTGTGTCAATGTGTGTGTGTGGGTCAGTGTGTGTGTGTGTGGGTCTGTGTGTGTGTGTGGGTCAATGTGTGTGTGTGGGTCAGTGTGTGTGTGTGTGTGGGTCTGTGTGTGTGTGTGGGTCAGTGTGTGTGTGTGGGTCAGTGTGTGTGTGTGTGTGTTCTGACCTGGTCCTGCACGTCCTCGTCACACAGCTCCAGCTGCATGATGTGCTCGAAGGGGCGGAACAGCGCCTCGTTGAAGTGAAAGTGCGGAAGCTCCGCCCAGCTGGTCAGGACCTCGGTCAGGACGTCGTGGATGAAGGACACGGCCTTCTGGGAAACGTGACGTTCCTTGTGGCATGCGGCCTGGGAGAGCGGACAGATGGGAAGAGATGAAGATCTTATCGTTCCAGATCCTGTTTTTAAAGGACAGGGAGTTTCCTGTGTGTGTTTTGAGAGTTGACACCTCCCACATGGGGAGAGCTGCAGTACCCTACCTCCACCAGGTGTGGCGCCACCACGCTCCAGGCTCTCATCATGTGCAGGAGAGGTCTGCTCTTGTTCCTGACGATGCGCAGCATGGCCTCCCCCAGTCGGAACAGGTGCAGAGCACTCTGTCTGTCCAGGGTGGAGCGCGCCTCGCCTGCGGCAGCACAGGAGACAGTCAGACACACACACGGATCACAGCACAGACAGCAGGTCTGTGAGGCAGCGCGGTCCTGATGTTTCTCCTGAACATGGATGCAGCTGTGCTACCTGGCATAGCCAGAGAGTAGTCTCCTGTCTCGGTGACCATGTAGAAGAGCTGAGACTGGGACGCTCTCCTGAGCTGGTGGAGGAACCCCACCAGGGACACCAGGTTCAGCTTGGTGGCAGCTTCCTCAAACAGCCTGCACACACACACACACACACACACACGCTCATTAGGACACTACTTGTAAGTCTGTAAGCCAAATGGTTTTGATTGGTTTCTTATCTGACTCATCAATAAAAACAGGGGGGGGGGTCTGGTAATGCTGAGTTTATGACTAGCTAATTAAACAGCTACATCCAGTAATGCATTAGTGCTTTGGTGGTCCTGCTTTGGGCTCCAGAACATCTGTCATATAAAAGAGGTTTTATTCTTTCTTCTAAAAGCAGCCCAGAGGTTATGTAAGCGCGCCAGGCCAGGCCAGGGCTTAGGCAGGATGGACTGGGCTGCTGTTTCAGAATATCAGGCCAAAGCTTCATCACTCGGACAAACATGTGACTGATTCTTCATTTGGAATTACCAAGAAGAGCCACGACAACTCTGCCCATCGATGTTCAACCGCTCAGAAATAAGAGATAATTCCAGTAACTTTGTCCTCCTACTTTCTTTGCATTATGGGAGATGCTATAATTGTGTAAATGATATAATTATTTTAAAAGATAAATAATACAAAATATATTTTGTGTAGATTGTATCTGAGAGAATGATAGATTTTCATTACCAAATGTAATCTTAATCATTGTCAGAAAATATTCAAAAGACAGAATGAAATTATTATGGTGACGTGACAGTAATGTCAGTAATGACATGCAAGACGTACAATGTGGTCAAAGCAAATCGTGCAGTTATATACCGCCCCCTGGTGGCGAAGTGTACACTCCTTAGTGTTCTACACAGTGTGTTCTACACAGTATGTTCTCCTTAGTGTTCTACACAGTGTGTTCTACACAGTGTATACTCCTCAGTGTTCTACACAGTGTGTTCTCCTCAGAGTTCTACACAGTATGTTCTCCTTAGTGTTCTACACAGTGTGTTCTACACAGTATGTTCTCCTTAGTGTTCTACACAGTGTGTTCTCCTTAGTGTTCTACAGTGTGTGCTCCGTACCGGTCAGCCTGAGTGGACAGAGAGCAGACAGCCTTAGCAGCGCTGGTGCCGGTCATCAGGCTCCCGCTGCGTGCGTCCAGGCCTTTCCCCCTGCTGCTCTCTCTCAGCAGCTCCTGGATGGAGAGGGGCTGGATGATGGGCTGGCTCAGGCCCAGCTCTGCTGCCTCGCCGCTGGCTTCGCCACTCAACTCCAGCCCCAGGTCTACGGCCTGCTGGGCCTGGGTGATGGTCATGGTGGGCTGGGAGGAGCCGTCACTGAAGTGGGTGTGTTCTAGGGAGCTGACATACTCACTCACCCTGAGACAGACATTCATTAAAGAGAGAAGAGTCATCTATAAATGGTCAATTATGCTGCCACACCCCTCCTCACCCTGCTCTCCCGCCCTCCCCTGCCCACCCTGCCTCGCCCTCTGGGGGTGTACCTGAAGATATGAGGCCAGCAGTCCTGGTTGTGGCTCCCCATCTCCAAGCCCACATTGAGGATGGCGTCCATGCAGAGAACATGAGCCGTGTGCAGGCGCACGCCCGGGGGGCGACTCAGCTGCTCCAGACGCTGCTTGACTGGGAACACACACACACACACAGTGAGCTGTGTGTGTGACAGAGAGAGAGAGGGAAAACAGGAGCGATGTGGTGATATGGGGTGAGAGATATGAGGGTGTTTAGAGGTACCTTGTGTGATGGCATCTCCTGCCTCGCCCCCCTCCCTCTCCTCCTTCTCCTCCTGCACGCAGGAGGCTGCGGCCATCTGGGCCAGAGCTGAGGCACAGTTAGCAGCCACGCCTGAGGAGCGCGCACACACACACACACACACACACACACACCCACACAACACCTGTCACTGTTATCCTCATTGACTTATTAGCACATTTGACGGCAGAGGAGTACACTAGAGGTGAGTTAATAAGAGCACAGCTGTGTTTGGTAAATGGCCGGTGATGTTAACACCTGGACCAGGACCAAAACTCCCATCAGGCTGTGCTGGGTCGTGGTCTGCCCCTCACCCAGAGCGCAGCTCAGAGCGGCCGCCCTCCGCAGGCCGTCCAGGCTCAGGCAGATGGTGTCTCTCTCCCTCTGGCTCTGCTCCTTCACCCCCTCCGCTCCCAGGATGAAGGCCAGCCCCTTGGAGCTCCCCGCCATGCGCCCGGTCAGAGGCGTGGACAGCGTGTCCATCAGGTTCTTCCACACGCCAGTCAGGATGTAGCGGGCAAACACCTTGCCTGGAACGCACACGCGTGCACACACACACACAAAGGCATACACATGGATGTTCAGTGAGGGTTTTTTTTTTTTACCACAGTAGGTATGGAATGTTCTCAACACGATTAATAGATTTATTTGACAGTCTAAACACAGTAACACCTAGCTTGGTAGTGCTAGCTGGAGAGCTGTAAAGCTCTTCCTCTGCTAGACATCACAGACTGAGTGCAAAGTGCAGCACTTGGTCAAAGATTCAACCCAGAATGAACCCCCAACATCCAGCCTGTGTTTGCTTCCAGCCACTCCTCATACCAGCACACACGGTCAGCTCATTACATCAGGGTCCCTGCTGGAGGTCTGGGTAACAATAATGATTTTAGGAAAAGGATTATGGGTAATTCGACCCGCGTGTTTCTGGCTCCCTGACAGCTGAGGGGACGGTTGCCTGGGTAACCGGGGAAGGTGGCTTTGTTCTCAGAGAGAGAGAGAGAGAGAGAGAGAGAGAGAGAGAGAGAGAGAGAGAGAGAGAGAGAGAGAGAGAGAGAGAGAGAGAGAGAGAGAGAGAAAGAGAGAGAGAAAGAGAGAGAGAGAGAGCAGGTGCTATTGGGACTGACAATCCCCCCCCCCACACCTCCCCCCCCCTCCCTCCTCCCTCCCCCCTACCTCCCCTCCCCCTCTCTTAAAGCAGAGCTGATGATGGCATCCCGCATTCTGTCCCTCTCCCAGTCCCCTCATCCATCCATCATTCTCTCCCTCTCCTAATCCCACGCACAGAACAGGATCCTTTGTTCTTTCGAAGACCAGAACCTGCGTGTGTTGTGGCCCCATGGTCAAGTCTGTACCTGCCATGACCGAGTCGCTGGCTGCCCTGTCGCAGCTGAAGGGAGACTGGGACGAAGCCTTGCGGATCAGCTGCCCTCCGATGGCACTGCTGCCCAGCCCGTCGATGTCTGAGCAAACACAAACACATCTGAATATCCACAGCTATTCCAGGCAATGATACATGAGTGAAAATACAGAACACCTGTGTGTGTGTGTGTGTGTTGTGTGTACCTGTGAGCATCGTGATGAGGGGCAGGCTGTGGTCCTCTGGAGCCCCCCAGTAGCCGGCCTCCCCCAGCAGGTTCCTCTCCAGCACCTGGTTGTAGAGCTCCTCTATCCAGGCCTGAGACAGGACCACCAGCACCCCGCTGCTCTGGATCAGACGCACAAACTCCTTCTGCAGAGAGGCATGAGGCAGGTGCTCAGCTCGGCAGCAGGGCTCCACCCTTCTCTTCCACTCCCCCCTCCCCCTCTACACTCACCAGGCTGACCAGGGCGGGCACGGTCCTCCGGCGGTAGTAGTCGCAGCAGCAGAGCTTCAGGTTGAGCAGCAGGGCGTAGTAGGAGACCAGGTAGAGACCGTCAGCGTTCATCAGGGCCTGGCAGCTCAGGCTCTCCCCAGCCTCGAAGCCTGGAGAGTGGATACCACCTGGGGAGAAGAGGGGAGAGATGTGGAGGAGCGGAGAGCACAGCAGGGAGACCCAGATAAAAATGTCAAGTAGGATTTCCGATGACATCTGTCTGAGACACACAGAAACTACACTGGATCCAATGAGGTCACTTTAGTGTTGGATGGCCACTTTGTCAGCTAAAGGAAACCAATGCTCTGTGTTGCGATAGATGTAGACAACATAGCTATCTAGCAGGATGAGGCCAGTGATCCTGTGGGCCACGTGAACCTAAAACACACCAGCAGCATTGTTCTCCAGTCCTGCAGTGTTGACCGTATCCACCTAAAGTCAACACACTGGGGTTTGTTTAATATAGACTACTGGGCCACACCCTGGCAGGGCAGGAGGAACAGTTGACAGAGGATGTCTCACCAGCCTGCAAACCAGAGCAGAAGGTGGAGGAGAAGTTCTGGAGGGACGCGTCCACATCCGCGGTGCTGCCCATGCCAAGGAGGCGTGGCAGCAGGGCCACCAGGGATTGGACGAACAGACGAGAACTCTGCTGGTCCGCTTCCTGGTTTCTCAGCAGCTAGAGGACAACAGAGACGAGTCACTCTCCTGTTCAGTCCACCACAAGGTAACCAAGGTTACCGCATGTCCAAAAACAAGAGCTACACCAGTCATCTACTTCACTATCATGTCATTTAACTGTTGAGCTGTCTTGTAAACAGAATCATGCAGGAATCTGGATCAATCTGGCCTCTCTCTCTTGCCCCCCCTTCTCTCTCTCTGTCCTTCATAGCAGAGTATCTAGGGGTTTGGGGGTGGTTGGGGTGATCTGGTTTCAGGGGTTCCTAGTATAGAGGCCCTTGTTACCTTGAGAGAGAGGGCGGCGGTCCGGAGGGAGCGGTGACCAGGACAGTCTCGAGGCGTCTGCTCTTCGTCCGCCAGAGAGCAGTTATCAGAGCCCATGTCCGACACGTCAGACCTTCCGGAATCCTTCTCCGCCGCCATGGAGTACTGGTCACAGGAGTCGAACTCCGTCCGGGACAGTTCCTGCTCGTCCACGCTGAAGTTGCTCTCGCTGTAGCGCGAGCCGTGCGACCGCGCCCTCGACTCCACAGACAGGAAGTTGGTGATGTCCGGGTAGACGAGGGCGTGGCTTCGCTGGACCACGTCCGGCGGCGCCCCAACTCCAGACTCCGCCCCCGGCTCTCTGGTGCAGGCCGGCAGGTCGGGGTCGGTCTCCTGTCCACAGGAAGAGGGCGAGGGCAGACGTGGCTCCTCCCCGCACTCCTCCGGAGTGGTTTGACCCAACTCCCCCTCCAGAGTGGTCTGGCCCATTTCCGTGGTAACGCTGATGCTGATTTCAGGGCTGCGCTCAGGGGCGGGGGCCTCCCACGGAGCATGCTCAGAAGACAGGATGCGGCGCTGCCACTGGAAATCGGCCTCGTTGATCTCCATGGACTCCCGCGTCGACTCCGCCCCTTCCTTTAGGTCATCCAATCGGCGCAGCAGCAGGCGGGCCTGTTCCGACTGCAGGCCCCGCCCATGAGACAGCTCATCCAGAGCTCCGAGCAGGGCGCATGCGCAGGACACGGACGAGTAACACGCCTCGATCCCCCCCTTCATACATGCCTCCGTCATGCCATCCATCACCCTGAGAACACAGAAGGACAGATGAGAACCACAGACACTAGAACCCTGGGTTCAGAACAGGCTGGGTTCAGAACAGGCTGGGTTCGGAACAGGCTGGGTTCAGAACAGGCTGGGTTCAGAACAGGCTGGGTTCAGAACAGGCTGGGTTCAGAACAGGCTGGGTTCAGAACAGGCTGGGTTCAGAACAGGCTGGGTACAGAACAGGCTGGTTTCAGAACAGGCTGGGTTCAGAACAGGCTGGGTTCAGAACAGGCTGGGTACAGAACAGGCTGGGTTCAGAACAGGCTGGGTTCTCTAGCTGGGCTGCTCACAGTTTGAGCAGGTCCAGGTGAGACTTCCTCTTAGAGAAGGAGCGCTTCCTGGTCTCTGGCTCAGTCACATAGGGGCCGGCCAGGTCAAACAGGCGCTGGGGACTGCCTAAGATCTACACACACACGAACACCCACACACCCACACCCACACCCACACCCACACCCACACCCACACCCACACCCACACCCACACCCACACACACACACACACACACACACACACACACACACACACACACACACACACACACACACACACAGGTGAGTCATTTTCAGCAGTGAAACAAACAATGTTGATAAACAGAGGCGAGAAATTAGAACTGTTATCAATGAAACGTGTGTGTGTGTGAGTGTGTGAGTGTGTGAGACCCTGACCTCCTTCATGATGCGGATGGCCTCCACACGGTGCTGGGGCGGGGGGTACAGCAGGATGCGGTGGTACACCGACTGCAGCACAGGCTTCATGGACTCTACACAGCCCACCAAGCGGACCAGCTCTGCCGCGATGTAGCAGATGGTCCTCACCACCGGGGCGATCCTGGCCGGGGCGCTGGAGGAGCAGCCTGACCCCCGGCCCTGGTCAGACACCACACCCTGGGACACCTCCACCTCCCCCACACCCCCAGAGCTGTAGCCCCCGGCCACGCCTCCTGCCCCACCCCCTCCAGTGTGGGCAGAGGTTATGGTTTTGTCGTTGACTGGATTACCCAGCAGCACCACCAGGGATGGACACAGCTGCTTCCTGGGTGAAGGAAAACAGATCAAACAAGCTAACCACCCAGACAGTGACCTGAGGTCAGAGGGCACACAGTGGATGTATACAGGATGTGACATCACTGGGGGCCTTACCAGATGAGGTCGGTGAAGCCCCTGGACAGGTGCATTGTGGGAGGACAGCTGGAGAGCATGGAGAGGATGCACTCCAGGTACAGAAGCTGCAACAGCTGGTTCTCACTGAGAAGAAGGAAAACAGCGCAACACACCTTTAACAGGTAGGCAGAGCATTGATGCAAGGATGTAACACACACACACAAAACAAACGATCATTTTCCTGACAAAGCAGTCCCACTCACACACACACATACACACACCATACCTGTCAACACCCTCTAACTTCTCACAGAAGACAGTCATGACAGTAACTACGTCCTCACACAGACTCTGGGTGGTAGGAGACACGTCTGAGGAAAACACACACACACACACAGCTTTAAAATTCATGAACACAATGCAGTCGTGTCCTTCATTGGCATGTGTAGGGTTGTATTAGAGCAGAGAGTAAAGTACCTCTTCGCTGGAGAGGGGGCATGGAGATCTCCTCCCCATCCACGCCCTAGAGACGGAGGAGCGTTAATACACACACTTCATATCACAAGCCGAGACACTGATCAGTATGGGGGTCAGGGGTCACTGACCTCCTGTCTGTGTCGGAGCTGGAGGGTGAGATCTCCCAGGATCTGGCTGAGGGTGGCTCTCACTGCTGTGTTGATGCTACGCTGGTGACAGCTAGACATGTAGGTCTCGATACACACCTGGGACACACACACACACAAAACCACACAAGCGCTGGATGAAAACATGATTCAGAGTACGATCCATCTGACAGGGGCACTCCCTCTTGGAGAGAGAGGTTTCCATGGCGTCAGATGTTGCCGTGGTGACCAGACAGGAGCAGGGTGGGGGGAGGGGGAGTGTTGATCCTGTCCTGGCTCCTGAGGTAATGGTCGAGTCAGACAGAGGGAGAACGATCCTCCCTGAAAGGGGAAAGGGTACGTCAGCACTCGCTCTTGTCCTGAGACTCTGAGTCACCGCGGAGGGGAGGGGACACACACACACGTCAGCAAAGAACCAGACACATCCACCCCTATCTGTTCAGAGGGGGGGAGGGGTGTCATGGACCTAAATTAGATCAGTGACAGGGTTCTGTCAAAACAACAGCATGGCTTAAAGTAACGGCTTCCATCGCAAACGGCTTCTATAACGGTCTCCCAAGCACTTCAGAATGAAAGGAGAAACAGATTGACAAACAGGGAGGTGCTGGTAAAGGGGTTCACTTGATTTGAGCTCCTGGTCTTCCCTGTCAGGTCGATGAACGTTTATTGTGCTTAGACCCATTATTGATGAGGGGTTGTAGATTGTTACCGTGAGACTCCTGGAGTTACGATGTTTCGGAAAGTGCCCACACAGACATATGGAAACAAAACACACACACACATACACACACCTACTGTAGACACACACAGAAGCAGACACACGCTAACAGTAGATGAAGGGTCCTGAGGGGAGAGGATCCATTAACACGTCATGAAATGGTTTTATGAGCTGTTAATGGAAAACCAGTAGTCTGGCCTCAGTGTGTTGATCCACACACACCCACACCCACACCTACACACACCTCCAGAGCAAAACCATTTGATAAAGTGCAGACTGTTAGAAGAGTGAAATACTGGAGGTTCAACCGGTGCAGTGTTTGGACAGATGAACAGCTGAGAGAGGCAGGTGGACCAGGCAGGAGGACCAGGCAGGTGGACCAGGCAGGTGGACCAGGCAGGTGGACCAGCCAGGTGGACCAGCCAGGTGGACCAGGCAGGAGGACCAGGCAGGTGGACCAGGCAGGTGGACCAGGCAGGAGGACCAGGCAGGTGGACCAGGCAGGTGGACCAGCCAGGTGGACCAGCCAGGTGGACCAGCCAGGTGGACCAGGCAGGAGGACCAGGCAGGTGGACCAGGCAGGTGGACCAGCCAGGTGGACCAGGCAGGAGGACCAGGCAGGTGGACCAGGCAGGTGGACCAGGCAGGTGGACCAGCCAGGTGGACCAGCCAGGTGGACCAGGCAGGTGGACCATACAGGTGGACCAGCCAGGTGGACCAGCCAGGTGGACCAGGCAGGTGGACCAGGCAGGTGGACCAGGCAGGTGGACCAGGCAGGTGGACCTCCTTCTCCTCAAGCCCCACGCCAAAGACATACTGGCAGGGAGTGGACTGATCATTACAGCCATGAATAATGTATTCAACTCTGGACTAATCTCATGACATCTGGGGCAGCAAGAGAACACTCAACATGCATGCACACACACACACACACAAGGACCGAAGCCTCCAGGCAGTTGTATTCCTTTATGGCTTATCTAGTAGCAAGGCAGGGGATAGAATTGTACTGAGACCGTGTTTGGTGCTAGATAATATCAATAGTCAGCATTCATGGGGTGGTGTGCGCACACACACACACACACACACACACACTTACGTCAGCTATCCTGAGGATGGAGTCACCGTTGATTTCAAAGGTGGAGGAGTAAGTGATGCATAACAGGACCTGCCAGAAGGACACACACACACACAGAGTTTCTTGTCACGTTTGGGATTCAACCCGCCAACCTCCCACATCGACCTGACATTGAACTGCTTGTCTACACAGCGATCCTGGGAGAGATTGATGGTCTTATGACAGACAGGGTGATGATCATACTGGCGCTGATCTGAACGACCCTGGTTTCATCTCACCTTCATCACCTCCACCTGAAGGTCTTCGTGGAGGGAGGGGGTCACTCTGACCGCCTCTAACATCTGACTCAGCATCTGCTGCTCACGCACCTCCACCCCCACCCCCACGAAACGATCATCACACAGGATCTTCTACAGGAAGAGAGAGAGGGGGGGGGCGGGGGAAAGAGAGAGGGAGAGGCCAGTGTATTTCTCCACATTCCATCCCTGGAAGCAGCATGTCTATATTAAAGTAGCACCAGGATCTGTGGTGGTCAGACTACCTGCATCCCTGAGAGGGCAGTCTGGGCCAGCTTGCTGCTTTTGGACTCCAGAGCCATCTGAAGGGGCAGGAGACATCGCTCCCTGCAGCGCACACACACACGTACACAGTGAGTCCCTTGCTGACTAGTCGATTCGCATGCACCTGACTAGAAAGAAACGGGACTTGAATGGATAAGGTGTTGTGAGGGGTGTGTGTGGCTGGCTGGCGTGCTGAAAGCTGGCCATGGGACACCTCATCAAAAACAGCCACGCATGGTTCTACATTCATCTCTGTCAGCCTGCTAGAACTTTGTGTCTTCTTATTTAGTACTGTGGTGGAAGGGAGGGGGTAGTGAGTGGCTACAGTAGGCCAACTCACTGTTGTTACACTAGAGATATGATGTAACCGTGGTTCGTGATACAAAATCCCAGAAATCATCATGCTTCCATGGAGATCTCTTAGACATGTCTGCCTTATTAGTGTTCCTGGATGGCTACTTCCTGTAAGCAAGGGGCTTCAGCTAGACACTGCATCATCACAGCAATAAGTGTCAATATCAGTGAATATACACGGAATCGTTTGGTAGTAGAGGTATGACGAGTGACATGTAGTCTATGTCAGGGTACAACTGACAGATATGCTTACCTCAGTTGAGAAGGTGGGATTTTGAAAGATCCATTTTGAGCCTGAAGGGTTTCTGTAGAATTCCAAAGAGGAACCATATTGCATCCAAATATTTAGAGAAGGAACATTCTAATGGTTGACTACAGGTTTTCTTTGCGATTATCGATGTGATTTTATGTCTGACGATAAGTCACAGGTGGAAAAATCTCCCAGTTTCCATGCAACTCAAACACGCACTTACCCCCGGCC
This sequence comes from Neosalanx taihuensis, assembly GCA_030340665.1. Classification (NCBI taxonomy): domain Eukaryota; kingdom Metazoa; phylum Chordata; class Actinopteri; order Osmeriformes; family Salangidae; genus Neosalanx; species Neosalanx taihuensis. Next base: position 3,119,346 of record CM059293.1, read on the forward strand.
AGCAGGCACGCATCACGGATCGCTTTATGTTTGTGTCCAGAAGCGTCTTTCTGGAGCTTCCTCAGTATTTCCTCCATGCTGATGTCCCAGTCTACAGCATGGATGTATTAAAGGGTCTACAGTACAGAATAGATAACGGAGACAGTCCAGCTCACAGGTGCAGCATCCCCCCTAGTCTAAAGATGATTCACCGTCAGGCCGGTGATGCAAAGCGTCAAACCCGAGGGGCGGAGGAAGGAAAGCAGAGCAGATAAGCTGCTCTGTTACTGCATGGATCTCTAATGTTTAGACCGAAATGGAAACCATGTATGATCTCATTTCTCCCTGAATATCGCTTTGTTTGATTTGTTTATATATCATCCTTTTCTACGGGTCTTCATTTAAGTCCAAATCTAGTCCGATTCATATACCCCTTCGCGGTGAATATCCAGACCTTGGGAAAACATGGACCTGGATCTCCAGGATCCACTGGACTGGATCTCAGTCTGAGATATGAGCGCAGCAATAATACTGCCAAGATGTAAGAGATTCTAATTAAACGCACCAAGTGGACGTTAAAATGTCAAAATGTACAAAGGTAATTTATATTTAGAGCAGCTAGATGAGATAAAAGAGACGTTGTCATGTGTAAATCAGTCAGACCTCCATGTCCTGTCTGCACACCATCTGATTCCTAAGCTTGGATTTAAAGACATAGTTGGCAGAAACAGTCCAATGCCTTGCTGTTAAATCAATTCCAAATAAACATAACAATGACGATAACCAACATCTTATTACAAAACCTCAGTTTAATAATACATTTTAAGCAATGACAGTTAAAGTTACAATTTGCATTTCATTAAAAAAATTATGTTTTCAATAATAATTCAAAAACTAACAGAAACATGTATTAAAATTAGCATGGTGAAAAACATAGGTGGTAAAGAAAATCTGGAAGGACAGTACTTCTAAATAGAAAATATCATCAAGTTAAAGAAATAAGGGCATTCGAGCAGTTTTAGTTCTGACTCCTGAGCGGTAACATGGACCGAGGTGGGGTTGCCTGAGATTCATTTTCTGCCAGTTTCAGGCGACTGAGGGGCTTGTTTTCCTTCTTCTTGTTCTTTTTCTGATGGCCCAAAGAAATGAATAAACTTATTACTTTGAAACTTAAACTGTGATATAGCCTTCCTGAGGCACACACACACACTCACACACACCTGTGTTCATGTCAGCGACACACACAGGCAAACATAGCAGCGAGGTACAGCTCGTCTCACCTTAAAGAAAGGCCCTCTGTGGTTCTCGTCACACACAAGGTTCTCGTCGACGTAGGTGGACTCGATGGTGCTGTCGCAGTAGCTGCTCACTTCGTCCTCTAGGGAGTCCTGGAACAGCGGGGCGTTAGAGCGAGCGTGGCGTTAGAGAGAGCACGACCAGAGCCACACCAGCAGCCCACATACAAAAAGACCTCCTCCATTTGTATAAATCCAATACATTACCGTCCTGATACAGGCCTACATATTTAAAACCCCATTTCAGTGGTGGCTGGGATAGTCAACAAACCATGGAAGATGCCACTGCATGATTTGCACACAGCGTCAGAAAAACGACACCAGTAAGATGTATTCTACTTGGAAGATTGTAGAATGGAGATCCTTATGAGAGGGTCAGGGTCATATAAGGGTCAGTGTGGGTGAGATCCTGCAGATCAGATGAAGCTGTCTGAGCTACCTGGTCCTGCTGTTTCTCCTCCTCCTCCTCCTCTTCCTCCACCAGGTCACCCTGGTTCAGGGCCGCCTGCAGCTCCTCTTGCTGCTGCCGGAGGCTCTCCAGCAGCTCAGCCCGGCTCCGCGCCTTGGCCAGGACACGTGGGTACTGATACTCCCTCCGCTGGGGAGTGGTTCCTGGGGAAGGGACACACCAGACGACCACGTCATTGACTGGAGCACACAGTGGGTAACAGTGCGCATGAGTGCGTCCGGAACAGCAGGTGGCCCCCGGGTCCTCTACAGACTTGATGGCAGTGATAGATAAACGTAGCATTGCTGAGCAGATGGCAGCCATTACTAATAATCCACCCCAGAGGGCCCCGGTCACCCTGCGAGGCCTGGCTCACCTGTGGGGACGTCCTGTCGGAGCTCCTCAGCCAGGAAGGTGTGGACGCGGTCCAGGGCGGTCTCCATGTGGGCCTGCAGCTCCCTCTGCTGGTCTTCCAGGGCACTGTGGTCCGCAGAGGTCTGCTGCTTCATGGCCAGCAGACCACAAGCCAGCTCAGCCTGCTGCTGCTGCAGATTCCCCTGGAGCTCCTGGAGGTGGGCCTCACAGCCGTTCTCCACGCTCTGCCAGCACACAGCATGATCAACAAGGCATCCCCTCATTTCCCTATCCAACCAAACAAGCTGAAAAACAATGTGCCATGCTACTTTTTCAGTGTGTCATTCGAGTAAATTCCACAGGGTTATTACCTCCACCAGGGTGTGCGTGGACACCGTGTTCTCCCTCAGCAAAGTGAGCTGCTCCTGGGCTTGGCTCTGGGCCTGCTCCCTGGTGCTGGAGCACCACTGGAGGCTCCTCTCCCCCAGGCCTCCCAGGGAGCTGTGGAGGTGGCTGCAGTAACCAGAGCTCTCCTCCAGGGTCTGCTGCACCTCCTGGGCTGTCTGCTGCAGCTGACTCACCAGGGAGGAGGTGGTGGAGGACAGCTGCTCTCGCTGGGCTGAGACCTGGCTCTCCACAGCGCTGCACTGACTGCACACAGTGGAGGAGGATGAGGGGGGAGAGATTTAACTATGTAGTGTGAAAGAGATTCTGACGATCTGGTATACTGCATGACTAAAGACCTGGTGCTTGTGTGTGTGTGTGTGTGTGTGTGTGTGTGTGTGTGTGTGTGTGTGTGTGTGTGTGCGTCTGACCTGGTGAGGGTGTTCTGCAAGGTTTGGACTGGGCCTTGCAGGGCATCAGTGGCAGTCATCAGTCCTGAGTAGTCACTCTGTGTTTCCATGGCGAGCAGGTTCAGCTGATTCTGCAGACAGTGGATGACCTGGGACATGCCCTGTACGACCACAACCACAAGCAGAACTAATGAGCTCATGAGCCCTAACCAATACACATCCAGCCTTAAAGGTCGAGACATTTCTCCTCTACAGCAGCAGAAGACAGCAGGCTCCTCCCTCCCAGACTGCAGGCAGGGCAGGACTTACCGCCTGGTGCTTGTGGTCGGCCTGGCTGATGCGTTCCTTCAGGCTGGTGTGTTCAGCCTGCAGGGAGCCCAGGCCCTGGGTAGCGGTCTCCCTCAGTGCTGCCAGCTCTCCTGCATGGCTGCTGAAGAACACGCCCATCTCCTCCTTCAGCGCCTCCATCTGAAGAGACAAACACACGTGGAATCACAAAGACCCGGAGGGGAACACAGTGAGGTTGGGATCTGGGTTGGGATTGTGATTCTTCCGCGTCGTTCCCGCTGGTGAGTGTCTCACCTGGGTAGCGAGGGTGCGTTGACTCTCCATGCTGCTCCTCAGACTGTCGTTCAGGGCCATGATGGCAGACAGGCCTGGGAGCACCTGGGCCACCAGAACCTCCTCCAGCTCCTGCTTGTGCTCCTCCTAGTGGACAGGAGGACACCTGGTTAATGCACCACCACTACACACAACATTTTAACACTGTTGCAGATGACTATACTGCAACAGACATGGTGTAATCAATATATTGTCTCTAAATCCATATATGACAGGTAGAAAGATCACATGTTGAACTTGACATCCAGTCTTACCAGTAGAAGCTGCATACACTCCCTGCTCTGTAAGCACACACTCTCCTGCTCTGCCATCTTGGATTGGACCTTGGCCACTCCCTCTGCCACCAGCTCCCTAATGCCACCCAAGGAGGAGGCCACTGTTGCCATGGCACCATTAAAGGTCTTGTCATTTACTGCCAAGAGACTCTCTGATGAGGAAGGGTGAGAAGACCACAAATCAGAATAGAGCTGGCATCTGGTCCCACAGGGAAGGGGAGCATTGTTCGATGGGTGATCTTACCGACGGAGGCTGTGCAGCGGACCAGCATGCCCTGGTGCCTGGAGCCCTGGTCCTGGAGAGAGTGCTGCATGTGGCTGAACTGCTGCTCCATACGCTGGGAGAAGCTCATCTGGATGTCGTTGTTGTGTTGCTCCACCTGCTTCTTCCTGTCCAGCTTGGCGTGCAGGCCCGACACGTCGCTGGTGCTGACGTCCACCGTCGACAGCAGCTGGAGAGAGAGGGGTGAAAGGTAAAGAAACGTCTGCCATTTGTTCTGTTGTTCAGATATGGCATTAACCCTGATCTGACGCTCACTAAGGGTTATGAGCCGAACACTTGGTCATTGTGACTGGTGAAGCTTGTTTTGCTGATCCTACAGCAGGTCCTTCCTACCTGGTCAGCAGTGGAGTACAGCTGCTCCTGTGTGGAGGACAGACTGGAGGAGATGAACTCCTCCTGGCTCAGCTTAACCTGGGTCTGCTGCAAGTTCTTGTGGGTCTCTTCCAAGCGCTGGTTCTTCTCATCGAGCTCATAGCTGCACTGGTCCAGCTTACTCTTACTGTCCACAAACAACTCAGTAATCTGGACGGGAGAAGGCATGAAGTCAGGCAGGGACGAGTTAGGAACAGGCAAAGATATGGCAGGAGACAATATATGTGAAGCCATCTTTTTATCATTACAAAATGATTAATACAACACTTGTATTGTATACCGTTTGGTTTCCCCACCTTCGTTTCAATATAGATCAAAGGGAAGGAGTAAGCAGTATTGGTGTTTTTGAAAGACATACCCTCCTCAGTTCTTCCTCCACGGCTGCTATCCTGTCATTGTACTCTGAGATCTGCTCCTCCTGGCTGGATATCTGGGTGCTCATGCTCCTGTACAGCACACACAAGCACACATCAACTCCATGCATTTCTGCACCAATGTCCCTAAACACACACTTGTGAGCCGGTGCAGGTGTTTCCAGCTGGTGCAGAAGTGTAGCGTACTCATAGTTCTCGGCTGAGAGGTAAACCCCGTTCTTGTCTCGTGTGGCGGCCAGGTCTCGCTTCAGGCGCTCGATCTCCTCAGTGTACTCCTGTAAAAGAGTCCGTCCAAGACCATTTCAGGACACGATATGGAGCTTGTTGCTAATTGGTACTGGCGAATCAAATGCATGTTGTGGCACAGGGATACCATTCATTAACAAGAGACGTGTATTTATTGTAACACCTTAATTATGTATTTAATAAAAGACAACATACCTTGATGAGAGTTCTCTTGGTCAGCTTCTGGTTCACCTCAGGCTTGTTCATGATGTTCTTGGCCCGGTTAGCATACTCCAGGGTGCTCAGGGTTTCCTACAGAACACGTACAAGAACAACAGTCATATTCTCACACACACAAATAATAACAAAAACACACAAACACAGCCCACTATCCACAAGCACCTACCTCCATGTTAATGGAAGCAGGGGAGACAGTGGCGATGATGGAGGTCTTGGTGCGTCCGCCCAGAGAGTCTTGCAGGATGCGGGTGAGCTTAGACTCCCGGTAAGGCACGTGGGGCCTCTTCTCCACCAGGGCCGTGATCACCCTCCCCAGGGTCAGCAGGGACTGGTTGATGTTGCCCGCCTCACGGGCACGCTTGTCCACAGCCCCCGAACGGCCGATGTTTTCGCTGCCTGCCAAGTCCACCTAGAACAATAAAGGAGTTGGTTATGAGCACTGGGTTCAATGAGTCAAAGGCTTCATGTGTGTCATTCATTCAACATTTCTAGACGTACAAGGTTGAGTTTTCCTATCTTGACCAGTTCCTCTCCGTCCAGGGTGATCTCTTTCATGTGGATCGTGACGGAAAACACTGAGTGGGAGCGGCTGAAACAGAGAAACAAACAACTCACTGAAAGGCTATAAACGACAGGACAGATTCAATCTTTACATACAGCATCCTTAACATTACAACCGAGGATTTGAGCCAGCAACTTCACATTTCCTCCACTTCCCACCAGCCTGAATCAGCCACAGGGCCTTACCTGGAGTAGGCGTTCATCAGCGTGGAAGCAGTTTTCCTCTTGGCTGCGCCGCGCTCCAGGATTTGGTACACCTCGTTCTTGTTGTGGACCGTGATCTCCTCCAGTCCCTTGATGATGACCCCGCGCTGGAACGCACAGAACAGCACAAATGTAGCAAACGGGCAAGTCACCCACGAACTGTGAGACCACAACGCCCCCCCAGAACATGTGCCCCTGTTCCGGGGAGGGAGGCTAGTCCAGGGGTTTGTTTTGCGGCGGTCGTACTTTGTTTCGAGGATCGTCGAATAGCTGGAGGCGCTCTGTGACGTCCGAGGACGGGCTGAGCAGATCAAACAGCTCCTCGTTGTAGATCTCCAGCAGGGACACCTTGACGGAGAACTCTGTCCCGTTTGACGTGAGCTTCTCAAAGATCTGATGCAGGGTTCGGGGAATGATCCCAGCCAGAGGGTCCTGAAGGCAGAAGTTGGGGATATTTTTCCATGACAAAGTACTCTAATCTCAGTTCGTCCACGTGTTGTGAAAGTGAAAATACTATTACTATCCGTTAGGTCTGAGTTCAGGAAAATACATGAGTAGCACTGCGTTGGTAAGTTCAAGTAGGGATATCCACAAACTGTCAGTACAATGAATTTAATTGTAGTGCCAGGTTACTGACACAGATTCGAAAACATATACCTCGATGATGCTTCCTGAATCTTACCTCCTCCCAGGTAAACTCCTCGTTGGGAGATCTTTCTCCTTCCATGGTAAAGGTCTTTCCAGTACCAGTCTGTCCATATCTAGAGAGCCAGATAAAAACCAGAGCTTTAGGGGGTAGTCTTACAAAGGACTTCCAGCTTGTTACTGTTTTCAGACTGAGATCTTGTGAGTTATTCTACAATTTTTGCCACAGGCTACTTACGCAAACACGGTACAGTTGTAGCCCATGATCACCTCATCCAAGATGGGGAACACAACGCTCCTGTACACGTCTATCTGCTTGGCAGCTTGTCCAAACACCTTCAAGTTTAACATACACGATTACCTTCATGGTGGAAGACATCTGGAAATGTTAAGGATGGTTGTACCGTTATACTAATGCCTTACCATGTCAAATGTATAGGTTTTGCGTGCTGCTTTGTCGTTGACCCCTCCAGTTCGCACCAATATCTCCTTTCTGTTAGGATCACAGTCGATGACTCCATGGGCAGTCTTGCGTTCAGTCGCATTAAAAGGTCTGTAACGAAATCAAAACATCTCAAATGAGTTTTAAGTGTAACTGATGAGCTTCGCTAAGTATAAACTTAGACCAACAAGAGCTACCAACTCATCAAATAACGGTATCAGTGGCTCTAAGATGCAGTAACTCTCATACAACGAGAGAGCAAGACAACAAAAATAATCAAAGGTGAGCAAAGTGATGTACCTGCATCTCACAACCACTTGTATGTTTCTCCCTTTCTCCTCTCTTTTCACTTGATTGAAAGAATTGTGTGAAGACATGTTTGCAGAACACAGCAAGTCTGCAAACCAAATGTCAACTGGAGAAAAAAAAGAGTCCAACACGTTAGTTGAAACGAATTTGTTAGTCCAGAAACAAGAAATTAATATGTTGATCAATTCACTGCTGTTGGCGATCAACTGCTAATCTAAAACAAAGCCCCAATTTAAACAGGAATCAGCAAGTTAACGGGCTAAGATGAGTTCGATCTACTTAGCTTAGCTAAGACAGCTAGTTGTTTGTTACGCTATTCTGCTAACGAATGCACTACATCACTTGATCTAACATCAGAGTCATTTAAATACGTATTTTTTCAGTCTAAACCGTCACTACCTGAAGAAATCCTCTGTTTTTGTCGTCTTTTGGACACTTTCCGTGTAAATCTGACTTCAGCACCACCGCCGCTCTGTTAGACTCGAACCAACTTCAAACTTCAAATTTCCCCCATCTAGAAGATCAGCCAATGGGTGAAGACCGGAAGAGACTCTCATGAATCCCGTTGGTCGCCAGGTTTGTATGAACCGAATCGCAAAGCACCACGGGAGCATGCACATTTTAAGTATCTATCCTCTAGATGGCAACATAACAAGTTACTTAACAAGACTCAGTCATGTTCTTCGATTACTCCTTGTCTGTCATCATATTAGTTTCACTGTATCGAGCAATGTGTTCATCACGTAGAGATCGAAACGAGTCAATACCTTCCCTGTTCCTCGAGTAATCATGCTGTAAATAGAGCTTGTACAGATAGTGAATAAGAGTATAGAGTTGTTGTCAAGAAATAGTGTTGGCACAGTGCCTTGTACTGTTACAACTCAGCAAGGAGAGATCCTGGGTTTGATTGTTGTTAATGTTAACTGTTCAAGAATAACATTATAGAGACAGGGTGTGGATTATGTCAGAAAGCTCACATTGAGAGCAAGACCCCAAGTTGCTTTGCTCACTCCTCAGAACAAGGACAACTACAGAGGAGAAATCCAGATCAAAAATGAAATCTGTGGACGTGCGTGTGTGTGTGCCCGCTGCCTGTGTGTGTGTCTGCTGCCTGTGTGTGTGTGTGTCACATCGAATGATGAATTAAGTTTTCTTCTTCTCTGCCATGACAGGCTGCAGGCAATGCAGTGGTAATTTACCCCTTGAGTGATCAATGTGCCCAGACAGGCAGAGGTTGAGAACAGCAACCACATCATCGGTTTTTGATATTTCCTTGAGGTTCTGGTACAATTACAGTTGCCCTGGATGACAGATTGTACCTCTGCATTTGATTAACCCTAACCAATGTAAGTTTTTTTTGGCATATATTTCAAAACGTCAAGTGCTTTGTGCTGAATACACACAATCCCAATAGGGCCTAACCCTATACATATAGTGAGAAGAAGCAGGCGATACCTGAAAAATACCACGGTCATACTCAGATCATCCACATATTGTGGATCTTAACAAAATAGCAAGTAAATCCCAATACTGTAATCTAAAGAGGCCTTCCTCTCTCCAAAAAAGGTTAGATTACAGGGAAACTACACATGATTAAGATAAGGAAACCAAACAAAAGCAACCAAATTAAATAACAAACCAATTATGCTTGTCTTTCTCAGATTTATGACATGACTGCTAGCCATCAGGTTTGCAGAACAGAGTCATCCATCTCCTGGGAAACTTCCTCCCACGCACTCTGGAGGGAGGAGAGAGGGGGGCTGTTCCCCTGTGTTCGAACCCCACCCCCATACACACACACAAACAGACAGTCACACACATAAGGATTTACATTTAATAGACGCTTACAATAAGTACAGAGACATTCCCCCTGAGGTAAGTAGAATAAAGTGCTTTGCCCAAAGACACAATATCGTGTAGCCATAGCCAGGAATTTATCTCGCAACCTTTCAATCACAAGCTCAAAGCCTTAACCGCTTAGCCACCTGACTCCCTAAGGATGACATATATGCCTTAGTTGAATCTCAATAAAAGTTCTGGATTCCTGATGTGTTCTCCTTGTTTTGTCTCAAACCAGTGTAAGAGAATGGATCTCTCTTCTTCATTAGAGACTCAGGATGAACAAGAAGAAGAAACTAAGACAGTAATGAAAGATTTTCTCGCTTCACCTCATGTATGTGCGTTCCTTCAGTTACACGAAAAAACATTGCCTGGAAGTGCAATGAAATTCTTTTTTTTATGTCTAACAATCGTTTCTCATCTACAATAGCAAATATATATATAAATGTATATCTTCAGCTCTGTCTAACAGAGTAGAACAGCTGTCTTGGATGCCCCGCCCCAGGCATGGGCCCTTGGTGACCCCCAACACCTCCGGTTCCTCCGATCAAAGACTCGTTCTCTGTTACAATCTGCTGGCGCTGACAAATCCACTTCATTATCATAACAATTTTAACTGTGAGGGTGGAAGCAAAGTGAAGTGGGAACAATCCTATTGTTTCTCTCCTTTTTTCGGGCTGCTCAGAGAGAGAGAGATCGAAAGCATTGTTATAACCCACACCAGGAGTACAAGTCGAGTTGGCCGGTCAGACTTTTGAGTACGGCCACGCTCAAAGTATAATTTCCATACCTCGGTCTACTTAACACAGCCTGGACCTTTGGATTCTTCCACTTATATTACAGGTAAGCATATCAGAATTTTTATGTATTTATGTTTAAGACAGTTTCCTTCATGCCAAATCAGTCACCGCTGGTCAAATTTTTACAATGTGCAGAGCAAACTGTATCAGTCTATGCATTCAGTGATCTGTTTGAGGATATTAGTTAAGCATGTGGAAATGGTTATAAAGGATGAATATATGTAACCTTTTTACTTATTTGTATCAAAATATTGGGAAACATTGTTACTCTGTAAGAACTCTTCCTCGTCAAAACATTCCGGCTGAACATTATTTGGCATGCTGTTTTCTGTTTATGGTCAAAAATGCAATGATTTATACAATAATTCCAATATAAATAATGACCAAATTAGTCAGAAAACACTCAATAAGTTCCGTTTCCTTTATATTTCAGTTGTAAAAGAGTTCTATAAAAAATAACAAGCAAAAAGTATTAGAAAGGATATTAAATCGTTCATTAATATATTGTGCACTGACAGTACACAAATATGATCTTAATTCCAAGGCTCTGCTGATTTGCAGACTTTAGACTGTGTAAAGGACATAGAACAGTTTCATATATATGGTTAGGACAAAAAAAACTATTACTGTCGATAAACAGCACCACAACAAAGCTTACTTATGCCATGCCTGTCGCCCAGACACAAAGATCCATATTAACAAAAAAAAACACATGACACATGATTAATCGGCGTGGTGGGGTCTACAGACCTCTGGGTACCTCTGGGTGACGCTGGGCGTACACAGAACAAAACCGCCCCTCTCTGCGACCGGGCTGGTGTGGCGGTGCGTGGGCGAAGGGTGCACGAAGGGCATCCGTCCCCATGGAGCCCCACTGGGATGCCTCACCAACTGACGCTCGCCCTGGACTAACCCCCATCTGCCCTGGAGGGGGGTGCAACTCACTGGTCTACACAATACATCAACATTTTTGTAAGTGTGGGCGTTGAAAGGAGGGACGTTGAAAAGAAAGCGAGGGATTTCGGAATCGTCCTGCTATAAGAGAGGGAAGTTGAAAGAATACAGTTGAAGGTCTGAGAATTGTTCCTTAAAGAACCTGAGACATGATTTGTATCCAAACATAGTAGCCGATTTTAGATTACAGCATTACAGTGGTCTGTGGCCTTTAACCTATCAAACACCAGTAATCATTGCTGCCAAGATGCTCTCATCCTATGTGCACATCAGAAGGAATATTTGTCCCCAGTGACAAAATATAAATGAAATGTCTGTACCTGGTCTCATTAGCTGTTTGGCACTTCATATGACTGTTTAAAGAGCTTCACATCTGTCTCATCACAAACTACGTTGAGCTCTGAAAACAGCACACTTTTTAGATAATTAGCCCAATGACTCTTTCACAAGCCACACACAAACTCTCTTTAGTCTCTCTTTCTTTCCCTCTCTCAATCTCTGTCTCTTCCTCTCTATCCATCTCTTTCTCTCTCTATCTGTCTCTTTCTCTCACTCTGCAACACCCTGGTCTACAACCCAAACATGTTCTTAAGAACACCATGCAAAAGAAAGCAAGAGTGCATAAAACAGGCGAACATATTGAAACCACAAGCTGGGCAAATATAAATCGGCCAGATCTGGTCAGTGCGTGGGCTTTTTTGTTGGCATGAGCGCCACACGATATTTGAGGCCCACCATTTCCCCGGATACGTTCCAAATACGTAGTGAGAGCACGTGTTCAATTCACCGGATAAATCCATTTTTGGTGAGGTGTGACCGGAATTCCGAACGATGAACCAATCCTATAGGTCTGTTCCTGTCAATTAATCGAGACTGAACTCTAAGAATTGCCATAAGGTTAATGTGGAAACTGTAAATAAGCTAAGTAAACTGGATGTTGTGCTTTTTCATTTATTTAATTTAACAGTACTGTATACTGTGCACGCATGCCGTTTTAAGTCACAAGGTCCAATCCAAATGCAATAGCAGTTCCCCTTTAATCACCAAGTCCATATATGGTCAATGACGTGGAACGGAGAGACTCCCTTTATGTTCTTAAAACAGGGAATTGAATATCGAAATTGTGACTCGTGTGGAGGATGTTACCAAGCATACAGTTAAAGAAGGACTGTTTCCATCCCATAATAACTTGAGTAAAGAAGGCATCACGGATGCTCATCAGGATGACAGCAAAAATCGTGGACAAAGTTTCTCCATCAGTCGGTGTGTTTTTTGACGATATTCCCAAGGGTGCCTACCCAGTGAGAGAGGGTTTATCAGAACTACTGCCAGAACCGGGATCTGGGTTCAAAGAGGAATGTGACCACCAGATTAATGGAAATGAAGGGGGTAAGAAAGTTACAGAGAAGATTTAAACCATAGGGCTTTGGTGCATCAGGCTGTACCATGAATCAGTCTATGCATCATCAACTTTCCAAAACACACATATCTCAGATGATTGCGTTATTATTGTCGTTTGTTAGATTTGTTGCGATATAGCCTGTCTTTTTAACGAAGTTTAATTATCTGCGTTCACAAGTCGACATGATGTTTTGTCTACAGTTTGCGCACAAATATACGGAATCATGCGTTGAATATACCGTATTAATAATTTGATTGATTTAATATAGACCATTAACATATTGTTTTCCCTCCTACAGTTCACAGTTTGTTTGAAGAGGAGGACACAGACGAACTGTCTTACGACAACTTTGCGCATGAGGCGGCGGCTTTACGCACTCAAACCGTGTCGTTTAGGGGCAGTTTCTGCGTCAATTCCAGAAGCTCAGGGGTACAGTGGAGTCCGGGGGAGGTCATCGACGTTGTCAGTGCGGATATAAGGTCCACAGCTCCCTCCACTGGCTCTGTGTCCCCGGCCTCGCCAACAGTAGCCACCAGCAGCCCTTGGAGAGGCACCATGGCGCACGGCCAGCCTGACATCAGCCACATGTACGCGCCTCCACCATCTTACTCCTGCAGCGGGGAGATGTACCAGGACCAGTCAGCTTTCATGGCCACCTCCACCTGCACTATGGCTTATCAGCCACCATCCTATGCAGGGCCTAAGTCAACAGTTGACGGTGCGTTACTCTCCATTATGCCAGACTATGGTGGATTTTACCAGCAGGGCTGTCAGAGGGACATACAAGCTTTTCCTGAAAGGAAATCCCTCCCATACTCACTGGATTCTCTCCGAGTTCCTCCCCCCCTTACACCTCTCAACACAATCAGGAATTTCACCCTTGCCGCACCAGCAACAGAGGGCCCCATCGCCTCTGCTTTTACTCCAAATCTCCCACTGAGACCCATCATGAGACCGAGGAAATACCCCAACCGCCCCAGCAAGACGCCTGTCCACGAGAGACCCTACCCGTGTCCGGCAGACAGCTGCGACCGGAGGTTCTCCCGGTCGGATGAGCTCAGCAGGCACCTTCGCATCCACACGGGCCACAAGCCCTTCCAGTGCCGGATCTGCATGCGCAGCTTCAGCCGGAGCGACCATCTGACCACTCACATCCGCACGCACACCGGGGAGAAACCGTTCACGTGCGATCACTGTGGGAGGAAGTTTGCCAGGAGTGACGAAAGAAGGAGGCACACTAAAATCCACCTGAGACAGAAAGACAAGAAGTCGTCATAAAATCAAGGCGTTGTTGACAGTCAATGTCTCTTCAGAAACCATTAACTAAATAGAGGACTGTCAATGGAATGTGTTCACACCACGGATGGGAAGAAGTGAATATTCATCGGCTCAGATGCCCTGGTATACTTCTTAAGACATTCTGTCAGCTGATGATGCTCTCAAACACCATGTTTTTGGTGGTGCAGCAACTGATTTTTGAATTAGTAACTCATCACTGAATACCAACTTATTTTATTGTATCTCAGTGCTCAACTTACTAAGCTATTTTCTCAGGGTTCAAATCAAATAGTGGGCCACAGGGTTTTTTGCAGCCCCCTAATGTAACAATGTCAAGTAGCCCAGGGACAGACCTCCATAGAGTCCTATACAGCAGTGGTCCCCAGCCCTGGTCCTCAGGGGCCACTGCCCTGCATGTTTTAGATGTTTTCCTGCTCCAACACACCTGATTCAAATGAATGGGTCGATATCTAGCTCTGAAGAAACATGGTAACGAACATGCATTAGAATCAGGTGTGTGGGAAGGGGGAAACATCTAAAACATGCAGGACACTGGGCCCTGAGGACCAGAGTTGGGGGCATCTACTATACAGCCTAGACCTGTCAGAACCAGCCCCTTGCATATGGGTCCTTATAGACACTCTAAAGGTCCAATCAGATTTAGGTGTGGAGAGATGATTGTGACTGTGGCTGATTCATTGCAGCTCTTGACTTATGTAGCCATTGCCACATTTATTTCACAATAATTCATACGTGCTTTACAATATTATTATTGGATGGAAATATCCTGAGCAATATCATTCACTAGCAAGACAGCCACTTCAATGTAACATTATTTGGTAACATAGAATATTGAAATTAGTTGGAACCCTTTTGTTTATTTGACAGTATGATGTTCTGAACTACAGATGTTATTACCGTACACGCCATGTAAATGCAGTCAGCTAGAAATGAACTGGTTTGCTGAGCTTATCCCATAAAAAAAAAAGTTTGGCTAAATGTTTTGTTTATTGTTAAAACACTATCTCAACTCAAACAGCCAACATTGAAACAGCAACACCTGTCTACTATTTTACTGGAAAATAACAATTAAAGCATTCTGAAACTTTTAATATATGATTTTTGGTTGAGGTCTGATCGCTTATCACAATGAATTGTGCCAAATGCCTTCATGTTAGATTGACATAAGATCATAGAAACCCACTCTACTGCCTCAATGGCCATGGTCTGCATGATTTATCATTCATTAACAGATGACACATACTTTATAGGCAAACCAGACCACAGCACTGCTTCACTGCATTCATTACACAGTGACTGATTCACAGTCCTTTCCACATCAAAAAGGGTTACAGACAATTGTGAGCAAAGGCCCAACTAAGTGCTTTTTCATCCGCAAGACACCTCCCACACCTGGGTGACAGCCCACTATTAGAGTATTGAGAGTACTCCTTACAACTTACAAAATCTATGTGACAGAGTCCACGATAATCAATCGATCACAAATGTGTTAATTTGTCTAATCATGGTGGTTTTGAGGCCTGATCTTCAGATAGAGACCTCCGGGCCAGGATAGGGCTCCCCTCCACACCAGAAGTCTGCAGGCTGGGATATCTCCATCAACCACACTTCTTTCTGGTTTAGTGACTCTGTCTTTTTGGCCTCCGTGTCCACCACCACTGGGTCAAGAACTTTGTAGTAATGACAGTCTCTCTCATCGTCTGGGTCGTATGGGGGTGCCAGTATGTCGAGGAAAGCCGTGGGTCCATCCACGGCGTCGATCTGGTGAAGGTTATCCCTGTCAGGGCTCAACATGCACGGTTCGCTCTCCTCGGTGTACTCGCCTGTCGACCTCAGCACGGAGAGCCTCAAGGCCCCTTTCTGGAAGGGGGGGCTGAACGGCGTGTCGCTGCTGCTGCTGGAGGGAGGTTTGTCTACCCTGTCGAAGCAGGTGATTCTGACCTTGCCGTACATCACTTTCAGCATGCCGTGCATCCCCGGGTGGTCATGTAGAGGTATGGAGGCTCCGCTCTTTAGTAGAAACACTCCCATGCTAAAGCTGTCCGTTTCACATATGTGCATGTACGTGACCGGTGGGCTGTGTGGGGGAGATACCGGGCTGCTGTCAACTTTCCTCGCCACGAGTTTCAGATCCTCAGCTCTAACTTCAGTCATGAGACTCTTCAGTTTAGTTTGGTTTTCCAGGAAAGCTTTATTCGCCTCCCCAACAGCAAACGGATTTCTAAACGTAACGAGCGCCTGTCGGGCAATTTTCTTGACGAGGCAGGTCATGTTGTCTCTGGGCATCATAGCGGGTCGTGGTCACTCCAGCAGTCCGATGCTTCAAGCACTAAGGTTGGCAAACCTGACTCATGTAACCACGCTGGGCTCACGCTGGGCTTGCGGTCAGCAAAACGCAACCAGCTAACCTTGCTGCACTTCCTCTTCAGCCTTTTAGAAAATGTTTGTTTTTGAATCTAACTCCTTAAAAATTATACTACAACAACCGCAAAGTCTGAATATCAAGAAAAAGGGGGTTATTAAAGACTATAGGTCTTTAATCGTCAACACCCCATTTGAAGCTTTCTGTCACACACGTCCGCAAAGAAAACAGTAGCTTACGCACCACGTGCCCCTTAGCACCATGGGAAATGTGGTTTGATTCTTATCTGCAAATAATGTATTTAAAGTCCGAAATGTTCAGATGCTAATTCTACAGTCTATATTCACGTTACATATACATGTTATGTTAAATTGCGTCGTTCTATGGCTGGATATTGTCTTTTTATTTAAATAAATAAAACGTTTGCACTGGAATCTTACTACAAAAACCAAGATTCAGCGTCTCACGCCCCCGCGCTCTAAGCGAAATCAGGTTGTTGACCTTTTGGTCACCCAATGCTGCGTCTGAGCTGTACTGGTGCATTAACTGTGAAACTGTGATCTCACAACAGCAATGAAATGTGTCTGAATCGGCAATTCGAGCAAGTGCCATAAATCTTAAGAAATTAAAAAAATCATCTGATTAATCATGTATTCATGGACACACCATCCAAGTAGCTCTTAACATTTGATATATAAAACAGAACATAATTTGAAATATGTTCAAATAGGTGATCACATGTGTGAGTAAAATCACAAAGACTGTAAGCAGTAGTACACAGATGGCCTGAGACTCCCGTTTTACTTTGTTTCATTGTGGTCTGTATCCCATCCAAACCAAACAAACAAACAAACAAGATTAGTCACTGCAAGAGGTTGTTTATCCCAGGCCGTGTACGTCCAGTCAACCCAGCAACCAGCATGTTTATCAGTTTCTTTGGAATTCCTCGAGAGCAGCAAGAGTACTATAATCAGAGTTGTTTGTGTAGTAGAATAACATAGTTCCATCCTCCACTGCAACCCCCCCACCCCCCCTCCAATATAGTAAACATCTCATAGATATCACAACAACACCAAACAGATTCCATGTACTGTACTAAAATAAGATGAATCTGAGTGATGTGATTCGTTTGAAAGCTGCTGAATCTTTCAGTTCCCAGTTTCTATCTGGGCTCCCTGATAGCTCCACTGGGCATAGACAGGATGTATGACTGTCTATGTTAGTGGTTCCCCAGAGAGCTCTAATGCTGAGCACAGTTCAAAGACAAAACTCAGCTATAACATTAGCATGGTGACCGGTTGGATGTTTGAAATAGTTCCAAGGGCTTTTTGATTGTCTAATCTCAAATAACAGGTTCCTATCGATGAAAATTTAGGGGAAAACCTTTATAAATATACCAGAAGGACATTGGATCATTATGTTATGCCTGACAATCCTTCAGTTTCATGAACATGCAGAATGCACTTTACACAACCTCCAACAATAATTAAAGATCCAGCCTGTGGAGAAAGAACCAGAACTATCTTTCTGTCCCTCCATGACTGAAGATCCCCTGAGGTTGAAGACCTTGTTACTAATGTGTGTCGTGTCTTCTTAAGAAGTTTATTATCTCTGGCAAAAATTCATTCAAATGACTCAAAAACATTCATGCAAAAAATAAATACTTTCATTACTAGTCTCAAACCCGGCTCTGGTCCAATTTCACTGACTTCCTCCACAGATGATTTACATAAAAACATTCCACAACACTTCTGTTATTCCTGAAATTACCATAATGTTTCAACATCTTCCTGCTCTTACACACTGTTCTCTGAGGATGACTGTAGTTACAGCCCATGAGTGTTCACCAATATGTTGTGTCATCCTGCAGGGTATTATTAGAAAGCGAGAAGCAACAAGCCACTGCGTTGGTGCGACGTGTGTTTGTCAGGAGCAAAAGAAGACACCATTCTGTCTTCTCACGTCTATAAATAGGGAGATTAGCGGCACTGGTGTTTGGTGAGTAATCGGCAACGCATCCCCATTTCCAAACACATGACACTCACAGGATTACTAAACCGTGATTACTAAGACTTCCTCTTCAGTGTTGTTGTTGACAACAAAAAAATACCTCAAGAATACTCCATGTGTTTTTGACTCTCTGAACAGTTGATTATATTCTAGTTGAGGGTTTCATTCAGGACAAAGGGACTGAGAGGAGAGCTGGGATGCAGGTTCATGAATATGGTGTAGTTCTGGAAGGATGCTTCACATCTCCTTCAGTCAGATCTAACACTGCTATCAGCAGTCCTCTATAACAGATCTCCCATCAGCCTGTAGCCTCTGAACCTCCTTCCTGGATGTACAATGGCAGATTCTGACTGTTTCACACACTGACAAACTGCTCATTCATGCTCAAAACATTGAACTTGCTAACCTTTTCTGTGGGAACTGGGAGAAAGCGAAGGGGATTGTTCATGGGGATCTTGGGGTTGGTCCTGTTAATTGCAGTTCAAAGAACGAAGACAAGAAACTCCCTCATAAGAGTCTGTATCAAAAGGGCTCAACAATTAACATTCAATATATTTGACGTCAGTGGATGGTTATGAAAAATGACTCAATCTCTTGTTATAATGATATAATATAATGCATAATTATGTTGGTATCACAAAGATGGTGCAAATGTGAGAGGGTCAAACGCCTGGTAGAGCTTGGTACGTTTTTTAGAGAATTTCATATCTTGTTATTTACATGAGCATAAAGTTTGGTCAAGTCAACTTGATGGAAATGTAAATTACATTAGTCAAAGTGGCAGGTAAGACATTTCTGTGGAACTTGTTTGAACATACTGCACTAAAGCCACTTTATGGCCATTTATGAACATAACCGGCCACAGACAGTGCCACAACGCAAGAAGCTGTCTTGTCAGAGAGCCCTCGTTTGTTACTAATAAATAGTTTATTTATGTACTCAACAAAGATGACGGATGGATAAGTCTGAACTTTAATCTTCATGATTCCACAACAGACCAACACCTTGGAACAAAAATAGTTGCGTTGTTCACAGTATTGCATTTAGCACAGTGTAATACATACTACAGTATTTTGAAGTAAAGGCACAAAACTAATTGATTATTCTTGCAAATAAACCTATACAGACATACAGGAATCAAGGACACCAAACTTGGCAGCAGTAATATTAGTACATGAAATGTATCTCTAATAACATACAGCTATAAAGGTAGCCTTTGCTTGTCTTAATACGTCTCTGGTTAGTCTACACATCAAATATACTTAAAGATTGTCCACTCCTGACTAACACCATCCGGTCCAAAGTGCAGTTTGTCCATTAATGAAACTCTCCTTTACAAATAAAATCCATCTGGTTGGCCTGCTACAGAAGTACACCTAATAGAATACATAACTTCATATTGAACTTCACAATGCTACTTAAGGAGCATGCATTTTCAGTATACAATAGATATGCACCAGCATGCATCCTCTAATTACAGTTATTTTAACTATCCATTGGAAACAGCACTGTCGCGTGAAGACTTGCACTCGAAAAACGGCAAACACAAAAAAGATAAGATTCAATGACACCATCTTTGGTGAGATTGTAACCACAATAGAAAAATAAGGTTTGATCATCAAATGATCATCTACAGTAGTTGCTGCTTGCAGTTACGTTATTCCCACAGAAATACACTTTGACTAAGAGACATACATGTAAAATATCTCTGTACAAAATATCAACAACCAGATCCCAACTAAACAGTTACAACAAACATCAAAGATAATCCATGAACACTGATCCTCCTTTTGAATACATTCTTAACTTGTAAACACAGATGAAACATTGCGATGAACTAAGGTTGCATTTTTTCAACTCTCTACATTCATATTTGTATCATGAAAGGAAAACCTTTCACTCTTTCATAGGGGACAAGGGAAATAGAGACCCGTTTTCATGTAAGTGCATGTCACACCAGAATCAATCAGTTTGTTTATTCCCCACCTCTTTGACCAGCCTGATGAAGCATTCCGTGTTTAATCTTCAGATGACATACCTGGCGATCAAAGTCTGCCTTTCTACCCAGTGGAAAAAAACATGGGGCCCTATAGGGCCGTAACACTTTTTTGCTCTAAATAACAGAGGTTATCCCCACCACATTTACACAGCGGAAGAGGGATCTACAATTCAGCGTAATACATTTACGAGTGCATTGAGTATAGCTTATTTGACCCAGAAGAGAGCACTATTATGTTGATGATAATGTAATATAGTCCTCATCCTCAGACAGGTATGGGTGAGCTCAGGCAGCTAGAACTGTACATTCCTCGGTTCTGAACCTCCAGCAAATGCGTGAATACATTGCATTTTAAAAACTTCATTTACATTGTCAAGTAAAATTAAAGTTGATGAGGAAACCATCTATACTGCAAATGTACTTGGCACCTCCTGTTTATTTGGCCCAGGTCTGTGTGGGTTCGGCCCCGGTTGTGGCACGGATGTCTAGGCCTCATAACCTGCTGGTCTGCGGTGTGGCCTCCACAGCTGCCCTCTGCTGGTACCAGACCTGCAGTGGCCTGACGGCTGGGACGCTCGTTCTCTTGACGGTTGAGGGAAGGAGCATCCCAGCTGGGTGGAGTTTATTCTGCCGTCCTGGGGACATGACGATGACAGCTGACCTCCTCCTGGCCTGCAAACAGAACACAAGCTGCTTTCATACAGTGGATGGAGACCAGCAACAAAGCAGTAGCCAAGAAGTAATAAAAAAATATGCTGTAACGAGAGAGTAAATCCTTTTACTTGGTGAATCATTACTAATAAATGAACGACATAAATCGAAGTGGCAACACAGCCTCCTTATGAATAATTAACATGTATTATCCTAACCTTTATGCTTGATCACACTCAAAAAGCACTGTAATCAAAAGTCGTTTCAAAACATGCTTTCATTACTAGATATGCAGTTTGTCAGGGAAATGAATTATTGAACTGTTGAGTAAGCAACTCACCTGCTTTTGCTGATTCTATGAGATCTGTTTTCACCTGTCTGGTGCTCCTGGAAAGACAGTAGGGAGGAAAATGTTCAGAACAGATCTGTGTTTCTTAAGACACCTGCTGCTCAGACTGAAGATGGGGTGCTGTTACCGTGTAGTGGTTGCTATGCGAGGTGCTGCTGGAGCTCTGGTAGTACTCCAGCAGTCTCTCAGCCAGGGCAATGCGCTGCAGTAGATTCTCTATGAAGTGCTGGATCCGGACCTTTCCACACTGCTCCTGCTGGGTCGCAGCTTCCAGGAACCTCTGGATGGTAACAACCTCTCTGGAAGAACACGACCACAACACATGGCTGAACACAGGGCACAGATCATTGATTGAACTAACATTCTATGTTAGTACTAACACTGCAACCAATAATATTGATAAAACATTCATTTAGGTTGTTTTCCTGACAGCTTTAAACACTGACATATGTTGATTAAGGGGCTGTTAAACTCTACACTAGTCTGTGTCTATTCTTTCTAACCAGCCATCATCAGAGCCAGCACATGCATGATTTCCCGTCAATCCTACTTACTGCTCCCTCTTCTCCAGCTCGTCCTCGGATGCGTTGAGTTGCTCTCTGAGCGTGGCTATCACCATGACAGCCACATCCACCTGTCTGCTCAGCGCCTGTTCCCGTGCCAACACTTCCTGCCTCTCCTGGGCCAGGTGCTGCGAGTGGGCGCGCTCACACAGCAGCTCTGTGTCCGTCTGGGCTAGCTCGGTGCTAACGCGGGTCAGCCTTCTCTGCATGGAGCTATCTGCAGCTCGCAACACGCTGGCCAGCCTCCGACGCACCGACACCTCCTCACCACAGAGTCCGTGCCCTGGGGTGGTGCTCTGTGGCTGGCCGGCTGGGTCTGGAGCATGGGGAGGTGTGGGGAAGCGGACATAGTGATCTGGACTGGTGGATCTGGAACTGATGAAGTGAAGTTCCGAGGTCCTGCTTGTGTTCTCCTCTTCAGGGTCCTCATCTTCAGCTTGGGCCTCTTCGTCCGCCTGCGTGCCCACGCTCTGCGTGCGGCGCCGTTCCGAACCTGCCACGCTGGCGTCTCGGGTGTCACTCAGGGAACGCACGTGCCAGGCTTTGCGGGGGGGAGGGTGCCCCCTACGTGTGGGGAGGGGGAGGCTCAGCTCTTGAGGGGAATGGTAAGAGTGGCTGTACTCCAGATGAGCTCGGAGGGAGGCCAGGCTTCGAAACCTCTCCTGCTCTCCACACCGTGGGCACCTGAAGGGGAGCACAGGCGTCACCGAGGCTCCCCCGCAGGCCTGCCTGTTGTCCGGGAAGAAAGAGGACAACGTTCCTCTGGAACATAGCTTTTGCTGCATGTCTCACCTGTAACACAAGACGCTCTTTACATGTCTCACCTGAAACAGACAGTCTTTACATCTAACCTGAAACACATTCTTAACTGACAACCAAGCAGGCTGCAAGAACGCAGGTAGCCTCATTGCTCTTTACAAAGTGAACTGTAGACCTCTTCAATGAAATGAATCAGGATTATGTGCATTATGCCTTGAATATTGGACTACAGAGTAACGTAGATGGGCCCTTAATTAATAGGCTACTGCTTTATTGTTCCCGGGGGGGAACAGTATTACAGCCGTGTCTGAAACATATTATAGTAAGATGTTCAGAGGCTGCCTAAGCTTCTCCAGATCTTCATGAAGAGCTGGTTATCAGGTTAGCCCTTCACAGCTAACGTCGCAGTATCCAATCAAACCGGTGACGGTTCCTCCCCCCTATTCTAATTCAAATTCCATGGTCTCCCTCCTTGCAGGCAAGATTTATGCGACATTTGTCATACTTGCTAGGCAGCCACCAGTCCCTTTAGTACCTGCCAACACAACGAGTCTACCGACCTTTTCTCTAGAGAGGCTTCTGTAGAGCAGACGGCGAGGGTGAGCGGTGGATAATCTCTGACAGGTGGATGGTGGAGAAGAACGACTGGTCTCCAGAAAGTCAAAGAGCTCTACCGTAGATTACATATAGACCATGTTAATTTTTTATTTTACCAATATGTAACACTTCGAAAGGAATACAACTCATGGTTTAGTAGGTATAATACTTCCAACAATTAAATGATCAAAGGTACATGAGTTGGATTTCACTGATTAACTGTTCGGGAGATGGCGCAGATACAAATCAAGCGCACCCAATATTCTCAGACGTCGTCTTCTCAGCCAATCAGATGCTTCGCTTTAACATGTCACGCACCGTCGCCTCGGTTTATGTCATCCGGTTCCCACTAGGGGCGGATGTACCCTTTTCGAAGTGTTTCATTAGTTCAAATGATTCAATTTATATATTCACAAATGTACGTTTTCATGTAAAAAGCCTTGTTTTATTTCGTTTAAGAAAGACAGTGAACATTTTTTTCAATAAGATTCTCAATGAAGCAAAAAGCAATGAAAACCTTGAGGACCTGTACACTTTTCAAAATTGTTCTATAATTCTTAGCAAGCATACCCTAGTGTACGATTGTTGTTGTATATTTGTAATATTTGTATTCGAAGATATGTAATAATTTTGTGTTAATAAAAAAATAAATAAAAAAGGTTCAAAAGAGATATCGGCGCACCCAGTATGACAAACCACGCTGTCCTTGTCCACGTCCTTAAAGTGGACAGAAGACTGACGCTTTCCAGTGGAACTTTGCTGTGATGTTCTGCTGTTTCTTCTTGGGATGGATCTAGAAGAAGCATATGGAGTTGTAGGCGAATTCGGATCCTATCAGAAGCAGATCGTGGCAGTTCTCGTACTGCTTCAGGTTTGTGGTTAATGAAACGATATTTGTCTTTACATATTCTTATAGCTTGAGCTCGCTATCTAGTCTAGCTGATTTGTATATGGTCTACCAAGGCGGCTTGTGCATAGATAAGATGTCATTTGGAAAGATTAGGCAAATATGTCTTCAA
This sequence comes from Neosalanx taihuensis, assembly GCA_030340665.1. NCBI lineage: Eukaryota > Metazoa > Chordata > Actinopteri > Osmeriformes > Salangidae > Neosalanx > Neosalanx taihuensis. The sequence continues at coordinate 3,143,370 of CM059293.1, forward strand.
TTTGTCACCCTGTGCCTGTAAATGGATGCCTTGAGTGGTCTGCAAACACGGGTTGACGTGGGGTTAAACAGTAAACTGGAGTTCTTTGCCACCTGATGCAGCCTGTGTTAACTTGTATGAGACTCAGAATTACACTTGTTTATTTCCAGGTTTACATGGCATGCCAGTCTATGCTGATAGTCTTAATAGGAGCTTTTCCACCAGAGCCCCACTTTGAAGCAGCAGTAGCCGCCGTCAGTCAGCCTGAAGCCATCCAGGCTGTCGCGTTTACAGAGGACGTCGACTCGATTGTCACTGAAGTAAGAGTCATTCAGTTCATCCCTCGCCTGTCTGGATTGGTGTAGACTAGAGAACTGAATGTTCTCACCTGTCTAGACCGATTATTTCAGAGGGGAGGACGTATTCAAACATGGTTCTCAGACTCACACTCTACAGTCTTAAGTTGTTTTAGAACCCAAAGAGAGCACACAGACCCACGACAACACAATGTTGCTCCAATCTGGTCTTTCAGTGGTTCCTCGTCAAGCAACAGGCCTACAAGGTGAGCCTGGCAGGTTCCTTGTTCTTTGCCGGGGTTCTGGTTGGAAATGTCGTGTTTGGTCCCATCTCTGATCGGATTGGACGGAAACCTGTTTTCCTCACTGGTGAGGCCTCTAGCTTATCCTCCTCTGCACGTATCCAATGCTGCTGTCATTTGATCCTGTTCAAACTGTGCATCCTGCTCTTCCCCATTGTTCTTTTTGGTCTCAGGTCTGTTTTTTGAGCTGCTGTTTGGCTTTGGCTCAGCTTTTGCCCCCAGCTATGAAACGTTTGCCTTGTCCCGCCTGCTGGTGGGCCTGATGAACGGGGGCATGGCCCTGGTCTGCTTCGTTCTCACCCAGGAGTATGTGGGCAAGTCCTACTGGGCCATGACAGGTAGCTGTGCCATAGGAAGACTTCACATGCAGGTGTATGCTCCAAAATATACACTTATCATTTCTAGGCTTGCTGTTGATGGAACAGATGGCATGCCAGCATGTTTGATCATTGGAGGAAGAATGTGTCTAACCTCTTTGGTCTTGATTCTGGAATGATGCAGTTAAGAGGTTATGAATGTTCTTGTCAGTCATTCTAAACAGTTTAGGGTCATTAATGACACTGTTTACCGGTGTGCTGTAGTAATTGGTTGTTTTGTTGTTGTTTACCGTGGACTGTTTGTGTTCTAGGGACCCTGAGTAACATGACATTTGCTGTGGGTATCGCCATGTTTGGATTACTGGGCTACTATGTCAGACCCTGGCGTACCTTAGCAACAGTAGCTAACGCTCCCGGAGTCCTGTTCTTCCTCCTGTGTGTGTAAGTCACTGTAGGAATCCCCAGGAATCGAATGATCAATTAGATATGTTTCTATCTGAATCCATATTTCATGAGTCACATGGCTGCAGCCTACTCACCCTAGATACTTTTGTTATCTTGGGCCACATGTAGCTGATGTATACCATGCTGCTTTGAAAACAGCATGATTCGTTCCCTTTTTTGGGTGTGTTAGTTTTGAACTGTGGTGTGTCCTCGGTCCCGACAGGAACATCCCAGAGTCGCCCCGCTGGCTGTACTCGCAAGGACAAACTGAGCGGGCGGAGGAGGTTCTACGCTTCATAGCACTTAGGAACGGAAGTACTGCCAAGGTTTACCTTCGCCGCTGCCCTGGCGCAGTCAAAACGGACAGCAACAACAATTCTGCCCCTGGCGTACTGAACCTAGTCACACATCCAGTCCTTTGCAGGAGGACATTGGTTCTCATGTATGTCTGGTAAGTAACACTGATGAAAAATAGCTGTGGTTCCATATGTCTGCTTTTATTGGTTGTTTAACAGTCCTTGTGCCTTTTTATATCAGGTATGCATGTAGCCTGGTGTACTACGGGCTTACTCTGAACGCCAGTGGGGGCTCAGGTAATCTCTACTTTACCGTGGCCATGTATGGCCTGGTGGAGTTGCCTGCGTATCCGATCTGTATCTACTTCATCAACAAGCCATGGTAAGGTTCTGATGTCTGGAAAGCCGTACATGACCTGTGTGTTCCCACCATAGAACACCAAAGCTTGGTTCCGTTGTCATCACAGCTGAACCAGCTTGGTTCTGTGTGTTTTCAGGGCCGGACGACGGAAAACCATGGCTGCCTTCTTAGTTTTGGCTGGCCTCGCTTGTCTGTGTACCACATTCATGCCAGAGGATGCAGGTAAGTACGCAACTGATTATGATTAGTCTAACCCCTTCTGTGCTCTAGTATTCTGTCGTGTTACAGCAGTCGTTTTGTTGGATGTGCAGGTTTTCTGCTCAGCCCTACTTCTCTAGCCTTGCTGGGGAAGCTGATGGTCAGCGCAGCCTTCAACATTGTGTATGTGTTTACCTCTGAGCTGTACCCCACAGTTATAAGGTGAGCAGCGTGCCTTCAAAGCCTGTTTGGGTCGGTGCGTTGATGGTGTGGATTTTGGAGTGTATCTCAAGTCTGTTTGATTGACAGGAACGCTGGTCTGGGAGTGTGTTCCATGTCCTGCAGAGTTGGAGGAATCCTGGCACCTTTTGTTCCTTCTATGGTAGGTGGTGTGTGTGTGTGTGTGTGTTTATGGTTGTTTCTTTTTTCCAGTGTGTTGATAGTTATTGTGTGTGTGTTTCAGAAAGCGGTCCACAGCTCCATGCCCTTTGTGGTGTTCTGTCTGAGTGGGATCTCTGCTGGCATTCTCAGTCTGCTGCTCCCAGAAACCCTCAACAAGCCTGTGGCTGAAACCCTGGATGAGCTGAGCAGCCCCGTCTACCAGCGCATCCCGGAGACGCAGGTACGTAACAGCTCGTCCGTCTGAAGGCAGCCCGGCACAGGGCCCTGGTTCACCTCTGAGCTGCCCTCTGTCTCCAGGGACTCATGTCTGAGAAGTCGGAGAAGAAGGTGGACAAGTGAACCAATCGGGTTGAATCTGTGGCAAAAATCATCCAATAGGACAGCGGATCTGATGAGCAAGTAGGACAGTGAACCAAAAGCCTTCTCTTTGTGGTACGAGCCAAAGACTTTAGGACCAATACACTGCTTTAACCAAGGGGACCAATACACCACGGTATCCAAGGGGACCAGTGCACCATGACAACCAAGGGGACCAAAACACCACGGTAACCAATGGGACCAATACACCATGCCATTAGGCAGCATTAGGACCTAGCTATATATTACATGATAGCTGGTGAGCCTACTTGCAGGGAAAAGTGTTTACAGTATATTTAGGTTTGTGTGTGTATTGAATGTTTGTGTGTTGTGTGTGTGGTGTTGTACAGCGATGTGCATGTGAAGTGCCTTCTGGAAAAACTATTTATCACAATGCCATGTTGTGTAACAAATGTGCCAATTTTGAGATGTAAAATGTGAATTTTCTTCATTTAATATAACTCAAAGTATCAAAATGTGCAATTCAAAGTTGATCATTCTTGGGGATATAAAAATAATATCCAACTTGTATCAACTACTGTCTCATGAATATTACTTTTAGTCACCAAATTGTAGGAATTTAAATATAATTTGCCACTCCTAATCCTCTGGACAGGATATTTCATTGCTCTTGGGTGTAGAAACGTGCAGGTGTAGAAAATGTGTTCGGTATTTGGTTTTTGAGTGGTATACTATGTTTCCACCAGAGGGCGCTGTGGTAATACTTACCGCCTGGTCTCTGAAGACCTGAACTGAACTATTGTGGGACTGACGAACCGTGGGCTTGGCCTTACCCCCCCCCCCCCCAACACCCACCCCACCCCACCCCATGAGGTGATTGTGTCAGAATTGACGCAGACAAAAAAGACCCAGCTCAACCTTGAATCCCAGGATCTGTCTTATCAAAGACACTGAAGGAACCGCATACTGTTTTTTTCCCCCCTCATCACTTATAATTATGCCTCTTGGCACAATTGGCTCATGCACCCAGTTCAACGAATAGGTTGAGGCGGGTTGAAGAGTTGAACTGTAATCATTGTTTTGGTTTATGTTCTCTCACTGGGAGTGCCTGTCAGGACAGAAAAATCCCCAAGGAAGAGGTAAATAAACAAATTATCAACTGAACCTGTGTTCTTCAAATAAGCCTCATAAAAACACGTTTGATTAAAAGTTTTTGTGGAAATGAGGATTTATATAAGATCAATAACTTCTGAGGAACTCAGCAGAACGATAACAGAAGGAATGCGATTAAATCAGTCTGATGTCTGCGTTGAATTATCTGTCTGAACTTGTACCTACTGCCCTGTGTGTGGGGGTCAAAGCAGTTCACTGCAGTAGCTGATCCGTGTTGACCTGCAGGTAGGCAGACAGCAGACTAGTTAGACAAGCCTTTGATGCAGCCGATATCATCTATAGATGAATGAACTCTGCCACTACAGTAGGTTTGGGCTAAACAACATGTTACACTGCACCAGGGCATGGCTCAGTCAAGATTTGGGAGAGGCATGTCTGATTGAAGGCAAAGATTGCGTAAAGGCAAGCCTAAAGGGAAGTTTTTGAACATGGGGAAATTTAGAACACGAGTACACACACACACACACACACACACAGAGAGGCAGATGTCAGCTGGGAGTGTGTTGGAGGATTTGTGGTGTGTGAACACACAGGGAAGACAGCCCATAAATCGTCCAGTCTGACAGGACACACGACAGGGTCGCTCGTCTTCACAGCCCAGCGTCCTGCTCCAGCTCACTATCACCTAGGGGGACAGATACACACTGTGTGTGTGTGTGTGTGTGTGTGGGTGTGTGGGTGTGTTTACAACAGGCTTCACTCAAAAGGCTTCCTGAGCGCTCCATCCCGAGATGACTGGGAAAGAAAGTTCTCCACACAAACCACAACCTCTCCACGTCCCCCCCACCCCCACCCCGTCTTTCCTCTCAGCGGAGCCCAGTCTGGGCTGCCCTTCCCTGGGCTGGGCCCAGCATGAACTGCTGCATGTTGGCAGACCTGTCATCTCCTGCTTTCGCACTCATCATGGCTGCTGGTTGCAATAATATGGTATGTGTATTCTTTGTGTGGGTGTGGGTGTGTGGAGGGAACATCTGTCTGCAGCGCTGTTTTACTCAACCTGAGATGGAGGCCCTTGGTTTCCTGAGAGACGGAAAGCAGGAAAGGAGGTGAGGAGGTAAGAAGAGAAGTGGTAAGAATGAGACATAATGGAATGTGGAGGATTTGGAAAGAGGTCATAAAAAGGGGGGCAATTATAAAGGCAGAGGGATAGAGGGATGAATGGATTAGGAAAGGAAAGGGTGTTTCACTATTTCATCAGATAGGGCTCTGTTAGACCAGGGCAATGCCTGTTGTAACACAACCTGTTAACAAGAAGCCAACAGAGCCTCCAAAAAGCTCAAACTCCATATTATCCTTCCCTGACACAGAGATCGAAGTGGGAATATTAACTTTCTTCTGAACGGTTCCTTCTTCCATGAAGACTTGTCATTTTTTTCAGGTGACGGAGAGAGAGAAGGGCAATAATGAAACGAGCACATGGCTATGATAGACGACTTGTTACCCCTGCGTTAGGAAAAACTGATCTGTAATGATGGATGTGTGGTCAGAGCACAGAGAAGACTGCAGACACGTCCTTCAGAAGTCCTAATGGAGCCTGGAGCTGTCATCTGCCCTGAGATGAGGTGCTGGAGACCAGGGGGAGAAGCGCTCTGCTTCTCAGTCAAGTGGACGGCTCGAGGCTTCGACATCCAATGCTTTTCGTGTCACCCTGGCAATGACACTGTGTATAACATTTGCTTTGACCCCGGCGAGATAAGGAGACCGAAATGACTCCTACTCTATAAACATTTATACAGTAGATGAGACGCTATATTTATCAACCTATTTATCAGCTTGCAAAAAAAAAGTACAAAGGCTGAAGAGAGACTGTGCGTGTTTGAGTTGTGCGCATGTGTTTACCTTATGTACAGTACACAAATGTGTGTGCATGTGTGTTGAACTGTGTGATGATTGAACCCGTGAAACGTGTCAGTATAGCTCTCTGCATGGCCCGTGGTTGACCCTTGCTTCCTCTCTCCCTCTTTTTCTCTGTCTCTTTATCCTCCCCTCCGTGGCTCTCTCTCTTCCTGGCGTGGTCTGGACAAGGTTGACATTCCCACCCTAGAAAGCAGCCGACTGAGGGAATTGTTTTAAACACTGCTCTCGCTATTATATCAGACTCCTGTCCCTCCCAGCCAACAGCCTATTTCGCTGCTTTGACTGCTGCCACGCCTGGTTGCCAGGGAAAGCAAGTGAACCCTGAGATTGAAGACTTCTCCATACACACTCATCCACATACCGCAGCAGGATGAGAATAACTGCGTCTGTCAGTGTGGTTGTGTGTGTACGTCTTGGTGTCATGGTTGAAAGAGAGAAGGGAGACAGGGATTCTACCTGTCTGTCAAGGACACTGCGTTTTTTTGTGTTTTTTCTGTTGCGAAAGAGATAAAGCAGGCCAGCTTTCAAGGTACTTCTAGCTAATAGAGGGATATTTATTCTCTTGCAGTGAGGGAGGATGGGTACAGGTTGAGGTCAGTGCACTCAGTGTCTACTGCAGCTTTCAACCACTTTCACATCGCTCATAGGTCTCCCCTGAAAACAATGTGAGCTAAGTCTTCAGTCAACGGAAGCTTACTTGAACTCCTAAGCAGTGGATAACTCACTTTCGCTTTGATCTTTTTCCTCGTTTCTGTTTTCCTTCTACAGGAGAGGCCACGAATGATGAGACTTGCAGATACCATTTTAAACCCCAAAGAAAAGGCTGCTGTTCAACTTGACAACCTGGGTCAGACAAGGAACAACATGTTATGTCAAAAACGGTACACTGATCAAGTTAAACACCCTGTATTTCTGAGATAAGCTGGTAAAAACATTAGCAAATTAGCTGTAGCAACAGCATTGGGTTTGTTAGCATTCCAGAGCCAGTTATGCCTGTCGCTGGTTTGGACTGGGAGGCCAGACCAGAGCAGACACGGTGACACATATCTCATCTTTAAACAAATACACCAAGGTCACAACCTTCTCTGTTTGGATTCCCTGGCCTGCCCCAGACAGACACACACCCTACACCGACGCACGTATGAACACAAAACCTACGGCGGAATGCGGGTGCCTTTCGCCTCAGTGCTGTTCCTGACCCCCCAGCCACTGGTCGGCCCCAAAACACACACACACACCACTCCAGTGAATAGGCTGACCAAACAGCGCAGCTTGAGTCTCATTCACAGTGACTGTATTTGTGTTCTAAGGGATGTGTGTGAGTGTGTGATGTAGGGGAATAGGAGAGTGCATTTAGGGGGTCAAACAGTCCTCCTGGAAGGGGTAAGTATCAGAGAGTCAAGGAAGGAAGGAGGTAGGGGGAAACCTCTTCCTTGTCTTTGCCCTTGAACGTGGCTCGCTGCTCGGATCTGGTTTAACCCCCGTGGCCCCAGTCTCCCCCCTTCTGCCTGACGGGTGGGTGGAACTGCCTGCTGTGGCCTGACAGAGTTCGTGGTTCATCTGAACTTTTGAACTGGGGTTGGTATGTGGCACACCACAGTACAGTCAGAGTGTGTATATCAGTCTCCCCTGTGCGCCGCAGCAGCACAGTATCTCACAGCATAAACAAGCGTGTCACACACACTAGGTGTTTATTTGCTTTTATGGATACAAAAGTTCACGAGGGCTCTGAGAGTTCATCCTCCTTACTTTTCAATTCTCCATCCCTCACTCTCTCCTCCGCCCCCTTTTCTCCTCTCTCCCGCTTCTGTCTGCCTCACTCTGCCTCTCTCCTCTCCCTTTTCTGTCCAATGGGGGCTCAGAGGTCCTAGTTCTCCTGGCTGCAAGAGGATTCAGGAAAACAAAAACAGCAGATGCTTGATTTAGAAGCAATTGTTTTAACTTTCCTGTGAACTCTGCCTGACCTGTCGGCACGGAACAAGTTTTTGCAGTCTGTGATTTGGCAATGACGATTAAGCTTCCTCTCTCGTTTTCCTTCGCTGCGGGGCTGGGTGTTGTTCAAACTGGCAGACGGAACTAAACATTTGCTTACAGGTCTCTCTCATTGGCAAAACTTAGACAAAAACCTTAGAATGTTTGGGGCCACTGGTTGTTGTTATAAGTCAACTTTATTATTTTAAAGATTCTATTTAATTCTGATGGAACAAAATGACACCCAGGTAATTAGGTTAAAGTCAAAGTTATTATTTGACAATGAAAATGTTTATACATTTGAATTTGAAATATGTACGTAGGTTCATAATTGAGAAAATATCTAACTGATTGACTCTAGAGGCCAGACTTATTTTGAAACTGGGCACTGTTCCAGTCATAACATGGTGGGTTTGTACTCTTTAAGATTGCACCTGAAGTGAGATTTAGGAGGCTTGTTTGTGGCCTCAACATTCTACAGTTGTTTTTTTAGGTATAAAAAAGTCTACATTAGTTGGTGCTTTGATGGATTTGTAAAAAATATTATTGAATAAATGGCAGATTACCATTAAATACATTTTCTTATTGATATGTTTGTTTTTCAGTCAATAAAATAGACTTAGTGTGATAGATTTAGTGTGATATGGGATGATAGGCACCATTAGCCTTTGCTTTGGTGAACTGACCCCTTAGTCAAAACACAGATGTACAGTGTGGAGATCTGTGTTGTGATCAGTTGTGGTCTGAATGTAAACTGGCCTGGTCTCCTTTCATGCAATAGCTCTATCACACTCCCTTGCACCTGCTCTCAGTCTCTCACATTCACAGCGGACACACACACACACACACACACACACTACCTTATCAAATTACAACCCCTTACATTTTCCCAAGACACCAGATGTGTTGTGCTAAAGTCCTTGTTAGGGGAGGTAGGACAGAGAAGGGAGATGAGATGGGGTAGAGGGAGAGTTCGGAGGGAAACAGCCAGCGGCCTCTGTCAGTCACAAGCTCCAGATGAGGTTGCAGCTTGTCTTCAGAGTGGCTGACTGCTGGAATGCTGCAGCAACAGATGTTGTCAAACACAGCCAATAATTATGCCTCACCTTGGCAAAGCCCTGCCTCTTTTGGCTTTTACTTCTTCTGTGGTGGCAGTTTGACTGTTCTCCTATACCAGGAGGATGCAATAGTCATATCTCTTTCAACACATCTTTTACGATCTCACCAAACGCTCTATCAATGCTCTTCTCCATTTACCTAAACTTCTTTCGCTCTGCCTTTCCTTTCCCTTCATACTCTCAGAATATCACTTAAAAAATTTTCAACTTTCATTCAAACTAATCACATTTGTAATATAATATCCAAAGTACAGTAAGTAAGTGTCTAATTGGCTGGATTTTGTTTGGCAGTCGCCATTGATAAAAAAAAAAAACTTCCAAGCGTTGAATGCTGTTTCAAACCCACAGTTAAACCCACAGCCTGACAGAATTCTGACATTTTATCTTTTGGAGGTGGATAAACTGGTGACATAGATTTGAGGTCGGGTAAATTTTTCTCTAAATAGGTCTCTTTTACCTCATTATTATAATTAACTGTTCTCCCAATGACCTGGAAAAGCTATTTAGAGAAATCATTATTGATGTGTATCTTTTGTAAAGCCTGGAATACTGCTGCCCTCTTTCTACAGAGAGTCTGTAAAAGGTTAGAAGGTCAGTTTTAATTTACATTTCCTTTGGGGCCTTTAAAGGTGCCCTTACCTAACTTTAGAAAGGATGGTTGAACACCTTATCACAGTCACCATCTGCCCTCATTAACTCTTATTTCACGAATCTCTGTCCCTTATCGTGTTAAGGGGGAAGGTCTTTGAACCTAAACCCTTTTAAGTATAGAGGAATTAAAGTTGTAGGAGAGCATGAACTCTTACGACTTAAAATACTCTCTTTCATTGTTCTATGGATGTCAACTATTCCTGCAAATACCCGAAACCATAAAATCTATCTCAGATTTGAACCTGTTCTTCTATGAATCCCGCTGACAAATTGCTTTTACGCCTCCTCTTTACCCTCCCCTCCTCAACAACTCATCAAAGAACTATTTTGAATGGGCACATGAAAGCCCCCCCTCCAACCCCATCACTGCAATCTCACGGCCCTTCTTTATCACTGAACTTTTCTTGACCCTGCAGCAGCCTCAGAGCAGCCTCTCCCCCTCGATTATAAATAATACCAATGGTCCTTTAAAGGTAATCTGATTGGCCGTTATAGGGGACGAACATGGTTGAACAGGAGGGCAAGAGTGCACCAGACATGCAAATGACGTTAGGAGAGCTTTCATCCATGATCCCGCTATGGAGTAAAAAGGCTCATCTTCTCCCACATGAGAACGGTAGCAAGGGAGGAAATTATCTGTTTTAAGTGACTGTTACCTCCTCCTTGTATTGACCTGCCTACCCTTCTGCTACACCACAAGCCTGACTGCAAACGGTTTGGATCAGTCGAGTGTGTGTGCAAAAAGAAAGAGTGAGATCATTTCTAGGTATCTGGAGGTGTTTTTAAAGTAATGATCTGTTTTTATTAATAACATTTCACACACCTAAAGATTATACAAAGAGGCCAGAAAAACTGCAACATAAAGTACTTTTTAATGGAGCCATCCAAAAATATATACATGTGATCTGAAAAACACATGTGAAGTTATTCTCAAATATTAACACGAGTGCATTAATTCCTTCTTTGCTGAATGCTAACTAACGTCCATGTACTTCATGCTAAAGTTTCAGCACGTCACATTAGATAACACTTAACTCATAGGACAGATCATCTCAAGTCTAACCAAAATCTTGTTTCAATGTTAGGGCCTAAGTCTGTACATGAGACACTAGAATCTAGGTTCTATGGTTCTGCCCAGCAGGTGAACTTGGTGGGCAGGTTGTCAGTGGGGTAGACAGTGGGCCCCGTCTTCATGGTTGGTGGTCCGTTCAGAAGCTTCCAGTCACATCTGGAGACCAGCTCCACCACGAAGACCTTCAGCAGAACTTTGGCGAACTCTTTCCCCACACAGGTTCTGGCCCCGCCCCCAAAAGGGATGTACCCGAAGCGGGAGGAGTCTTCCGGTGACTTGGTATCCAGGAAACGCTCAGGCTGGAACTCCTCCTTGTTGGGCAGAGGTTCCAGAACATCATGGGTGTCACAGATACTGTAGATGACGTTCCAACCCTGGGGAATCTGGTAGCCCTGATACAGGTCAGTCACAGAATGGAGTTGTTATTTACTGCACAAACCACGAGGCCACATGATGAAGCCCAGTCAACTTAGATAGTCACGTTCGAGTTGATGCTAAACAAAATTCAACGTTATGTTGTTTATTTTACTCAAGCAAGCTTACGTTTAGCTCAAAGGTTTTGAGTGCAACTCTGAAGCCCCCAGGAACGGGCGGGTTGATCCTCAGGGTCTCTTTGATGACACAGCTGGTGAACTTGAGCTGTTCCAAGCGCTCCATGTCCAAGGGCCTGTCCTCTCCCTGACTTCCCATAACATACTGTCAAATACACAGGAGAGGGTGAGCATATCAAGGTGGACTCTGGGTAGAGTATCCCTGACACTGGGTCACAACCACCACCCCTCCCTGAGAGTAGATATGTAAACAATTGAAATAAAATAAACATGGCACACAGAAACCATTAGAAAGTGATGAAACCCTCTAAAAAAATCTGTTTAAGGATTATGGATCCTTCTAGAACACATTTAGGACAGATAGATGAGGGTGAAATTGGATTTGACTCAAATGGCTCCATTTAAATTGGATTTGACTCAAATGGCTCCATTTATCAACATTTCTTGGGTGATAATCAAGCAACTAATAACATTAGCCGAAACCTTTTAATTCACCTTTTCCTGTAACTCCTGCCGAACTTTACGCACCACGTGCACGTTCATCCCCAGGAACATGACCATGGAGGTGGCCGTGCTCGCGGTCGTCTCGTGGCCACCAAATAACAATTCTGTAGCTGATTCCTTGATTTCCTAAAGTGGTTTATTATATATGACGATTAAAAAAAATAGAGATATGCAAATAGAGATATACATAACGGTGCAAAAATAGAATTTAACTGGATTAAATAATCACCTGCATGCTCAGCCTCTCCTCGTTCTTCTCCCCATTTTCAATCAGTAACTGCAGAGCATCTTTATAGCGGTTATTTTCACACTTTTGGAGAAGCTTGTTCTTGATGTTCTGCTCTATTTTGGAGTGGATGATATTGCGCGCTCTCAACCCCTACACATGGTGAAGAAGATGGACAAATAGCCAATTGAAGACAGCCATACATCAATTACACCAGCCACTCACCTTCCATCATTTTGGTGCATCATTTGACGAACTGCATACCCGATACAATCCGCTGAAAGGAACATCGATGGGTAAAGAGAAAAGATTCTTTGTCATTTCTTCAAACGCCTCCACTAATTCTTGCTCGTCCGCCTTGGTTTGATCCGGCTCCAACCCCAGCAGAATCCTCATGGCGATGCGGAACATGAGTGTCTTCATCTCGGGGTAGACCAGGACACAGGTGTGGCTCTGCAGCCAGCCGTGCACGGCGCCTCTCACCTCCTCCTGGATCACAGGGATGTACTGTTCCAGCGCGTCCCGGGAGAACGCTCTCAAGATGGCCTATATCAAGGAAGATAAGGAGGTGGAGAGACAGGATGAGAGCCGCGCAAGTGGATCCACGAGCAACATAAAGAGTTCTATTCGAACACAATGCAAGTGGCCCACGTGCAACATAAAGAGTTCTATTCGAACACAACATAAAGAGTTCTATTCGAACATAGCATAAAGAGTTCTATTTGAACACAGATCGGCCACGCACCCTTTTCTTGCTCTTGTGCTGCGCGCCGTGGGCGCTGGAGAGGCTGTGGGAGCCCAGGATGATCCGGACCGAGGCTGGCCACTGCGCTGCCACCAGCTTGTGCTCTGACAGGAGGATCTGCTTGACATTCTCCGAGCCCATGATCCGCACCGTGGGACACCCAAACAGATGGGTTTTATAGATGTACCCATATTTTTGACGTTTTATTCTCAGGAACCTTCTTCTCTGGAAAAAAAATGGAAGGTGGTTGTACTATTTCAACCCAAAAAATCACTGTATTTTTTACAATTTATTATTATTATTATTCTTGTGTATTGCGACATGGTAGAAGGCTAAACATTATTCGTTTCAAGGAATGGATGTTCTCAAGGAGGATGTTTCTCCAGCAGTTTTACCTGCAGGATCATCTGCAGGGTCTCTCCCAGGAGCGGCAGCCCCATGGTACCCGGCGGCAGCGCAGCACGACAGGACGGGTCACATCCACTGATGATGTACATCTCCCACAGCTTCACCGCCGCCACTATCAGCAGCAGTGGCAGGACCAGAGTACAGAGGGAAGTGACAAAAAGAGTGTAAAAACTCATCTGGAGGTGCAGAGAACCAGTGGGGGGGAAATAAAGAATTCAGGGGCTTTGAAGGGGGAACTCAAGCTCTCTAATGTTCCTCCCTGACTGTTATGTTTCCCACCCCATTCCCGTGCTTTTATAAGTCCAGTTTTACAGTTACTCTTGGCCCCATCTTACCTTGGTCAAGACAAATTAGTTCACACAAAGTTCATCTTTAATTGGGATGGTGGGCTCGCGCACCGTGCTCCGCCCCTCGCGGGCTGCCTGAAATGTTTAACTGTTTGCTGGAGGCTAGACTTCCACCCTATATTAAAACCCCATTTGCCTTCTGAAAGACTTAACTTCATAACTTCTAGATCCATTGAATAGAAAAATGCACATTGCTCATTTGTAATCTATTGTTGTGTTGCTCTATAATAAACACTGTAAAATATATTCCAGTCCTAATTGACCAGTCTCTTTTAATAGATCAAATAAATCTGAAAACAATGTATGCTATCATGCCCACATGTTATTTTAATTGAATAGGTCGTTTATAAATGCATTTGTTGACAGTTGATCTTCATGAAATCTGCGTGATGCATCACAGAGGGTAAACCTTGATTTTACACCCTCAGAATTCTCCTGCTCTACCAATGGGAGGACGGCGGGTGCTCGCTCTAGCTCGTGAGGGCGCGCGAGCTCTGACCTGTATGTGACCTCTACAACACTGCCCATGACATCCGTGTGAACTTCAGTGCAAAACGTAGCCAAGTTCACTCTCTGGATAACAAGGCACCAGAGTCCTATGGTGCCCATCATTAGAGGGGGTCTGTGTTTGTCCTCCTCCCTCTTCCGGCCTTTTCTTCCACTGTCAATCACAGCAATCAAGTTTAGAGCTCACTGGTGACCTGTGGCAAAGAAAGAGGTCAACAGCGTTTAAAGTGGGCCTCATCAGGCGCTAAAAAAATAAGATTTTGTTCAAGAGAGCTGACTGTAATACGTTGGTATACCCTCCATCTGAAAACCAACAAATCATAATTTTAAGAATTTAAATTGAACCGATTCACATGAAGTAGAAACGACTTCTTTTTTTAGGGTCATCCTATATATATTCTTTTTAGGCTTAGCATATATATATATATATATATATATATATTAGGCTTAGCCTATATATAGCCTATATATTTTTTTTTTACCGATCATGATGTTTTGTTAAGAATTCTGCTTGGGGGAAGTAAAATAGAGACCAGCCGCTTGTGGATTTTTACTCAAAGCCTCTAATTTTAGCCTCCACTAATTAGGATAGCCTTTACATGCATGGTAACTGCCTATCTTAAAACAAAATGTGAACATAAATAGTCTGTGAACATGAAAGTACTTAAGCAATTTCACGAATAATTAATCTAAATGTATGACGCATTTCACACTCAAATCAACATTTCATATAAAAAAGGATTTAACAACAGTTAGGTTTACTAAACAGATTTAGTACATTTTCACTGCTGAACAACGTTAATGTGATGGTTCAATTATTCACCAGAAAAAAACTCACTAATATGCAGTTATTTACTTCTCACAACAACAATTTCACTACAGTACAAATAATAACAGCCAATTACAAATAACATGTAGGCTATGAACAACGGGACAATCAGGCAATGTACAAACTCCCTTAAGGAGAAAAGTGCTATCTCCTTCCATGAAAACATGAATCAGATCATTTCACAGCGCTTCAATTATACCAACATAATCCACAATAGATTATGAATAACAATGAAGATAATAACACATCAATAATTATTATTATTATGCAAATACGTCTAATAAAAATATGAAATATTATTAATTAAACTGGATTGGCGTTCATAGCCATTGCACTACAAAAATAAAAAAGTTAAGCTATAGTCTAGCATATCCTTTAAATATGGCTGTATAAAAAAGTACTCAATTCTAGCTTTAAAACAATTCGTTATAGGGCTTATATGATGCTCTTTAAATAAAGCTTATGTAATGCTTCTTCATTTAATACATACCATAATGGTTCAGATTATATCACATTATACGCACACACAGAACATAAACATTGAAATGGCATTCCTGGATATATTTGTAAAGATCAAGTGCAAGATCTGTAATGCATTGGACTTTTGTAGACTACTTAGCAAACCTGAGCAACCAAGACAGTGATATTAGTCCACTTTCTTGGACTTTTTTGTTGTTTTTGCGTTCCAGAAGTGACCCTACAGGTGTCCGTAAGAGTTCAGCCACTTAAAGCAATGATGCATAAAAATGATGGGTCTCCTGCAGATCAGATCTCCTGCATTGGGTCCATTCAATAAGGATTTGTTGGTCCCAAAAAATATTCCCAAGTTCCTCTGGACAGTGATACTACAGTTATTGGTGTTATACTGTGATTCAATAACTTAAAATGTGTTGTAGAAAAAAAACAAGCAGGGAACATCTGCCCACCGTCACATCTAAACTGCATCTGTGTGTGCGTAGCTAAACTGTACGTGCAATCCGTTGACCGGATGGACAATTGGGACAGTTTGCATCTTGGGGAATGACTTTGTGGCCAGGCTCCATCTGCAGGTGCTCAGCAGTTCCACCGCCAGGGTTTTCAATATGATCAGGGCCAGCTCCTTACCCACACACCTCCTAACACCACCTCCAAATGGAACGTAACTGAAACGCTCCGTCTTGCCCTCGTCACGCTCACTCCCAAAGCGGTCAGGGTCGAACTTCTCCGGGTTGCGGAACACGGGGGCGGTGTCGTGTGTGTCCCGGATGCTGTACATCACGCTCCACCCTTTAGGGATCTGGTAACCCTGGTCAAGACAAGACACAAATACACCGTTATTTTTGTCCTATGCGCTTCATTTCAGTCATGTATTAAGTTATAGAAACAGATGATTAAACACAAAATTAAAGTTGACCAAATCTAAGTCTATGGAATCCAACTTGGAATATGGGAGTTTATGGTGTTCAAAGGGTAACTCCTAATTGACCCCATTCTCATCTAGCTAACCCTCTCCCTCTTCAGAAGTTGTGTGTTTAGGATTCCGGTCACATGTAGAGACACAAGGTATGGGAGATGCATGTGAGCGCACACCAACAATGGGTCTGTGAACACAACTCCCATTACTTGCTACTATCCCAGTCTAGATAGAAGCACATTTAAATGTGTTGACCAAACTGCAGGCTGAACTGAGGTAAACCATTAAAGACAGGGAATGTATGCAAAATGTAATCTCAGGCATACTTACGTCCAGTTCAAATGTCTTGAGCACCGTTCTGTACCCGCCGGACACCGGGGGGAGAACTCGAAGCACCTCCTTGATCACACAGTTAAGATACTGCAGCTGACTAAGTTTCTCTATTGTTAGATAAGGTATATGGGACCGAGATGTAGGCTTCTCTTCATCGAAGGCACCGTGAACGTTCCCTTTCCCATTTAGCAGCAAGGTGGTCTCTGTGTCTGGGCTCCCGTGGTCTCCTTGTGTGGGTTCCAAAGGGCTTTTTAAATCCCCCTCTTTGCCCGGGCAGCTGTGTGCTCTATGGGGCTCATAAGCCAGCCCCTCTGTTTCCATCTCCTGTCGGGCTTTCTCCACCACCGCAGGGTGCTTTAGGAGCTGGAGCACAAGGGAGGTGGAGGCACTTGCAGTGGTAGAATGAGCTGCGAATATCAACTCAACCGCTGTCTCCTAGAAAACACAAACAAACACACACACACGTTAGACTTATGTATTCAGTCCTAAAATAAACAGTACATAATGTCTTATTTTCCTCTTCAACTGAGATTCAATTGAGGCAACTGAGATTATAGCTGCTATTAAACAGATTAACAACTCCAGATAGTGAAACAGCCCCCTCCTTCCCCAATGTGACCTACCTTTAGCTCCTGGATGCTGAGTTCATAGCCTGTCTCCTTGGCACTGCTTAGCATGTAATCAAATGCATCATAGTACTCTTCAGTGTGTTGGCTCTGCATCTTTTCCTCAATGATTTTCTCCATGCACTTGTGAAGGATTTCCCGCGCTTTGATTCCCTATGCAGAGTAAATCATCACAGGTTTTTAGAAATAATACATTTGGGGTCCCAAGAGAAGGCATGACAGAACCAAAATCAATCAATTAATATTTTAGACCCACATAATCCAAATTGTTATATGTGACAGGTCAGAACCTTTAACCCCCCTGATCATGTACACTGACCTTGCGGAGTCCACTCATGGGTGCATCAAAAGGAAGAGAGAAAAGGTTGTTCATGAGTTGCTCGAATATTTGAGCCAGGTAAACGATGCGTGTCTCCTCCATTTGTAGACCTAGAAGGACTTTGACAGCGATTCGAAAGGTGAGAGATTTTGCTGCAGCGTAGACATCCACTGCTCCGGGCTCCGAGCACCACTTTGCAATCTCAGCCTTGACAACATCCTGCAGGCGGGGCAGGTAGGTCTCCAGAGCCCCACGGCTGAAGACTTTAGCCAAGATCTTCAAGAGAAGCATAATAAAAGGTCATCACTGATGTTATAGAGTAATACGGGAAACAAATTTAGTATAAACATTCGCTAATTCTATATTCTAGGCTTAAAGGTAACGACCCAAGTTTATATTTTGGTAAAGACAGAACTTATACGACCCAACAAGTTCCGTTTTCTTTTTTTATTTTAAGTTCTTACTTTTCTCTTTTTCTTGTGAAGATCTCCGATGGAGTTGACCAGTGTGTTTGGTCCCAGGATGATCCTTGTGCTCTGGGGCCACTGGGTGCAGACCAAGGTGTGTTCCCCCAGAAGGATCTTTCTGATGTTCTCAGCTCCAGTCACCCTGACTAGGGGCTTCCCAAGGAGGTGGGTTTTAAAAACATTCCCATGCTTCTGTCTCCGGGAGATGTGGAAGTTGGACCCCTGTCATGAACACAGATATGGGGTTTTTAAATTTCACGTGCTCTGAGACAAAGGAAGCCCAGTGGCTTCTTAAATTAGGACTGCTCCTTGTCTTGGCAGAGGCAGAGAGACATTTGAATAAAAAATGTCTGTTTTTTTTATTACCACAAGTCATTTACAGGCGCTCATCAAGTCTACACACGTTAAATAAAAAATATATACTTAATCATAAATTGAATGCTCAATTGGAGATTTAATCCTTCTCAAACACGTGCCACAAGACAAACAATTATGATCCATATGAGAATATATCACCTCACCAAATGTTTAGTGATTAAGGAGTAAATGATAATTGAACGAGACATATTTTGGAAGCCTTGCAAAAAAAAAAAAAAAATCCTTTATCCTACCTGGAAGAGCCAATGGAAAGTTTCCCCCACTAGAGGCCACCCCATGGAGCCCTTGGGTAGCGGCAAGTTGCACTCCTTATCCCGGGTCATGGTCCAGCGGAGAGCCCACAGGTGCTTGGTGAGGGCCAGCAGCAGCAGGGCTGTGAGCAGGGATGTGAGCGCAGCGGACAGCGCAGACACGACGCTGAGCTCCGGGAACATCTCCAAACATCCAGGTGCTTCTTGATTGGCTGATTCTGGCGTAAACGCTGTTTGTCTCACTGCCCAGAAGACGCCAGTCATTTTTAATATAATATATTTAATATAATATTTGTAATATATATAACAGAAAACGAAATAAATGCCAATAAAGAAAAAAAATCCCCAGCAATAA
Source organism: Neosalanx taihuensis (assembly GCA_030340665.1). NCBI lineage: Eukaryota > Metazoa > Chordata > Actinopteri > Osmeriformes > Salangidae > Neosalanx > Neosalanx taihuensis. The sequence goes on from CM059293.1 coordinate 3,162,364, forward strand.
CATGTTAACTTTTCTAAGAAAATAAAAAGCCTGACTCGCACAGTGAAGAAATATTTTTGGGCATGTTTTAACTTAAATTATTTCACCGGGGAAATACAGACTAAACAAAAAAAGGGATTTTAACTCAGTAAAATGTTCGTCTTCATTCCGCCCCCATACTTGTCTCCTGAATGACAAGAAACTGACATGTATTCCAGGTAGTTTACGGGTTACATGCACCGGCTTGTCTATTTATGCTCCTTTATAGGTACAGTTCAGGGGGCTCAATAGTCCTTAGGCACACTCACATTTTATAGTGCATGGTAATAAATCAGGGAAAAGCTGGGGACATCTCATAGATTTAAATACAGTACAGTTGGCTTTAGAGGCGCAAGAGCCATGTAAAAAACGGAGGCTTGCTCACTGTCATTCCTATTTAAATAAGCTTAATATTTGCCTAAAAATCACTTGGTTTTAACCCGTATATACCTACACCTCCAGGGAAGTGAACTATACCTTCTCAGAATGTAAAGAGAGACCTCAGTTAAACTTACCTAGTTCTGAAATGCAGAAGCAAAATCTTTGACAGCAGCGAGAAAAATGTGTCCTTTAAAAAAGTAATCTTTCCAAAACGTCGCCGGTCTATTTGTTACTCACTGAACTTTAACGCGCTGCGCTTTTATAAATATTGGGACACAACATGATCCACCTTCACAGATGACGTATTTCTGAATAACTAAAGAGGCTTGATAAATCGCCAGGATTGGAGAAAAACTTGGTGATCTTATAGCAGCACTGGGAGGGGGGCGGCTTTCAGAGAGTCTGTATGGGGATCAGATGGCAGCTGATGGAGGAGACAGGTAACCAATGGCTGGAAACTCAAAGCTTGACTGACTCCTCTGTTAGTTTAGTGTTCAGTTAAGCACAGAGCTCTGCTTTTCTATTGCCTCAATTAAAACCTAAATTGCTATGTTTTAACCAGCATATTACCTATATATAATAAACATTATATATGGACACATATTTATTTTGAACGAAGGTACCTGATCATATTTTGGTAAGTGTGTAAATCTACAATGTGTCTGCACCTTTTGACAAAGCGCTAAATTATTTCAGATTTGATTTAATTATATTGCCGTAAAAATGTAATGCAATTCATCATCAAACATTCCACGGTGGTCTTACTAATGATCAGGGTAATGTGTGATTTGTGGGGTCTTAATGTTCTTGTCAGTCGGTATGGTAGCACAACTAAAACAACATTAGTAAAAACGAATAATTCATTTAACGTATCCGAATACTTGGGAGAATGTGGAGTTGTTTGTGTTTCCTGAGTTCTTCTTAAATTCACTGCTGTTGAGTGATGCCTCTCGCGATGGAAGCGCGTGGAAGCGCGTGCCCCGGGTCCAGGTGGGTTCCTTTTCCGGTCACAGAACACACTGAACACCTGTTCGACTAAGCGGCGACATAGATTCCTCATGACTGTCTGCTGACAGACTCCATGTAGCTTTGACAGACTGAGTCTGAACCAAGCAACTCTGCAACATGACTGATCCATCAGCTACCGAAGCATTTACATATTTAAGAGACAGGAAATCCTGTTACTCATCTGGCCATAAGACAACCTGCAATTATTGAGTTGAATTTGAGAACACAAATAGGCCTATGCAAATGTGAATATTCAATTTCGTTATCTAATTATGTGCAAAGTTAAAAAAAGAAAAGCTTTTTTTTCTTCTTTTTTTTTACAGCAAGCCCAAGTCACAAAGGTAGAAATTACACAGGCAGATGAACAAAACTAAATCATTGGCTATAAGATTATATCTGGGAGGGGGGGGAATATGCGTAGAAAGCATCAAGTTGATTGGGGTGACATGCAGGCGAAACGCTGGGCCTGCTTGATTTTGAACCCACAGCTCTACAATTAGGCTTCAGTCTGCATAGTACACTCACTTTACCAGTGAGCCAGTGAGGCACCTCAGGTTTACATAGATTTAACAATCTAATGTGAAATTGTAGATGATGTGTCATTTGCTGTAGGCTCCTTTCTCAGTTCCCACCAGCAGCTCTACTTCTTGTTTTTTTTTCCTGTGCTGCCTGAGAGAAGATGCAGCTGAACTCAGCCCTCCGTAGTTTGAGCACAGGCAGGTTAACAGACGGGGAGAAGTGGCCAGGAGCCGGGACTTCCTCTAATCTGTCCCATGGGATAGTGGGGGTGTTTTGTGTACTGACCCCCACCCCCCCTTCTGCATGGTATAAAGGATTGTGATGTGTACTGAGTCCCTTCTCTCCTCTCCATAGGCCCTGGTTAGGCCCCAACATGGAATTTATCATTCACTGACTTCAAATAAATGACATAAACAAGTAAATAATAATGTCTATGTTTACATAGTGATGGCACGAACATCACATTGGTGTGACACATCCTGACGGTGTAACAATTTTTTTCTGTGTGTGTGGAAGAGAGCCGACGACTCTGATAGGTTGTGTGATAGGTTGTCTAACCCTGATAGCTTGTGTGATAGGTTGTCTAACCCTGATAGCTTGTGTGATAGGTTGTCTAACCCTGATAGCTTGTGTGATAGGTTGTCTAACCCTGATAGCTTGTGTGATAGGTTGTCTGAGCTGAAACTCAGTTGAACTTTGAAGTGTGAAGCAGCTCTGCTTGGATCCCCTCAGCCTTGTCCTGGGCCAGTGGGACTGTGTGTCTGAGAGAGAGAGAGAGAGAGAGAGAGAGAGAGAGAGAGAGAGAGAGAGAGAGAGAGAGAGAGAGAAATAGAGGGGAGGGAGGGGGATCATGTCAGAAGTGAGGTGAGAGGGCAAGGAGGAGAAGAAGAGAAAGAGATCGAGAGAAAAGAGAGAGAGAAAAGAGGGTTGAGGAAAGGATGGGACCAGAGCAGAAACATTCCCCAGTCTCGATATTCAGCAGATCCCATTATTAATTTTAACAGCCGAGACAGAGACAGGGAATACCTCAGGAGAAGGCATCGGCCCAGACTGGGAGAAGCATGTAGGAGCATGTTAGACTTGAGCGCAGGGCTGCTATCCCAGACAAACACATGCATACACACTCACACACACACACACAGATACATGTTCCAGCTCCCTCCGTGTTGGCATGATATGTCAACCTGGAACATATGTATTTTACCACAAACAAGTTCAGCTATGTCTTCTTACAGAGACACACAATTGAGACAAGATGAGAAAAATCCTGTATTTTTCAATGAGTTGAGTTTTCAAGGAATGACTCAAGGTGAACAATTTGAAATGCTTCGAATGTCATGCGAGCCAACGCAGTTATGCTTGACTAATAGAAGTCTGTAATCACCGGAGGATTGAACTTAGGCACAGTTGTCTGGCGTTACTCATCTTTGGGATGTGTTGGTTATGAGAGGCGGCTCCTTTGAGGAGTTAACTCTACCAGCCATGCCAGCGAGAGGGAGTGAAGTGCAGCGTAAACATTTGGAGAGAGAGATAGTGAACTATACCTCCAATTAGCCTGCAGGTGAGTTGGATGACATGTGTCTGCAACCTTCCCTTTGATCTTAATGGAGCTGTGTGTCAGCTATGCAGGAGAACACTGCGTGTGTCTGTGTAAAGTTCAAATCGATCTTGAGCGCTGGATGCCTGTGAGTTATGGGGGCATGGTTAGTGATGACCTGAACACGCTCCGACAACAGATAAACACCTTCCTGGCTCTGTGCTGTTTGAGTAGCAGGGGGGTAAGTCATGGGATAAGTCATTGCAATGTTAATACTTATTACCTCAACGTCAACATACATCAAATAAATCCTTTTTGTTGGAAGGAGTCACCATGGAGAGACAGATGATCTGAAACCAGAGTCTCTTGGTATCACTCATGGTTTCTACATGGGAATTCTGCAATGTGATCATGCTGCCATGTTCAATGCATGCCTCTGTCATAAAAAAATAAAAATTACAATTTAAGTACAAGATGTGTGACCTGATTTGTGTAATCTGTGAGGAACATAAAAAGCCTTTATTACCTCCTGTCAGCTACAGATGATGTTTCCATTGGATGGGTTTCAAACTAGATCCGCCCTGTGTCGTACAGGGAACTGTACTGTTCTGTGATTGGCAGGTACTGACTGCGGTACTCCTGTGTGTCTGAAGATGGTTTAGCTTGTCAAGCTAAAGCTCAAACTCAGAGACATCTGGCCTTGGTCATTCAAGGCTATCTGGTTTCAGGAGTGTGGCAATTCACTGTCATTACTCGTAAGGACCGATGCGTTTAAATCCATACAAACTGAGGCACTCTTTAAAGAGAGGGGCAGAGGGGCGGAGGGGCGAAGGGGCCGAGCGCAGCGGGCGAGGTCAGCTCAACCCAGGGGTGAACTCTGAATCAGACGTCTGACGTCTGGAGTCAAGCTGCAAAGGAAACCAGGGACGATATTTTAGACCACTTTTCCGGGAAATCGAACCCCCTTCCATCAACACCAGCTAGCTGTAGTTCAGGGAGAGGAGAAAGTTTATTTTGCACTGAAAACAACCACCTCAAGGCCACATGAAGACAGAAGAGAAAAGAAAACACAATCTAAAACGTGATCAATTATTTTCTGGATAAATTTGCTCGTCTCAGCGGATTGATTATCAGTGTCTCTTGGCAGCTTGACTGAAGCTGCGTGACAGAGCCATCAATTTTATTGGGTGAATATTTGTCTATTTGAAAATTGGTCCAATCAAAAAGACCTGGAGTCAGGTGTTGAAGTGGAGAATCAGAGGACTAGATAAGGCTGTCCTGTTGGGACAAGAGGTATCTGTTGGACTAACTAGGCCTGACAAACTAGAGAGTCTTTCCGCATTGCTGAAACTGTGTATGTTGGACACCATCTCTCATCACACACCGTGACCCCCCCCTTTCCCTCTCAGTAACCCCCAATACCCCCTCAACCCCTCCATCACCTCACCACCTCTTGAAACCCTCCTCTACGTCCTCCCTCCCCATCCTCTTTCCTGAACCTCTCCCTTCATCCCCTCCCTCACCCCTTCACCCCTCCGCAGCTCTCCACCTCCTCCTCCATCCCTTCCCCACCCTCCTTCCCCTTCCCTTCCCCTCCCCTCCTCGTCTCTTTGATTCCCAGACCCTTTCCCCCTCGTCTGAGGCTGCTGCCTGTCATCAGCACTCCCCTGAGGGGAGGGAGGGTGAGGAGAGCGGGGGTGTGGGGGGGGTGGTGTCGAGGAGAGGGGGAGGGAGGGTTGGGGAGAGGGGGAGGGAGGGGCCGCGTTAGGCTGACCCCGGGGCAGGAGCAGGGCAAGGGGGGGTAACGCCTGACTACCGGACCCCCACTTCCTTATCTTTCAGGAGGGCTGCCGCAGAGCGCTGCCCAGGGTATCAGGTTTGGGCCAGGGTGCAGTGTCATGACCCTGTAGAAACGTTTGGTGAACAAGGACTACTGTTCTGTCGGTCTGGGATTAGGAGTCAGTCCTCTGATGAAAAGCAGCTCAAATAATAAGAAGAATCTGTTTTGTTTTCTTGCCTTGAAAACAAGGAGAACTTTCACATAGTATTTTCATAACATTATTACAGAAACAATAATCAGTTTATAAGTTTAATCAAGAGTGGTGTTGTATTACTATTATTGGATTCGAATACTCACTGTAATCATCTCCACCATGACAATTATGTATTTCCCAGGTTTTAAAGTTTTAGAAACTTTTTCACCACCAATCTCTACACAGCTCATGTCAGTGTTGGCTGACGGTGATTCAGACACTCATGGGAGTATTTTAAGTGTCACCGAGCTGTGTCTCACCTGAGGGCTTACCTAGTTGTGTGTGTGTGTGTGTTTGATGGGAGCAGGACATGGTTTTCCGCCCCCTGAGCGTTGGAGATTGTGTCTTGTTTACGCCCTTACTGAATCAACAAAAAAGGAGGAAGTCCTTTTATGAAAAGGAAGAGTGGGCATTAGGCCGTGCTGTCATGGAAACCCATTACCTGTGGAAAGCCCACCTCAGGCAACGATTAGAGGTCAGCAATGCCTCAGCTCTAAACAGACACACACACAGAGGAAAGAGCAGGACAATGTCCCAAAAGGCATCTTCAATTGAGGAATCCCTTTCAAAGGGGGTGTTTTCTCCCCTGAAAATCTCTAATCCATTAAGACCCTAAGCCCCTTTAAATGCAGACACTCTAACAAAGCATGTTGAGGCCTTTTTGGAGTCAGACAGGAAAGGGCAGCATGCTTCTCATTGGTGGAGGGGTGGTGAGGCAGGCTGCCGAACAGTCCCTGACAGCTGATAAGGCTGATGATTGTAACAAGGCTTGTTATAAGAGGGGGAAAGACGGCACTGGTAGGTTGCAAGGAAGACAGAGAGAGGGAGAGAGAGAGAAATAGAGGGAAAGACGGACAGACAGACAGACAGACAGAGAGAGAGAGAGCAAGAGCTAGCTGGGACCCCAGCCAGTCACCACATAGAGGCCTATCATTACTATGACAACTCTGCTACTCTGACGCAAAGAGGTGGAGAGATCTTACCCCAGTATAGGGTAATCACACACACACACACACACACACACACACACACACACACACATATGATGTTAGCCGCCTACAATCTCCACTATACACAGTCTTGCTGGTGTTTACCTGTATAAAGTTTACAAGCTCAGTTGTGACGTGTCTACGATACCACAAGGAAGGGAGGTTTGCATGTGGTTTGTGTATATGGGTGTGTGTTTGTGTGTGTTTAGCCTGGGGGGGAGCATGATTACTGTGGTATTCAGAGAAGAGCGGAGGACACAGGTACCATCTCCATCAGTGCCTTTCAAACATCTGCTTCAACCCAGGCATCTGTTCAACTCCCGTTAACATTACCTCCAGCCAAACAGCAATTACATGACTGGCCGCAGGCCTGATGTGTATGCGTGTCAGGGTGTGTGAGTGTGTCATGCAGCGTGAGTTTGTCAGTGTGTTTGGCTTGTGTGTGCTTGCTTACCTGCGTTGGGGGTGTGTGTGTGTGTTTGGGAGTAGGCGGGACATGGGCACATTCACAGACGGGAGGCGGAATGTTGGACCCATCCTTCCAAGTCTGGAATGTCCGCACCTCCGGCCCCGCCTCCTCTCCTTCTATCTCCAACTACAGACAACATGAAACAATAAGGAAGGCATCAAAACAAACCACTGAAAAGGTTAACTGACAGAGTACATCGGACGAAGTAGGGAGCTCAGATGCCGAGGGAGAGAGAGATTTATAGAAAGAGAGAGATAGAAAAAGAAGGAGGGAGAACTTCACACCTACTCTCCCAGCAGCTCAGTCCTGCTCCTCCCCAATCCATTCATCATTTACAGTAGGAAGCTACCTGCCACTCCTGAGTTATGTCTGTTCCTCCAGTCCTCCAGCCCTCCCAGTCCTCCAGCCCTCCCAGCCCTCCCAGAGTCCTCCAGTCCTCCAGCCCTACTATCCCTCCAGCCCTCCATCCCTCATACTTCCACAGCCTCGTCCTCAGACCTACCTACCTACTCCCACTCCTTTTCCCTCCCCAGTATCCCCTGAGAATTCTCCAGACTTCCTTACTCTACCCCCTTCCTTGAACTTTTCCAGCTAGCTCCAACCCTCCCCTGCCTAACATAGCCTGCAGCCATAGCTTCCTACCTGCTAACCCTTCTACCCCCCAGCTTCAGGCTCCCAGCTTCCATACACATGCTAATCCCAGCTGAGAGCATCAATCGTGAGTTGGCGTGGAGGAAAGCTGGAGTAGGGCCCGTGGGCTGAAGGGATAAATCAGTGCTCTTTCCCCCCCCTCAACTTAGAACCCAACGTCTGGAATGTATGTCTGATAGAACCTGTGAATGAGCACACAAGACACACCACACACAAACACACACACACACACACACACACACACACACACACACACACACACACAAACACACTATCCATTCTGTCCTTCCTTAAACCTCAGACCCACCATCGCCCAACACCCACCCCTGTAAACCTCCAACCGTCTAAGGGGCGCACCAAACTGTGTGTGTGTACGTGCGTGTATGTGTGCCTGCGTGTGTTTTGAGGAGATCAGTCAGTCAGTTATTGATAACAAAATAATTCAAACAAATACACACTCTCTAAGTAAGGTCGTCGTTACAAGAATAATGCTGTGTTTAGTTCTAGGAGAAAGCAGCTCCTTCTGTCACAGAGCAGCAAACAGACACAGCCCACACTGACACTGTATAACCCGGTGTCCTTTCAGACACACAGATGCTTTATAACGCAGTATCCGTCAGATCTGGGGGAGATCCCATCTGATTCCCTGGGATCCCCTGTCTCAGATGTGTGTGTACCCCCACCCCACCCCACCCTGTAGGTTCATACTGAAAGGTGTAATTACTTTGTCTGCTTCAGAAGCTGCTAATAACCCAGGCCGGCCATGTGAAATAGTATACTGTGTGGTGATGAATTAGGCAGCTTCACCTCGCCTCGTCTTTTGAAGCCACCATGGTGTGGTTAACCACAACAGCACTTTGAGTGAATACCCAACCTCCAGTGAGTCTGGGAACACGCACAACTGATGTCACTCAGTAACAAAGGCCCAGCAGACACTCTACACAGAAAGAAAGGCGTACGTCGAGCTTCCAACAAAGCGACGATACTGCAATATCGCTGCCACTTTTTTGGCAAAGCGGAATGATGAAACGGGTATGAGAAGTCACGGAAGGAGGAAACAAACCAAAAAATCCAGTCCCATCAGTCCAGGCAGCGTGTATGTGTGTGGTCAACACTTTAACGCAGTCTCTCCGAGAGACAGGAAACACCAGACTGTGGGCCGCGCTAAATTGACACATGAGCCACTAAAAAGAAATGCAGAGAACAATGGCAGAGCCAGCAGGCATGGGTACCCCCCCCCAGCACCAGCCCCTATGCACCCCCAGCCCTCACCCCCTCACCCCCTAGCCCTTAATCCCCTTCCATGGTAATCGCACCAGGGGGACCTCACTCTCCCTCCGCCTTTAGGAGGGGCGCTCCATCAATATGAAAGGGAGGAGGAAGGAAGTTTAGAAATAATGTCTGATTGAATGACAGAGTAATAGGTCGGAGATACTTAATTAGTGAATGTTGTCTTAATCTAATGGTATTGGGAGCCTGGCAGTGGGATGGGGGTGGGGAGGGAGGAGGCAGGAGGACTGGGGGGTCTCTGTCTCACCTCAGTGTCTTAGCTCATCCATTGTGTGACTGGGTAATGTCGTTATACCTCCCATGTGATGGATTGGCTGTCAGAGTGGGTTCAGGACACTAGTCCATTTGGACACATACAGAAAGTACAGGAGGGCTCTGACACCCGCTTGGGTGGAAATCTAAGATGGTCAGTGTGTGTGTGTGACTGCGTGTGTGACTCTATCCTTACAAGCTATTATGGTAGCTTTATTTAGCTATCATTTAGTGTTATTATAGCTTTTGATACCTTAGAAAGCACCCTAACTTTAGAAAGGTTGGACTTTCTCGGTTTCCCTCCTTGTCCATTTAGCTGACTCCAGCTCGAATGGTTTTCCCAGACTAAAGCAGAAGTGAAGACCACCTGCAGCCCTGCATTGACACAAAGTCAGAAAGGCACAAGCAGAGAACCTCAAGACATCGACCTCAGACTGACCATCACAGGCGTGCACGTGCGACCTTTACACCCGCCGCGAGCGTGCACGTAACCCTTGGCTGAGTAGAAAAAAGAAGCCCTTAGCAAACAACTTATGTTTCAAAATAGGATCTGCTGATGCCGGCACAGCCTTTCTTGGGCCCTGTGAAAAGCTTTTAAACCAGAGGGACAATTGCAACAAAGATACATTTCGCTCTTGGGAACATTCTCTCCCTGAAGGGGTCAATCATACACTTTCATTCAATGCATTCTTTCCTCTTCTCCCCCCCCCCCCTTCCCCCCTTTTCTCTTTTTTCGAGTTGCTTGAGAAAACAAAGACGAAAGAGGCAGTGGAAAGAGGTGAGGGAGGAAAGAAAGAGAGAGACGCAGACGGAGAGAGGGAGAAGAAGAAGAAAGAAGAAAAACGCCGAGCTTTCTTAACTGCCACCAGTTAGGCTTGACAGGTAGCTTTCATCATTGTGGGCCGCGTCAGTCAGGATGATTTATGGCGCGCGTGGGGAAGAGTGGGAGAGCTCCCTGTTTGAGAAATATGACTACTATCTGCTAATTTGTTTAGCATTGATCCACTTAGAGAGAGAGGATAGGGGTGTGGGGTTGATCTAGGGGCCACGAGGGAGTGGCAGTGCTGCTATGACAGGTCCATCCATCCTCCATGCCCCAGCAGCACCACTCAAACCCCAGTGTGAAGCAACGGCGGCCCCTCCTTGGAGCTGGAATGGACCCTTGATTGACATCCTTTGAGTCAGGCTGGTGGGGGACCGGACAGGGTGTGTGTGTGTGTCCTACCTCTGCTACCTCATAGCCAGCTGGGGTCCTCTTCTGCCAATCACTCCAACAATTACCTCCAGGGGGGGTCATACAAACTCCCACATCCTTTCTCTCACTCCCCACACCTAACTCTAACTCTACCCCCACCCACGTGCACACACACACACACACACACACCCTTTAACCATGAGCCAGACAAAGCATCACCTTCTCTTCCTGTTGCATTGTCAGATCTTAAGTCATTATCTGAAAATGACACTGCCTCTATTGAAGACACAGCACCTGTGAGTGGTGTGTGTCTCTACGTGTGTGTGTGTGTGTGTGTGTGTGTGTGTGTGTGTGAGAGAGAGAGAGACAGAGAGAAAGAGTGTTTCAGAGTTACAGATAATATATGAGGTGTCACAGATAGATAGATGTAATGCTGTGAGTACAGAGGGAGGTGTGTGTGTGGCGGGTAAGTCATCTACTGCATTTGAAACCCAAGCTTGTGCAGACTTCAGTTGTGATTAGCCCAAACTGTGTTTCTCTCGTTTGAGCTAGGTCTGTCTCCAGCCCAGGAGAGCCCTGGGCTGCCTGCTATACTACTCCTACCCAGTACACACACACGCACACACACTGACACACACACTGTGTAATTGTCTCTTTCCCTTGGTAGGGAACTCTCTAATGGGATTAGGTGACACCAGTGCGGTGGGCTTGAATTGTTCAGTGAACCGTTACAGAAGCTGCTACAAATCATTCCCAACCACCAGCTTTCCTCCGCTCAGACATGGACTCACTGGGGACCACAGGCAGGTTAGAAAGGAACAACAAAGGACGTGTAGGACGTGTAGGACTTGAGCATTAAGATTCAGCCTCTAAATCTGACATTCAGCTCCTCCCACCACCACCAGCAGCACCACCTCAATGACAGTAAGCATCTAACTTTTTTATCTCTCTATCTGGGGAAGACAGACAAGCAGACAGACAGACGAAAGTCAGCTCACTTTTGATTGGCTGCCAGCGTTTCCATAGACGACCACAGATAGAAAAACACGACACGAGTTCAAGAACAAACCCTCCCTCCTTCGTCAGGCTTCACTTGGAAACACAAGCCTCAGACTCACGGCTCACCTTCACGCTTTAATCGCACTAATTACAAGTCATTACACAACGTATCCACACCTCCTCAGGGTTCTTCAGCTCATTCAGAAGATTCCACCCTGAAGAGAGAGTTCACTTCTTGTCTTCTGGTTTCCCATGAACAGGCATATTTCATGTATGTATAAGTGTATATATTTCATATTCCTACTGGACACAAACAGCACTTGAAAACTGCTTGAAAACACTTCATGAAACGCAAACTTGACGTACAATTTAAAAGTTTGGTGCCACAAACCGATTTCAGCGCCATCGTAGGTTTAAATGTTCAAGAAACAGTTGAGACCCTGCCAATCACACAACAACACACACAAACACACACCTTGGATCCTATTAAAAGCACTTAAATATCAACTGATAAAAATTCAAATGGGCCACCTTAATTCCCCTTAACTAAGGAATCCGTGGCTTCTGACTTATCAGCAGCTTAAAGCACCAATGGTCCTGCTGTTGTTGTGTCTGCTCCACAGCAGCACAGCAGTCCTGACTCAGCACACACACGGAGCTGTGTGTGTGTGTGTGTGTGTGTGTGTGTGTGTGTGTGTGAGGGGGGGTGATAAAGATGTTTATACAACAAACCATCAATTAGCAACGAGTGACAAATTGCTAATTTTCATGATTAACCATCACTAGGGGCTCCAATAGTTTGGATTAGTCCTGTTTGCGAGTTTGTGTTTGTGTCAGAGAATGAATCAGGGTGTTGTCCTTGTCTTTAGTTTTTCTTATTTTGCTGTGTCTGTGTCTTGATGGACACAGGGACACGGAGACAGACACTGTCCCTCATGGCAGAGGGACCGGGGACAGATGTCCATGAAGGTTAAATGTGTGCATGACACATTCTACACTCCTCTTCCCTGAATCATACCTGGAATACTTCCCTGGCACTCCTGGAGCTATTGTTTAGCAACCAAATATTTGAGCGCTTAGGTCATGTTTATGGTAAAACAAGAAAGAAAGTAATTTCTTTGTTTGTTGAATCCATCACAGACACAATCAGGTCGGATAATGTGCTGTTGTGGCTTTGCCATAACAAGAAGAAATATGTGAGGGAGTCCTTTTTCAAGAGTAAAGCTCTTTTGGGAAAGTTGAGATTTGTTCATACCTGTTCCTCTTGCAGAAGACACATACTTCCTGTATGAGATTGATTTTGAACGCATATTGTAGACACACAAAAGCATGTTGTAACATTTATGAAATGTTATTTGAGAGCAAGTATGTAGTTTAGAGTATTGAAACAAACTTATCTGAAGTGGAAAATCTTGGGATGGTTTGCATTACAGACAGTTTGTTCCTCATTTGTTCACTTACTGCTGATCAAGTAGGAAACAACTAGATGAAACTAGCATGTATTTCTGCTAGCAACACTGTTAGGAATGATGGTTGATTATGGAGAGATGTGGAGAATGTTCCTTCTCCTGATGATGGTGTGCTCCTATCAGCACCTCTTTCTGGCAATACGCAATTAAGATAGGGGCCAGAGGTCAGGCTGGATTTAAACCAGGGTCTTAATGGTCACTAAACAAACCTTCCCAAACCCCAGATTAGTGGAAGGAAACCCCACTGATGACGGATTTGTCTCCTCCTTCTGTGAGTGTGTGAGTGTGTGGTGTGTGTGTGTGTGCTAGCAATGTGTTCATGTGTGTTAGCAATGTTAATAACATGCCATGCACACCAAGATGAAAGGCTATAATTTGATCGTTTTAAGAACAGAGTGCACTATGAGTTCACTTCTCTCGATCCTGCTTTTTAAAGCTCCCCTTGGTAAGGTTTCTTGTTTATGGTTTGAATGTAGTTATGATGTGTATTTATGGATTTTTGATTCAAGTGCCTCCTAGGCTTTAGTTTTCCGCTTTTACCTTGTATGTAGAAAACATTTTTTAAAGTTGTCGTTTTAGTGCACACTCTGGGAGGTTGAAAAAGTCACTTTATAAGGATTGGGTGGTTTTCAGATATTCTATATTAATGCATCAACATAAATCTTTTTTAATACCTGACAGAACGGACTTAATACCTGACATGTTTTGCCAGGGTTGGGGCTGGGATTGAGGCTGCGGTTGAGGCTAGAGCTGGGACTGGGGCTGGGGTTGTTTGGAGGCTGAGGCTGTGGCTGTGGGCCCCAGATCATTAAGTGTGTGACAGGTCAAGGCCTCACGCAGGGCTCCCTAATAAGAAGGCCCCCCTGAGTTGGACAGACCGTGGAGAGAGAGAAAGTCCGCCTGTCAATTACAATCCCCTTCTGCTGTTCCGCACCACTAACTTCCTCTGTTAATATAGAGAACAGGCAGCGTAACCGTAGTAACATGTTCTGAAGCCCGCTCAGGGCCCAGCTGGGGTCCACGGATGCAGGGGAGGGAGTGGGGGCTGGGGGGCTGGGGGAAGGGAGGGTAGAGGGTGGGGGGCAACAAGTCTAAGAATCTAATGTCCAAGGTGAGGCTGTACATGTTGGCCTTCGTTGTGGATGTGGGTATGGAGGTTTGGGAGATGTCAATAGGTCTAGACCAGGTCTGAGACTGGGGACAGTGTAGGACGAGGCTGGATGGGCTGGGAGGACTGAGAGGCCCGGGGGGGTAGGGGATGAGAGTGGAAGTCCTTTTGTCCATAAATCCCACCCAAACTAAGTGTAAAAAAAGACTTCAAACAGATTAGAACCCCAATTATAAGTATGTGTGCATTTTCAGTATTTCAACGGCTTAAAAGTTAGGTAAATGTATACTGTCTGCACCCCAGTCAGACAAAAAAGATTAGCAAAAGCCATGGGTCTTTGAAACACAAGCTCAGATCACTGAGGTATTCTTGCTAAATCTTTAAGGTAAATCTTTAAGTTAAGTAGGTTGTCTAAAATAGTGGTATTTAGTCAGGCTATTATCTCTAAGACAACAAGCCAGGAGGCTAAGCTTGGAGAGATCTCAACTCTCAGTGATCTTTGTCAACACAGAGGCGGCTAGAAGTGTAGAACTGCTGGAGTCCAGATTTCCCTCCTGCCAGGCCAGTTGGACTGGGTTCTTCTCTGTCGCAAAGAGGCTCCATCCAATCAGGAGCCGGCCATGCCCTCATATTTATTCCACATTAGCCTTGATCATGATCCACCCATTACCTCATACTTAATTTAAACAGATGAGCAGTTATCTTGTCTCCTGTTTGTCTGAATCTTCCCCCCCGGCGGCTCTGATCGTTAATAATGAAAGACAGAAAAAAACAGAACGTTCACGAGACGAGTTCACCACCAAGGAGGGGTAGACAGACAGAAATGTTTGTTTAACCCAAGTGATTTGTTTCTGCAACCCTAGCAGAACTTGAAATAAGACTTAGCTAAAGCGTGTGCTTGATTTAGGAGCAATCTCAAGGATAGGGTCCTTGTGTTGTCATATCTAGGGCCACGTCCAGGGAACACAGCAAATGTGAACACTTTTAAGGAAGGAAGTAACGTTATACCTGCTGGGTTTGTAGGCCTGAGGGTTGCCAGGTTTTGGGTGTAGTGGCCTCTAGTGGAAGCTGTTAACCCCCAGTAAGGTACACTTTCTTTTCTCCTCCTTCATGTCACTCCATCTTCAATAATCTCCTTTTTGTTGTTGTTTTGTCTCCTAAAACACAAGGCAAGAAAGAGAGAGTTGCAAGAGAGGAAGAAAGGATGTATCTCGAGAGCTCTCAAATGGGCGGAGGATTTGACTGTCAACTGGACAACCCCCATCACGGAATCCCCCCTGCCCCCCCCAAACCCCGACCCTTAATACACACACACATCCACACACCCCACTGGTCTCGCCCATCCACGCCTCCCAGATTTGGTTCAGTAATGGGGATGGCAGAGGGAGGAGGGACAGGGGGCAGGGGCGCTGCTGTCTGAGCTGATACAGTAGGTTGCACCCTTATCGCTTCTCACCATGCCATAGAAGCGCCGAGCAGCAATAAAGCGGAGCAAATCCTTAGAGGGGCATCGGAAAATCATATCAAAGGTTTTTAATTTGAATGCTCCCTGGATGAGTTTACGAAAGTGTGTGTGTGTGTGTGTATGAAGTGCCTCTGATCAGTTGTGTTACAGTATAATCCAGCTCAGACTCACCGTAATTAGATCTATGTGAAGCCCTGGGTCCCCACATCTACACACACACACACACACACACACACACACACACGTACACACACACACACACACACACACACCACACCAGACCTGTCTCAAGGTCAGCAACAGGTTAGGATTTGAGGATAAAGAGATTCAGCATGCCATTTAAAAGGTTTCCTTGTCTCCCAAATTTGAATTGGGACTAATCGGCTTATTCATGTTTGGACTTGGGGCTGCCTGAGGATCTGCAGCTGTCTGATGCCTGGCAGAAATACCATGTGTCTGGAGAAGAGCTGGCATTACAGTGCTTTGTTCCTCTGAAGTTCAGCACGTCCATCAGGTCACCAAGAGGAGAAGTTACACAACTCACCCCCGTCCCTGTGGCAGGTGTTGTCACCCACCATTCTGGCCCGTGGGTGATTCAGGCATCCGGGGCTGATTAGACCATGTCCTGGCACAGTCATTAGTCCACAGTGGAGACACTCATCTTCATGGGCAGACACGGTGCTGCTAATTGCCTCAATTTGGAGGACAGCCTGAAACAGCTCTACGGTGCAGAAGGGCACAAACAAGGTCAATTGTCCTGCCTCCTGAAAAGTTAACAAATTTCTGATGTGTTATGATTGACTAAATAGACATTAATGAACCAGGAACGGTCATTATTTCCTAATTCGGAGAGGATTCTCTCACCAGACAGGCTTCATTCTTCTCCGCCCCGCCATCAACATTTAAGAATCAGATCATTTTAACTTTCGTTGTTCGCATGTTACCTATAGTACAATCATCAGGGGAGTGACTTCATACGAATGCTTTCGATAACACTCGGACTGTCTCAGATGAATGACCTTCCGGAAAGTAATGACCTGTAAAAATGCAACGCCATGGAACTTATGGAAGACAACAATTAGTGTAAAGTGGAGGAAGAGAGAGAGAGAGAGAGAGAGAGAGAGAGAGAGAGAGAGAGAGAGAGAGAGAGGAAGGACAGTGTGTGTGAAAGAGCAGGCAGGCCTGCGGGTGGGGCTGGTGGTGTGAATAGGTTTGACAGAAGGAGGCTGTGTCTGCTGAGGACACACCAGTGGTGGCACGTTTAACCGTAGAACCTGCTAGCCAATCACCTTCCCCCTATTTGGCCTGTCACCCCACATCAGTGGGGTCAAGGGGCGCCACACAGTTAATGAGGCTTCGCTTCCAACGCACCCTTCAACTCCCACAAGCCCCGGCTTCAAGTTGGTTGCACAGGGGGGAAAAAACTCCAAGCAATCAAACTAACAATCCTCTGCTTCTTTCTACCTCCAAATGTTTTCGTTCTACACAGCCTGATTTACTTAAAAAAAACTTTTTGGAGGTTCTGCAAAAATAATATCAGTTTTGTTAGACAAATAAGTCCACAATTTCCCCCGTTGTAACTGTTCACCCTTGTAATCAGATCATGCTTGATGAAGAGTCAGAAACAAAGCCATGCAAATTCTAATTAAATCTGCAGCGTTGGTACAGGACTGTTTGATCGCTAAGGCCTTTTCATGCACCCTAATCACTCCTGACAGACCCTTCCAACAGATTCTGTGACAAACTTCTCAATTTTACTGGGGGATTTTTGAACTTTGCTTGCTCCTTCGGGTCTGTCAAACAATTCAAATCAATGACCCAATTGACCACTGGTCCCCTTGTTGATAACCTCAATGAGCTCTATGTGCCATTCTTTGTTTGGGACGAAAGGCCGATAGCATTTTCTGGTAATTAAATGTCAGTTTCGCGCTCAATACAAACACTGGATGGCTGGTTCACATCAAAACCCCCGGAGCATAGTGAAGGGGCGGTGGTGGTGGGGGTGGTGGTGGTGGGGGGGGAGGTATGCAGGTGCAGAGGGGGTGGGAAGGGGGAGTTAGGAGGCATGACAGGGGACTTTCCCACATTCTGACACAGAACTCATTAGGTCACCATAATAAGGAAGCAGTTTTTGTTTTTATTAAAAATCTCATTCATTCGCCCAAACAATGACAGACCACTGACCTCATTGGTACCCCTAGCTTCTCCCTTGTTATCTGAATATCCCATGTAGAATGGAACGTCTAATTGCAGCTCGGCTCCTGGTGGCTTGGGTTGCTCAGCTGCGACCGTCTTTCGCCCCTGGCAAGTGTAAAGGGAGCTAAAGGGACTTGGCCTGCCCTCACGGCGTCACATGTTGTTGGGGGAACCAAGAGCCGGCATGAACCAGAACATTCCGTCTTCTTGCAAGGATGTTTTGTTTCCCCCCCAATCCCCCTTCCCCACCCCACCCCCCCCCCATACACTTTTTAGTGAGTTCTCTGTTCTGCAAGCATTCTATGCGTGCTAGATGTTTACATACGGTGTGTGTAGTTTGTGGATGTGTGTGTGTGCACGCGGGTTGGTGAGGCGGAAAGGATTAAGTAGGGGAACGACACGGGGGGAGGTTAGTGCCCCCTTTCCACCTCACTCAGGGTGACAGTGAGCAGAGGATATGCAGGACATTAAAGCCTTCTTGGTTGCTAGGCCTAAGTGCTGCTAGACCTCGCTCCTAAACGGTCACTCTCCTTCTCCCCCTCTCCTCTCCCCCAGTGGTGTCCACTGTGCCACTATCTGCCCAGCATCTCGCTAATGTTCATGTAATGGAGATAACACGTTTCCCAGACAACGGGAACTCACACACAAACAGAGAGCCCTTCTCCCTCACGGTGTGTTAGCGTCAGAGCCGACACAGATAGACCACGGTGTCAACAACTGCTTTGACAGCGGTGTAATGTTTCCTTCAGTCATACGTCACCGCCAGATCCGTGTCACAGTGTATCACCTTCCGCTGTTAAAACACGTCCATGTCGGAGGAGACGTAACGAAACATTGAACAGATAACGCCAATGCGCTTGTGCAGCCATGTTGAAACCGCAGCTGTAAGCAGCAGAGAGAAACAGAATGTTAGTCTCCCAACGATTATTACATCAGGTTCTGTAGTTTATCAGCATTTTATCAGTCCGCTGAATCGAGAGTCACTGCAAGAATAATGAATGGATCAAAGACAAGGAAACTGTCTGCTGTCTCTCCGTGTCGCGTAGATCACAGGATTAGAGTCTAATTACAGATTAGATTAGGGGATAGAAGAAGAATAACAGAAGAAAATAGTGTTATTACAAAATATGGAAATCACAGATGAAACAGTTGTCATGTACCGGCCAGGTGCAGCCAACAGCGGCTCCAGCCAGGAGCCTGCACCCCTGACCCCTGCACCCCTGGCCCCGGACTCTAAACGGCTGCCAAGACACCGTGAGAACACAATCCGTTCTTTGGTAATCAAAGCAAATTTGCACGTAAGCACGCAATACTAGGAAAATGACAATGAATACTGATATTGGATTCGAATAACGTATCACTGATTGTAATCAGATCGTGCTTGACGAGGAGTGTTCGCACAGGGTGGAATCACACTATGCCAACCTCTTCATCGGCAAAGAGGGAGTATTAGCTCTTTAACTGTGAATGCAGGAGGAAAACAATCCATCTTCCCCAGAATTTTTTGGGGTGGTGGGGGGGGGGGGGGGACTGGGGGGTGGTCTTTATACCTTTCGATCATCATCGCCATATTACATTTATTCATTTAGCAGATGCTCTTATCCAGAACGCCTTACAGCAAGTACAGGGACATTCTCCCTGAGGCAAGTAGGGTGAAGTGCCTTGCCCAAAGACACAATGTCATTTCGCACAGCCGGGAATCAAACCGACAACATTCTAACATACTAGCCCAATTCATTAACCACTCAGCCCAGTATATTGCTAATATATCAGCAGCTTTCCTCTAGCAGCCTGCTGCCCTCCATTTCACATCCAGACTAAATGACTAAACATCTACATGTCAACAGTCCAGCTTTGAGCAGAGACCCTCCTGCCTTATCCCGGTACTCTCAAACTGTCAGTCTGCCTTCTGAGAAGCCGAAGATTGAAAGGCCAATCCTCTAACTCCAGACCGACAACAATGAAGCCACCTACTGCGTGGAGACCACACACATACCCACAAGAACACACACACACACATACACACATACTACACACAGCAGACATACTGGAGTTTAAGTATTATTGAGGTTTAGTATGACATAGTTTTTCAGGCGCACTGACACAAATGGGCTCAGTATGAGTGACGCATCAAAAGGTATTCTTAAATCAGCCAGGTGACGGTGGAAAAGCAAAACCTAGCAACTGAGTAGCAGTAATGTCACGGTTTGATTTAATGCAGATTGTGGTGGATTTTTTTTGCTGGGATCACAGTTCTACACTCCCTAGAACTTTCCTTTCCGAAAAGTTCCAAGATGAGGCATGTGCTTGGAAGTTATGAGTATAGCTCCCCCTAGTGCTCTTACGCATACACTACAGCCAAGGTGTCTAAAAATAAAGGGTGGCATAAATCGGTGAAATATTGCTTTAAGTTATTTGAATTGTGTAAAGGTAGTGTTAAGAGGACATGAAGATAAGACTAAACATGTTGTTTTCACTTTTTTATTTACACATGTAACTAGTGTCCATATATACGAAAGAGAGGATTATTATTTTTTATTTTTTTTACATGTTATGTACAGAAACCAGTAAGGCATAAGAAAACTGTACAATTGAAAAGAGAAAAACAAAATCTACATTAATCATTTACACAGAGATAAAATACAACCAAGAGTGCTGAAAGAACTTAAATAACATCCATTAGACCATTTTATTGTGGAAGAAATAAAATAAGCCTTATTAGATGTACATAGCCATTAAATGAACAGCAAGATAATTGCATTTACAATTTCTTCCCCCTCCCCTCACCTCCCCTGACCTCCCCTCACCTACCCTGCCTAAAAATTGAAAGCAAAGCATTGCGCCGTCATGAAGGCAGGATAATACCATCAAAGCATGGCTGACTACCGAAGCCACTAAACTCAATACAAAGCAGCTGTTCAAACATGTTTCTTTTCAAAACACTGAAAAACCTCATACGCCCAGCAAGACAGATAACTATTGCACTTTTATATAAAAATATCCTCCCGCTTGCATCTGGTCCTCCGATGTGGGTGTGTGATGTACACTGCAGCTAGAGCATGATTAGAAAGAGCACGCAGATCTCCTCTTTACATGTTCCACAACGCTGTAACTTGGAGTGTTGCTATGGAGGTCCAGTGGGATTGTTGTTGGCGAGGAGCATACAGAATGAGCATCGCACATGACTACGCAGATACACCACACAAACACACAAACACGTCTTTAAATGAAGGGCCGGGCCCCGAAGATCCCAGCACCGACATCACACAGTCAACGCTAAACGGATCTCATGTGAGGAACCGGTCAGCCACAAGTTCATATTTACAAATACAAACACTTACGTCATGGAGGAATTTGGTATGATCATCCAGAAATAGAAAAGGAGTCTGTTTCACAGCATCACCTCAGACCAGGCTGCACTGTAGAGTCAGACACTTGGGGAATCCCACTTAAGGCCTGCTGCTCATACGCTGGGGTGTGTGTGAGTGTGTGTGTGTGTGTGTTCAAACAGAGGTAGGGGTGAAGATGCAGGTAAAGTTCACATGTGTAGCATGAGCTAACCAAAGGAGTGTTGAGGTAAACCTTGATGCTGAGTGACTGTGTGCTACGCCACTCATGTTAACAATGAAGACTTCCCCTTTTGGGACTGAGGCGCGTCTAAAACAGTCAACTTCATTATTCATGTTCATTATTCATGTTCATATTCTCAGACACAAACTGCAGTAATACCTGCTTTTCATGAATTTTGTGCCTTTCATTGGCAAGCAAACCATCTGTCTCCAGCTTTTGAATGGAAATAATAGTTGTTGTTGTTACCATCTCACAGATTTAGAGAACCAGCGTTGAGCTAGTACAAGTCCATATATTCAATGGTGAATCTGGGGAGTATCACCGTACATCATTTGGCTAGTGTTAGCCTGAGATAGCCTTACTTTGATAAAGGACTATCTGTATCATAATGCCCAGGTAGCATTAGCATGATACCAGACCATCGTTAGCTTGGTTCTGGGATATCATTATCCTGGGTGAGTGTTAGCTTAGCACGAGGCTAGCCTTACCTTGGTACTTGGCTACCTCTAGCTTGAAGCTGGCGTAGCATTATCTTAAAGGTGGATTAGCACTAGCTTCTCAACGCAGGACTGTTGTTCTTGTCCACTTCCTTATGGCCGTCCTTCATCAATGCAGAGAAGACCTGAGGTAAATAAACACCAAATATGAAATGCCAACACTTGTGACGTGCTATCTGAGATAAATTCAAGTCTCCACCTAACGCGTGTCCAGGTGTGCCCAGGTGTGCCCAGATGTACCTAGGTGTGCCCAGGTGTACCCAGGTGTGCCCAAGATGTACCCAGGTGTGCCCAAGTATGTCCAGGTGTACCCAGGTGTCCCCAGGTGTGCCCAAGATGTACCCAGGTATGTCCAGGTGTGCCCAGGTGTGCCCAAGATGTGCCCAGGTATGTCCAGGTGTGCCCAGGTGTGCCCAAGATGTACCCAGGTGTGCCCAGGTATGTCCAGGTGTGCCCAGGTGTGCCCAAGATGTACCCAGGTGTGTCCAGGTGTGCCCAGGTATGTCCAGGTGTGCCCAAGATGTACCCAGGTGTGCCCAGGTATGTCCAGGTGTGCCCAGGTGTGCCCAGGTATGTCCAGGTGTACCCAGGTGTGCCCAGGTGTGCCCAGGTGTACCCAGGTGTGCCCAAGATGTACCCAGGTGTGTCCACATGTCTGTTTCCACTTACCTGGCCCCACCTGCGGTTGTTACTGAGCATGTGCGTGGTGGCCATGCAGGAGAAGAGTGCGTGTGCGGCCATGTCCTCGGGGAGCCTGGTGAGGAACTGGGCCATGTGGATGAAGTCCATCTGCTGCAGGACGTCCTGGTACAGACGCAGGATGCCCAGGCCGGTCCGGAACAGGCTCTCCTCGCCGTCGCGGCAGAACACGTCCCACACCCGGCACGCCACGTCCAGCGGGAGAGACTTACTGTACAGGGTGAAGATCCTGTGGAGGAAGGAGGGAAGAGAACCACAGACGAAGAAATGGATGAGGGGAGGAAGAGGAGGAGGGATGAGGAGAGGAGGGATGAGGAGAGGAGAGGAGCAAGGGAGTAAGAGGAGGAGGGATGAGGAGAGGAGGGATGAGGAGAGGAGCAAGGGAGTAAGAGGAGGAGGGATGAGAAGAGGAGGGATGAGGAGAGGAGCAAGGGAGGAAGAGGAGGAGGGATGAGGAGAGGAGCAAGGGAGGAAGAGGAGGAGGGATGAGGAGAGAAGGAGTGGTAAGGGGAGGAAGAGGAGGAGGGATGAGGGGAGGAGAAGTGACGAGAGAAGAAAAATAAACATAGAGAGGAAGGAGGGTTTGTATTACTGACTATCGTATTAAAAGGATCTGGTGTTGTTGACAAATCATGAACCTCCCAGGCTCTCAATGTTCACTGCACAGAAGATACAGGAGCTGACATCATGACTCACCAGTCTATTAGGTAGAGGTCAGGGGTCAAGTTGTTGGTCTGAAAGTGACTGAAGAGGCGGGGGAGGTTCTCCTCAAAGAACACCTCGAAAGCAGCAAAGTATTTCAACATCTGAGGAACAAGAGAACAAGGTCATGGGATTATTGGTATGTAGTCAATGAATCACGTAAACTTGACATCTTAAGTTATCTTGCTCGTGTATGAACTTGAAGTTGAAGTAGAGTATTGAGTGTGCGATTATGAGTGTGTGTGTGTGTGTGTGTGTGTGTGTGTGTGTGTATGTTCTTGTATGCATGCTAGTACCAGGTCATGGTCTACTCTAAAGAAGGTCATCTGACAGGGTTTGTTGAGAAGGTTAGCAAAGGTGATGAAGGCATCAGCCTCCTCCAGATTCAGGATCAACACTGCAGCGATGAAGGACATCCCCTGGACCTGAGACACACAGCCAACACTGATCTCAGACCAGGCCCAAACCAACACGGCCTTCACTACACCCACAGTCAGCTGGGAATTCAAACTTGTCCTGTTTACTTCATGCCTCCTGGGTGCGTTAGATTTGAACATCTTCAGTCAGTTCTTTGTCTGCTGTACTGTGAGCAGGCTATGCACAGAAAGAACTTCCTGTATTGGGAATTGAGTTGGTTTTAAACTCACATATCCGATATCTGGTCTGTAGCAGGTATACGCGCCCAGAACGCTGTGGAGAAGGTCATGGTATGGACCCCCCTGAGGGAAGGAGAGAGAGGCACGAGAGAGGGATGGAGAGAAGAGATAAGGACGTCCACTTTCACACACAGAAGTCACACAGACGCAAGATGCAAAAAAAAAGCCTTTTCCAACCTTCTGGAAAATGAAGAGGGAGGGGAAGGTTCTGGAAATGTCCAGCTTGATCAGGTCCAGGCTGGACTCTCTGTCTGCCAGCGAAGCCCCGCAGTCTGACAACAAACAACATTCACCATGGGTCAGCTTGGCCAAATCTCCGCCACAGAAACGTATCCGACGACATGGTTGCCCCTGGCGACCTACCGTCGATCTCGTTCTCAGAGCTCGTCTCGCTGTAACTCCGCCACTTCTCCTTGGCTCTGGACAGGAAGATCTCGTACAACTCTGCCCACAGACAATATGGTGAGGTGTTAATCAACGCAGATCTGATGGAGTTCTGCTGTTAACAAGTCTATACGTGTGTGTGTGTGTGTGTGTGCAGTCACCTGGCGTGATGTTGAGCTCGTTGCCGATGGCCAGGCTCCACACTCGTCCTCTGACGCTGGGGGGGAGACCTTGCCACCACAGCTCTCTCACCCTTCTGGTGCTACGCCTGCAAGAGAGGGAGGGAGGGAGGGGGACAGATGGAGGGAGGGGGACAGAGAGAGGAGCGGGGAAACAGAGGAAGGGGTTAGGTGAGTTGAGTATTTAAGTGTTTGTATTGTGCGTCTGTGTGTTCATGCGTGTGCGCTCCTGCGCGGGACTCACATGGTCTCCCAGTGAGGCAGGATGTCGTTGTTCCAGATGACCATGGCACTGGCGATGCTCTCCTCCTGTCGGATCCTCTCCTTCATCTGACGCTTCTTCCTCTGCGCCTCCTTCAGCTCTGACACACCAACGGAGGGGAGTTAGTCTGTGTGTGTGTGTGTGTCTGCGCGCGGTGTGGAGTGTGTGTCTGCCCGGCCGTGGGGAGTGTGTGTCTGTGTGGCGTGGAGTGTGTGCGACAGGCACCTCTTCTCTTGGCTCCTGCCACCATCTCATCATACTCCTGTCTGTGTCTCTGGGCCTCCTCTTCAGACTTGGCCGGGAGGTTTCTACAAATGGGGACATTCAACAGTGCTGCATTATGGGAGGAGGAGTTTATATACATTGTAATGCAGCCAAGAAACGGTGGGCAGGGCAGCGGTGCACTCTGGACTGTGTGGTTGGCATGACTCACGCCGGCCTGTCCTCCAGTATGAGAGCGGTGGTGGAGAGGGGCTCAAACTCCAGGTTCTTCCTCCTCCCTGCAGTCAGGGGGCGCTGCTGGTCCTCCACTGGGAACTCCTGGATGGAAGTTAAACACGGTCAAATCCTAACATGACTGGACAGATTGAAGCGCGAGCCTTCCAACACATCTGTCCCTAAGTTTCCTCATGACACGTGTCGAGTTCTCCAGGAAACCCTGAGGAGGACCTGAAGGGGCCTCAGTCTCCGGGCCTAAATGAGGACCGGCTGACTGGCCTGATGCAGATCACATGGAGCTATGCGCTTAACTAACATGCCCTGCCCAGACCAGCCACACTCCCTCTCTACACGGCAGGGAAGCCTATCAGGCGCTCACACAACAGGGTGTGTGTGTGTGTGTGTGTGTGGAGTAAGGGGGTGTACACACGTGTGTCCGTAGGCTGTAATGAAAAGCTCATTCAGTCATCGCGGTGAGCCGCGAGCCAACAGTGATCTTTCACAGGGTTCGTCTGAATAAATAATGACCTGTGTTGTACGGCCTGCTCAACCCCGCCCCCCCCTGCCAGTATTCAATCCCTGGTCTTTCAACATTTAGAATAGATGTTGCAGTGTTAGTAAGGTGCTCGACCATGCTTGTAAGATGCAGTTAGTGAAAGCAGACACACAGTCAGATGGGTGGCAGTCAGGTGACCAGGGATGGGGGGGTGGGAAAGCCCTGTATTCAGACCTGAGCAGAGAAGAGACTTGTTGAAATTTTGGGGTTTAGCGTGACATAAATGACTTGAAGACACTACTGAAGCGCACCTCGCACAGATGGACAGGTATGACGGAGAGAAGGGGAGGGAGGAGGAGGTGGAGGAGGAGAAACAGTGCATCCATACCCCGGGAGGAGAGAGGCTGGGCTGGTCAGCCTCAGCATCTAGAGGCCTGTCGAGGCTGGCCTCCTGACGAACAGACAAACACACAAGCTCTGGTTGGTCAGAAATACTCGGATCCTCTGTGGACCAGGGCACACCATTACCAGCTGAGACTTAAACACTGCAGGGTGGGGGAGAGAGAGACACACCAGGCAGATGGAGAGATAGGACCGACAGAGAGAGAGGGGGGGGGGGGAGCGAGAGAGAGCAACAGAAAGAGAGAGAGGGAAAGACACACAGAGAGGGAGAGACAGGATGACAGAGAGAGAGAGAGAGAGAGAGAGAGAGAGAAGGGGGGGGGAGTGAGGGAGGATGGCAGATAAAGGATGAAAAATAGAGAATGGCAGATAGATATAGGTTGACAGGTCCAGACAGGACAGATAGAGGAAAAACAGAGACAGACAAACCGGCTGAGACAGAATGTGGTGCACAAGCTCTGAATGTCGCCTGTCCAAAGCATGGGCCAGAGCGCTCTCACACTGACACACAACAGCACACTGGTGGGCCTCCATAGTAGGTAGATGGAAGGGCCAGTGAGTGAGTGTGTGTGAGAATGAGAGAGGCTGTTTAATCGCTGGCAAAGACCAAGCAGCACCACAGAAAGAGGAAGTGGAGGGGGGGAAGGGAGAGGGGGGGCGGGGGTCTCCACAACATCCAGCTGGCTTCCCAGCTGCAGACTTCAAGGCTGGTGTGTGTGTGTGTGTGTGTGTGTGTGTGTGTGTGTGTGTGTGTGTGTGTGTGTGTGTGTGTGTGTGTGTGTGTGTGTGTGTGTGTGTGTGTGTGTGTGTGTGTCATTAGAACCAACCTGCTGTATGGCCGTGGAGTCTTTAGAAGCGTTGCTGTCTCGCAATGGGAGCTTTCCAAACAACCTCCACCCAGGTGCATTCTGGGATGGGGACTTGGACTCTTTGGGCTTCCTATAAAACAGGCTCCTGAGAGAGAGAGAAACAGAGAGACAGAGAGAGAGACAGAGACAGACAGAGAGAGAGAGAGAGACAGACAGAGAGACAGAGTGCAGGATGAAAAGGGAAGGAGACAGATTAAAAGGGGGAGTTAATTGGACATACACACATGTGCACCCACACACATCCATTCACACACACATACTTGTGGTTCCCAGGCTTAGATGTGGGTAGTCCTGGGAAATTCAGTGCAGATATGAGAGAAAATATTTGCATTGCTGACTGCTAGGAAAAGCCAATATGCGCTCCTGTGGTTGCTAAGCAGGGTGGTGGTGGGGGGGGGGGGGGTAGAGGGGGACAGCTACATGTCTCATCTCATCGTATGAAGCTCCAGTCCTGCCCTGAGCCATGGAGAAGCAGCCAAACCTGCGGTATGTCATGGAGAGAGGGATTAAGCCCCTCCTCCAAAACCATCAGACATGTTACTTTATAAGGAAGAGAGTGAAAGAGACCGAGGAGGGGAGAAAAAAGAGAGAATGAGAGAGAGAGAGCGAGAGAGCAAGATAGAAAGAAAGACAGAGAGAGAGAGAAAGAGAGAGAGAGATGATGTCCTTTGCAGTTGGAAGCTCTTGGCCAAGCTCCCCATAGAATCCATGACTGTAAGAGAATACTGCCGTTTTTTCCCCCCGAAGCGCCAGTAATAAAAACAAAGTCTGCAAACTCGCTCTGTTTTCCACAGCGACCGAGGTCTAGAACATGAGGTTCCAGCTAGGCAGATTCTGCGCTACACTACCGAATCAGATCCCACAAATCTAGTGATATGTGATGAATCAATTTGAACCAGGACAAGAGACTATCAACATGTCAGTCAGACTGTGTATTTCCTGGTCAGACCCACCTGCCTGTCAGAGTGAGGAGGACAACGCCATTAGCCTACAGACACACAGGCTAATCTAATACCCAGGCAGCATATCCAATACAATACATTCAGCCTGGCACCTGTTAAGCCACAGCAGCACAAAGGAGTCCTTTCTTGTTACCATCAAGTCTTCAGCTGGTCTGTATGTCTGGCAAACACCACATACTAGTAGAAGGGTGGATTTACATTTCGTCATTTTGTAGACGCTCTTATCCAGAGCGACTTACAGCAAGTACAAGGACATTCCCCCCGAAGCAAGTGCCTTGCCCGAGGACACAACGTCATGTTGGCATAGCCAGGGTTTGAACCAGGAACCTTCTGATTACTAGCCCAAGCTCAGACACCTGACTACGAAGGCCTAGTCAGCACCACTGGGGTAGTTAGGGAGGCCCAGACAGCACAGCCTAATGTGGTTTCGTGCATAAGGGAAGCCAACACAATGACGTGTGTTTTATAATCACAAAAGGAGTGCAGGTTTCATCTAACTGTCTTGCTTTGGTATTTTGCTTTACCTTGTGAAAAAATCAGCGATGCCAAACTTCTTTGACATCAATCTCTGGTCCTCCGGATTGGACACCATGATGGACTCGTCAGGCAATTTATCTGGGGCACTTTTACGACGGCTAACTTCATAAATGTTTCTGGGGTCGATGTAGCCCTCGGCTCCATAAAAGTCACCGTCCTCCGGGCTGAGAGGAGTATTATCACAGCTTAATGAAACCGCAATATTGGAGTTAGTCCTGAGACTGAGCGGCCTGGCTGGCACGCTGCGGTCACCGAGGTCCTCTCTCCCGCTGGACTCAGTGATCTGACTATCGCTGGTGTTGATAGAAAGAGTAGACGGGCACGGGGAATGGATGTTGGCACTTGATTCTATAGAAACATCGGGCTCCAAAGCACTTCCCACTTCCTCTGCGGACTGGCCTGCAGCTGGGTCAGCTTCCCTGGGGGATTCATGGCCCCAGAGTCCCCCGCTGTTGCTTTCACAAGACGTAGCAGAGGACCGGATGTTTTTGCACGGCAGATGTGATTCAGTCATGCCTTTGTCGGCTGGAAAGTCTGTAATGTTATGAGTGGAAGGCGATTCAAAGTCCCATGGTGCTGGCTTCTTTACTAGGTGTAAGCCACCGTTTGCCACTTTTATTTCCTTATCAGTTGAACTATGCCCGTGGCAACGTTGGCTAAACGACGCGTGTCTCGGACTAGAATAAGAAACGTCCACGTCTTCGTTATATTTTGACAGACAAACCGCTTCACCGTTGGGAACTTTCATGTTTATAACATTAGCACAAGTGCAATTCAGCTCATGTTGGCCCATGCATGAAAAGGCTGGTGAGAGAGAAGGGACAACTGCCTTTAGATCAGAACCCTCCTCCGGGTTATCAATACTGATATTCGGTGTCTCCCCGGCACAGTCCTCATCCTCTTCTGAGTCAGGATCCAGCGGCAGTAACATTCCGTTCCCTTCTTCTATTTTCTCTTCTCTACAGGAGAGGGTCTCCCTTCTTCCCCCTTCCACAGCGCTGGAGCCAGACTCCAGACCTACCATGACCTGAACCGATGAGTCAGGGAATCCATTCAGCCTAGGCTCGTTGCACAGGTCAGAAATGACACAGCTGTCTTTCAAGCGAGTGGGGAGACTGTCTGCAACCAAGTCCAGAATCACGGAGTTGCCGGCTCGAGCGAACTGCGACTGTTCCACGTCACAATCATTGTTGACATTCTTCCCATTGCTGGCAGCGCGCACGTGACCCTTCCCGACCTGACCCTCCGCAGCCGCGCGTGCCTTTCCTCTAATGTTGGGATCGATCTGCGACGAAACGAACGATTTGCCCGCATCTTCGTTCTCGTTGACATCGACTGTGAGAGCTAATACCGACTCTCCATATCCTTCTGTTTCCATAGCATTCAGTCCGCGAAGCTGCTTAGAGCTCCGCACGAGAAAACCTGCAGCAATCCCGGCTGAGCTCGGTGTCCCCGTGCTGCTCGTTGTTCTGTGAATGCTTTTGCATTTTAGTTTGAAGCTTTTAGGTATAACCCCTTACACAGACGCTAGACTACTGTCGTTAAACCAAATCTAGCTGTTGGTAAACATAATCTCGACCCCAATAAAAATTCCTGAAGTGCGTATCATTTCCTTTTAATCCTTCGTTATCTGACAGTGATAGTGTCCCCTGTTAGTAGGAGCCATTTTGGAATGCCCGCGATGACGTCATGTCTCTCCCTCTCTCTCTTAAAAAAGGAGGAAAGGTTGGACGTAAAGCGACCTCCTGTGGTGAAAAGACGTAATGCCATAGCAATATATATACTGTATATATATATATATATATTATTGCAAGACAAAACAACAACATACAAAAAACCCTCACAGGGGGAAAGAGAGCATACAAATCAACAAATGCATGCAAAACACAAAGAGAAAAAAAACTAAAACAAAGGGGGATTACTTAACATATACAAGGCAAAAGGCTATGTAAAATTGTTTTATCTAGGAACAGCACCCAAGGGGAAGTCAAAACATTAATTTCTGAGCTATATCAGTACACATCTTCCTGGCAAGTACAATAGATTTGAACCATTTTAATGATAAGAAAAACAATTTAAAGTCATTCAAAAACCAAACAAAATGCCATAGCAATATGTATACCGTTAAAATAAAAGAATCCTTTAAAATTGCAGTTTGAAACAGCAAGGTACAGTACATCACGCAGAGTAACAATTTAGAGTAACTATTAAAAAAAAACAAGATACAGGTACATCTATAAAATATGAAGATAAGGATGCGAAGGCACTGGTAGAAAATAGTCAAATAATCTATAAAATGAGAGTTAAGAGTGATGGCTACTGCCATGAATAAGTAATGACTGGCATACAGTCAAGTAATTACACGTAAAAATATTGCACGGAATATTGGATGTAACAATCCGTTGCAGCAGACTCCTTTCTCGTTCACAATGTTATATCATATCATTTATTACAAATGTTCTGTTGACTAAGCTAGAACATAGTATTTCTCGAAATTACCACAAGGCGTTGCAGTTCGCTTGAGGCCCGGTGGGTTCTGTCTGTTGAGTGAAACATTCATTGTATCAATCGTTGTGAAGAAATCAATGCTTTTTATTTTCTTGACAATGTCTTTCTTCGGTCTTTCTTTTTTTTTCAACACATTTTTTAAGGAAATTTCACCCCTAAAAAAAACAGACAAACGTAAACTGTAATGATTTCCCTTATGCATATAGGTCCTCGTTAGGTTGAGGCCTAATCACCTAGAAGCCTATCGTGCCTCATATCTCATAAAATTATCTAATGCCACCTCCATGTCCATGCCATGTCCGTCTGGTCTAAAATCGTGGAGAATTCTTATATGCACCAAGGATCAAATCAAATCAACATTTATTTTTATAGCCCTTTTTACAAGCAATGTCACAGAGGGCTTCATATGGCCATAGAACTGCCCCTCAACCAACCTAAACCCTCAAGGAAGACAAGGAAAAACTCCCAGAAAAACTCAATAGGGAGAAAAAATGGAAGAAACCTTGGAAGGAACGATTCAGTGAGGGGATCCACTCCTCCAGGGACGCAGGATTTTTCAACATGATCTATCTGATCTACCGGCTTCAAGATGATGTATGTATATTCGTCTGGACCATATGAGCAGACGCCCCCAGCTCCACAGACCAGAAGGACTTCTCACCTGAGTCATGACGTCACAGAGAGAGGCGAGAGACTGACTGACCAGCGGCGGGAGTTTCTTGGTGATCTGCAGCAGTGGCGCCAAGACGGATACTGAGGTTGAGAGCGTTTAACAAATGATTTAATGTTCATATGAAGAGGTTCTGCCTTCCAAAGGGAGGGAAAAAACGAAACAAATGGAAAACTACACTTCAAATAGAACGGAAGTTCTGTCGGAGGGTTCTGATGAAGAGAACCCTGGAGACAATGGGGTGCGCGTGCTTATTGGGTGCGTCTTATTCCTGCTCATCGTCTCCACATTGCTGGGGAACACGCTCGTGTGTGCCGCTGTGGTTAAATTCAGACACCTGCGCTCCAAGGTAACCAACTTTTTCGTAATTTCTCTGGCGGTGTCTGATCTCTTCGTGGCCGTCTTGGTGATGCCCTGGGAGGCTGTTTCAGAGGTGACAGGGACCTGGCTGTTCGGGAGGTTCTGTGGCATCTGGATAGCTTTTGACATCATGTGTTCCACTGCCTCCATCCTGAACCTGTGCATCATCAGCGTGGACAGATACTGGGCCATAGCAAGTCCTTTTAAATATGAACGGAAGATGACACACAGAGTGGCTTTCATCATGATCGGTGTGGCCTGGACTCTGTCTGTCCTCATCTCTTTCATCCCAGTCCAGTTAAACTGGCACGTGTCCGAGGAGGAACCTTTGGCTGGGAACTTCAGCAACCACTCTGAGAACTGCAAAGCGAATCTGAGCAAGACGTACGCTATATCTTCCTCGTTGATCAGTTTCTACATACCAGTGGTGATCATGATCGCCACTTACACGAGGATCTATCGTATTGCGCAAACCCAGATCCGCAGGATCTCGTCCTTGGAGAGAGCCGTGGAACAAGCGCAGAACCACCACCACCCGAACGACTGCGCCCACGAGAACTCATTGAAAACGTCTTTTAAGAAGGAAACCAAAGTGTTGAAGACCCTCTCGATCATCATGGGGGTGTTCGTGTTCTGCTGGCTCCCGTTCTTCGTCCTGAACTGCATGGTTCCCTTCTGTGACCCCCCGTGCGTCAGCGAGACCACCTTCACCATCTTCGTCTGGTTCGGCTGGGCGAACTCTTCGCTCAACCCGGTGATTTATGCGTTCAACGCGGATTTCAGGAAGGCTTTTACGACAATTCTGGGCTGTAATAAGATCTGCTCCAGCACGACAGTGGAGACGGTGAACTTCAGTAACGAGTTAGTGTCCTATCACCACGACACCACCCTGCAGAAGGACGCAGGCCCTCTGGTGGCTGCGCATTATCCGCACGCTGCGCAGCACCCGCACGCTGTCTCCAACCCGGGAGAAGACGCCAACCAACCTTTCGATAAGGTCTCCCTCATCTCTAACACGTCCCGCCATCACAAGAACCTGCTTCTGCCCGCCATTGTCCAGTTTGAGTGTGATGGAGAGATCTCACTAGACACCATCACCCCCTTCACCTCTGCAGGGGTCATGGAGTGTGATGCACTCCTCTGCCAAATTCATGACTAGATCTAGAACAAGTTATCTAGATGTGATCTAGATTTGACACAATTGTCTTTAGAGGCTATCACACATGATTATGATACTCTTTGTATGATTTCACAATGAAGGGCATCACATGCAGTCCCTGTTTGACACCTCTGTTCCAATTACTGCTTCAATTTGAGTCTGCAATTGTCATTCTTATTAAGGAACATCTTTAACTTTTAGTGTGTGTTACAATACCAAGGAGGCATGAGAGGTCTATGTAAGGGTGCTTACGTGCTGCATCAGTGCATTCTCAGACTGGAAGCTCTTGGAACACACAGTAGAACAACAAGGTATCTACGTGATCTGTAGCTTTAATTCATACAAACGTTCAATTCCTCATACTGGGGATCGTTTATTCAAGCATAATTAATAACTAAGGATATCTGTTTTAACTGTTATCTGTAGACATTCAACAGGCAACTGAATGACAAATTGAGCTGAAATGCATCGAGACTTGTGAATAAATACAATTTTAGACAATAAAAATACATTCCAAACTATTGGTACCTGGTATTTAAAAAACGTTTGAATGCAGTGGTTTCTGAAAATGATTTGTCATCCTGGCATAAATTAGGTGCACTTGGTTATTATAGCTGTGGAGTGTGGATATGAAGAGAATATCATGGTAAATGTTTTAGACTTTTATATGTATTTCTTTTTCTATTTCACATCTGCTTATAAGAACAACAACTTTAAAAAGCAGCTAGTGTTCCCTAAATGACTGTGCTCCTTTCATCTACAAAGGCTCTGGGGTTGAAACACCATGAGAACACAGAGGAGGCTGAGGACAGAGTCTGTGCTGAACCTTACTGCAGGTCACACACACAGGTGTGACCAGCCACTCAGTCAGGTGTGCTGTCTACGTACCTGTGTGTGAAAAAGAAAGCAAAAACAACATTCTGGGACTTTCTACCACATAAAGCACCAAGTGTGGAAAGATTCATGTTTAATCCACTTTATCTCATTGTTTGGTGTTATTTCAGTCTGTTGACATGACATTATTCCTTCCCCTTCCCCTTTATTTGCCTTGCATCTCAGTGCAGTGGATGAGGTTTCTCTGACAGTAATTAGATCGAACGCCTTGCAGCTTGACATTTAATTAAAGATTTAGTGACTGACAAAATAAACACTGAAAAACTAATTCAGATCCTTATGGGTCTTAACATCTCACAATACGTTGTCAAAGATGTGTGTGAGATGCTACACTTTAACAGTTATGGAAATTAAATCCAGCAAACGCACACCAGGCAACACTGACATTTTTTAAGAACTTAAAGTAACTACTAGCAAGTTAGCACACAAAGTCATATTATTTTATGATTGACAGCATAGTATCAGACCATAATTATATATAATAATTTAATATACTATAATATGACTTAATGTTATAGTCTCGCAGATTTAAACCAATTCATCGAAAATTATAGGTATACAATTTGTCATAAATATGCCATAAATAACACAAGCCCTATAAAAATTTAGACATATCATTATGAACAAAGTGAAAACTATGGTAACCATCATCCTCTATTTCCGTAGTCTCCTACGCAAATGTTCTTCACTGATAAGCCTTTCCTCCTCTCAGCTTAGCTTTAAAGAATGATGTGAGCTAAACTAGAGTGCAGGCTACTAGTGTTGCCTATACCAACTGTATAACCAGTCATATGGGGTCAAAATAACCACCACACAACTAAACCAATGCACAAATAAGGCTTTTCTATCTTCTAGCCACTTTAACAGCGCAATCTTCCACCAATAGATTTGAAAAGAAAATGTATGTGTGCACTCACTATGGTTACGAGCCATGCAGAAAAGGATACACAAAAGCACAACTGAACTTTTCACATCCCTGATTCTATTTTAGTAACCACTAAGACATACATGTAACTATGGTACCAGATGTCAATATATTGAACATGCACAAGCTGTTTGATATGCCTCTGATTAACTGAATCCAGTGATTTTTTTATGTCACATCCTCCATCCCTCTCTCTGATGTAGATTTATTTCTGTAAAATGGGCCAGAAATAATATAGAAATGGCAACAAAACTCATTTATGTTACAATGGCACTCAAATTAACGATACAACGAACGCTGAATGGGTAATGTCCCTGTGACTGTCGAGGTAAGTCTACAAGGTCTTCAAACTGCAGTGGGATGACAGCACAGAATTATGACACATCTTGAAGGCCAGTCAGCATGTGAGAAGCGGATTGCCATCGATCGAAGGTTCTGTAAAAGTACTTGGCCTTGTTGCTGTTATTGATTTGTCAACCTCCTCAGTGAATGAAGAGCTGCCATGTCACTATTGTTTCTTGTGTAGAGGTACTTTGTATCTGACAAATAATTATGGTGTGGTTGTATGTTTAAACACACACACACACACACACACAGGAGGGGGGGTGGGTGGGTATGGATCCCTTAGCAGCAGAGATGGTGTGCTCTTTGAATAGCCTATTTGCATTTAGTAATTTATCAGACGCTCTTAGTCATTTACATTGAGTGATTTGCTGGAACTGGACATCTTTAACGCCTGTGGTGATGGAGAAGAGTGCTCACTCTCTATATGAGGAGTATCATGTCTATTGTTAATCGTTTCTTGGTTGTCCACATTGAAAAGGGATATTAACAACTCTGATCACCTGGAAACTTTGGGTGCCCTCCATCCACTGGTGTGGGGTGCATGATTGATGGATGCTAATGTCACGGGTGTCACCGTTAATGAGTATCTTGTGACCCAAGGGAAAGACTAGTGTAACTTATGCTAATTTTGATATTTGTGACATTTTCGTCACACGACACCCTGCAGAAACAGTTGCACAGTAACTCATTAGCCAATCATTGCTTTGCCTGTTTCCATAGTGATGAAGCGTCTATAGTTCTAAAGAAAACCATATGTACAAAAGAGGAAGAGGGACTAGGAGAACCTGTCTTTTACCTGAAACTTATATTTGGAACAAACTCCACTGAAACCACTCAAGAAAGGGGGTTAAGTGGCTGAGCGGTGAGGGAATCGGGCCGGTAATCAGAATGTTGAATAATCAGAGTTCGAATTCCGGCCATGCCAACATGCAAAAAACTGTGAGATGGGTTATGTACTTCTTCAGCACAGTTGCTGGAACACATTCGTCACGGCATAGAGAACATGGCAGAGGTGGAGCGTTCTTGGTATCCAAGGTCTGAAGAATCGGAGGATGAATGTTTCAGTCTACAGAGATTCTGTCTGAACAAAGTTGGGGGCAAGTGTGGAAGATTCTATAGGCCCATCTTCAAGGCTGCTTTACACCTGGGAAAAGTTTGTGCTCTGATGAATACAGTCATGGTAGAGTTTTCACTTTAGACTACAGACAAACTGAAAACCGATGCAGAATGGTTCACCCCTCCCTCCCACACACACACACACACACACACACACACACACACACACACACACACACACACACACACACACACACACACACACACACACACACACACACACACACACACACACACACACACACACACACACACACACACAGAAACAACTGAGATATATATATAAAGTGGATGAGTAGAATGTTGCCACTCAGCAGGGTAGACTGTGAGCTACTTAAGTGTAAATTGTCAGTGCAGCCAGGATATCTGGCAGAACTGTTCTCTGTGTCCAGCCTCCCTCCTCCCCCCTCCCCCAACATCACCACCCTCCCCCCTACGCACACCCTCCCTTCACACACAATTCACTGAACAGCTGATTACATGAAGTCACCATGGTAACTTGCTCCAAGGGTGAAGATCATCATTATATTTACATATGGTCGATTGTAACTTTGTTCCTCTCCTGAATCTTCACAATTAAATTGGCTGTGTCATTATGGTCTGAGGGAGGGTGGCAGGGCACCACAATCACTGCAGTAATCACTGTCGATGGCAGCTTCACCACAGCCAGCATCAAGTCGCTGATTGCGACCGTCTCTTAACAGCAATTGAAGTGAAGATTGGTCTCTTCTTTGACCCCCTCCTGTATCACTGAGGACTCTGTTGTCAGTGCTATCACACATGAAAAGACATGTACACACACACACACAAATGAACAGGCAAACAAACAGACACACACAACATACACTATTTACCAACAGGCGATGACTGAGCTCAGTGAGGAGACTGAAAGCGTTTTTTTATTATACTAAATGACTGGACAATAGAACACAGTGTGGAGTGTGCTAGGTGCATTATAGCTTTTGGTTAGCTCTTATTTTATGGTCTTTTGTTTTGTTTTACAATTTTCCTAAACATGGTTTTCCATGATTGTGCTAGTGCCTCTCGGTTGGCTGGTGTCAGTACTTGTACAGGACCAGCTGGTGGCGCTAGTGTTTCAACAGTCCAGTAGAGCCCATTTAAACAGCAGCACTACAGAGACAGAACGACTGGACAGACACGGTCACATCCTGAGCTTGAGCAGGGTCCTGTGCTACAAGCACATGTACAGGTACAGTCTGGGACCCTGGGAACCACCTGCTTGACATATCAAAGATTTTGCTTTGTGGTTTAAAGAGACAGGCACACACAGACATGTTTCGATGCGAAGTGTTTCCCAAGAAGAGGAGAGAAGAGAGTGGAGAGGAATGGAGGAGTGGAGAGGGGAAAAAGGAAGAAAGCAGACCACCAAAGGTCTGGGTTGGCATGGATCTCTCCACTGGCATGCCAGTGGAACATATTGTCACTTTAACTGAGAGCCTTTAAGCCCATGGCCAGGACTCTGCCAAGCCCCTCCAGCACCACTGACTTCTTTTTCATCAGGTTCGTCTGATCCGGGGACACACAGATGAATGGGGAATACAAGTCCAAAAACACCAAGAGAAATCTAGGTCATACCCCCCTGCAAGCCTGCTCTTCATTGTCAATAAGGAAAGGATATCACATAGTGCACATAGATTTTGCTTTCATTTGTAGCTAAAGCTAAGATACCGTGTAACCTTATGTATGATTTTATATCACAGACAGCTTGTTCGATGTTATCTTTGCTGTATTTGACAACAGACTTTATGACAGCAGTGCTGTGGTAACAGTTCAAGCCTCTAGACTGTGGTCATGGTGTTGCGAGGAACCTTGGCAAGAGTGTCTTTTGTGCTGTTAGCTGTGAGAGGGCACAGCCCCCCTTCCCCCCCCCCCCCCCCCCGCAGGCACACACACACAGATAAAACTGGGGGTTGTGAGGGGGAGGGGCCCTGTTTCGGGGATGTCTGGGTTGCCTCATTTATGCCCTAGGCGCCCCCCTCCCATCCTCCCCTGCTCTATCCCCTTCCAGTCCTTTATCCTTCTCTCTTTACCCCCTCATTTATGCAAGCGTCCCTGGCCCCTTCACTCTCAAACTGCAACAGACTGCTGGACCTTCACATGGTAAGAGCAGCGTTTGGACAATAACAAACCTTTTCAGACTAGAGAACTAGCGAGAAACTGCATGGAATGTTTGCATTTACATGTATTTTAGAGAGAGAGAGAGAGAGAGAGTGTCTGCTTGCCCTGCCATTGCTTAACTTATTAATGAGATATATAGAAGCAGGACGGACTGTTTGTTTTGGTGCGTCTTTGTGTTCTGAATCAAACTCCCACACACGTTCAGACCATGTAGGAAGAGACGTACTTGAGGAAGAGAACATCTGAAGCATCCTGGACATTTGATTGCCTCACATTGTGAGAAATACAAACAATATACACTGGACGTTGATCTGGAAACAGAAAAATGCCTTGATGGTGTGGATGTGCGTACAAATACATTCATAGTTAAATTTGTTAGGAAATGTTAGGAGCGCCCCATTCTGCAAATGACTGCCCTGTAAGAAGTAGTAGCAAAGCAACTCTAGAAGGTAATTGTCTGTTTAAGAAGCATTAGGAAATATAATAACAATGTCTGGTGTGTGTATTGCTGTTCACACTTGTTTTTCTTTTTCCTTGCTCTCCCCTCACCCTGTCTTGTCTCCTGACAAGTCCTTTGAAAACAGCTTATCCAGATTTGACTCCTCTCAGGGCACTTTGCTAGTGTTCGACTGCACTCAGATAAAGTGCCTGTTCGAGCGGCTGTAATCTCCTGCTCTGACCCAAACATGAGCCCCCCGTGGACCTTGACCCTCCTCTTGCTCTGCCTCCCTGCCCTGCCCGGCTCCCAGGCCAAACGCCAGAGCTCGGAGCCCAGTCCAACCTCAGCAGCCGTGGCCAAACCACCCAGGAACAAGTCTGTCCCTGGGTCCGGGGAGCTCTCCACTAAAGACGGCCACCGGTGCACCTGGGAGACCTCCGGAGAGGGCGTGGTGTCTCTCCTTATTCGCTGTAGCTTCACTCCCTCTGAGGAGGGACAGGAGGAAGAGGTGTACTGGTGTCGCTACGCAGGCCGGCCGGACCTCTGTCCCGCCTACGGTGCCAAGTCCAGCCAGTACTGGAAGCAGCTGGTGGGGAAACTGAAGAAGAGGAGGAGAGCGTGCGAAGGAGAGAAGGTCTTGAAGACCCGCACCTGTAAAAAAGCTCCAGCAGAGGCTCACATGAAGCTGGCCCAGCGCAGCGGAGAAGAGGAGGGGGAGACCATCAGGAAGGGTGGAGGAGGGAAAAAGAAGAGTACGGAAACCCAGGCTCCTGAAGTGATGGAGAAGAAGAACGACGAGAAGAAGGACGAGACGAAGGAAGAGAAGGTGGAGGAGAAGAAGGAAGACTTGGACCTGGCAGGGTTTCCGCTGGAGAGAGAAGAGGGAGAGGTGAATGACATGGATCCGGTGGATGACTACTGTGCTGACGGCTGGCATTCAGTCTGCTCCTTCTTTGTCAGGTTCTTCGAGGGCTGAAAGGACATTCTGACAAACTCTTTCCAGTGTCCCGATCCTCCATCTTTCTCCCTGCACTCATGCAGTCCCTTGCTGTCGATGGATGGAAATGCAAAAGATTAGTGTTGATGGAGAATGTTCTTACACCTACTAAATGGAGTAGCACTGAGGCACACTGCATGAAAGACAAGATCGAGAATTAGCTCTCTAACCATTACACTCATGTTTTGTCCCTAGGCACCGTTTAAGTTTGATACTAAATTAAATTCAATCGTAATTAATCAGTCAAGTTCTTACATTGATAGAACAGTAATATGTAGTCAAGAACTAGGAATGAACTGATTTGGAGATGTTACACTGTGTTGTAAGGATGATGATGCTGAAAGTTAGTGGTTGGTGATAGTTTTGTGGTTATACATTTTACACTGTAACAACTAATGTTGTTTTATCATTCTCTGAAGAGGATATTTGCTGTTTGATTAACTTCCAGCAAATGTAAAAAAAAACGTGAAGCCTACCTGTGAAAATATTTAAAACTACTGACAAAATAATTAAGTCAAAAGCAAACAATAAGACTACGTTTATTACCTTACAACCTACACTAGAACCACATGCCTACATCAATATAACAATAACTAAATCCACCTGATTAAATATGTGACTCCACTGGATTATCTTCTTTGGGTTAATGTATTTAAACAGAAAATAAAAGGTTTCCAGTAATCCTCTGTACACAACTCACGTAATTCATAGGACAAAGCACACAGAATTTGGGCTATTATGTGATGGTCAAAGACAACTTGTCATCAAAATGATAAAATCACGTCAACATTCCACATCTACTGTTTTACATTCCGACCGAAGTTAGAGTTGAGAGGCTCAGTTGTAATCAAGGTTCAAATCACAGTTTGTTCATCAGACAGACTGAAATCTCCATGTTCTGATCCCAGTGACATGCCCTGCTACACCTCTTGCCACACCCCTCAGCTTGCTAGAATAGTCATTAACATGAAAGGGGGATCTGTCATCAGGTTACAGAAGGAGTCTGGGAGAGAGAAAGAGGGGGGGAGTGAGTGAGAGAGAGAGAGAGAGAGAGAGAGAGATAGGTGGGGGAGAGGGGGAGAGAGAAAGGAGAGAGGGGGAGGGAGAGAGAGAGCAAGCGAGAAAGAGAGAAAGGAAGAGAAAGAGCAGAGAGTGAGAGAAGGAAGGAGATAAAAAAAATGTGAATCTCAACGCAATCCAGCCTCAAGTGTTTAACAATCTCATCTTACAGCACTTTGTCTCAACAGTCTCTATCTCGTCCTTCATTGTTTTCCCAGACAGTTTGCTGAATCCCACCTTGTTTTGCAGGAGTTGAATTTGGGGTTGTTTCACCAAAGGTATCATCATATACTGTTCACAGGGATGGCTGGGAAACACTGTTTCAGCCCTCTGCGTCTGGACACCATGCTAATGAGCCCTCTCTATACATCTCCCTGCTGTTTATCTGTTTCATGCCTCTCATTGCCCCCCCCCCCCCCTCGCAGCCCCCTACATCTCTCTCTGCTCCTCTCCCCTCTCACCACCCGCTGAGTCTCTCACCCTCTTCTGTCCTATATCCTTGCCACACAAAATCTTTCTCTTTTTTTGTTAGCTTTTCTTCCATTTCAGCCCATCTGTGCCCATGTGTCCACCTAGTTCTTTTCCCCACCTCTCCTCACCCTGTCTCCCTCCTCCACAGAATTCATGGGGTGTCCACTTGGCCGCTACACAGACCTCCTTTACCAAGGCTCTCGAACAGGCAATCTGCCACACACGTACACACACAAACACACACACGTTACACACACACATATGCGCGCACACCCACACTCTCTCTCTTTTTTCTTCTTTCACACACACTTGACATCTCCATGGGGGGGGTTCTCTTTCGGCATGTGTGCCTCCTTCATACATCGACTGAAGGGAGAACAGCGAGGGTCACGTCCTCCGTAGATGTAAAGAGAATCCTCTGCCATGAATGATCCTGGATGACTGCCTGAATCACACCAGACACGGCCAAGCTCTGGTCTCTGCTCCAGCCCCTATTCTTCTGTCCTATTTCCCTTGGCTTTGACGAAGGTGTTTGATTGTTCACTGGCAATTAGTTGAAATAGCGGGTTTTCGAAGAATTCATAAAAGAATGGAGACGGTTCTTTAAAGCAGAAAAGAGGGAGATAGAAAGAGAGAGACATTTAGATATAGGTCATCAACTTCTCTACATGCAGTGGCTCTTGAGCGCCGTCACATCGGACCTCACAGACTCTAAGACAGTCACACTCCAGCGGTGGTCTGTGTCAGCACAGGCAAACAGACCAAAATTAGCTAAATTCACGTATGATTCAGTGAGCCGCAGGGCATCGTTTTCTAAGTGCAGGCAGCTTCTCCCTGCGTCAGTGGTGAGATATGATCACCCCAGGGCAACAAGGAAACGCTAAATCATCATTTACCAGGGAAATACTATATATATATATATATTATATAGTACTGGACAAACATCATGTAGAGCTAGGATACCATAGTACCAGTAGTCTTCATGGTGCAGGTGGGGTGTCAGTTGGCTGAGGAGTTAGGGAGTCAGGCTAGTAATCTGAAGGTTTCCGGTTCAAATCCTGGCTGTGCCAACATGACGTTGTGTGTTGGGGAAGGCACTTCACCTTACCTACCTCGGGGAGTAGTCCCTGTACTTGCTGTAAGTCACTCTGGATAAAAGCGTGTAAGCATGCAAACGTGTAGGTGCGTATCTAGATTGTTGTTGCCCTCTGCTGGTGTGTTGGACACACTGCAGGTGTTGTCATCCACATCCAATATTTTTACACCCCTGAAATCTCAAGTCTGTTTTCAGTGTGAACTCTGGTATCTGTACAATACCATCCCTATGGGACAAAACTGTACTGCAACGAAGAAGAGCTACACCTATTATGCAATTGTACCAGCACTTTTCAAATACAACCACCAGATAGTGCTGTGGAATACAAACTGAGGTGTGTGCGTCTCGGTATGTGTGTATGTGTGTGTATGTGTGTAGAAGAGCTGCCAATACCAAGCCATGGCCTGGTTTAACACCAGACTTCCCAGTGCCAAGGACAGGAGGGAATGTGTTACCAGCTGATCCTACACCGAACACTGATAGGAAGGTCAGAGAGACTGGAGGAGAGAACCAGAAGAGAGCCCTGTGGAGTGGCTAACGCCCTCTGCTCCTGACTAACGTTCATCTGCAAGTCATTCATCCGGGGCCTTGGTAGAGGCTGGGGAGTATTAGGTAACATGGAGTTCATATGGGGCTGTGTGAACTGCCACTTGGATTCCTAGCTCTAAAAAGACTGTCACATGACCTCGTTAGCCTAACATAGGACTGTAGCATGACCATGTTACCCTGATATTACAACAAAAAGGTAGCGCCGATAATCCATGGTACAGCTGTGATCCTGTGCCTTCATAAGCTAGATTTGTTTATGCAGATGTGCATAGTGTTGTAAAGCTAACTATAGGTCAAATGTTTGATGTGGGAACACATATCCAAAATATCCTCCAGTATCCAGGAGCAGATCTCAACATGAAGCACATCCCAATCAAAAGAATGAACGAATTCAGCCTTTTTTTCTGTGGCATGCTAACACCTATAGGCTCCATCCATACTGCACAGCCTTCAACAGTAGGATGCTGGCTCAAACTGATAGTCTGCCAGACGGTTTCCACAGAATGTAACATGTCCTACTTTAAGCTTCTCACTTTCACTGGCTCCTTGTATCCTCAGATGACACGTCGTCATGGCATCAGTGTGACCCAGTCAGCAGATCCGACCTCCTGCTGCCACTGCAGTAATGAACAGGATTGAGCCACACTTGGAAAATCCAATCATTCAGTCATTCCATTCTGCAATGTCCTTGGAGATTGCATCACTGGAGGGAAAGGGGGGGGGGGACAAACAGATGAAGAACAAACAGAACAGGTTGGATTAAATAGTTCCTGTCATGAAGAAAAGGTTGAAGTTCTGTCTCTGACCATGTTTACGTGGCTGGATTCTTCCTAAAAATATAAACTAGTATGATACGTGAAAAATGCACTTTGTTTCTTGTGATGTGTAGAAATTACCCCTTATAGTCCCCTAATGGGGAAATTTCAGAGGCGCACACATCTAGTCAATGCATTGGCCGGGATTTGAACCCCCACCAGGATTGAAATCCAGGCTTTCTGCACATGGCAGACAAGAAGCCTACCACTGAACCACTGGTGCAGGCAGTTGTTGTAGGGTCATTAGACTGATTATATCAGCTGTAAAAATCAAAAAAAAAAGGACTAGCTATCTACTCAGCGACACAGCTGCTCCAGATTATGAACAAGCCCACTACTTAGAGAAACAGATATGTCAGGTCAACATCACACATGATTATCATGTTCATTATCTCAATGCTCATAATCACTTGACATGGGATATATATCTACGGCAGGCGTGT
The DNA here is from genome assembly GCA_030340665.1 of Neosalanx taihuensis. Taxonomy (NCBI): domain Eukaryota; kingdom Metazoa; phylum Chordata; class Actinopteri; order Osmeriformes; family Salangidae; genus Neosalanx; species Neosalanx taihuensis. The sequence continues at coordinate 3,206,581 of CM059293.1, forward strand.
CAGTGGTCAAGGACTCAACCAACAGCTAAAAGTCACATTTTTTGCCCTTCGGTATCTGAACAAATGAATCGCATCAACACTGAAATAATGATTTTACCACCATTAAGTGGTTTTGACAATTTTTCCATATTTTGATCCATTGAATTTCTTCTTGCCTCCAGGTTATTTATTTATAAGTTGGAGGGATAATTATTAACTAATGACCATGACATTAAACCAGGAACACCGACCCACTGGCACCAGGTAGCCTCTCACAAAGTCCTCCACATGCCTGTTCTAAAAATAGCAAAACTCACTGTGAGCTGCATCTAAAATGTTATTTTATTCTGTTGCTTTTCTTTTTGAATCACACTTGCATTTATATATATTTTCATTCATTCAATCATTCATTTCATTCATTAATAATGATCCATAATGTAGAACTAAAGGCAAACTGAGCAGATTTGTTTTTTCAGAAAACCATATCAAACAGGTACTTGTAGTTTTACTCAGTACCAAAAAGACTGGTAACTCCTGCCTTAAACCAATGACACAAATACATTAAATACATTTTTGTCCAATAAAGACCGAGGCAAACTACCATATCAAATAGACTAACAATTCTGTGTTTCGTAAATAATAAGATGGGATCAGAAATTGTAAATCACACGTTATCATGCCGCAATAGAACAGAATATGGCATTTCTGCAATAGCAAACATTACCAGCAGAGGACTGTAAGGCTCCTCAAACAGCACGCGTGTCAATTTTAGGCTTCCGAGTTCAAAGTGAAAGCGGATTGGCCAGCGTTCCTGTTTCTAACTCTCTGATTGGTTATACTTTTTGAGGGTTTTGATTGGTTGTTAGAGGACCCACGTTGATGAATATGGAAATCATCTATATAGAGTCGCGGAAAGTCTGCGTCTCTAGAGCTTCCTGCGGACCTTAGAGCGCGACGGAGAAACAGACTGATGAAAGATCGAGATAGAAGGGGGGCGTGACGATTCAAAACTTTCCCAGACCAAACTTTAAACAAAGCAAATCATTTCTGTTCCTCTGTTAATTTATTCTTTGACTTGGGAGCCTCTCTCCCTTTCCTTCGAGCAATGAGTGCCACAAGGTAAGATTCAACGTTTTCAGTCCGTTTTATGACAAAAGTAAATCGTTCATTTTGCTTTTAGGACTTTGGGAAGAGTATGCTACAATTTATGTTAAAGACCCATGTATCCTATCGTGGTTTTCACCTATCAAATGACAAAAAGCAAAAATGTTGAGCCCGTTAAACCCAAAAATATTAACGGTGAATTCTGTCGTCCTTCCGCAGTGTGCTTCAGCTTCTGAGCTCCTCTCCCCTGCCTGGTCCAGTCATGCCTGTGGACATGGCCATGAGGCTCTACATGAGTCACTCTCCACCAGTCTGTAGCTTTCTCAGCTCATACGAGGACCTGCGCTCTAGGAACCAGACCAAGTATCACCATAACAACAACAACCACAACCACCACCACTACAAGACCCTGCGGTCCTGCCTCACCTCCCGCCAGCCTCAGAGTTCCTGCTCTGGCTGGAAGAACCTCCAAGCAAAGGGCAAGAAGCGAGTGGTGTTTGCCGACTCCAAAGGCATGTCCCTCACAGCCATCCATGTCTTCTCTCGGTTCGAGGAGGATGCAGTGATGGCTGGACTGCCAGAGCTGCAGTTTGATGTGGCAGATCTGGAAAACTCCACCATGGACCTGAAGATCAACTCAGTCCGCAGCCTGGAGCTGGACTTCAAACAGCCTGCCTCCGACTACTTGGACTTCCGGAATCGTCTGCTGAAGAATTCTGTCAGCCTGGAGAACTGTTGTCTCCAAGAGAGGTCGCTCACCGGCACAGTCAAGGTCCGTAACCTGGGCTTTGAAAAGTCCGTCCAGGTCCGGGTGACTTGCGACTCGTGGAAAAGCTACACCGATGTGGACTGCACGTTCATGAACAACGTCTACAGTTCCCAGGATACCGACACGTTCGCCTTCGTCTTTGAGTTGCCAGACTACATCGCTCCTCAGAACCAGGTTGAGTTCTGCGTGTGCTTCAAGACCCAGAACCAGACGCACTGGGACAATAACAACGGCAAGAACTACAGGCTCAAACACGTAGGATGGAACGGAGAGAACACGCACACGTTATATCCAGTTCATAAGAACACAAAGAACGATTGCAAGAACGGAAGACAGCTACTGGAGGTTGATAGGAACGTGAGCCCTCGTATGTCTAGCAGACTTTACCCTGAGAGGCAAGGCTGTGGCCTCATTGAGAACAAGGCCCCTTATTGGTGAAGTCTGAGAGCATGAACCAGAACTTGGGTCAAACCTGTAAAAAGCTTGTTGCACATTAGCTCCTAATTGAAACTATAGCTTCTGACGCTTCTGTAAACTCACTGTCAAACTGATAAATGCCTGTAGAGACGTTGACGTTCCAGGCAGTTGGAAGATTGTGTTTGCTAGTTACTTTTTGGGAATTTAGGGAAGTTCCTTTTCAAGAGACAGCCCCATTTTAAGACAGACATAAGATTTCATCATCATCAAATATGTCACTTTCTTATGATCATTGCCCATTTTAAGGGTACAAGATAATACATTGCACTGACTTGATTTAAATCAACCTTCAGTATCCTTCATGTTGAAGGATTTACGGTTCAGGCAAAGAATGGGTAATTCTCGGGAATCTGAATATGTGATTTCACAGTGCAATAAACAAAAAGATGAATAAGAATGCACCTTGGTATCACACATTTCAAGATGGATTCATATGAACGTTTCATCTCTAATCATGTCCCCACACATGAAGAATGTATTCTGTTTGTAATGTAATACTGTGCCTTAATGTGTTCGTTTTCGTTCGTTCGTTCGTAAAGCAGGTCTGGTGAGAGGAATCAGGTAGAGGAAGAGTTATGCATCGTGTCTGAAAGGGCTCTAAGCTAGTGTTTCTTTTCCTTCCATTTAATATTGACGTGTCGACATAACATGTGCTGAGTTTGTTTCACGTTATCTCGCTAAATTCAAATGTATGAATGCGATTTTCAGTCTAAAGGAAGAGTCTCAGATCATAGTCTGAGAGTGTAAATGTGATATTTTCAAAATAAAAATTTTATATTGTGTGAAAACAATGACTTTTTATCACTTTCTTTCTCATTAATAAATTTAATACAAAATCCCATAATTGCAATCGCCACAGTTTTATAATTAAAATACAATAAATTAATTAAAATACAAGAAATCAATTGAAATACAGGAAATCTATAAATACACAGTCTTTTTTTGTGCTAAATATTTGTAAACAAATCACTGATGAGAGTGGAGGAATACATAGGCCTGTGTAAAATGTTTGTAAACAGTATATACCCTTGGTCATTAGGTAGAAGGTATATGACCTGGGTTATTCTGACTGACCAATCCTGACCTCTGACACCCTGACCTGTCACTGGAATAGACAAGGGGAGCTTTCATTTCATCAACACATTCCAACAGGTCTGGTCAAGGCTCGGATACAACTAGGCCCTGAGAGCTGGATAGCTATGTTAGGAAGTCTCTCTCTTTCATTCAGCTGAGTAGCAGTTACCGATACCATCACATTTACCAACTGTGTATATATGCAACCACTGAGAGAAGTAAGGTATTTAATTTGTAGATTCATTTTTGCAACAACTTGGACCCTCAAAATTAGATATTTATTCAACAGTAATCTGCCCTCACGGTCTTTCAGAGGGAATTTAATGAAACAGTTTGTCTGCATGTTCTACCCCAAACAGGAAACACCAAACATTCTTATTCCTCCACAGGAAAGCCCTGAGGAGGTTGACCATCTGAAACATTGTACTTGGATCATCCACCTACCCTTCTAACCAATGAGAAATGTTCTTGGACTGCAATTTCCTGCAACCTTTTCAATAATTCCATTCCAATGTTATTGAATAATATGAAATGTATCCTTCACAATTGAACATGCATTACCAAATTGTAAAAAAAGGGGGAATAAAACATCTTCAAGAAAGAGAGTCTTGAAAGGCACTGAGGGCAAACACATGTCAAAACGAACACGTGAGTTATCAATGAATGACAGACCGTCATCTGAGGTCAACTCAGAATCCTCAGGATCAATACAGATTCATTTTTGCAGTAGTAAGGTCATAAAAACATGTTCCCTGTAGAGTTAACTTCTGCTAAGGACATGTTTGCCTTCCAAAGGACTCGTTTCTGTGAAGTGATGAGATGGTTTGATTGCATTTAAGCAAAATCATTTCAAGTCCATTTTTTTCAGGTCTAAGCTTTAAAAAAAATGACACCATGACACCTGGACAAATCACCAAAACACCAGCGCCCTAGAAATACGGTCTGAGAGTCACAGCAAAACTATGTGGCTGGAATGAGGCCGGACATTAACCCGGAGCAAGGAGAGGGAAAGCAGGAGGGGTTAGATTCCTAAAATACACAAGCATCTAAATTAGTTTAAATGTGTTTTTGTTTCTACAGCTTTGGACAGTGAAACACACATTCCTTCATGTGAAGTGCGTTACAAAGTAAACGTAGCCCACTTCTTTTGTCATGTTAAGACAGGAAAGTGTCGTCAGAAGTAAATATTAAGATGGAGGACCAGTTGTGGGGGAGAGACATGGGGAGAGACGTCTAACCGGGGATTAAAATCATCACATGCTTAGAACCCTCTGTGGAGAGACCTGAGGGGAGCCTGACGAGAACCAACAAGCTGAACAGGTTTGATCCCTGTCTTATCTTCTCTTCTTTCTGCTTGATCCTCCCCATTTTACGGCCCATTATCGGCTCCCCCTACAACCACACCCCTGTCATCCACCACTGCCCAGGGGAGAAGAGGCCTTCTGTAGGTGTTTAGGGAATTCATTTATTAGTCTCCTGGGGGACTACAGGGAGACGTCATGGACCCCTGGCTTCATGTCTGCCACTTTGTACAGAAGGAAATGCAAGTATCAGAACTACACTCAGGAAACACACGTGATAAAACATTGTAACAGGCCATTTATAATAATTTGATTCAATAGTCTCAGACTAACCCAACTGGTGTAAATTCCCTGGGGAGTTTTATAGTTTCATGTAGCTATTCGTCAAACATCTTGGTGGCAAACTCTTCCACCAACCTAAACTTTCCTTGCTCTTCTGAGGTTGGGAGGGTCTTGCAGGCCTGTGCAGTGTGCATTGAGAAAGGTGGCGACACCCCGACCTACAGTGTAGAGTGGGGGAGGGAGGTTACTGGGTTCAGTCTTGTTTCTCAGAAAGTGACAATACTTAAAAAAAGGTGTGTTTGGGTATGTGCACTGTTTTCTTCTTCAAATGCCCTACCTCTTCCTTTTTTGAGAACTCACAGTAGAGATGTTTTTTAGGAGGACAGAGCCACAGTTTAAGATTCCACTGGAACATATTTAAAGATGACAATGTATGCATCTCCACATGGAAAACAAACTGACAGTCACAAGAATCCAACACGTTCTGGACAAATGCTGACATTTTTAAGTTAAGTTTCACGTTAACACAGAAGCAACATATTATGTCAATGAAAACAGATGTGTTGTCTGTGCAGTATAAGCCATATCAAACAATTAACTGACACACAGTGGAAGAAAAAATGGAATGTAGATGCACATATAAATAACTAGACAAGTTTAGTTTATAACTAGTTTATGAAAAAAATGACTAGTTTAAGATGGATATATAACACATCTGGAAAACAAGTTTGCTTCCAATTTTAAGCAACTAATTCCATTTTAATGACATCAAGCTCTAAAAGTAATTTAGAAACAAATACTTGGAGGAGAAGGGGGGGGGGGTGAAGGATCCCTATTCTGCGTTCTTATATCAGTTGAACTTTGAGATGGGGTGGTGAGATGGCCAAGCGTGGCTTCCATGTGCCGATAGCAGTCACGTTTCAGTGAGCAGGATCCCCCTCCCACCCAACAAGAGACAGAAATGGTCCTGCCGAAAGGTGATCCGGTCTGCTGCCACGCTATGAACACGCGCTGCTACCGTGATCACGCCCTCTCTCCCTGCCTATGTGACAGAGGGGGGGGGGGGGGGGGGGTGGATGGTCAGGGGTGGGTCAGGGGTCAGGGGGGGAGAGGGGGGGGTGGATAGTCAGGGGTGGGTCAGGGGTCGGGGGGGGAGGGGGGATTGTGCGGGAAAGGTGGAAGGGAATCTTTAAATTTAAACATACAGCACGTTAGACGCTCAGGTCGACTATCTTTAGAGCAGTTCTGCTGCAGCCTAGATATCTTGGACTGCGTTCTGCTGCTACAACTTCTCAAAGTAGATCCAAGAGTAGATCCAAGACTAGATCCAAGTAGATCCGAAAGTAGATACCTCAGGTTTAGAGTAGGATAATCTAGCTTCTTCATGCAGGTGTGCTCCCACAAGTGATTTACAAAAATAAACCAGCTGTCTGTGGTCATATATATTGTCTGTTTTGATAGGTTTTGGCTTATTTTATACACCCTCAGTCTCCCATTGAGAGTAAAATGCTTTTTTTAGCTTGTTGGAGTTATCAAAGTAAACAAGATGGGGGCCGGATGAAAGGGAGTGAGGAAGAGGAGGGGTTGGGGGTCATTCTCCATTAAAGGCTGAGGTCATTTGAGCCCCCTGAACACAGAGGGCCTTTCTGAAACAACAAAGAGGAGAGGAACCCAGTGGGGACAGTGGGACACACACACACACACAAACACACACACACACCCCCACACTGTAGTGGCACCAGTCACTTGCATGTGCACTCGTGTTAAGACAACCAGCAAAATACCACCGTGTTCAGCAATGTGATTAATTGAATCATTATCTTCCTTTTAATTTGTCCAACGAGGCAGGATACAGCGATGTTGATTTGTGAATGGTTGTTAGTGTTTGTTAACATCCCATGCTTAGTTGTGTAGAAACATCCAACTGTGGAAGGTTGCAGAGCAGTGGAGGTCTGCAGTGAATATGGTAGAGGACCAGCCTTCAGACTAAACTTGACTCTGCTCATACGATTACCCAAGTAACCCAAGCCATCTCAGTTCAACCCAACCCATACCCAACCCAAGTTCTCAGGGTCCTTGCTCCAACCTGTGGATTATCGTTGCATCACAGCATGTGTTTGTGTGTGCGTGAGTGTGTGTGTGAGAGAGAGAGAGACAGAGAGCGAGCGAGAGAGAGAGAGAGAGAGAGAGAGAGAGAGAGAGAGAGAGAGAGAATTTTTGTCTGACCTATAAATAGAGCATCTGTGTGTCTCTCTCTATCTACCCTCTATGTAACCCACAATTCAAAAAACTGTATCTATGATGAAACAGAACATATTTATAGATACATATTTCAAAGGTCAGATATATCTACATATTAAATGTCAAACCCAGTCCCTGGAAGAACATAGAGAACATAGAGGGTCAGTGTGTCCCTGTGTGTCCCTTGTCCCCGGTGTTATCCCAGCTAGTGGTGCGCCTCAGACCCCTTCTTCTCCTCACCCCCTCTGTCTGGGGGAGAAATGGGGGGTAGGAATGTTTAATGGTATCTCTGTTCTCTTACAAACAAAGGGGCTTGATAGATGTCCAACAAATAAATAACAAATCCCAGCACTTCCAGGGTGCGGTTGAACACCAGGATGGCTGGAAAGCTAGCATCAGTGAAATGTTGGATGGTCTTGCAAACAAGAGAGGGATGTGACAAGAAGGTAAAGGATCAGTCGTGGAAAAGAAGAGGAGTGGAAAGGATAAGTAAAGGGAGAGTTGGTCGTCAGACGCAGTTATACCAGAGGAACTATGCGGTAGAGCGGTGCCAGCATCTGTGGCACATGAGCTTTCCATCTGAAAGGTCGACAAGAAAGTTGAGCATGTCGCTACACAGGACATGGTGTGATGGAGGTGCCACCGTTCCTCTGCTGGGACACATGTCACTATATTTATTAGCAGCGCAATGTTTACATTCCCTTTTGAAGTCCACTAATGTGGATAAGGGAACATACCCAGGGCAGGCTAGCTATTCTAGGGTGCTATGGGTGAAAGGTAAGTGTGTGTATGTGTTTGGGGGATAGGAGCATAAGACGAGAGATGATACAGGAAATAAGAACCGAAAGTCTTCCTCTATATACTCATCCTGTCTAACTTTCACTCCTCATAAACAGCAAGCACCAGTGTAGCCAGTTAAATGCTGCTTGTGCAATGACCATCAACATGGGCCAAGTTTCTCCACTTGTAGTGCAAACTAAGGTTTATTTCTACCAAACACCAAAACCATTTCATAAGAGATAAGATGTTAACTTTCATGCTAACAAGGTTGCTCTGTGGGGCAGGAATGACCTCATTTATATGTGTTTGGAAACGTACACTTAAGTGTGTGTGCATTAGATAATGTGAATGGAAGTGAGTGTTTGTGTGTGTGTGTGTGCGCACACGAGTGTGTGTGAACATGAGGTGTTGTGCTGGCAGGACACTGTGTTTCTGCTGGCAGCAGGAACATGTGGAGTCACAGTCACCGCACAGTCATGTCATCATTCTGCTGCTTTTAAATCCCGCTCTGCTGAAAGAGTTCTGTGTGCTCGGACACAGGCAGGTTCCACACTGCGACGATCGCAACCAATCAGGGAAGGAATGAAGATGTTCCTTGAGAAGCACCTAAACAGTACTGACAGAGTGACAGACTGTCTCACCATGTGAATGCACAGGGCAGCGTCTGTGGTTGAGCTGAGCAGACTGCAATGCAGAGGTTCCACTGCTTGACATTCACTTACTTGAATAAAAAGTCTGCTTGATGCCTTGTTTGTGATAGGTTGATTTGGATTCTTAGAATATTGTGGCACAGTTTCTATCTGTATCCACCACCGCCCCCCCCCCCCCCCCACACACACAAAAGTTTCTCCCCCACCCACCCCTTTAGAACTGAGCTATTGTGACCTTTTTTACAACTGTGTTCTACCACAAACCTGACAAATACTTTCATTTGTGATGCAATTGAAGTTTATTGTTGTAGATGAGACAGTGATTATCACTCCAATCCTAATAAATAACAGCACAACATTGTTGGTCTATGGTTATAAAACATATCTGGACTACAGGACAACCAGATTCCTCAGAACAACCTCAGACGCTCCTCTCATGAACACTTAGTACATTCTAATAGCACATTCAAGCTCTGCACTGACATTTATAGCAATGACCAAAATATGATACAACATTAGTCAGATCACTGTCATACAACAAAAGTCACTGACAATAAATATAGTGTAAGGGTATTGCCATCGTTGTTTTGCCTGCCACACAAATACACAGAAAAATATCACTACTGTACATATATGCAACCTTGATCAGTTCAACGATCTACTGTATATCAGCCACTGGAGAGAAGTCACTGGACTGACCAGGCTTGACTACAAGACTAAAACGAGAAGGTTTTGTGTACAAATACATCAGGCCCCTGCCCTGTCAACCATCTATTTGAAAGACTAGGCTAGAGGAGAGTTAGTACTGAATCCAACCAGACAGGCTTTGACGAACCTTTAACTCCATATGTTCGATAAAAGATGGCAGTGGTAGGGGTTAACTGTTACCAGCTGACTAACTGCACAGGGTTGGAGACAGAGCAAAGTCTCTAGACCGACCTACATTTTCTTGCTCGGCTGAAAAAAGGTAAACACAGACTTGGCTGTCGTCTAACAGAACACCAAGCTGACAGAGGCTGGAACGGTCGTGTAATAATCATCTGTGAGGAAACTGAAGAAATGAGCTGAAAGCAAAACACAATACAGATCTACTGTATCACCTGGCACTGAATATATCTGCTGACAGAATTAAAACAGACATTGATCTGCTGCTCCTCTCATATGACAGGAATATGTCAAAAACACCCAGAGAGTGTCATTTCATGAGACAATCCATATCTCAGGAAAATATAATGCTTTTAAACCAGCAAAGCCTTTTACAATCAGGGAAAACAGTGTGCAACAAATCAGAGGAAGAGAATTACTATTATGAGCGCATAAAAATACAAATAGGACTATTATAATCACTGAGATGTTGCTGATGTCTAAGTATGTCAGAAGAATGTGAAACTTCTTATATCTCTTGTCTGTCGGCTGGCTTGACCAGCTGGTGAAACTAGATGTATCAGGATGTCAGACAGCTGATGCCTGTCTCATGTCAGCCTAACCACCCTAACACAGATCAATACTACAACAGAAACCAGAACCTCTTGATTCAAATCACTTTGCAGTGACATCAGTTCCCTCAGAAAGTTGTTTGTGTGTGTGTGAGCGTGAGTATGTGCGTGTGTAAGCGATGTGCGTGCGAGTGCACGTGAGGCGAGGGAATCACTCGAGACCGAAGCCCTCCGCGTTGGAGATGGCGATGGTCAACTTGTTCTTCAGCTCCTTCCTGCTGCGGTAAGGGGGGAGACAGATCTGGTTGAAGCAGGTATGGGAGATGGGCAGCCTGGAGACCAGAAAGACAGACAGGTCAGGAGTGTAGGAACAGTGAACACAGATGATGGAGAGAGAGAGAGAGAGAAAAACAGAGAGCGTTAGGAGGGAGATGAATGAATGAGAGATGGCGAGCGTTACCAGTTGGTGGAGACGTCGATCTTGGCAATCTTGAAATTGAGGTCGGCCATCCCTCCCACAGGGATGCGATCACTTCCTGTGGCAAAGTGAAGAAGCTTCTTCTGTAGTTCTAGAGGGAAGGCCAACACAACCTCCCAGAAACAGCTACACACACACACACACACACACACACACACACACACACACACACAAACACACACACACACACACACACACACACACACATTAGATTCCCAGTGGATCTGGCCTTGTTAGAACAGGTGCAGTCAATGATTCACTCCACACAGCCCACCAGACAGGCTCCCAGCCAATGTCTCCTCCACCCATCCACCATAACCCTGGGACCTAAATATAGCTGCCTGGCTGTTGTAATAGCTCTTTAGGTTTCAGGATTAATAGAGGGCAGGCAAGGAGATTTGGCCTAGAAGGGGCGAAGCAGAAACTATAGCAGGAATGACTTGGTACGTTTTAACTAAGAGCCATGTACCTCTCTGTGTGTGCAGTGTGTGTGTTGTACCAGGGCCTTAGACAGCAATGTTAAGACTTAAGTTAAGACTTCAGATGATCAAAATAACGTTGAACAATTTTGGTTGTTGAATACTGTGTTGTTGTTCTCCTGTTCCTCACCGGACAGTGGGGTCGGTCTTGCTGTAGCCCTCATACTGGGCAGCTCTCTGCAGGGCAGCCATGTCCAGCTCTGGACTCCCACACACCAGCATCTCCACCTCCTCTGGCCGCAGCAGCTGTAGAACCACAAGCAGCGTCACAAGCACAGCACAGCCACGACACACTCAAACAGCCACAACACACTCAAACAGCCACAACACACTCCAACAGCCAAAAAACACTCACACAGCCACAACACACAAACACAGCCACAACACACAAGAGCACAGCCACAACACACAAACACAGCCACAACACACGCACACAGCCACAACACACAAGAGCACAGTCACGACACACAAACACAGCCACAACACACACAAACATCCACAACACACTCAAACAGCCAAAAAACACTCACACAGCCGCAACACACACACACAACTTCTGGATGGGAGAAGCAGTTAAGGGACAAAGAAGGGTGGCAAACAGAACCACCATTATAACTGTGACTGCAATCACAATTAGCATTCACAAAACAACCTTGTCAATAAACAAAAAACACAACACAACCACGACAACCAGTAGTCAAAGCATTAGCCAATAGCATCTAAACTATGCTCAAACAAACTCGTCCAACACCAACTCACACTGTGATATGAATCTCTGACCGTTGCTATATTTGACCCTGAACGTTACATAAAACCCTTGCAGACATCTATGAAGGTACGTGAGGCATGTGTCTCTTTTATAGATGGATGCTAAACCAAATCCACCTTGGGTCTGCTGGGATGTAAAATAAACAGCCAATCAGGTGTCTGGAGAGACAAGTGAGCAGCAGAGCCAAGAGACTAAACCTGAAAGACCAGAGAGAACAGGCATCATGGCGGACGCCCCCGATCAAGGAGGGGCAGCGTGTTCTCTCAGCACCGTCTGACTGGACGTGGGCTCTGCACTGTGAGGGTCCTCAAGTCACCATGAGGCTGTCAGCACAGTCACCTCACGCTTGGTCCCTTCCAGAGGGGTCTTTATCTGGTGCTTAGAGGCAAACTACTGCATGTGGGAGTGGATGGGACTCGCAATCTCATTTTGTTCACTATGAGGGTGCAGAACGTGTCTGAAATGGACCTCGACTCACGGATCAAATATTTGATCGGTCTACTTTGACGTTAGCTCAGACAGATTGCATTGCAGTGGGGAGAGGAGCCTTACCACAGTGTGTGTGGAGGTATGTGCGTATGCACAGATTACATGTCTGTGCATGTATGTTTGTGACACATTTAAGCTGACCTCAAAAATCAACCAATCACCTCTAAAATCAATGTAGAGTGTGATAGAATGTGGGGCTGCTGATGTCAGACCAATTTCAGTAGAAAACATCCATACTGGCTGATCCATACCGTGATCTATAGCTGATCCATATTGGGCTGGGAGGAGGCAGTGTCTATCTGAGAGCAGTCGACTGGATGTTGTCGAACTGGGACTGAGGTGTACAGGTTCATAGCTATCACTTTTGACACATTTACATTCACATGAACATCCACAAACATACATACATACACGCCTGCAAACACCTTCACACATATGCTGTTTACACACAGACACAGCAACACACCAGCGCGCGCACACACACACACGCACACACACACACACACACAGACACACACACACACACAGACAGATGATCCTGACTCACCATCAGAGCATCAGATGCACAGACACTGTGGAAGCCATGGTAGAACGCAGCAAATTGCTTATAAATCGATCTATTCAGCAGGAAGTCAACATACAGCTGGACATACTCTGTAACGAGAGAGAGACAGCGCAGCAGAGAGGATGGGTGAGAGGGTTTCTTCATTACATATTTGTGACCAGTCATGCTTCCAATTTCAAGAGTGACGTATTTTGCAAAACAAAGAAGCGTTGTGATACCATGAAAAGCACAGAACTGTTCTAGTGTTTTCATCAGCAATGACAGGGCCGGAAGGTTTCTGTGGAAATCTTAGGACAGGGGTCGGCAACCCTGGTCCTAAGGAGCCACTAGCCTGAAGATTGTTGATGTTTCCCCGCTTTAGCACATCGGATTCTAATGGAGGGTAATTATGAGGCTTCCACAGAGCTTGATAACGACCCTTCATTAGAATCAGGTGTGCTGGAGCAGGGAAACGTCTAAAATCTTCAGGACAGTGGCTCCCTAGGACCAGGGTTGCTGACCCCTGTCTTAGGGCCTTTAGTACATAAATCCATAGTTAGCAAGAGGAAATCCCCCCAAATAAATTGGTAATTTTAAATGGAATGATTTCAATCCAAACTGAAGTATCATACACAAAGATGGCATATCTTAGTCTTAAAGCTGCTAGCATTGCTTCTGGTTCACTAACCCTTTCTGTTGAGCTTGGTGACTGGGATCTTGTCTCCTCCAGCCTTCAGGTTGGTGGACTTTACCACCCCCAGCTCTTCCTGGAAAACCTGGAGATGAAATCTGGAGATAGCATCCTTTATCTCAAGAGATAATTATGCACACAGATATCTGAGGAGAGCCTTTGAAAGCACATGACAGGGGGAGAGTGTGGGAGTAACACGCTGCTATAATCATTAGCCAAAGAGCAGAGATCAGCTGTGGCCTGAACTCTGCAAGGGGGGGAAGAGATGTTTTTCTGGGGAAAGACATCCATGACATGAGGGGTGATTAACACCAATATGGATGTGTTGTTTCTGCTTGAGCACATGGGAGCTCGGTGAATTCAGCTGTACCACAGTCAGCTAAAGTATAGTGCATTGGCATTTATAGCACAGTCATGACAACAGAAATAGCAGCATGACAGCGTGCAAGTTTTACCCTCTCACATCTCACTCAACCAATTTCAAGTCTTTGGTGTGTGTATACACTATTTCCATGTTGCTTGAGATCAAATAATCGGCTGAGTAAATTATTTGAAGTGTAATTCAAGCGAAAGTCACAGCAACCTTGCTCTAGTTCAGACAAAATGGCCCAGATTTCACCAACAACACTGCAGACCGATGGGACGCCTCGCCTCCACCAGCCTCTCAGGAGAGACGTCCATCTGTGTCTCTGCTGCCTTCCCATAAGGTGCAGCACGGGAATCTCCACACCTCAGTGCTGTTCCTCAGAGGGGCGTGAGAAATACACAACCCTCCATACGCACAGACAACACACCCACAACCACACACGCATTCCGCATACGCTACCTCCGTATTTTTGCACTCAACACCTAGCTATTGTAAAAGTGCACACACACCCAAACGCGTCATTAGCGGCACTGATGCAGGAGAGAGTTTATTCTTAGAGCGTGGGGAGAAGCTGATATCTCATTAGCTCAGAGTTGAGATGACACATCCCCACATACAGACAGCACCGGCTGGAGAGGAAGACCCCCCTGATGAGGGGGACACATCTCCGAATCACATGTTAATGACAATCCATGTGAGCGGAAGGCTTATCAAAGACTTGACCTGATGGGACCCTTGCCCCCCCCCCCCCCCCCCCCCCCCCCCCGTATCCGTGTCCATGTGTCGGAGCGTGCCTGGAAAGTCAGGTAGAAGTCTTCTTCTACGTTCCCTTCATAGCTCAACAGATCTCCGAGACCACGAGCCAGATCCTGCAACAGGGAAACACTTCAATCACTCAGCAGACATGATCAAAAGAGGTTAGGTAACACAAACAGAAACAAGCCTATGTGCACATGCACACACACACACACACACACACACACACACACACACAGTACATAAACACAGACATATCAACACAAGTACGCTGAAAAGGTTCAACCCCTGTTATATTTACACTCAGGTAAGACCAAAGACTACTACAAGTGGGTCAAGGATTAATCAGTGAACCCTGATGAAAGCAGCTCAACCAAGTTTCTGGCAAAACAAACAGTGTGTTGAAGTGCTACTAAAACTTAACTCCATCACATACTACAGGTGTTCTGTTTTTAACCAAATACCATTATGCTAATTGCTCCTCCAAGTTAAAAAGTTTTTAGCCTTGCAACACGAAAGTTAATATCTGCCTCCCTCTAGTGGCTTATAGTAATCTAGGCCCCAGAGGAATGCCTTCAACTCCTTTCAAAACAAAACAATATACATGAATCTCATCCAACAAAGACGCACATTAATGGGGTTAAAATGGGGTTACTTTAAGTTCTTTAAATACTTCACCAATGGTCCAATCAGAATCCACGTACCGGCATGATCTGTTGCAGGTCCTCCAGGGTGGGTGTTGCCATGCCAACGGGGGTGTTCTGGTCGCAGGGCAAGATGGGCGGAGTGAGGAGTTTCTTAAAGCAGTAGGGTGGAAAATGGATGTCCAGGGCGATGCTGTTGTACACAGCCAGACCCATCAGCTAGGACAGAGGTTAAGGGAGATAATGGACTACTGAAGGACCTTGTCCACACTGGGGTTTTTAAATCATCAGTACAATACTGATGCTGATTCCCTTATCTGCTCCCTGTGTTAGTCCTTCCTTGTTGTTTACATTTACATTTATTCATTTAGCAGACGCTTTTGTCAGCAGTGACTTTCAAGAGAGAGCTTTACAGAAGAGCACAGGTCACTGGATAGCCCCACACACTGAGACTTAGCCAAAACATGAAGCATACATTGTGAGAAACCAATTACGTGCCAAAGGGAAGAACCAGAAGAGCATTCAGTTAAAAAGTTATAATTAAACTACATGAACCTTGAAAGTACCAGCTTATACCTGTAGGAACGCAAATGTTGTAATGTTGTAACAATATACTGATCATCCTGGCCAAATTGCCCCAAAAAAGAGAATTCATCTCTAAAGAAGCACTTTCTGGTTGAGTAAAAAGTTAAATAAATATCTACACAAGACTTGTAGAACAGCTGGTCCTGGAACACTGTTGTCCCTGAGCAGGACTGAGCGGTGTCCTAGGAAGACACATCAAACAAGCTGGCCACATTCTCCTGGGTTTACATGACACTTGCCAATGTTCTAACGGCAACAAGGACATAACGGTCCTGTCCAGTCTCAGAGCAAGACTGTAGCCCAGTGAACACAGAGTCCAACACAAACACACACACACACACACACATGGGCGGAGTGTACTGTCCGAGAGAGGCGGTAAGCGGCTGGGCTGCTTTCCAGTTAGCACACAGAAGACCACGGCACAAAAGGTTTTACGCAGAGTAAAAGGACCATGTATCTATGTGTGTGTGTAGACGTTCTGACTGTGTAAACCAACACCTTTACTCAATTTTTATATTTTTCTGATCCCTGAAAATCACACGTGCACCGAACTACACACACACACACACACACACACACACACACACACACACACACACACACACACACACACGCATGTGCACTTATACATACACACACACACACACACACACACACACACACACACACACACACACTTTGAAAGCATTCCCAGCTGCTTTGGTTCCATATGGTCACCATATGAGGTGTGATGTTGCAGGTCAGAGAGCAAGTACACACAGTACTCTTTATCCTGTGAAAACCACAGGTAAACACACACAGATATTCTCACTGAGGTAAAAAATTAAGTTGGTTCACTAATGCTATTACTGTAATGCTATACCTACAATAACGACTACTGGTCAGAAATCATCAGTGGTGAATTATGAGAGAGAGACACAGAGAACTAGTGTGTGTGATGATGTAGCATCTCCCTGACCTGTCTCTCCCTCAGGCTCAGATGTAGCATCTCCCTGACCTGTCTCTCCCTCAGGCTCAGATGTAGCATCTCCCTGACCTGTCTCTCCCTCAGGCTCAGATGTAGCATCTCCCTGACCTGTCTCTCCCTCAGGCTCAGATGTAGCATCTCCCTGACCTGTCTCTCCCTCAGGCTCAGATGTAGCATCTCCCTGACCTGTCTCTCCCTCAGGCTCAGATGTAGCATCTCCCTGACCTGTCTCTCCCTCAGGCTCAGATGTAGCATCTCCCTGACCTGTCTCTCCCTCAGGCTCAGACCAGGCAGACTGGAACAACCGCCTGACTACTGGCCAGCTTGTTAAAAAGCCACTTAGTTGGTCATTCAGGTTAGTGAGCAGACACACACACACACACTCACAGACACCCTCCCAAACCAGGTGTTACGTAACTCAGAAGTTTGAATGGCCCCAGGTGGCCTATATGGATAACTGGAAATGATCATTCTGATCATTTCATTCTGTCTTCCTACATGACTCCATTAAAAGTGCACATAGCACACAACAGCCGTTAAAGAAGGAACACAAGAAATAACCAAGTCTCATAAACATTCTTTTGGAAACCATATTGTGGTTTTCATCCTGCTTAAGTCATCTGCTTGAACTGTTTTTGATAATATGGTAAGTACCTAATCCTGTAGGTTTGAACTGATATATAGATAGATAATAAGTATTTGGAAAGATATACATCTTCTATGAAAGGGCAGGACACATTTATAGTTCTGGAAACACATCGGAATATCTGTTAACGCTGTGGGGTTTTCTTGCAGGACAGTCCTGTGGTGTATTCCTGCTCATCTAGCTCAGGCCAAATGTGTGTGTGTGTTCCAGGTTTGACTGCAATATGTCTGAGATTGTTGACCTACATTAAGTGGGACTATTTGAAGTGGAAGGATACAGTCCCAACCAATTGGAACTCTGAGTAGTTGTCACACTTCCAGCTGGTAAACCAATGGCAACGGGAATCCTTCAAGTAGGTGAACATTCCTGAAAAAAAAGAAAACGTGAACTAACCCTTTTTTGGGGCTTTCTTCAACACATCAATTTACGATCTATTACTGTTCTATAAAAACTATGGATACTATAAATATACTTTTTCGAATGTGTTCAGCAGTTTCTGTCTGAGCCACATGAATGCTGTGACCTTCACACTAGAGATTGTTTGGCAAGCTTGACAGCTTTGCTATGAAAAGTGGATGTGCTCGCATACATTATCCTGTGACATGGTAAAAACAGCATGAACTCAAACAGAATAAGCGAGGGGGAGAGAAAGAGAGACAGAAAAAGACAGACAGACAGAGAGACAGAGAGAAATAGAACGACAGAGAGAGAGAGAAACAGAAAGAGAGAGTGAGTGAAAGTATGTCTGAATATACAGAAGTCTCTGTGCTGTATATAAGGGGGTTTCCCCAGTTTAATGAGGAAGCCACAGTTTTGATTTAGTCTAGGCAGACTGCCTGGCCCTCGAACACACAGCCATGGAAAGAACTACTCTGCTCTGAGGACAGACGGATTCTAGGAAAGACAGAGACACAAGCAGAGGCAGAGAGAGAGAGGAAAATGAGGCAGAGGCAGAGAGAGAGAGGAAAGTGAGGCAGAGACGGAGAGAGAGCAGGAAAGTGAGAGGGAGAAAGGGAGAGAGAGCCCGGCTGCAAAATCAGAAGCTCCAAAATCAACAAGCCCTCCAGTATTTCACAGTAACTGCTTCTCTGCTGCCAGAGTAAAAGTGGCTCAGTGGATAATAATCCAGATTGGCTGGAGTTTCAATTGATGCTTGTTTACTTTCCATTTTCTCATATTTTCAGATTTACGCTTGAATATCTTGAGCCCAGTTATGTTACTGCAGTTGGTACCACTTTCTAACAAAGTGATTCAAACTGTCTTGCACCAGCCAAAGTGTCAATCTCATATCTACTGGATGAAAATGTACCCAGTGTGTGGGTGGGTGTTCCACGATAAATGCCCCTGTCTTAATGATGATCTCCTGACCGTAGTCTGTGTGGAAGATCTGTCGGACCAGCAGCAGGAACCACTCCTTGGTGAGTCCGCCCATGTCCAGCCCCGCCTCCCCAACGAAGGTCACCTTCATCTTCTTCTTCAAGTCAGCCTTCTTCCTGGTCAACTGGGCGGGCAAGGGGGGGAGGAGGATAAGTGGTAAGAGAGAAGCCCAGCATTTTACACCATGGGACCATTTTCCAAATGAAGCCATGGTGACTGGGAGAAGTTTCCAGAGCTGCGGACCAGAGCGCAGGAGTGAGGGAGAGCAGCTGTGTCTGTCTGGGGCTGCGTCTGGCAGAGGGGCAGGGGCGGATCTGCAACTTCGTTCACCATCAGGATCTCACACAGCAGCAACACTGAGTAAGCTGTCAGACAGTTACAGGACTCACAGGACCCAACAACTACTGAACCCAGACCACTGACATTGACCAAACAGGACATCCACACATCAACACCTTTCCTTGGAGGACTGTGTGTGAATGGGGGGGGTTACCTCGTCCAGTGAGTCGCTGAGCAGCTGGGCTCGTCGTACCCTGATGTTGAGAAAGAGCAGATTCATGTCCACCCTCTGTCTGCGAGACACTTTGTTCACCAAGCTTTGCTGGAAGACACAATCAGAACAGGCTTTTAGGTTGACAGAATACACATTTGTGGTGTGTCTGTGTGCGTATGCGTGTTAGTGTGTACATGTGTTTGCGTGTGTGTGTTAATGTGGAAATGTATATGTGCATGGCTGAGAGTGTGTCTCACTCTGGCCATGCTGATCATCTGCTGCTCAGAATCTCTCTGGATGATGGCTTTCTTCACCACAGCGGAGAGGATGAAGGGAAACTGGCAGAAGGAGAACCTGGGAGGAGACAGTGGGAGGAGGGAAGGGTGAGGGCTGGTGGGGGAATCTGATGGAGAAGACACCATAACAGGAGAGGAGGCAAGGGTCTGACCTGTTGGAGTTGCCGTGGTTCTGCCAGGTCCGGTACTGCTCCATGAAGTCGATGTGGTCCAGGGTGATGTTGTAGAACTCGGTGAAGGACAGGATGGCGGGGGATGAGACGCTGTTGGCAGCGTCTGAGGAGGGCAGAACAGCAGGACAGAGCTGCAGTTAAACACTCAAGCCAGGGAACATGGACGACATATTTATTTGAGTGACCGCCATGTGATGTGTGCGTTCAGGTGGTAGTGGGTCCATTGGGCATGATCCCATGTCCGTGTGTGTGTGAATGTGTGTCACTGTTTGTTTGCCTGTTTTTCACTTACTGAACAGAGCGAGGACCTTTGTGGCAGAAGGGATCCACCAAGAGCACTTGGCCAGAGGAGGAAGATCATCCGGCTCGGCAGGAAACAGCCGGGTGGAGATGAACTGAAGGAGACGCTGCACCAGCTGGCGGAATCGCCTCTGAGACAGCCTGACACACACACACACACACACTTTGAGGGGTGCGTTTTATTATCGAATCCGTTCTAATTTCTAATTACAAACGACCACAAAAACAGAAAGACAGCTCGATGCCCGATGTTGGCATCAGGGTTGAGGGAAGTACCCAAGGCCAACAGGAAGTACTTACTTCTTAAACCAATGGACCAGGAAGTGGTGGTCTGCCTCAGACAAGGACGCCATCTGTCTGAGCAGGTGGGCAAAGATCACATAGGTACTGGTGCTGGAGTACTGAGGGTTCTACCTCAAACGCAGACAGGAAAAAACACATAGGAAGGGATGGATGGGAGAACTTTGAAAGATGTTGTAGAGAGAGAGAGAGGCCAAAACTGTGTACAGAGCATGTGTGAATATTACGGACAATGAGAGACGTTGCCAGAACGTTGAATGCTTTAGTCCACTCTGTTTATTCAGTCTCTGTGACATTAACTAAGAGAATATATCATGCGGCCTGTCTAGCAAGAGCACGTCACCACAGCAAAGCCACATTCCTCCAGTCCACCATGACCTCATCCCATCTCCATGGAAGACCCCGGACATGGCATCAGACAAACGCAGACCACGGTGTCTCTGTGTGCCTTTGAGTGTATCTGTGCTAGTGATGAACTTCATCGCAATCACACACGCTAACGGCTAGTGTTGCGCTGCATTTTGATGCTAACCGCATTCATTCTTCCATAACTCCTTAGCAGGCTGCTGTCTCTATCAGTGCCTCAGCAGACCACAGCGGAGCCAGGCTGAAGATTACAGAAGGAGGGACCGTTCCAATTACAGCAGAGCTCCTTAATGCCTGATTCTAATTCTGATTCTCTGTGTGGAAGCCGGGCTGTCTGCCTGCCTGCCCGTCTGAGTTCCACTCTGTCTGAGTCTGGGTCTGCTTATGGCAGGCCTGGCTGGCTGGCAGGCTGGCTGGCAGGCTGGCTGCGGTCGAGAGAGGCAGCAGGAGAATAAAGAGCCACATGACTCTATGCAGGAAATGACAGGGATTAATGGAAAGCCAGAATCTGATGACGGGGTTGCCTGGCTGCAGCTGGTTATTTTTGTCCCCAAACGTTTAAATCTAAACGGCACTGAAGATGGGCTGGGCCCTGAATCAACCCTTTCTTGAGGACTTGGGTTGGTTGAGGGGCAGTTCTATGGGTGTGTGAGCCCTTAGTGACATTGCTTGTAAAAGGGACTATACAAACAAATGTCGATTTTCCCACTGCACTTGACACCTTAAAACTAACTTACTACTGTGTATACACCCCCCCCCCCCGGAAGATATATATACCCATCCTTCTTGTACTAACTCATATAGTTATACCCCCCCCCCCGTATATCTAGTGCCAACTTTCCACCTTGTACATGTTTATTCTTTACTCCTATACATGTTCTGTGTTGCTCTTCTTGTCACAGTGAATTCTATGTTTGTTAATCTTGCATAGCGAATAAACCCCGATTCTGATTCTGATTCTGATTTCCACAGAAGATGAACAGGAGAAGGACATTTTGTTTTTTGAAAAAAGGTTGATATGTTATTTATTAGGTATAAGATCATGAGATGTTTGTATGGGGAGTGTTTGTTTGTGTGTGTTGGTTTGTGTTTGACCAAAGAGGACAGTTCAATCTCACCTGAACCAACACAAAGTAGGCTCTCAGGTCATCTTTCGTTCTAGGACTGCAAACAGAAGGACAAAATACGTTCACCTGAAACCACCTGACATTCTGTACCATTTGAAAAGCACCAATTAACTAGGCTGTTTAATGAGTATCCAGTCTGACGCTGTATGGTGAATCAATTACAGGAATGTGTTGTCAGTGCGAAAGCTTCACTCCCCTCAGAGCTCAGTGGCTGCAGCTGAACTCACCCTTTCCATTCCCTCAGTAGGCTGTTGATGATGCCCTTCAACACAGACTTCTGGATGTCCGGGGGCTACAACATCACAAACACAACAAAGCACAGTCAGACATTCCCCAGGAGACAACAACATGAGCGGTTTCTATGGCAAACAAACAAAACGAGAAGTATCCATGCCTTCACTGGAACTGACTTTTGGATTTGATCATTTTAAATAACAGTATTGTTTTGTTTTGCTGTTTTTGTCATGCAGCAGCCTTGAGCAGTCCCAACACAGTACTTACTGTGAAGAGTAAAGCATCATAAACAGCGTTGACAAACTTGGAGTTGACTCCAGAGTCCTCTGTGGTGTTAAATGGAGCGTTGGCCTCTCTCTAAGAGCGGAGGGAAAGAGGGAGAGTGTATCGTGTTTCCCATCATTAAAAAAGGTTTTACTTCTGGGCCGTTAACAACAACTCCAACAGTTTTCTCAAAAGACGCCCTGGCAAGAGAAAGCCTTGTCTGCAAGCATGTATGTTTGTGTGTGCGCTAGTGTGTCTTACTGTACCTTAAAGGCAGCATTGATTTCTATAAAGGAGTCAAATGTGGTGAGGTAGAACTGCCTGACATCCCTCCAGTCTCCTGTTAATGTAGCTCGTTCCACATCCTCCCTGACACACACACACACAGACACACAGACACACAGACACACAGACACACAGACACACACACGGTTTGAGTGACTGGAGAGGACAATTTTTATGTTGTGATAGAATGAAGCTGTTGGGAGGAAGGAGACTTACTGGAACTCTTTGGTCGTCTTGGTGCGCAGTGGGAGAACAGGGTCGGAGGGGAACGGGGCTTTGACCTCAGGGGGAAGAGTGTCAATGGAAATCTTTTGTTTCTGTCTGACGTCAGTACCGATAGGTGGGAGCTCCCTCCCTGAAGAAGCAGGACACACACACACGCATGCACAAACACAAGTATGGAACACAAGCCAATCAGGAAGCAATCCCTCTGGACGACCTATACACCGCTGGCTCTCAGTAGCCAGGGACAACCAAAGAACAATTATGTCTTGTCAGGTGTTCCTTTAATCAGTCAAGCCACATCTCTCAGATGGCCAATCATTTTAAAGGGACACCTTATGTGTTCCCCTTATGGAGCTGAATCCCGCCCCCTCTCTTGTCTGTCTCCTCTTCAGGAAGACATCAAACAACCGTGTCTGATGATGAGGGTGGATGAGCAGATGGGGAGAAGACAAGGGCCTGTTTCAAGGGCTGATCATTATATTTTGGTGGTTAAGGCTCGGAATTATTCAGGCCCTACTCAAACTGCACTTTCCAGCTATGAATAAATTCTAGGAGATAAGATGTTATGGGGGATATCTACTACAGGGTTTCTCTGGTAAAAGGGTCTTTGTACAGTGAAGCTCCAAAATAAATGTTATCTGATCAAAGATCAAGCTGCTTTGTTGTAACTGAGAATGTAACAATACAGTAGGTGAAGAAACGTGGAGACAAGAAGTGAACCAATCTAAGTCTTCTGTTGCGTGGCGAATGTGCCTCTGTTTAGTGCGTGTTTTTAAAGGACGTGAGTGTCTCTGTGTGCTTTCATATGGCTTTAATTTGACTGGAGTTTGCACAATCCAGTCGAAGGTCTGGTGACAAAATCAGCTCATTCAAACTTCTTTCCCCCAGATTCCCTCAGTCACAATGTCACTCTGTACACACTGTAGCCTTTATTATATAAACAACATCTATGGCCAGTCATTTACAGTCTATCAGCAATGTAAACGAAGGCAGCAAAACGTCCTTGTTTCCTGTAAATGCAGCTGCTACAGTACAGTATGTGTTAGTCGTGTCGGAGGAGCCTCTGTCAAAGAACATTGGTTTGGAGAGGAACCTTAAGCAGGCTTGAGTCAATTTACATGAATGTCAACATAGAGTGGTCCAGTATAGTCCAGTATAATGGCATTTTCACTGCAAGGGTACTAGAGTTATTTCCAAGAATCTAAATGCACTTCACGAACGTTAGATACTATGGAAGCAGGTGTCATCTAAATTTGTAACGTTTATCCCATTGACAGAAACTCACCATGGCGCCCCCCTGGTCCTCCAGGCGGTGTTCCCGCTGTGCCCCGACCCCCAGCCTCCCTCCTCTGGCTCAGCGTGGAGATGAAGGTGCCCAGCGAGGGGAAGGGCTGCTTCGTGCCAGGCCCTGGACCCTGGGGTAGGGACGGGATGTCATCACCAGAGCGCAGCGCACTTCCACTGAAAGCTATCCTGTACATCTATCCTCTCCAGCCAATCGAATACACCTGTCCAGCTTAGCCTGTTCCCCTAGCTACGATTGGATCCACCTATACACCTTGTCTATGCATACAGAAACACAGGACCAACAGCCCACAGGGGAGAGACGGCAGGAAGACTGAAGACGTGGCGGGAGTGAGAGAGGCGAGGAGACGAGAGTGGCAGTGTGGAGCCTCCTGAAAGCATCTGCACAGCAGCAGGTTCTGACACTTTCAAACCCTCCAATGAGGGTGACCAAGGAGAACACACAGACAAAGGCTCAACATTTAGCATGGGAAAAGAGATAGAGAGAGAGAGAAACAGACAGAGAGCGACAGACATACAAAGACAGTGAGAGAGAGAGAGAGAGAGAGAGAGAGAGAGAGAGAGAGAAAGAGAGAAAGAGAAAGACAGATAGACAGACAGGGTTATTCTTATGGAATCACTCTTAATATACAGGGTCAGTGTTAATTCCATTAAATCAGAATTGAACTACAGTAGTTTCAGATTTAGGTTTAAACATACATCCTCAAAATGGACATGTCATCAGTACGTGCCCAGGATGAAAGCCAAACCCTTCCTTCAAACCCACCCTGGTACACTGGCTTCTATTGAAGGCAGATCAAACAAACTCTTCATCATGAACACAACAGGAACAATACACACCGAAACAATGACAGGCTTTTTGTATTGAAGCCCTTTCAGTGATACAGGCCCACTCATTCCCTTAAAAGGGATTCAGCAACCTAGAGCATGGTGAACTATACTTTGTGTATCTTTAACTGGCATGTCTATTACTGAGAGATCATACACATAACATTTCAATCTACCGTAGTCTCGCAAAAACGTCAAACTAAGCCTAGTTTGACTGTGATAAATGCCTGTGCACTGTTTAACTATTGTGCCAGGTAGTTTCGTCTCATAATGGCATTGTTTGCTTAGAATTTATTAGCTCAATCTTCTCAAAGAGGCATTTGGTAATAATAAAACAGTTTAACATGTCCTTCCTCAAGAGGATACAACAGAAAAATGTGCTGGATAAAGAAAAGGAACAGGAATAATGTGTTCCTTATTGAGAAAGGAAGGGAGAGAGAGAGAGAGAGAGAGAGAGAGAGAGAGAGAGAGAGAGAGAGAGAGAGAGAGAGAGAGAAAACGGTAGAGAGTCATTTACTGTGTTCAGCTTCTCCTGCCACTGGGGAAGACAAACAGTGAGTGTGTGTGTGTGTGTGTGTGTGTGTGTGTGTGTGTGTTTGTGTGTGTGTGTGTGTGTACAGTATGTGTGCACATGTGAAAGATAGGAAAATAATCTGTGACACAGATCATCAAGACTCAGAGATTCTTTGATTCTTGGTGTGGCTCCTCTGCTCCGAATCCAAGCATCTCTTTTATAAAACTCTGACTGGCTGGATCAAAACACAGCTTCACATATCTCTGCTCCCACAGAAACCCTTCACCTATTTAGTCTCTTTCTCTCTGTCTCTAAATACGTCTCCTTCCTCTCTCCACTTATTCCCTCGCTTCTCTCCAAGCTCTTCGTCTTTCCCTCTGGTCTTTGTGACCATGCCAGAGTCCGTACTTTATGAGAGAAGAACCGTCTGTGTCTGTGGAAAAACAGGCCGTTTGGCCCCTAAATCTGTTCACCATGCTGCTTCTCTTGGACAGTTATACTGTCTATATCAGCGCAGTGATGCTACTGTGTGAACATGTGCTGCTGGGTGAACCAGTGGCACAGAGAGGAGTAGGGGAGTTAGAGAAGTGGGGGAGGCAGAAAAAGGTGATACAGGGAGATGTGGACTGTATTTATGTGTGTAGGGGGGGGGGGGGGGGGGGGGGGGGGCTAGGTCAGGATAGGAAGGCTCGAGTTATTACATTTCCAGATATTATTGAAACTAGGAGGAAAATGTACATAGGTGAATATTATTTGCACGTTGGATAGGACATACAGTGTGTATATAGTTTTGCACACAAATACATGTCTAATTGAATTACAGTCAACAATTTTCTTGTACCCATCAACTATGTAAGAATTTCACTCTGATCTCAAGGAACCTGATTCAAGTGACCTGTAAATACAAAGTATAAAATAACTGTGTACAGTACAGCCACACACACAAACAGCACTTAACTTCTGATCCTTCATCTTACTGTCCTTTTTATATCGCATCAATGTGCTTCGATTTGGAAACAAGCATCTGCTAAATTAATTTATTGTAATGTAAAGTAGTCTATATGAAGTGATTAATTTTTTTAAATGACTCACCATCAGAGTTGATGTATGAAATATTGGTGGAAGCCTGGCGCGTGCCCGTTCCTCCTCCGAAAGGGCGAAATGATATTCTGTCATCATTCAATCCAATCTTATAAATTAAGTTGTTCGCAAACTAAAGGAGTCTATCGATGAGTTATCAACTCAGTGAAAAAGACGACAGTCTACATATTTTATCAAGGTATAGTAGCTCATTAACTTGGTTTTTCCGTTATTTGTCCTATTTTGGAGACTCCGATAAAATTATCAGGCTTCCGTCGTCGCTGGCTGTCTGGCAGGTGGGCAACCTGTCACTTTCTGTCAAATGACTTCTTTTCCTACTTGTAGCCTGCACTTTATGCTATTGACACACAGATTGTGTACCATAGAAACGCAGTTGTTAGTTAAATTAGACTTTTAGGTCAGCATCTTTTCTCCAACGCACGGTTTTCGTCGTCCTTTGTAACGGCTGCACAGCTGCAAGCTGGCGCCATGTTGTCAAGAGGCGGTGCATGGAAACCAGCTTGGAAACGGAGGCAGCCTCCAGTCTCTCCAGCCTCCAGTCTCTCCAGCCTCCAGTCTCTCCAGCCTCCAGTCTATCCAGCCACCAGTCTCTCCAGCCTCCAGTCTACCCAGCCTCCAGTCTTTCCAGCCTCCAGTCTACCCAGCCTCCAGTCTCTCCAGCCTCCAGCCTCTCTGTAAAGACATTCTGCGTCATTGGTGCAATTGAACTTATATCCATAGTTAGGCAAACGACCGGGTCTGGGCGCACGTCCAAGTGTTTAGTGAACGAATGAGCGTTAAGGTATTTGCTCTCTAGTAAGTAGCAATTAACCAAAATTGGGGCTGCTGTGGGAACCTTTGGTAATGCCAGTTGCAAATGGTTGCAGACCTTACTCGAAGAAAGTCAAACAAATCCTAAAAACCTTGCAACAAGTTACAAGAAAAGGTATTGTGCATGTGTGTGCATGAGCAATGTTGACAGCCTGTTACTGTTTGATGGTGTAAAAATATATGTTGGAGCCTTAAAGAATTCTTTTTCCATAAGGCCATCTCCCAATGGATATAATCAGCATGTTTAATCCATGCTGATGTATAATCTGTGGCTAGGGCCCCCACCCCTGAACTGTACACCACTGTCGGTGCCAGGCCAGTGGGCAGCTATGGGAACAGGGAGGGGCTACCGGAACACTGCCGGAATGAGAGCGTGAGCACTTACCACACCCCACCCCAACAGATGAGTCTTGCTCCATCCTCTCTCCCTCCACGGTCCCCCCCCCCCCCCCCTCCTCCACTCCCCAAACCACTGACTCACTGGCTTATGACTGGGCCACTGTTTGGAAGCCAGGTGTGAAAATACAGCAAGGCATGGATCCAATCAGCCAGGCAGGCAGTAGCTACAAATATGTGTAAATTCAGTTTGTACAGTGTGTTTCTCCTCCTGTGCCCTAATACAGACTATGAGTTGGACTGCTGAATCAGGATCTATTTAGCCTTTTTAAATCCCAGAGCTTGGGGCTTATACAGATAGGAGTGAAATATAACCAAGATCTCACTCCCATTACATGCCTAATCAACATGTCAACACAGCTTGACACTGAACCTGCGTAAAGGCAGAACGCCAAAATAATATCTGTCCGTCCTATTCCAGATCATTGAAAATGTCCTGCCAAGACATATCTATTGCATCTCGGTTGCCATTTTTTTTCCCCACTGGTTCTTAGATGTAGGGACTCTCGTGGGTGAATTGGTTGTCAAGAGCAATATTTGGTTTTATTCATAGCAACCAAAAGTGGGGGTGGTTTAATACACGTGTGCATTCCGTCCTCAAGCATCTCTTCCCCTCTTCTTGTTCTCTCTCACTCTCTGATCTGACAGGGTTGGAAAGGTGAAGTCTACATACAGCAGCATGCGGAGGTTTTGCACAAGCCATCGTAAAATCAAGTGATTTGGAATCAATAAGGAGGACAAATATGAGGGAAATGTAGGCTGGTCCACCAAGCCCCTGTCCTGATCTCTTCCATGTGTAGGGACGGATGTCCCAGGCACCCAGGCATACACACCAAAACGCACACACACACGCCTCCCTGAATTATCCAGATGGGTTACTTGAGGTTATAGCACATCCCTCGACTGTATTCTTACAGGATGGCCAGTTTGTGTGTGCGTGTGACTACCCATTTTCTCCGTTAGAGGGCGCTCCTCACACAGCTTTGACTCAGAAAATGCGTGACACTTACTCTGGTTACAGGCCTCCTTGTCTGCTCTATATGTGGTAAAAATCATTTGATACTGGTATATATAGAACATACATTACACAGGGGTGTGTTTTAGGGAAGCCTTGTTTACCATTTGATATAAATACGCACCTCCTGCTAACTCGGACAAATTCTGATGACATCTATCAGGTCCAGATGTGAACAAGTTCAAAAATAGTTTTGAACAGATATTTTAGTTTTTTGCCAGTAAATGAAGCAACATCAAAAATATTTTTGCAGTCGATCAAATTACATACCCCTGCTTTCTTTTTCTAGATCTAGAGTATTCAAGTTCGTTCTAGTTTGAAGCTATTTTGAAGCTTCTTACTTATTCTTATAAGACTTGAGCATCTCATATATGAGTGTGTGAATGTTTAGAAAGTGTTTCATGTGTGTAAGTGTAAGGACAGTCTTATGTCCTAAATGAACCCCCATAGCAGCAGCGCTGACCACTGAACTTCCTCCTTTCACCTGAGCCAACAAGTAACCCAGCGTTTGCCAAACAGTAACACAACTGTGTGTGTGTGTATGGTGGTGTGTCATTCTTTTTGCCTAACCACAAAGTCCCTAGCAAAGACCTGGTGGATTAACCTTCCAAACATGGGACACTGACATCTAGTTAGTCTGTTGAAGCCATCTGTTTGATATTCTCAGTTTGAATTGTTTACTGCTACGGATTACCACTACTTTACAGTAGTTTCACTTTGAATACTGCAAGTGTAAGATGATCCTTTAAGGTGCATCGTGCATGGATAGTCCCTGAGGTAGCCTTCTGAGCAGTGGCTGCCTGTAAAGACTAGGTCATTCGTTTTCAGATAGACTGACTCATGCTCTTAAGTATGTCAGAAGGGATGAACTGCACACCTTGTTAGAGGACAGTGTTACTTATATCTCCAGTACACATCCCCGAGACAGGAAGTGACTTACTCAAGGTGGGCCAACAAGGATTTGGTGGGTAAAATAATTATATCTCAGTACAAGGTTGTGATTGGGAGTCATACTACTTTACTTATACACTACATTTCCAGTCACACAAACACACACACAAGCACTTTATCCAATAGACATCTAAGTTTCTGGCACATACACATTTGTTCTCATAAACACACACTATTCATGGATACAAATGAACACCCATTCACACATACCAACCTCACACGTGAAGTGCAACATTTTACACATACTGGTACATACATACAAACACGCATCATCTCACATTACAGTGCAAGTGCTTTTTTTTTGGTCAGGTTCTAGGTCCGGTATGCTTATAAGAAGTTTACCTCACCCTTCTATTCCAGACGCACACCTGCCCGTCTCAAAGACACACGCAGTCAGGTATTCATGTTCTCTCACACACTTGCACTCATAAAACGCAGCCCAGGAGAGAAGACCTGTGTAGGGTGTGCGACCTGAGACCACGGCTGTTAGCACCTTTCAACAGGCATATGTCATCGATGTCATGGGTGTCACGCAGCAGGCCTTGAGTCATGTGCCATGACTGTCTGTCCATCATCTGTGCAGCTGATCGTCAGGAGGTATCGTCTTTCAGACCGCATCACCAAAGCGTCTGTACCATGCCAGGCCTGCGCTGAGCTGTCACCAACATCCCCCATCTCTCTCCCCCCCCCCCGCCTCCACCCCGGCTTTGGTCTGCTCAGAGCATGTCAGCATCTGTCTCTATCTATGGAGATGGATGTTGCCGGGTGGACGCTTTCAACGGCAGCTGACGTCACCTAGATGTGAGTGCATGGAGCAGGCCATTTGGAGGAGATGATGTCGTCATTGCCAGGCAAGGTTCACAACAATCAAGAGAGTGACACGGCTAGCCCTAAGTCCATATTTGGAGTGTGCTTCCTGTGAGGACGCCCATCTTGGGGCTTGTGATAAGCCCCAGCTAAATCACTCTCTGCTGATGAAGTGTCAGGAAAGCGACCTTGCCAAGGACGTTATTAAGGTTGTAGGTCACGACAAATAAAGAAGGTGTGTGACCATTTTAAATGAAACTAATCCAAACAACTGTTTGTCACAGTACAAGAGTAAACAAATCAGCAAAAGTAAACACACAGAAGGCCATGTATATTGACTCTTCCATTATTGGTAATATTAAACCTTCTGGGCTACAGAATGGAAGGGTGATGCAACATAGAGCAATGACTTTCCAGAGACACTGAGCAGGCAAGCATGAGCAGGTATATATAATAATATATTGGCCAATACACTTGTCTGCTGTATTAGTTGGGTTTCTCTGTCTTTTATCAAGTGCAATCAAAGAGATTACGCTCAGTCTCTCCACTCTCACATACACTAAGACACCCTAATCTAGTTTATAATAGCTCTGTATCAGGATGTGCGCCATTGGTCAACCAGAAATGGGTCTTTATTAAGTTGGATAAAAAATTGGAAAAGACAACATCACAGGTGACCTGCGATGATGAATGATATCTGACTGACAGAGATAGAATTACGATCACAATATTATGTGACAAGTATTCCACCGAAGCCTCAGAGGAGAGTTGAGCCCTTGTGGATCATGATGACACATAGAGCCATGCCACCGCAGTCCAATCCATTCCCATTACCCTATGATACTCAGGTGATATTTTTACAATCCACCAGACTGACTGGCTCTGGAAGAGGCCATTTTTAGGTGATTGCTTTCCCCAGAGATTGTTTACCAAACCAGCATTCTGTACCATAGTGACATTCCTTCCTGTTATAACATGCTATAGTTGCTTCTGTCTCTCAACAGTAATAAAAACCTTAATGGTGCTCTGATAAGCCCTGTCATGAAGAGGTTATAAATCAGATGGCTCTGTTGCTACTGTTTGTGTCAGATCTCTGCTAGGCCTCCTGTTAACATGGCAACAAGCCTATTCAAACAGAAATGGAAAGTATCTGGTTGGGAACACAGTTTGAAAACAGGAGTGTGATGTGAGGTATTTGGGTTAGGGGTCTAGCTGAATGTAGCCTAAATCCATCATTCCAAAGTTCCCTCAGGTACAAAGGGGGGTTTGAGGAGAAGGATGTGGATGAGAAGTCCATGGGGGAATTTGTCCTACATATCTCTGACCTTCAAACATGCCAGCAACAGCGATAGGAACAGGTGAGAGGACAAATGTGTGGGAGTGTGTGAGAGAGACCTCAGAGCAGTGGGTATACTGATGTGACATCATCAATAGCATTGTCCTGGCTTACTGGCAGAAATGACATCCCCCATCTTGTTTTCCATTATGAGTCAGTCAGACAGAAACACACAACTCACGCCCCGCCCCCCCCCCCCCCCCCACCCCCCAGCCAATCCCATCCAAGTGACAAAACAGTTCAAGACAGGAAGCAAAGTGAAAACCATTTAATTCATTCCTGAACAGAATACAAATAGCTAGGTACAGAAAAAGAACTAAACTTCCAGAACTTCCCCTCCCCCCCAAACTCAGGCACAGGTACGCACATTTAAAAATAGAATATATTATTCATAAAACAATTTGAATATGTACAGTGCTGTGAAAAAGTATTTTTTGCAGTTGTTGCTGCTAAGGGTGGTTCACTCATATTAGGTTTAAAACTGCATTTTGTGTTTATTTGTGAGTTATCGTCGTCTAATATTTTAAGTTTGCTTGATCTGAAATGACTAAGAGTGACGAAGGTAAGTAATCGGTAAGGGGGCAAATACTTTTTCACAGCACTGTACATGCTTAATTGATTTGTCTATATACAAAAATTATACTGCTATCGACGCCAGTACAGCAATAATGCAGTCTACCCAGGAACACACTGTAGGAACAAGTGCTGTAGGAACAAGTGCAGAGGGACCAACACAGGTGTGCATTGGCTGAGAGGCTGAACATCACATCAACAGTTTGACGTTAACAGTTTAAGCAGCCAGAGTACCCTAACAGCTTTTTGGAGGGAACTGTACTGTTATGGAATTACAGAGGTCATGTCATAAAGCTTAACATGCACGGCCTAATAAGACAGGCGTTTCTTTGAAGCTGTTCATGAGATAGCCAAGTACATACATGTCAGGATGATCAGATCTATGCAGTAATGTGTGTGTGTGTGCTCATATCTATCTTGCATGTCTCCCAAGTGCTGTGGTAGTGTGATAGCTGCTTGCAGAAGTGAATATCAAACCTGCTATCAACTGGACCAGGAGCCAAGATGACTGTCTGTGGTTCAGAACCTGTTGTTGGATGTCCTGTGACGTCATTTATAATTTATGAATTTAGTATGAAGACATAATAAGGAATATATTGTAATCTATAATTTCTGAAGAGAGAATTTGAGTGAAAGAGATTGAGCCAGACCTGGAAAAAAATGCATGTTCTTATTTCCAGTGTTCTGCTGACATGATTACATAAATTAAAAGCAGTCCGAGGCTTAACCCATGTAAGTATAACCCTGCATAATGACACTGAGACAGATACACCTCAGACTAAACTAAGTGTGACTTTGCAGTAAGTGTTGAAGGAGACGCAGGAGCACAAAGCAACATGAAAGAGAACCATGGCAGGATGGAAAAAAAAAAACATCCAGCCAACCTCATGTTAAAGGATGAAAACCAACTGAAAACCCGTTCTGAAAGGTTTTTGACTACAAATCCTGAAGTCTTTCTTCTCTCAAAAGGTTGGGCTCAGCCATCATGTCGTCTTCCCCCAAAATCTTGTTCAGCTTACCCAAAGTCTATTCTAGGCCTGTATTCCAGAACCATAGGATAAGCCTGAGGAAAGAAAAAAGAATGTGGCTTTATTACATAACACCTAAATGCATAACAGAACCCCTAAATTAATCTATTAATTTAATTAATTAATTCTCAGTGTCCACTACCAGTCAAGTTTGGACACTTTGTCCCATTCATTTGAATGGGAGGGTGTTTCCAAACTTTTGACTGTTAGTGTACTTGAACAAGGCTCATTCAGAAACTTCTGCAGTAACAGAACTGCTGACTGTTGGCAGTCAGTAGTGTTCTCTAGTAGTTCTATGACATCATGCACCTCATGTTCAAGACTGGCACAACTGGTTCCTCCCATCTATGCAAACTCACTGTGTCGTCCAAACATAGTGTCTGTTCCTATAGAGCAAATCAGGACAGGACCTCTGAGTTCTGTCCAGCCAGCAGATCAGTAAGGTGGTCTGTCAGCACGCCAGGCCTGCTGTGCCCAGAACGTTAATAGAAAGCAACAGGAGAGAACCTGGAGCTGTCATGTGATCTGGAGCTGTCACGTGATGGGTTTGAAACCATAACTTGTCTCTTTCTCAAACCCCCCCCCCCCCCCCATCTCTTTCTCCTCTACTAGCTTCTGACCCTTGATTCAATCTACCCTCCCTTCCTCCCATTCTTTGTCTCCCTCCCTTTTTGCCCCCGTCTAGCCTAGACCCCCCACTGGGACAGCTGTCGTCACTCTTCAAACACTGTCCACACCTAGAAGACGGAGCTGAAGTCTGGCCCTCTAGAACAGCGGACTGAGGCTATAGTTCACTGGGTGCCATGCTAGCAGAACACCAAGTTTATCACTGAGTTTATCAAAGCATATTCTGTCAAAAATATACTTGTGTGTATAGGAGTCCAGGGAAGGGTCAGTAATACATGTAACTCTGGATGTTATGGCTGTAATGGAAGGTGATGGGGCTTACGTTGTCTCCATGCAGTCTCCAGCGGGTCATGTATATAAATTCCAGAGTGTGGTCCTTTCCCATGATCTCACCATTACACAGAACATCCAGCTACACACACACACACACACACACACACACACACACACACACACACACAAACAATATTACACATCTATATACAACACATTTGGATATACTTTACAGTTTAGTAACCTTTTTTAACTTGATTTTCAATGCCAGTATCAATGGCATTCTTTTGCTTCTCACCTCGCAGGAGCTTGGAAGTTGTAATTTCAGGCTGAGGAACTTTTTGATGGTCCCCACGGTGACTCGACTGGAGCAGCGGATATATCTCTTGATCAGTTCCTGTAGCAGAAAGGAGGAATCGTTTGTACAGAGCTCAGAAAACACACAAAGAATAAGGATGAAGATGAAGTCTTGTTGTCACCTGGCATGCTGCATTCCCATACACTGCATACCTTGACTGTGTTTTCCCCTGACAGACTGTTATTACGGAGACAATCGAGGCAGATGGCTATCTGTGGGTCGCTCCGATGGTAGTCTTCCTCTTCGTCATCGTCTTCCTCACTCCTCTGCTTCTTGCACCTGAGCCCGTCCCCTGTGGCATAGCAACAGAACCGCTCAGCTCTCTTTCGCTTATGAGAAAAACGCAACTGGTGAGGTGTCACATAGTCTTTAAACAGTTGCCATGTGAACGCACATCTTAACACTGCACTCATACCTGGGCTGTTATCTTTCAGCTGATTCCTCTTCCAAAACTCTGCTTCTTGCTCTTCTTCTTCTAGTCGACATCAATAACCAGGAAGAAAAACAGCACCAACACAAGGTTATACCTCAAATCACCTAAATGAACAACATGACCTAGTTTAACAACAGCTTTCCAGATGGCCGCTGGCAAGTCTCTACAAGGTCCAGACGGGCTTTTAACTGACCGCCGTGGACCAGAGACATGTTGATGATGTGATTCTGGGGAGGTTCCAAAGAGGGACTCACTCTCTCGGAGGCCAGGCACCAGTTTGAAGATGATCTCCTCCAGAGTGTTGTCACACCTGGGAAGGCCAAGAGCACCGTGTCATTCAGCAGTAATAGTCTGCAGCCAGGTTTAGATCCACAGCCTACACTGAATGTAGATAAGGTTCTGATGAGTGAGGAGAATATGATGGTGGTGTCATTTTGTTTTACCGTAGCATTTCCAGAGGGTTGGTTTCATGGACCTGGATGCCACACTTAGGACAGTCATTACTGTCCTCAAAGTGCTGGATGATGCAGCTCTTACAAACTGTGGGAAAACATTGTAGCTTATTATTGTCTTTTTGTTAGCTACGACTTGCAGGTCCATAATGTAACTTGCTTTGTTAATCTGTCCACAAAAAAATGTGCATGTGGACATGGTCACAGCTACTGTGAATGTGGGTTTATGAATCATGATACCTCGTATTCACTGGCTTGTTTGAGACAGAATGTGTGTGACAGAATGTGTGTGTGTGTGTGTGTCCATGCTACTCACAGGTATGCAGACACTCTGTGACGGTTGTTGGTTTGATCAGGTAACCTTTGCACAGGTAGCAGGTGATAAAGTGATTAAACTCTCTGACCAGGTGTTTCCGTTCCGCCATCATGACCAAGCCCAGCTTGGAGTTTCACAGATGAGCCTCTGGCCCCCGAAGAACCTGGGGTGAGCTCTGTGTAGTTATCCTCATCTTCATCCTCTGCTTGTCCACTTGTGCTAGGATGCACATTCTCACTGAAGACCGCTTATACCCTTGGATAGTCTGCAAGCACACAGAGAAGGGGTTAAACAGGTAGTCCACACCTTACTCCATTGCAAGATTATGTTTTAACACCTGTCTATACGGTAAAACTGCATGCAAACACACTGAAGAACTGCCACAAGCACACACACACACACTGACATACACACTTGTGTCTACACTATAAATAGCTGTGTCGACTCCAAAAGAGCGAGGCAGTCGGTCGAGGTTAGATTAAAGCTAAAAGTAACGCTAGCCTACAACTGAAACGGTTGTTCATCTAGATCAATCTTTGGCACGCAGTTCCTAAATTTGGGGGAAGCACATGTTCCTCTCATGGCCATGACTGAGAAGCCCTTCATGTTATCTCATCGGCAGGTTTTCGTCACCTGAGTCAAAAACAAGGTAACCACATAAGCTACCAAGGAAGCTACTGTAGCAACACTAGCCTACGCATCATGTTGGCAATAAAGTTGCACGGAAGGTTTGCAGTGTAGTAGACAGACCATTTGAAGAACCGGTTGAAGCCTGCTACACAAAACGACACAAACGACAAGCCTGAGCTGAAATGCGTCTTATATTCCAGTCCTCCTTCACGGCGCATGTCAACATCCTCACGCGCTGTAGCCATACCATCATTACAGCATAAAGTTTGACGATAGGACGTCGGATTAATCAATAAAAAGTCCTTACCGTTATTTATGCCGGCGTGATTCGCGATGAACATATTGTCCTGAACATAACGAGTTTTTCGATCAATTCAGCGAGGAAACGGCCATCAACAAACTAGCGGCAAGAATACGGAACAAGACAAAATTTTCACAAACACGCAGATGAAAGTGGGCGGGGAGGCTGGTGTGTGTGTGTGTGTGTGTGTGTGTGTGTGTGTGTGTGTGTGTGTGTGTGTGTGTGTGTGTGTATCATAATATTTTACACTCAGGTCCGAGAACGACACCGATCTGAAGTGAAATGCCTGTTTTTGGTCTTTGTATTCTATAACGTCATATGATAACTAAATATAAGACAAGTCTAGCTCGAAATATCCAATAACATGTTCCCAACGACTACAGTAAGTAGAGTTTTAAGAGCAGCTGTGTGCCACTGTTAATAATCCCAGCTACTGATATCATACATGTTTTCACAATATTTAAGTAAGCTTAAGTGGTAGCTATAAACACCATATTACATTTAAACCAAATCAGATATGTGCAGTCTTTATTGAAATATATTTACCTATCATTAATTGAAATATGAGAACACTACACAGAGAATAGTGCACATCTCTGATATTTCAAAAGCAATATTATATTTCCTTGACAGATCTTTTTTTGACTTGGATCTTTTTGTACTTGGAAGCCTATCCCTATTGTTTTCATTCAAAAGCAGCTGAATAGAATGAGAACAGGAGGGACTGTCTCATGGAAAGAGAACTGGAGAAAGAGAGAGGGAGGGAATGAGAGAAAGAGAGAGGGAGGGGATGGAAGGGGGAGATAAAGAGTGGAAGAGAAAAGGGGAGAAAGAGAGAGGAAGGGAAATACAGGGAGAGAAAGAGAGGGAGGGAATGAGAGAAAGAGAGGTAGGGAAAGAGAGAGGGAGGGGATGGGTAAGAAAAAGAGAGGGAGGGAATGAGAGAAAGATAAGGCCTTTCTTTGCCCTGAGTTCTTATCCATTCTTTTTGAATCTGCTGTGGCTATGATAAGACAGGAATCATTTAAATAATGAAAGAGAGTGAGGAGGAGGTAAGACCAGGGCAATGTCTGCTTGTCACTCTGTGAAGAATGAAAATAGCATTGGGGTTTCCAGAACAACAAGTGTTACCAATTAGAAGCATACCAATCAAATAGAAAAACAGAAATGCCTTCTAAGCAACTGAATGCCAAAATGGGATTATTATGTTTATATTGTTATATTGTCATTGGATAGGTCCTTTGAGATCCCTGATACAAAAAAATATCAAATCTACTGCCTCCATATTTGTCATAGTTTACCCAGAGACTAACCCAAGCCATTGACCAGCCCCATTTTGGACAGGGGTAGGGTGCGATCACAACCAAAATACTTTCATTAACAGCTGAAGCCAAGATATATTTACTCCCTCTCACATACACAAACATACAAAGGCATACATTTACTGCTGCTATAGAAGAACCAGCTGCTGTTAAATTTAACAACAGTGACAGATGAAATATGGTAATTTGCAAAGAACAGAAAAAGGCTGACAAGATTCTAGAGTTGAAGTTTTTTTTTTTGCAGACGCTTTTTTTGTAAATGTAAATGTAAACATCACAAAAAGTGGTCTAAACAAGTCCTACAATTGAACTCGGTAAAGACGTATTGTATTATAAATCATGACTTGTTCAACTCACAGGAGCAGTTCAGAGATGAGCTGGCCTGAGTGTGGGTAGAGGTCTGCTGCTCAGACATCACCCACCCACAGTCATGTCTGACAGGACCTTAGAGTATGATTGATGTGTCCTAAACATATCAAATGGATAACGCACTACCCTTACAAGAATATGATATGACCAAATCCACCCAACCCTCTCACATGCACATACACACCTCATCTCTCCCAGACTCACTTTCCCCTTCTCTGACTCCCACCTGCAGCTCTCTTGGCTTATATTGGGTATTTTTCTTTTGACCTGTTTCATACACTAAACACTAACACTACCTCAATGCATCCCTCCCTAGACCCACTGTTTCCAGTTTCCACCCTCTCCCCAGCAATGAACTTGGATGTGGATCATGTTCCGTATTGACAGCTGTTAGGACGAAGGCTATACCACACTGTAGGCCTGTCTGTGGCCCATCCTATATAACAGCTGGTCTATTAAAGTCTCTTGTCTTGCCTGTGTGAGGTTTAATCTGCAGGTCTGTTTGCGGCATGTGGCACATACAGTGTTATCCTCAATTAGCCCACTGAAGGGATGATCAGGAGTGCAAAACACTGTCAGGGTCACCTAGGAGGAATATGGATGTGAGAACTTGTTTGGTGTGAATACCTCCTCATTGACTCCCTGTCAAATCTAAATAAAGCTTAAAGGGCAAAAACTACCTTTCAGCTAAATTGCTGTCAGTAGATCTACAGGAATATTCTAAACAGAGAGCTTTGGCTGTTTCTTACTCATAAATAACAGCTTCAATGTCATAATTTTCTTACAAACAAGGCGGTATAGCCCTGAGATTTACACGGCTAATAATAGATAAACAAGATGTATTTCTAGAATAGGCATTTCACACAAGCTTATATTAAAATTTCAAAACCCTTGAACGATCCCACGTGGCTTAACACTTAACGAAAGCTACTGAGCAGAGCTGATGAGTAGCGCGGGGAAATTAAGTAGCTTAAATATTCCTCAGAGAATATCAAACGTTTTTTCAATTTACATTTAAAAAATTTAAACAATTGTTTAAACCTTCTCTCTGAAAAGTCCAATAGAATTCGACAGTTAAAGATGTGAGTAGGCTACAGGGAATTATAATGTCAAATCACCAACATTTGTAGCCTATTAAAAATAAATAAGAAAAATATATAAGAAATAATAAGAAGAAAGAAAATAAATGTGGTTGACAATATTTCACATTATATAAATTGTGACTGGCAGCACTTGTGCAACTAATATATATTTTTAAAACATAGTGTTCCATGGCTATTTTAAGTTAGTGCATTTTTGACTCATATGGCACGTGTTCTCCACGAGTTGCAGCTTTGGGTCTCTACCTAATACGTGTATGGAGGCCGCACATTGCTGATCAATTTGGTCATCGTTCTCCCTGTCGGTATGTGAATTGGCATCCTGAAATTTCACCTTGATCTCCGAGTGGTAGACAGCAAGGAGAGGATGTTTGGAAGTGAGTCTATTTTTAGCAGGGAGCAGCTCCATAGCTTGCGCTGTCTGTCGGTCTGTCCACATACATATCTCCGCAGTGGTCGCAGCTATTGCCAATACGTTCTTGTTTCTATCGGTCACCACTTGCGCCTACACCATTGCATTCCAGGGATGCATGCCAAGCGTGACGAGACAGTTTTTTTTGCCAGCCTTGGCGACTGCACATGGGCGTGGTTACTAGCAAGTGGGAGTGGGTGTGGGTGTGTGTCCCAAATGTATAAGAGATGGATGGTGGATGGGAGGCTTACATAGAACAGACACTGAGTTTGTTGAATTACTCCCGGGACTACTTCACATCACAGAGAAACATGGGACTCCTGAGCATTGAAGAACTGGTAGGTCCTGCCCATTAACAACTCTGCATGTCTGAGGCAATATAGGACTTTAATATACATGTAGTCATTTAGCAGACAATCTTATCCAGAGCAAGTACAGGGACATTACCCGAGGCAAGGAGGGTGAAGTGCCTTGCCCAAGGACACAACATCATTTGGCACTGCTGGGAATCGAACTGGCATTATTATGATTACCAGCCCGATTCCCTAACTGCCTCAGCCGCCTGACTCTAATCTAGGTGCACTGAATGTCCATGAGGTGAAGAAGGCGATGACTGTGACATGCCATGGAAATACATTATTTGAAAAGAGGGGAAACATTAGCAAATCCATTGGGCACAATTGACATCAAACCTGGTTCTTGAGTTAGCTGATGAAAGACTGTTTCCTAATAATAATTCTGCTGCTCTGCCAAGCCAACAGCAGTGCATGTGATTAGTAAGAATGGGCTGGGACATTAAACATGCCTTTATTAGCAACAGGACTTTCTCTAAAGACAGGCACCTATCCCTGGCTCAGGAGAGCCGGGCCTAGGTCCGAAAATACTTGCCATGTGCTTTTGTCCAGACTTAAAAATAACAGGACATTGCATTTGGTGGTACAGAATTGAACAGATAATTCCTCAGAATACCAATAGTGTTCAATTTAACAAGTTTATTTATTTATTTCTCTCTCTCTCTCTCTCTTTCCTCTCTCTCTCTCTAGGTCACTAGTAAGAGGTGTGAGGGCCAGGAAGCTGATGGGTTTGTAGGAGGTGTATATGAAGCTGCTGTTCATCAGGAAAAGCATGATGACAGAAGATCACACAAAGAGCTGTGTCCTTC
This sequence comes from Neosalanx taihuensis, assembly GCA_030340665.1. Lineage (NCBI taxonomy): Eukaryota > Metazoa > Chordata > Actinopteri > Osmeriformes > Salangidae > Neosalanx > Neosalanx taihuensis. Next base: position 3,247,948 of record CM059293.1, read on the forward strand.
TGAAGAGACTAACCATGTGCCAGAGGAATTGTCTGTTATTTCCCTCAACGTAAGAACACCATTTGTTTAGATGTATTTCTACATACTTTGTATCTTCAAAGGTTGACGTAAAAATAGATCAAAGTGTTTTGTAGTCTCTCAAAGCAACACTGAACACACTGTGTTCACACCTATCATGTTCCCCAGGTTGACAAGGCAGGCAGGCTGAAGCTGGAGACAGTGGATGACCTCTTCAACATTATGAAACTGAGAAAGCGGAGGAGGGAAAGGAAGATACCTGTAAACAAGGAACCTGAACCAGAGATCATTGTAAGAACCACCTTTTTTCTCTCCCTCTTTCGCACCTGCTCTCTGCCGCTCTCTCTTTGAGAAGTCGACACTGCGTAATAACAGTATGATGTGTGTAATCATGTTTGTTGTGCTACAGCCTGAAACTGTGGACCAGGAAACGTTTCTGAAAGCAGCAATGGAGAACAAGCTTCCTGTGGTGGAGAAGTACCTGTCAAATGGAGGAGATCCGAACATCAGTGATCATGTAAGTACTGACCAAGTCTCAGCAGGTCTGCTTCAGCTGACTGGATAATAAAGAGATTTGAATGGATCTTAGAGAAGAAATAAAGTACATTGATATTCAGCCTATTATTTCTCATTTGCAGTTCCAGAGAACAGCATTGCATAAAGCCTCATCTAAGGGACATGTGGAGATTGTCAAGAGACTGCTTGAGGCTGGGGCTTCCATTGAGAACAAAGACAAAGTAAGTCATCACATCCACCCATACCTCTATCGCTCTCTTTCTACCTTAACTCTTCATCTTTCGGTTTGCCCCTTGCTGTGTCCGTCTTTTTCAACCCCATCTTTTTGTGTTCGTCCAACCTGTACAAACACAAACGAGTTAACAGTATCCTCTTCTCTGCTTCAGCTGGAGGCCACAGCAGTTCACTGGGCCTGCCGGGGTGGCAGCCTGCCTGCTCTGGAGCTTCTTCTCAACGAAGGAGCCAAGATCAGCCCCAGAGACAAGGTATGACATCAAGGAAGAATGCATGTGACGCATCTGTAGCCATCGTTGTCACCATCCATGTATGTTTCACTGTATTTGCTATCCTACCTTTGAACTTTGACCTTTTTCTCCCAGCTGAGAAGCACCCCTCTTCACGTTGCCGTGAGGACTGGTCACCACGAGTGTGCAGAGCATCTTATCCACTGTGGAGCCGATGTCAATGCCAAAGACAGGGTGAGCAGCCCTTCACGACATTTACTCACTTTGTAACAGTTGGATGGATAGAATAATCACAGATATCGCTGGCTGTGACAAATCATTCTGGCCAATATTGCTGTGAAGGGTTGTCAGTATTCTGTGAACAAGTCAGATGATCAGAGTTTTGTTTTATTGTGCAATGCTATTGTTTTAATGCACTTTTTGTTTCAATTCAGGATGGAGACACACCCATGCACGATGCTGTGAGGATAAATAGGTTCAAAATGATCAGGCTGCTGATGATGTATGGTGCCAGTCTCAACACCAAGAATAGTGTAAGTATGTAGCTGTGTTGTTTGACAAGGCTCGCATTCTGCAAGCATTTATCGCCATCTAGTGCCACAATATTACAAACAGCACAACCAGAGTTTAAAACAGGGAAAAAATAAACTTGTGATTTTGAGGGTGGTGGTTCTTTTAATTTGATGGTGAAGTGAAATTGACATAAACTGATTAATATTTCAAGCATTGTTCATTCTTATTTTTAATCTTTTAAATCTTTCTGCAGGATGGAAAGACCCCCATGGATAGTGTTCTTGCCTGGCAAAGTGGAGCCAAAGATCTCCTGTGTAACTTTAGTGAAACTAAAGCTGCCCAGTAGATGGTTAATTCAACTTAATCATCTTACTGTGCATTGATCAATAATGTGAAGTCCTATCAGAATGTCATTAATTGATTTATTTCTTATTTGAATTTTTGACCTGCCAATATTGCTGGCCAATGGCAAGGCTGAGATTGTACTTCTGTATATTTAAATGTTTTGTTGGCTACTGAGATGAAATTGAGTAAGTTTATGACTGAGCGAGGAAGAATCGATAACATTATACTTTGGGATACCTTTAACCAAGTAAAATGGTCCTGGAAATGGCTAACATATGCAGTAATGGGTGTGGGTGTTCGCTATAGTTCGTGAAATACACTATAGAAGCACACTAACATAAGGATTTAAATATGGCATTGAACGTTGGTTGACAAGTTAAAAGAATGAATACTACATCTGTAGATGTGTGACATTTGATAAGTGACAAATCAAACAGCGTAAAGTTTATTTGTAATTTTTTTACGTTATTTATTGTTTGTTTATGTCAATACAGTATGTAAATATAAAGTAAAATGTTGAATACTAATACTTTTAGACCGTTTATTTTGGTCGAACTTTTGTATATTGTTTCTGGTGGCTGTTACAATAAAATAAAAATAAAAATAATATAAAAAATTGGGTCTAAGCCTTAGACATTTCCTAAATGTTGCTATGCAATAACACGAAGAAAATCTCATTTGACATACGTACATCGAAAATATGTCGGGTTGTAAATATAATTGAATTAAGTTATGGTATTTCAAAATATCAGATCTCACAAACATCTGCACCAGTTAAATGGCTTTCTACCAGTCTAGAAAGCTTTGTCTGTAGCCTGTTCGTACTTAACTGTTGTCTAACGTGGCGCACGACACCTGACGCGTTTCCAGGAGCTTTGTGATTGGTTAAGTTCAAAACCGCCAAAGACAGTTTGACCAGGAATGTTTCGGAACACAAGAAGTAAGGTAGATTTTTTAGTTGTTGATTAGTCTGACTACAATTTTAATTACAGACTATCATATTTTAAATATTGTGTCAAACTATTTTGTATCTTTGGCTAATTATAAGTGTTACTTGACATTGTTGCTGGATAACACTGGCGAACAGTAGGCTGGTGTTTTGCAGGGTAGCTCGTTGCCAATGGTCGGTTTTATTACGAAACAAAATCCTGAATTAGAGAGAAAGCTAAAGGCATTAAACTTTTTTTAGGATGATGGAATCATGTTTCAACAACAAATTGGAGAGAGAGGAGGCAGTCGACATTTTAGTAGATGACCTGAAGAAAGACCTTTTTTCAGAGTTCAACTCGACACCATTCCACCGACCAGACTCACAGGTGATTTGAACTAGATACATATACCATCCTAAAGCCTAAAACTCATTTGTGTGATCATTTATGCAGTGCTTGAAGAAGAAAATTTATGTTTAAGAATGATTATTAATCAAATATTCAATGCAGGACTCTTCCATTGAAGAGAAAGAACACCTGCAGGTGTATCTCCGTATCAGACCTTTCACGACGACAGAAATAGAAAATGGCGAGTCACAGGTATAACTACATCATAATGAGCTTTATCTTGCCAAAGACCTGTAAGCTATGCAGACTGCTTATGAACACATGCCCTCTGTGTGTCTGTTTTGCAGGATTGTATTGGCATTGAGGCCCCTGGCACAGTACTACTCAAGGCTCCAAGGGCTTCACTGTCAGCCAGGCTCAGTGACAAATCAGAAACCCAGACTGCTCAGCGCTTTCAGTTCTCACAGGTCAGTTTCAAGTGAAAAATTTAGCTTTTTGGATTCCTTCTCCTATCCCCCACAGCAGCCTTTGGAGTTAATCTGTGTACGTCTGATCCGTAAATGATATCATCATCAGATATTTGTCTCACATGTGTTGTGTTTCAGGTGTATGGCCCAGAGACCACGCAGAGGGAGATGTTTGACGGCACTGTGAAGGGCCTGGTTCGAGATGTTCTGGAAGGAGAGAACTCTCTGGTCTTCACCTACGGAGTCACCAACGCTGGCAAAACCTTCACATTCTTAGGTTGGTTTGTAAACTCTCTAGATCATGAATGCCTTTCACCAAACAAATACTGAAAAAAGCCAAAATAGTCAGGGATAAATGCTAGTAATCCTTTTCAACTGACATCCATCTAAGCAAACTGAAAACCTGAAAAGGCAGTCATGGCACTTGTGTGTTTGTGTTGTGCTTTTCAAAAGGAGGGAATTATCTGTTGATCAGACTCAAAGCAGCCTTTAGAAACCCCCCAAATCAGTTTATATTTCAACTGCTTTGAAAGCAATTTACCCCCGTGTCTCGGTCGAAACTACCATTTTAATTCCCATAATTTCAAGTCATCTAAGTAGGTATAATAGCTCAATCAAGGCTGAAGATGCCATATCTGAAACGGCCTCTTTCTTCCTCTCTTGTCCCCAGGTCCAGACGTCAATGTGGGTCTGCTGCCGAGGTCTCTCAACATCATCTTCAACAGCATCGAGGAGCGCGTCTACCAGCACATGAACATCAAGCCCCAGCGCTGCCGAGAGTTCATCAGACTCACCAAGGACCAAGAGAGCGAGGAGGCCGTTAACAAGAGGAACCTCTTCAGGCTCCTGAAGGAGGTGACTGGAGGTGGGGCGGTGGTAGTCTCAGTTGGTATCACTGATGATTCATTCCTAATGCTCTTCTTGTGATCCCTTTCCTGAAGACTGATGCCCACAAGAGCATGGCTAACTCAACCAACAAGACAAGCCTGGAAGGTGTGTTCCTCCTAAAGATGCATCCCGCTTTTTGACATTCCCCACTGTTATGTAGCGCTTGATTCGGAAAACAGTACTGCTTGTGTCTGCTGACAGGTTCCAGCCTGCTGGACACGGAGGGAACAGTGATGAACGACAGCTTCAGTCTGGATCTGGATGCAGACACCAAGTTCTCTGTGTGGGTGTCCTTCTGCGAGATCTACAACGAGAACATCCATGACCTGCTGGAGCCCGTTCCCTCAGGGGCCCTGAAGCGAACCACTCTCAGGCTGTCCCAGGACATCAAGGGAAACTCCTTTGTGAAGGGTAACCCCCCTTCACGTTCTGATATCTCCTCCAAACTCCCTGTGTGTTACAGCTCCAAAAATGAATCGCAAAATATCTGAAGAATGAACCCTACTCCATTGAAAGGAGGGCATGTATTTTCACACAAGCAGGTGTAAAAGCGTTTTTTTTATTTTATTCTTATTTATTTTTATTCATTCCAGACCTGCGGTGGGTGCAGGTGAACAGTGCAGAGGAGGCCTACAAGGTGATGAAGCTGGGCAAAAGGAACCAGAGCTTCTCCAGCACCAAGCTCAACCACCTCTCCAGCAGGAGGTAATGCAACACTGAGAGACTCACTGTTGCTGAGTCATGTGGCTCAGCGGTTAAGGTGTTGGACTAGTGATCGGAAGGTTGTGAGTTTGATTCCCGGTTGCGGCTACATGACGTTGTGTCCTTGGGCAAGGCACTTCACCCTACTTGCCTCAAAGGGGAATGTCCCTGTACTTGCTGTAAGTCGCTCTGGATAAGAGCGTCTGATAAATGACTAAATGTAAATGTAAGTCTGTCATGGATGATGGACAGCTAAATCCCCTCCCCCCTTCCATTTTTCATCCTTTCAGTCACAGCATATTCTCTATCCGCATCCTGAGGATCAGAGACATTGGAATTCCCCGCGTCAGTGCAGTGAGCGAGTAAGTGCTTGGGAGGGCCTTGCAGCTCTTCCATGGTATAGATGTGAAGAAAGTTCGACTGAAATTCAAAAGTGTGGAGAATAACAGGCTCGTGTCCCCAGGCTCTCACTGTGTGATCTGGCTGGCTCAGAACGCTGCGCCAAAACCCAGAACAAAGGTGATCGTCTAAAGGAGGCAGGAAACATCAACACCTCCATGCTTATCCTGGGGAAATGCATCAACGCGCTCCGACACAATCAGACGGCCAAGTAGGTTTTCTCCCTTCATTACCACCACCTCTGCCTTTAAGAACTTTTTCAGACTTGCTAAACCAGCTTTTTACCCCGTTTCTAATGTTTTGAATGTGCTGCCGCCCCTCCCTGCACCACAGACTGCTCCAGCACGTTCCCTTCAGGGAGAGCAAGCTCACCCACTACCTGCAGGGCTTCTTCTGTGGCCGGGGCAAGGCCTGCATGATCGTCAACATCAACCAGTGTGCCTCGACCTACGACGAGACGCTCAACGTGCTCAAGTTCTCAGCCGTGGCTCAAAAAGTGCGTGTGTGTGCGCGTCTCTGTGTGTGTCTGTGCGTCACATCATATTACGCTGCGTATGCGTGGTTGACCTGGACTTGACCTGTGACCTCTGCCCTCTGACAGGTGGTGGTCCTGACCAACAAGACCCTTCCCATCCTGCCCAAGATGTCAGCGCGGGAGGTTTCCTTCATCATCAACAACGCAAACAGGAAGGAGCTGTCGGGTTACCGGAGGAGGAGCTCTCTGGTTGGCTGGGAGACCAGCCTGGAGGACCTGCAGGAAAGCGATGATGATGAGGAAGATGAGGAAGAAGAAGAGAGCGTGATGGAAGAAACCATTTACCAGGGAGACAGTGATGATGAAAAAAAAGAAATTCTTGTCAATAAACTGACATACATGGTCAGTCTTAACTGCTATTATTTATTTGTAGCATTTAATTTAATCAAATTAGCCAACATCATTCCAAATCATACAAAATTACAAAAATGTTCCATCGACTTGACCGTTCCCTGTAAATGAAATGGTCCTGCATTTCCCCCTTATCAGAGTCAGGTGGCGCTGTTGGAGGAGATGCAGGAGTTACTACAGAAGGAGCGGGCTGCCAGCGTAGCTCTGGAGGAGCGCGTACGTGAAGAAGTCTCCAGAGAGTTCTCAGAGCTGTTCTCCCAGATACAGTCAGACTGCAAGTGAGCTGACCACTTTGACGATGGCTTCAGGCTCCATCCGTTTCAGCGTTGTTGAAGACGTTCTCCAGTTGTAACCAGTACCCTTGTGTGTTGTCAGCGAGCGTCTGTTGAGAGAAAAGGAGATCATCGAGGAGAGGGCAGAGAGGAGGCTGGAGATCCTAAAAAACCTGGTCACCAAGAACACCAACCAAGACACCACCTTGGTAATCCATATTCCACACTCGCCTGAACATGCCACCAACACACAGGCAGAGATAGAAACCCCATGAATGCGATTCGTTTTTCGCTCCTTCAGGATTCTTAGCTTTCATTTTAAAGCTTTCTTTAGATCTCAGTAGACCCCTCCCCCCTCCTAGAGACTTCTAGGCCTCCTCCTTCCTCTGCTCGCTCGTGTCCAGAACTCCTGCTACTAGCCCTGCCTCTCTCTGCTTCCTCTAGGAGGATATGTCATTCTCCCTGGATGGGATGTTTGACTCTATGTGCAGTGACCTGGCAGGAATCAAGCAGGATGCCTATTGTGCCCAGACCTGCCTTGGGGGGAGCAGGAAGCCCAGCTCCCAGTCCAAGAGCCTTGGGAGTGTGGAGAACATGGCTGACCTGGAGAACAAGGTGGCAGAGCTGTCTACACAGCTACAGCAGGCGCAGGAGATGCTCTCTGCCAAAACCGCAGGTAAGAACAAACCAAATGGTTCCAATTAGCAGCTGTTCTTCAGATGCATCCTCTGTAAGGTATCTGTCGTGAGACTGCTGAATTGCAAAGTTCAACGTTTCATTTGTGTATCCTTGTCTTTACAGAACTGAGCAATTACTGCAGTCAAGCACAGCAGTCAAACGAGCAACTAGAACTGGCAAAAAAGGTGTGGTTGACTTTATTGCATCAAAAATAAAACTACAATTCTGACCTTGTGCATTTTGTTATGTAAAAACAGTTCAACGCACCAATGATGTTAAAGAAAGCATCCACACAGAGCAGCGCACCATGCAGCATTGTGACATCATCGTGACATAATTTCCTTCTCCCCTGCCAGAGTTTGGAGGCCCAGGAGCGGAAGTTCTCGGAGCTGATGGAGATGTGCAGTGAGAAGGATGAGGTCATCTCTAAGCTGCAGACTAGCCTGGACCTACAGTGTGATGCTGCTGCCGCCAAGAATGTAAGATCACCACCCTGTTCTCCCACAAAGCTGCTCGCCTTTTTACTCTGCATTAAAGAGGGTCACACATTGAAAGTTAAGGAAAAATCATCGACAAAAAAACAAACACCCATTGTTTTTTTTCCTGCTCAACCTAAATCTATCCAGGACTCACAGAAGGTCTGTTGTCTGGTTGGCACATGTACCTGCTCCAGAGGAGAAAGGCCCAATTCTCGCACCGACAGCCGCAAACGGCAGGTGGGGGGGCAGGCAAACACGGAGGACCAGCCCCCTCCAAAGAAAGGTACGGGTTGGGTGCCAATCTCAGGGAAGGGGCTGCCACCGTTTGTGGGGGTGAGAGGCAACGCCAAGGAGAACCCTGCCCAAAGACGTGTGTTCCTCCGCCCCAGGAAGAGACTGTCAACCTGGAAGAAATGATGCTGGCCACCTGAACATACACACACACACACACACACACACACACACACACACACATACATATATTCAAAATATTTTAAAGGTAGTTTTTCTTTTAAAGGTAGTTGTTCTGTATGTAATATGTTTTAATAAAGATACTTACATTTTTTGGGGGGTGGGTTGGGGGGGGAGTCTGGTGAGTCTGTGGGCTTGGTTGATCACAAATGCCTCCCCAAAAAAGCTTTATTTGAATTAATTGATTAAACTACATCAGGCAGAACACAAAAGCCTCTAGATATTGTATGAAGAACATAGATACTGGAGTCTTTGTCTGCATATTAAATGAAGTGATGGTACCTTTTGTTTCCATTCCTAGTGAGGGGGCAGTTTCAACCATGCAATTGTATTGCTTAGAATGTCATTCTCCCTTAAAACTTAAACATAATGCAAGTTTAGCTGAAACAACACACTCATGAATTGAATGTTATATCCTTATGAATGCACACAAGTTCTTATGAACCAAGATATTTTCCTTTCCTTCATTCTGGTAGGATCTTTTGGAGAGGATGAAGAGGACAAACTGCAAGATGAACTGCAGGTCCTCTTGGAGGAGGATACTCAGGTGGCTCCCCTGGCTGAGATGGTGCCTGGCGTGGAGGGGTTTGGCAGGCTGGAGGAACTGCTGGGAGAGCTGGAGGAGAAACGCCTGCGCGAGGAGCAGCATGCTCGGGAGCTACAGGAGGCTAAGCAGGGGAAGGAGGAGGCCCTGGCTGCCCTCGTGGAGGCCCTCATGGAGGCTAAGCAGGGAAAGGAGGAGGCCCTGGCTGCCCTCATGGAGGCTAAGCAGGGGAAGGAAGAGGCCCTGGCTGCCCTCATGGAGGCTAAGCAGGGGAAAGAGGAGGCCCTGGGTGCCCTCATGGAGGCTACGCAGGGGAAGGAGGAGGCCCTGGCTGCCCTCATGGAGGCTAAGCAGGGGAAGGAGGAGGCCCTGGCTGCCCTCATGGAGGTTACGCAGGGGAAGGAGGAGGCCTTGGCTGCCCTCATGGAGGTCACGCAGGGGAAGGAGGAGGCACTGGCTGCCCTCATGGAGGCTAGGCAGGGGAAGGAGGAGGCACTGGCTGCCCTCATGGAGGCTAGGCAGGGGAAGGAGGAGGCCCTCGATGCAGTTACACTCAAGAAGGAGGAGGCTCTCAACCAGACTACCAGAGCGGAGCAAACCCTGAATGACCTGCAGGCTGATCTAGAAAGACACGACCACCAGCTCAGAGAGAAGAACGCTCAGATTGAGACCTTGACCATGGAAGTCCAACAGCTGGGGCAGGAATCAGAGGCGGTCAAAGTCCTGCCAGGAAGCCCAGAAGATGACATCAGAAAGAATTTGATGACGGTTAAGCAGCAGCTGTCTGAGGCCCAGGAGGAGAGGGAGCAGAAACTCCTGCAGGTTCAAATGCTGGAACAGGAGCTAGGAGAGGCTAGAGACCAGCTTTCCCAACAGCAGCTGACTTCGGACCAGCAGGTAGAGATACTACAACAGAAGCTAAAAGACCAACAACTGACCTTAGAACAGCAGCTGAAAGATCATGAACAGAAACTTGCCCAAAACATGCTCAGCCCCGAACAAGAGATAAAAGAGCTCAAAGAAAGGTTCAGCCATGAAGTTCTAAACTACAAACAGCAACTAGAAGAGCTCAAGCAGAAGCTTTCTGAACAAGAGCTGAATTCAGCCCACCTAAAGGCACAGCTGGAGGAGGCTGCCGCTAAGGTCTTAAAGAGCAACAGTTGTGGCTCTGCAGAGAAGGAGGAGCTGAGCAGGTTAAACTCCAATCTGGAGGCTGAGGTTATGACCCTGAGATTAAAGGTCGCTGACCTGGAGGAGAAAAGGTGTGCCTGGGAAGCGGAAAAAGAGGCAGCAGCCCTGAACCAGTCTGAAAACCACCAGCTAGCATTGCCAACAGCAGAAATGGAGAGAAGCCAAGCAGAGAAGGAGGTGGAGAGGAGGCTGGCAGAGAAGGAGGAGGAGATAGAGCGAAGGCTAGCAAAGAAGGAGGAGGAGGTGGAGTGGAGGCTCGCTGAGAAGGAGGAGGAGGTAGAGAGGAGGCTAGCAGAGAAGCAGGCGCTAGTCACAGAACTGCAGAGGAGCCTGAGGGAGGCGCAGGAACACAGGGAGGAGGAGGAGAGCATGGCGGTGCAGGAAGCGAGGAGGAGGGAGGTGGAGAGACGAAGGGAGCTGCTGGCTGTGGCAGAGGAGGCCATTGCTGAGAAGGATGCTGAGCTGGAGAAGAAAGCCCTGGAGATCTCCAGGTCAGATCTGCAAATCACCTACATGGGCCCATTTCCCTGTGTTTGAGACAGTTCATAATCCGTAGATATTCACCCTAACTGTCTGGTATTTACTACTGTATATTGTTGGGTCATGAATTCCTTTGTCGTCCTCAGACTGAAGGAAGCTGCCAAGCTGGACTCAGACAAGGTGAAGAGCATCAGTTTAGACCTGCAGAGGAAAGAGGACGACACCTGTGACCTGAAGGAGAAACTGGCCGACTCCAAGAAACAGATCCAGCAAGTTCAAAAAGAGGTACCGATCACACTTAGGATTCACCCCCATTCTCAAAACCCTCCTGAAGTCATTCACGCTCATTTTTACACATCTGAGTGTGTCTCTGCTTATTGACCTTCCTCCCCAGATCTGCTCCATGCGCGATGAAGAGAAATCCCTGCGCCAGAAGCTTCTAGACTCGGAAAAGGCTAAGAAGCAGTTACAGGAAGGCCTGGCCAGCAGAGACAAGACCATCCAGCACCTCCGGACAGACAGCCGGACTGACGACAGCCTGCAGCTCTACCAGCAGGCCTGCAAGGGTACGTTGACCCCCCCTAGCTCTTTAAGAAGGAGCCAGACTCCATCCATTACCCCATTTCCTGCTATGCGACTCCAAATGGGAGCAATTGATGCCAGGTTTGTGTGTAACCGTGTGTGTGTGTGTGTGCAGACTTACAGGCTCGTGAGCGTGCGATGGAGGACATGCGTCAGGCGCTGGTGGAACAGGAAGAGACGCAGGAACAGCTGGACCAGGTTCTGGAGGAGAGACAAGAGCACATCCAGGCCCTCACTCACGGTGAGACAGGCCGGCCACACACTCACACAGGTTTCTGACGAACCGTAAACGTCCAGAGCGAAGCATCAGACGTGGATGTTTCTCGTTTTCAGAGGTTGAGAAACTGCGGAGCTTGTTGATGAACCAGGATGCTGGGAAAGTCACGCCCTCCCTGCGAGAGAGCCCATCAGATGACTTCAAACTAGCCAATCAGGAAGCAGCTAGAGCTCAAGAGAGTTTGAAGGTTTGAATTTTTACAGGGTTACTTTTTGGCTGCCCTTCTGATCGCACTGGGGTCACTGTGATTGTATGTGTGCAACCCCAAGTTCTAACCGGTGTGTGTGTGTGTGTGTGTGTATGATCTAGCTGAGCACAGAGAAACACCAAGCTGACAGGAGGAAGTGGCTGGAAGAAAAGATGGCTCTGATTCGCCAGGCCAAGGAAGCGGAGGACAAGAGGAACCAGGACATGAGAAAATTTGCAGAGGACAGAGAAAAAAACTCCAGGCATCAACGTGAAATGGTAAACATGGACGTCCCCTAGTGGCCTTATTAAACCACAGCTGTCAGCTTCTTGCCCAAAGGCAATAAGAGAAAACATACATATAGGAAGCTAGGAAAAGCTACCCTTTAACACCCACCCTCCACTACTGTCTGTTAAGACAATAGCTTGATTGACCATTATTTGTCACTGCTGTGCTGGGTACACTGTTGAAACTAAATCTGGAGGTTGTGTGTGTGTTGCAGGAGGCCCTCTCTGCCACACTGCGTGAGAAGGAGCAGGACATGGAGAGGTGGAGAGGGGAGAGGGACTCCCTGGTAGCAGCTCTGGAGGTCCAGCTGCAGAAGCTCCTGGCCAGCAACGCTGAGAAGGATAAAGTCATCGCCTTGCTGTCCTGCAGCACCTCATCTCAACCACCAGAGGTCAGCGTGGGAGAGAGCGTTGCCTGATCGCAGAGAGAGCGACCCAAATCATCTTTTGATTACTGTTCCTCAGCGTGATTCTTCAGCTCTTAATGCTTAATTGCTGTTTAGGTTGTATTTGAACAATCTCAAATCATTATATAATTCTTGTCAAATGCTGCCGGCCGCACATGTGGCTGCTGGTCGCTCTGTCAGAGAGAGCGGTCGAGGTGAGGCATCTGTAGGAGCTGAGAGCAGCTTCACAAACAGCCAGACAAGCGGGAAGGACACTCTGGGCGTGGATTCAGGATTTCACTGTGACACAGGACAGATATAGAACACACAATAGACATGGCTTCTGGAGTCTTCCAGGTCTTGGGAACAGTTCTAGTTCCACGGCTCTGTTCCCAAGTTAATTTCCTGTTTTGCTGTGGCTCTGTTCCTCCAGCAGACCCAGCTGGAAGAGCCTGTGAGCGAGGGCGTGGAAGCCCACCGTGACAGCAGCCAGCAGCCCCCAGCAGCAGGCTGCAACAGAGCATCTGACAGCAGCCAGGTAGGACTCAGCTGTCAGTCACACACCCATGCCCTGTCACCCCCCATTTCAGCAGGCTCCAAGAGGAGAAATAAGATCTCTTGGGTCTTGCTTTGAGACAGGTCATTAAACACATATTTGAATATATTCCCCCCCACTGAATTGAGTGAATTGTTGGGTTGGCCAGGTATTGCGTGGTCCTGTATGAGGTCAGTGGTACCCCGCTGTGATATTACGCAGTGTTCCATCAGCAGCATGTGTCTGTCTCAGGGGAACCCCTCGGTGCTCGACTCGTCCCAGATCTCCACGGAGAACGGGAGGATGAGCCGCTTCCCCAAGCCTGAGATGGAGATCTCTTTCAGCCCCCTGCAGCCCCACCGAATGGCTCTTCGCCGACAGGGTCACGAAGAGGTCACCGTCAACATCAGCCGCTCAGCACGCAAGAGGAAGAGCACAGAGCATGACAAGGTGCTGCTTTTACACACACACACACACACACACACACACACGCACACACACAAACACACATGCGCGCACACGCACACACATACCCACATACAGATACATACACACACACACACACATATACATACGCGCACACACACATACATATGCGCACACACATACCTATACACAGATATATGCACACACACACACACATATACATATGCACACACACACACACACATACCCACATACAGATACACACACACACACACACACACACACAGACATTGAACCATGTCAGCTACAAAAAGCCATTTGGTCAGCTTCAGCTTGAGTAGCCTTCAGCGCTCCTTTCTGCTGTCCATCCTGATTGTGCCCCCAAAGGCCACCCAGGTGCAGGGCACAGTGGGCTGGAGCTGATGAGGGGCCTGAGCTTGGGATTCTCCCCACGATCACCGAGACTCTGCATCGATTCTCCCTGCTCGTGCATCCTTAATTGCGCTGTGTGCTTATAGACTGAATGTGATGATTATAGTCCTGGGTTGACACATGGATTTTGTTATCGCGACTGTTTGAAACGTGCGAACGTGCGCTTCCCAGCCAAGCCAAGGTCAGAGTCCTTCCCAGCTTAACGACAGAGGTGTCTTGATCAAGCTCAGAGGAGGCAGTCATGAAGCGCTAATTAGCAGCAACTTAAAAACGAATTAGCATCAACAGTAATTCCATGCCACGCTCGCCGTTCCTGTGATTTGCTCCCAGATCGCTCCTGCATTATGTAGGGCTGTTAAGAGCTCATGTGGCTCATCTGGTTACACAACTGAGGGCTGCGCTCTCTCTCTCCCCATCACAGGATCCAGCACATCCAGCTTGATTAGTTACATACCTTTGTCTGTAAAAGCAGAGCTGTGGGCGCATGAAACAAATGAGATGGGATATCTAGTACCAGCTGGTCAGATTCTAATGTACTTTAGTGTCGGTTAAGTGCGCTGGTGTGGTGACTGTGTGAGTCTGGCCTGGGATCAACACGGGATCAGGAGGAGGAGGCGGAGTATTTACAGGGGTCGAACGTCGGCAGTTTGAGCCTAAAGTAATTCCCTTAATGACTGCTCCCTCTCTGTCCTGCTCCACCCTGCCCTGCTGACGGCTCGGCTTTTTAGAGGGAGAGAAGATGGGAGGGAGGGAGGAGATGTGGGGGGGGGGGGGGGGAGTGTTGAGTGATGGTGGGAAAAGCTGAGAGAGTGTGAAAGGAAGAACGGGGAGTTGGGGGGTGGGTGGGGGTTGGAGAAAGAGGAAAGTGAAAAGGGGTGGAGGAGAAAGAAAGGGGGATATGTGTTGGAATACAGAGCGTGGAGGTAGGGCGCCTGACTTCTCAGCGGCAGTCTTCGTAGAGAGGTCTAAGGCATGATGTCTCCCACGGTAACCTGTACTTATACACACAGGGAGTCTGGACCTTTGAGCACACAGAGGGGGGGACGCGCTTACAAAACGTACACTCACGCACGCACAGATTCTCAGACGTGCGCTTGTGTGTGTGCGGTACACTCACACAGCATCAGTAACATGACAGATGTGTCCTCTACTTCCCCTCATACAGAGATGAAGGAAAACACCAGTGTCTAGGGAACTATGGGGTTCTCAGGCCTATTCATAGCCCCAGCACCAAGCACTCTCTCTCAGTCAACACGATTTTAATCATACATTTTTAGCACTGCAAGTTGTAAACAACCCCTCCCCGTGCTCCGCTCTCCTCCTGCTCAGAGAGGAGCAGACTCCAGCTGTCTCCTCTTCCACACAGGGAGGGCGGCAGGCGGTTTCATCACCCAGACAAACAGCAGATTGTGGGACTGGGTCACTAGGGCTGTCCCTGACTAGGGGATCTCTACCAACAGCCAGTCCACAAGCATGTTCTGTAAACCAAGACTTTCACATGGGTGATTTGTTTTTATTTAGAAGAGCTGGCCATAACACCAAACACTGTAGTGGTTTTTAGATTCAAATGAACACGCGTGAAGGAAGATGGGAAAGTTCAAGGTTAACAGATGACATTGGAGACTTACGTTTTATTTTAAATCATGGTACACCCTTGAAGATGGTTACAGTTAATCCGAGTTTTCACCCAGGGAGTTTTCACTAGAACTTCAGCCCTGTAATGAAGGCCCTGGTTCTGCTAGAGCTGAACCGTTCACTCATCATACAGTCCTGTTGTTTCGTACTGTGGATGAATGTGGCCGCAACCGCTTTCTTTTTAATCTCTGTTCAAAGAAAATCTGTGTACGATTTCAGAAATTCACATGCAAATGAGTTGTTTTTGCATGTCCTGTCTAATCAAGCCTTTTCTCTCCGAGGAAGAAAGCCAACAAGATGGCTAAATCTAAAAAGAAAGCGCACAAACCTCAGGTACTGAGCCACACTATTTTACCTCAGATCCTTGACTCATCCGCTTGTCATTAGCCGGTTAATCATCCATCTTAATCACGCCCATGCACCCCCTACCATGTCAGCTGGAAGGCACAGGAAGTACAGGCCAGGGAACGGCCGCCACCTCCGCAAGGAAGGTCATTTAATAACATAGAAGAAGCCTTTCATCCCTGTTTCAGGTTCCACCATCCATCTCTACTGTCTGGTCTCAGGTCTTTCTGCTGGTGTGGAGGCTGGGGCAGAGGCTGGTGTGGTCTCTGTGAGGTGGCGTTGCGTGCAGTGAGCGTGCAGCTTCTTGGGGGCGGGTGGAGGGGGCAGCCTTAGTCTGTCACCCAAGCTACAACAACAGATCACTTATTTAAGAAGGATAGTTGAACCAGCAGGCTCTGTGTTCTCTGTTTTGATCACTTATGGCAGTCAAGAGACTTTTAAGTTGATCTGCATGAATTATACAGCTAGCTGATTTGCTGATGGCTGAGTTCAAATGATTCGACCTAAAAAAAATCAGAATCGGGCTTTTCCTCTTGTGGTAATGGGCTCTGGCATAATGGCCTGTCATCGCCATGAGAGAAAGGATCTTGACTGATGAAATTAGACATCTTCTAATTCATGCAAGTAACAACATGTCCCCTTCCATCCCTCCATGCCTCCTTTCATTCTAGCATCAGATAGAATCTCTTGATGGTAGGCTCCCTTAACTGTATTGTGTTTTTTGTGTTTGTGTGTCAGGAGGAGCTGGAGAATGAAAATCGGAGAAACACCAGGACCAGACTGACCCCTAAACTGACCCCTCACCAGGAGGAGGTGACAAACACACAGAGACACTCACCACAGTCAGACAAGTCTGGATGGATCCTTGTGTCACATACTCATTCTGTGTGTGTGTGTGTGTGTGTGTGTGTGTGTGTGTGTGTGTGTGTGTGTGTGTGTGTGTGTGTGTGTGTGTGTGTGTGTGTGTGTGTGTGTGTGTGTGTGTGTGTGTGTGTGTGTGTGTGTGTGTGTGTGTGTGTGTGTGTGTGTGTGTGTGTGTGTGCGTGCGTGCGTGTGTAGTGGGGCTCTCCAGCTGGCAGCAGTGGAAACCAGTGCTCCATGAGACCCCAGGACTCCCAGTCCAGCCTTCGTAGCAGGAAGGAGGGAACCTTCCAGAAGATAGGAGACTTCCTCCACAGCTCTCCCAACTTGTTTGGCAGCAAGGGTTAGAAAGCCTAATATACAATACTGTGGACATGACTAAAAACTGAGTACCTCCTATTGCACAGAGCTATGCGTCTGACAAGCGTAGGGGGTGATTGATTGCTTGAGTTTCTGAAAGCTTTTACCCCGCCCCCCTCCCTCCACCCCACTCTCTTTTCAGCTAAAAAGATCATGAAGCTGGTCAGCGGGCGGTCTCCAGACCGCGATGGGGGGTCGTCCCTCAGCGCCAGACCCCAGAAGCCCAAGAGGACTTTGTACCGGCCTGAGATCTCGTCCCCCATGGACCTGCCATCCCACCCGGTCAGTGTGTGACATCACAGCCCTGGCACACAGGGGACTGAGTCACTCTCTGAGAGGAGAGTCCTCAGACATGAGACTGCCCCATGTGTGTATGCTGATGTTTCGGTGTTTTGTTGTTTGTCCCCAGATCATCAACAGAGACCCAGAGGAGAAGGAGAGCGACCACCTGATCATCAGGAGAAGACTCCGCACCAGGACTGGCAAATGACCACCGCCTCTCATCCTTCCATCTCCTCCCTGTTCAGTTCTCCTTCCCCGGCACTCTGTCTCCTTCTCCCTCTACTCAACGCCGTTCTTCTGCTCCCATCTCCATTTCTCCCTTTCTTCCTCCCGCTGGTCCTCTCTGCGGTGCCTGACAGGAAGGGGAGGAGTCATCCAGTGGGACAAAGTGTGTTGATGTGATGAGAGTATTACTGAGGCGGATTATTCCTGCATATTGGACTGTATGTTTGATTATCGTCCTACTTAACGCACACTAATCTCCAAATGTATTTTGTTCTAGCTCAGAAATGTGGACATATCTTAAATCACTTGCACTTTTGTTCTTCCTTGCATTTAGTACTTTAGATCTTTTATATATTATTTTATTCTTATTTAAACGTGCATGTAGAAATATCTCTCTAATTACACTCATTTAACTAGACTGGCTGTATTCAATTCTAGGTTATAGAGAAACTTTATGAGAGACGATGTTTGAATTATCAAAGGATCATTCCATTTATTTTGCAGTCTTATGACTAACATCCATTCAGTGATTAGAATGTGTCAATTACTTAAATATACAAGTGTTTTTGAGAGAGTTTTGTCTAATAACTCCTCAGTTGGTCATTTGTAACACTGCTAATGCACATCCATACGAAGACGGGTAAATAAACCAGCCTCTGTAGCCTGGCACCCTGTGAGTGTGCACCTGTTCCTGTGTGAGGAGAACCATTCAGCTCCTCCATCGCACCTCTCTGTCCAACCCAGAGACATCCAGGCCACTCCACTCAAAACTGGCTCTTGAACTGAGCATAGCGAGTTTATCTGGGTGAGTTGGTCCGAGTTACATGTTCTTTTTTATGATTTTTTTGTCAAAAATAATTTACTGTGTTGTTTTGTTAGTGTTGCCAACATTTAGAGATAAATACAGTGTCCTGTTCTAGTCATCTGCCTTTGTTGTGTTTCCCCCCCCCCATGGTTGGCCAGCGTGTTCTTGTTTAGCCTGGGTACATAGAGGGCAAATAGATTTGACAAAACTGAATTCACGTGTTTTGTCCCACAGAAGACAGAGGCCTTATTCAAGGACCTCATTAGTGACTGACGCATTAAGTTTGTCGGCTGAGTAGACTGCAGATAATACAGCATATATACAGAGAGAAATGGGTGGGGGACGGAGGGAGATTTTAAAAAGGAGCGCGATAGTAATGCAGATCTCCTAAATCAGCATGCTTCATTTTACTCTCTGCATGATGTTCGTTTCCAGCCTTTTTGAAAGACAAAAAGAAGACTGGTGCCCATGAAAGATGAGCCGTAAAGTAACATGTTGAGATCACTTCCCATCCACGCATCTGGGCCCATTGTGCCAGCTGAATGTTAGTTCCTGCTTCCTGTTTGGTGAAGACACAGGGTGATGGGAGATGTGTTGAGGGTGGGGTCTGCATGCACGTGCATACTTGATGTTCCCCAATATGTCGTGATGCCAAACCTCATCCACTCTTGAGCAGAGAAATCAGACTAAAACACATTTGACGAACCCAGCATGCGCACGTCAGAACGTCTCCAAACAGTTTCTGTCCCGGATGATGCATGTTGGTTTTGTGGTATGAATGGCCCGACCGCTATGCTCCAATAAGGCATGATTCACACCCAAGGGCAGTAAGCAGGGAGCAAGCCACGTCACATTGCATTTTCTCCTTCATTTCATCCCAGGGATGCCAAAGTGATCTTTCCTGCGCCTGTTCCAGAGTCACGTGATCTTCCTTCATCCATTATTGAAGCAGGAAAGGCCTGTGGTTAGGAGGTGAGGAGTCTGGGGACAGCAGGTCAAATCAACGGCAGCAACTTGCTGACGATTGGTTTGAAAGGAGAAATCGGTAACCTTGGTCACTTGGAACCAAGACCTCGTTAAATAAGTATTCATCTTTGTTTTTAACATTTTCCAAGACAATCCACCTATCAAACAAGTTAACATTTTCATTCCGAAAATACATATAAATCAAATCAACATTTATTTGTGTAGCCCTTTTTACAAGCAATGTCACAAAGGGCTTCACATATGCCCATAGAACTGCCCTTCAACCAACCTAAACCCTCAAGGAAGACGAGGAAAAACTAGGGAGAAAAAATGGAAGAAACCTTGGAAGTAGCAATTCAGTGAGGGATCCCTTCCTCCAGGGACGGTTGGTGAAAGTGAGATGCATGATACCTAGTCTAATGATACCATTAGACTAGCACATGGTCACACCCCTGAACCACTTCTCACCGTAGATACTGTCCCATGACAGTGAGATCCATACGTTTAATAACACACCACTCCTAACAGTAGGCAGCTGTGGTTTTGTTTCTTTGTGTTTCGTGGAAGGAAGAAACAGACAAAAAAGCCAATTCAGAGAGAAGCTGGCGAAGGCTGAGGTTTTGTTCCCACACCACAATGATGCCATTACAGTTTTACTGTTTTTAAGGGGGTTTTAAATGAACATTTTGAACATGGCGGCGAATCAAGAAAAACACACGTTTCCTCCATCTCAAATAGGAGGTTTATATGTTCTGCTTTATGATGGTTTCTGTGTGTGTGTGTGTGTGTGTGTGTGTGTGTGTGTGTGTGTGTGTGTGTGTGTGTGTGTGTGTGTGTGTGTGTGTGTGTGTGTGTGTACAGCAGCACACTGCGCATTGAAAATGTTCAGCTGAATACTTTTGTTTTTGTTTAGGCCTTCAGATGTGTGAGCTGAGTGCTCGACAGTAGATACATGTATTTTTAAATAACATCCTGTGTAGTTAAGCAGCTTGTGGCTTTGGTCCATACATACCATTTAATAATGTATTTATTTATATAGAATACGTTTTGTTGAAACATTTGCTATGTTCACCCTGTTTACTCGACCCTAAAGAACACATAGAGTGAAGTAAGAGCTCGCCGATGGGACTCTTAATGTCTAGTAGAGCCCGTTAGTAAAACTGTCCCCACTGGGTTTGTGATGTATGAACATTATAACAGCCTTCGCAAAGAAGCAACATTTCAAAATGGTTTGCAAAAAAGGTAGAATACTGCCGTAGGACTCGTGGTGGAGGGATGAATGTATACTTGTTCTGTGTGAACAGATGTGCCACACAACTGGGAACAACGCTCAGGAATTGCACAGCAGAGACTCCTAAACCAGATAAGCCCATATTCAGATTTTAGCGAATGGGTTTTCTCCTGCGAGAATTTTCCTGCGTGTGTGCGCATGCGTCTGTGAGCGTGTGTTTGTTCCCCCTTTTCTGGGTCAGTCACATCAGCACTTCATTAGGGAGTACGTTGGGACAGTATGACGTGGGCTCGAGTCCCACAGGTCTTCCTGTGCTGTGTGTCTGCCTGTGTTTGGGATGGACAGAGACAGATTATTCTGTTTCTGCAAGATAGGGGCCTTCAGGTGTACCCTAGGACTAAATGCTGTGCAGCAGTGCGTTGAGGAAGGGTGGAGGGTCATTCAACTAGAGTGGATTGGAAGAACGTAGAACAATTATCTCTTATTGTACTCAGGTGTATTGGTAGCCGTTAACCTAGACCGAGAAAGAACTCTGTGTACACGGCCCATCAGGACAGGCCAGAAGAACACAATCTAAACACAATCTGTATTCAGTTGACCCAGCTAGTTTTCACATGCTGTAACCCTGGACTGTGTTGAATTAATTGTTGTCACTCACTGTGGGATACTTATGTGACAGGATAGTTGTGAAGCAATGCATAAAATGCCACCATGTCCCTAAAGAGACGAGCTACAGGAAAGTGTTTTTAATTCCTCAAGAAAAAACGGGCCTAATAAGTTTGTTTAGTTGTTTAAGGTTGGCTGACTGTTTGGCAGGAGGAGAGGTGAAGTGGGCACTAGGGATTTCATGTTATTGTAGTGCCTCTCCCCCATTGCTATGCTCTGCAGAGCATGAATGGGGATAAATATTCAATACAGACCAGTAAAAGGCTATTTAGGGTAGTTATATTGTATTTTCTTAAGGTCATCCAATAAAAGACTCATATGGAATGGGAGTTCTAAGAGAGAGGGCTTAGAGACCAGACAGGAGGGGCTGACACGCTCAGTGGGATTCACGGAACACTCCGACGTACCTCGTCAGACTCAATCAGAAGGCTTCTGGAATATTACTAAAACGTTCTTAATTCCTTCTTTTTTTTTCCTTTTTCTTTTACAAGTTTTTTTTTTCTTCACATTGCTATTGTGTCAGTGCTCTGTTGAGATGCAAAAGAACTGGAAAATGTACACTTTTTAAAAAGCACTCAAAGGTCAACGCAGGCCCAGAGATATAAGTGATGAAAATCAAGGGCACTGAAGAAATCTTCTGTTTCGGATGTGGATGAACTCGACTAGCACACTAGACAGATACACATTCACATGTTTCAAATCTCAAATTCAAATCTTAGTGTACATTTTTACCTAGCCTACCTTGAACTTTTCAGTTCAAAGCTGTCACATCAGCTCTAAAATAAAGATTTGGTTTTAATTTATGTTGCTTACATGTAGCTATCTTTTATAAAAAAATTATAAACTGCTGAGCATCTGACCCTTTATCTTGACAACTGGAAGCATGGAAAAAAAGGAGAACATTTCAAATAGGGGAGCTCTAATCTAATGAGTAATGTCACACCGTTGGCAAGAGGAACCTATTATAGCCTGTCTGTTTTGCAGGTGTGAACAACAAGAGTAGTTGGATTTCACCATCATCTTCTGCTTCTGTTAGCAAGTGAGACCGAAGTGGAGGGAGACTTTAATGGAGACTCCTAAAAGCTCCATAAAGCTGTCAAAGTAAGAGCTGCATGTATAACTCTGTCATCATTTCTCTCTGAAGAAGAAGAAGAAGGGAGAGAAATAAATACTGAGACATCAGGGGAGGGAGAAGGTTGTGATGGGGGGGGGGGAGGATATTTGGAAGGAGAGAACAGACGAGTGTAGGAAAAAATTGAAAGAAATGAAAGAAACGAGGTATCACTAGTAGTATCATTAAAACACTTTTCACTGCAGAAAGTTTGTCAATTTGTATTAAAGCTCATAGGTCAGACTTTTAGGTTGCTGTCTATTTAAAACTTAGTTGTGTGCCAACTGTAATAAAGAATATGAAGCAGAGGACAGCAGGTGCTGCACTTTTCTCCCTGCTAATACCTCCCTGACCAGTCCAGGGTTTCAGAAACACTTAGTCAGCTAGCAATACATGCGTGTTATTTATTGCTGACATTTGTACATCGACGGCCAAATATTGTGTTTTTTTCCAGAAACGAAAAAAGTGTCTATAAATTGTATTAAGTTAAATAAAATGTGACAGTGTATACATTTGTTTCAGAAAATAATATTTTATTGAGCATATGGCATGCAACAACAACAACAGCTTTTATTTGACATTACTTCACCTAACACACCAGCCAGGCCACTCAACACATTCCCTATAAACTTGTAGATTGGTGTCCTGTGAGCCCACTGTACCATGTATAAAGACAAGGCAGCAAAAACTGAATTCTCTGTAGATGATTTGAAACTAAAGGGAATGCCCCATGTGCACCTGCGATTTAATCAGACTCTGAAACAGGATATCTTTTTTAAGATGTCTAATATAGCACTCAGGCAAGTGAGGGAAGGCTTTTTCAGCAATCTGATTCTCTCCACTCCTTCATCTTTACAAGAACATGATTATACTTGGACGGCAGCAGGCTAAAAATGATTGTACGATTTGCTTTTCAAGCCATGCTGGGTTCAGCGAGGACCAGCTGAGAAAAGGAGAAGGAGGAGAGGCAGGGGGAGTGGAGAAAGTCTAGTGAGATTGATGGTATGGGAAATGGATGCCGGATGCCTAATGAGATCTGCAATGTAAAGGAAAAGGCCAGTAAATTATGAAAAATTGCTTAATTCAATTTTGAAGATGAGGGGAGGGGGGGGATCATTTGATGCCTGATGTCATGTTAGGATGCTGTGTGTTTTCACGACTGGTGAACAGCCACTCACATGGCACATGGCACAGCCACTCACATGACTCCTCATGATCCTTCTGGGTATAGAATGTACAATTAAAACCTATAGCTGCACTTAGCATGACCAAGCAGAATAGAAAATCACAAATTAAGAATTAAGATTTCCTGTTTTTGTCATTCTCATATATGATGCGTACTTGTTCATCCCAGCTGGTTTATTGTTGTACTAGTTCAGTGGTTTAGATGGTTTCTTTTATAACTGAGCAGTGTAAGAAAACATGAACAAGATCACTAGACAATCTGTCAAACAGAAATTAGATTTCTATTGAATAAATTGAATAGTATAACCTTTCATAGATCTTATATTCTCAACCTTAATTGTATGATTTGACCTCTGCCCCCAATGTTCCTAAAGACAAAAATATCCTCAGTTAATTGACTCACACACACACACACACACACACAAATACAAGTGCGCACACACATTCACGTCTGTCAAACATGGAGAATGGTAACCTCAAACCAGACATGCAGCATGGATCGAACATTTCATCATTAATCCTGCTGAGAGATTACAGAAGCCTGTGGATTCAGCAGCCTGGTACAATCATGCACACTGAGTGGTGTGTGTGTGTGTGTGTGTGTGTGTGTGTGTGTGTGTGTGTGTGTGTGTGTGTGTGTGTGTGTGTGTGTGTGTGTGTGTGTGTGTGTGTGTGTGTGTGTGTGTGAGAGTGTGTGTGACATGTGACATGTGACAGCATGACATAAAATCATGCCACAAACCTATAGGAAAGGTTATGTTTTATACTGTAGCACTGGCCATTAGGTGTTGTAGAGAGTTGTGCTGTGTTTTGTCGAGCCCTGGAGACCATGATAACATCCATGTGTTGCTCTGACAGCCTGTCTTCATGTAAAGGTTGCTGTAACAAGGCAGTGTAATATAATCTGGAGTACAGTATTGGTCTTTCTGGGAATTGGTCTTTCTGTTGAAGCGGTAGTTGTGTGCGTGTGCCGGACTACAAGGTGTGGTCAATGATGTTGCTTTAATGTGTTATCCGAAATTTGAACATTACATCTGGTGAAGAACATGCATGATCCACGACCTGGCTAATAGCAACCCTACAGTGAATGATGATCCTAGTCAGGAACGAGGGGATTGAAGAACATCCATCTACTACAATGGTAGTATCTTAAAAGGATATGTGCTCCTGAAATTCAACGAGACACTTAAATGAGGGCTCTTTAGGCTGTCTAATGGAATGAACGTTAATGATGAACAGAGCCAAATATAGAAAGAAGCATGACGAAAAGCTTCTCCAGAACAGAGACTGTGGTGAGGATTCACCTTTCAGGATTCTGTTACAAGACACCACTGGAGTCTCTGAATGCCCTTGAATGCAAAAGCCACATTTTGAACCCTATAATTTTTTTTTCCGACCCCTGTAGAAAATCTGTAGACTGAACTGAAGTTCACAGTTTATCTTCAGCCATAACCATATCCTGATGTACAATAAAAAGTACAATTGAAATATTTGTATATTTAGGGTGGTGGGGGGTGTCATTTAAATTTGGAAAATATATAAAAATAAGTTTGAAATTGATATTTAGGGGTATCGTATGAATGTCAAGGCAAAAAAAACAAAATTTACAATAAATAGCTCTGGACCATGGGTCACTGGTAAGCCAGCAACACATCTACTGTTAGACCAATGGGCTGTTGTCATGGCCTGAGGGTCAAAATAGTCCTTATAAATGTCAAGGTCTTTCTTAGCTGTCATCCATCCAGTGGTTGAACATGCAGACTAACAAGCCTTGACTCAACCCAGATCTGAGAGGTCTTCAGCTGCTAAGAGCAAATCTGTCTGTCATTATTAACCCCACCCGTTGCCATGACACATTTGTCGTTATAATGAATTCAGAGGGATGTGTGGTCCATGTCTCTTGACTAGTCACATGATCTGCCAGAACAGGAAGTAGTGGGTATCTAGAAACTGGACAGCTGGCCACTCAGCAGGAGTGAGAGTGCCCTCCAGAGAGAGATCCTGGGGGGTAAATAAGCTTCACTAACACATGTGCATTATGAAGAACCGTGTTCCATTAAATTCGTATTGAAGCCTTCAACAAAGAGGATGTTTTTATAGCATCAAATGGAATTAAAGGGTGTACAATTCAACCACCTGCTTCTGTCACATTGGCCCCTCGATTATTTCCTATGTTATCTTTCAGATTTAATCTGTACCATCAACAGCTTGAATGGCTGTTTTAAACAGACAATCTGACACTTGAAGGTCATTGGAGTGGGGAGAAGATAACCACACATTTTTTTGAATTGTTTGCAGGTCTGTTAATATGTAAAAGGTTGCCAATGCAGGACCAAGAAACAACTGGGGTCACATGGGAATGACAGTGAACTAATACAATGAATTAATACTTTCATTCTCCATTCGTTAATGTTTTATTGTTAGTTTCCACCCAGACAAGTTTGCCACTCAAGGTAGTCTAAAAAAACAGAATACTACTTTTCTTGCTTCAGTTCAGGGTTGACTACCATTTTCTAACTCCATTCACATCTGGCTTTTTTTTTGCT
The DNA here is from genome assembly GCA_030340665.1 of Neosalanx taihuensis. Classification (NCBI taxonomy): domain Eukaryota; kingdom Metazoa; phylum Chordata; class Actinopteri; order Osmeriformes; family Salangidae; genus Neosalanx; species Neosalanx taihuensis. Next base: position 3,273,868 of record CM059293.1, read on the forward strand.
CAGTTTTGAAGAGTACACCTGATTATTGGAAGAGGATTGGCTTCCACCCCCCTCTCAGTTCTCCCCAGGCTGTTTTGTTAAAGGGATTAATCCAGCCCAATCCACCATATCATCCAGATTGTGAGACCCCTACTCTCCACAGAATAGTTACCTCACACTGCGGTACCTCTCAAGCACTGGCAGCACTGCACATGCATTACGCCGCAAATGACAAAATTGTGTCTCTTGAACTCAATTACAATAGCAGATAACAAACCAGCTTTAGTTAATTACACTGATACCAGCTCCCTCGATGTACAGTAGTGTGTAAAGCTGAACACACAGAAATGCTTCCAAAGAGTTCACCATATCATGCTTTGTAAGGTTTTGACCATGTTGTCATTTACCTCAAATATTAGATCCGAGAACTAGTATGTCCGAGTCTCCGACCCTCCTGCGTATGTCTTGGGTTTGACTTTGAAAGAGAAGACTTGGTGATGAGATTCAGGGATGTTTAAGAGTCTGTCTGCCTCTCCTCCTCTCTCCTCCTCCAGCTTTCCTGTTCACTGCAACAGCTGATTAGCTTCCAGCAGGTCAGAACAACTATTTTTTCATTGGGGCCTAATCTGTTCAGTTTAGTATATCTGGTGTTGCTTTAATTATACAGGGTACAGATTATGTGGAAGTGTGTGTCATATTTGACATGCTCTATGTTCTTAATAGTGAGAATGTTTAAAGAGTTGGAATTTACATACACATAATTAATTGTCCAGACCATACACGTCATAGCTTATCTACAGAGATCAGTTTATTTGGATACACAATATTGAAATAACATTCATTTTACATATTTTGTGACTCCACTTTTATGGTTTTAAATTAAGATTTGTATTTAAAAGATGTTCTGAAATGTACACTGATTTGGAACCAAAAGAAGGTAAACAACAATCACAACATGTCACTGTACTATTTGTAAGAAAATACATGTATGTTTGGGTTTTCAAGAATGCACAACACTCAAAACGTCCAGTGTCTTCCCCGTCTATTTGATGCTTTTAAAAACATAAATCCCCAACAAATATCTGTACAATATCATATCAGACTATGTTTTTGTTACCATCATATTATTCTCTTGTCCACATTGCCCTCAGTATTCAGATAGGACTATATTCCACAGGTGTACGGAAAAGCAGAAACATCCCATCCTCAGGCAAGTGTTCCATTACATCCTATATTGTACACAACATAACAGACCTTTACAAAGATACCGTAATGCCAAAACTATGGGACAACATCAAAGAAAACCTACAACAATCTGAGTCACAAGACAACTGACAACACAACATTACTAATCCTCTTTTGAAACCTTCACATCAGGTATGAAGTAAGTGGTGACTGAGTGTTCAGAGTTGATCGGGAGGAGTTTGGAGTCCAATTAACTGGATATTTTATTCCATTTTTCATGGTCAAACACTGAATACTGACAGTGATTACTCCCAGGTGCTTCATATTTTAGCAAGTGCAGCACAGTTCTAAAAACATGGATATACTTGTTGAGATAGTAAGGATCTCTCCTGATTTAAAATATTATGGCGCTGTGCAACTGAACTACACAATGACATCCTGGATCCAAATGCACTGACCCTTACAAGATGACCATGGACTGCTGCGTGCTCTCATGCGATAACCCAGTTTGTGAGAACTATATTAAGAGTATCCTGGACAATCTATATCCCTATATCAGAACCTGTGACCCATGAAATTGCATCTGTCCCTCCGATGTTTCTCTGGCAAAGATTTGGTCAGTCCAAGTTCTAGCATGAATTTAAGCAAGCGGGCAGGCAGTCCATGGGGGGAAATGTAGCCTGTAGCCTTCCAGTCCTCCAGATGAGGACCAAACCATCTGAGGCCCACCAGCTAAATGACAGAGTCAGGCTTCTCCACCAGCTTCAGGGCCTCATGCATGCCGGCTGCAGACAGTTTCCTGTTGATGTTGCGATATCGACAGCGCAGCAGGTTGCTGTAAGTGGTCCTCAGGTCACGGTTGAAGAAGGCGTAGATGAAGGGGTTAATGAGGGAGTTGGCGTAACCCAGCCACAGCAGAGTCCGCTCCACCCACAGGGGTACACAGCTGCACTCCACCCCGCAGATGAAGGGCCGGGCGGTGGAGAGGAGGAAGAAGGGCAGCCAGCAGACACTGAAGGCTCCCACCACGATCCCCAGCGTGGCCGCTGCCTTCTGCTCCCGCTTGAAGATGGACATGTTCTTCCTGTCGTTCCTCATGAGGCGTGACAAGCGCGTGCACTCCTCCACCTCCCTGTGGAGCTTGAAGGCGGCCGACACGCAGTCCACGCTTTTCTCCTCCTCCTCCTCCTCCTCCTCCTCTTCCTCTCCAGGCGTCTCTCCCTTTGGTTTCTGCTGCCCTCTGGCCTCATCTCCCTCCCGGGGGAAGCCTGTTATGGTGTGTTTGGCAGCGCTGAGCTTGGCAGCGCGGTAGATGTGGTAGTACATGAACAGCATGACAGACATGGGGATGTAGAAGGCGACAGCGGTGGAGTAGATGGTGTAGCCAAAGTCCTGGCTGATCAGACACACCTTGTTGTCGTTGACATTCTGGGCCCAGCCAAACAGAGGAGGCAGGGTGATGGAGGCAGAGAGGAGCCAGACTGAAAGAACCATCTTAGCCATGCAGCGCCCATTCTGCCTAACAGGGTAGGTCAAGGGCTTAGTGATGCCAAGATACCTAGAACAAACGCCATATTAGTCAAACCTCTCTTACATTAAAGACAATTAGCCTAAGGTTGTATATCTTTCTACATATTCTCTCTCTCACTTTCTCTCTATACACACTGTATACCTGATTCAATACAATTAAAATCAACTGTCGATATACAGTATGTCCAAAATAACTTATTTTACAGAGATTTATTTCCATTTTAAATAATATAAATAATTTGCTCTAGGTTTGATATTCCAAATATCTTACTTTTGTGTGCGTAATTTATGGAACTCACCTGTCTATGCTTATTACGCATAGGCTCATGATAGATGCTGTGCAGCACATCACGTCCATGGCGATGAAGACGTTGCAGAAAAACTGTCCAAAAATCCACTGTCCCCCAATGAGATCTGTAATGCTGACAAAGGGCATCACCGCCAGCGCGACGGAGAGGTCGGCAACAGCCAGCGAGACGATCAAGTAGTTGGACGGCTGGCGCAACTTCTTCACGAAGCACACTGAGATCACCACCAGCGAGTTCCCACAGACCGTGCACAGTGTAAGCATGGTGAGGACAGCACCGATGAGCACTTTCTCCACTTGGCCATAGCTGAGGATCTGCTCCCCGCACCGAGTTCCATTCTCCATCAGGAAAGTTGTGGTCGGCGAGGCTGCCTCGGCTGCCTCCGCTGCCTCAGCTGCCTCCGCTGCGTCCTGCGCAATCTTCAGTAAGTGTGGCACGAGCGCCTCTGAGATCATGTTCTTAGCGCTGCTCTCTCTCATCCTCTCCTCTATCATGGAGGGTCTCATGTTGCTACTGACAGTACTGTTGGCGTCTACAACCATGCTGATTTTGTTTTCGTCCATGAACTTACGAACCCACGTGGTGACATGAACGCACAGATATGCAGTGTAAATGCGTCAACTAGATATGCACCGAGTGCACTAAATACTTCAAAGCCTAAATCAATGCTCTAATTGGTCTATTTTAAGGAACTTTGCTCATTATCGGCGCCTCAAGTACTTGTGCACATCAGAAATGACACAGAAATGTGTAAATTTCTTTCTGAGTGTAGTAATCTCCCTCTTTATTGGACTACAGACAGTGCAAACACGCGCGCAATTAACCTGCAGTCCATTAGCCAACCAAGTCACGTCACCGATGTCTTGACTATTAGAATGAGCTACAAATGTAGTGTATTTAAAAACAATGAGTGGTAGAATTCTATTGCTGAATCAATTGAACATTAGTAAAAAAAAAAAAAGAAAAGAAAAAAAGAGTGACATGATTCAATGTGTTTTGGATCGTATACATGTGTAACCGTTATACGTGGCCAGAGCATCAATCCTCTATTGACTTTCTGCATAATTGTGACACATTTAGCTGTTATGTATACAACCCAATTGAACGAACCGTTTTAACCCAACCCAGAAAAGTGGTTTGAAATCGTCTACTTCACATAAAATGAGGTCTTTTACTCACATCAGTAATTATTCGACAGCCTGTGATAGAACGATGAAGGAATTGTTCTTATTAAAGGCCTATTAGTTTTACAGTGAAGAACACAGTAACTTTGCAGTTCATTACGATACAACAGCATCATCTTGAGGCAGCAAGGGGTAACTGTCTAAATGGCTAATTTCATACAAAATATTGTGGTACGCAAAGAATACAGGCAGATATATATTTTTTTTTAATTAAAAGCTAATTAATTTAAAAACGATTGTAATTGTTGGCTTTGTCTGAATTCTATATTTCTCTGGGAGTCAATGGCAGCCCCTAGATCAGTAATGTAAAAAGTTCTGAAATTGGAGCAAATATCTGATGTATTCACAGCAAACTTGCAGCGAGCCTTAGAACTACGTGTCGTAATGATTTGCAATATTGAGGAGGAATCTGCCATTGCTAACATTATGTGCCTTCTTGTGTGTGGTCTGTTTGTCACAATGAACATCCTCAGAAAATGTGTAGATGTTTGCTTCTTTCTAGCAAAGGTTAGAGGGGATACAAATTATATAGGTTTAAAGCAAGTCCTGAGTCTAAGCTTTTAAAGAAAGGATCTCTGCACAATGGCCTGAACAGAGAACAGGTTAAAGAACAAGTTGTTTCAAGTTGTCACTTTCAAGGGCTGCATTTTGACCCCGTCAGACCATGATGTCTAAAAGTTTCCATGCATGACTTTTATTCTCTGAAGAACTGGTTGACACATTGTCCTTCACCACTGCCAGCCTGTGTTACGTACATAGTGCAGAGTTTTGTAAGGAGTTGTGTAAGCATCTCCCATCACCAAACTAAGGCGGCGCTGTTGTCTGAAAAACATCATTTTAAACTGTCATGGCAGCTGTAGCTCTCATACAGGGTGCAAGCAGAGGACTCGGTCTTGAATTTTGCAAGCAAATATTGTTAAAGCAATCTCCAGGAGGTGTAATAGCCACGTGTCGAAACCCGGATAATGCAGTGGATCTACTAAACCTCGCTGCACAGCACCCTGGCAGGGTTACCGTGTTAAAACTAGACGTGAACAGAGAGGATGACATAAGAAGTGCAGCAGAGAAGGTGAAAAAGTCCTTCGGTACACTTGATCTTATCATCAACTGCTCTGCCATGCTCCATCCATCTGGTAAAGGTGAGACCAGTCTACGGGATGTTTCAGCTCAGGTAAGGGTGTCGAAGAAGCACTTCTTTATAGAATTACACTCGTGATGGGGTGACAGTGGTAATTCATGTTGCTCTTTCCATTCGTAACAGGGAACCATTTCTACTTTGACGACAAATACAGTGGGGCCGCTGGTGATGGCCAAATACTTCGCCCCACTTTTGCAGAAGGGGGCCGGACTGTTTGGACAGCAGCCTCCAGAAAAAGCCAAGCATCACAGCGGAATCATAGTCAACATGTCGGCCAAAGTCGGATCCATAGGTGATAACGGTAGGTAATCATAAACCACCATGCTGTCATCAGTGTCCCACATAGCTTGTCTGGTAGTTTTTGACTCGCACTCACACTGTGTGCTGTGTTGATTTATACTTACACTATGCAGAATACTTAACATATTAGACACTCTCTGGGGGTCAAGTGGAAGAGGACAGAGGAGAGGTGTAAGTTAAGAATTTGATTCCACCAACATGTCATGTTTTGAAGTAGGCTACTATCGCCTCCACTCTCTTTCCCACTCTCTCTCTCTCTCTCCCTCTCTGTGCTTGTGTCTGTAGCTTTAGGTGGTTGGTACAGCTACAGGATGTCCAAAGCTGCCCTGAACATGGTGACCAGGAACCTCTCTATTGAGCTGGGGAGGAGTAGACCCAAAGTTGTATGTGTTTCCATGCATCCTGGCACTGTAGACACGGACTTGTCAAGGCCATACCACCGCAATGTGCCCCAAGACAGGCTTTTCAGCACCCAGCACTCAGTCCAGTGTCTTCTGGGCATAATAGACACTCTCAACATAGACAAGACTGGTAAGGTGTACAGCTGGGATGGATCTGAGCTGCCCTGGTAATGGTAGAATAATGTGAATTATCTCTTTAACAACTTTAAGAACAATCATATAAGAATCTAGTTGATTCTCCTGACTGACAGTTCTAACTTTTTTTCGGAGCACCTCACCTGCGGCGAGATATCAGAGGAGACGTGATGTAATTGTAGAGTAATTCACCTTTACAAGGAGGGGTACTACTTTAAGGCTGCAATGTTTTGTTGTTAAAGTTGTGCAAAATGAAAGTAATTTCAGCATTTGTTGCTGTAATTGTTCAAATAAAGACCGTTGACTATTCTTTTGTTTTTAATGCAATGCAAATTATGGTTTCATGAAATACAAAGGAGTCTATTTATGCCACACATGTAAATTAGTCTGATTTGGGAAACCCTCTTACAGGTCTAAATGACTAAATGTAAATAACTAGCTAGATTGTACACGAGGAAGTTGTATGTACATGGACAGAATCATAATGACCACTAGAGGGCACAAGTCGTTTGTAGAAATCTCACCTTGGTCCCAACGTTAAAATTGTGTTGTATGTATAGTATTAAATCAAAATAGGCAAATCAATTGTCTACACAGCAGTACTTAACATTGTTGACATTAAACAATTTTCGGAAACCTAATAGGTCCCATAGTGGTATTTGGCTAAAATTACAAATACCCAGTATAATAATCAGCTCTATGACAACATTTCTTCATTTAGCAGACGATTTTATCCAAAGCGGCCATGACGTACGTTGTTGTCAGGGGTACAAATAATATCTACCAGTGTTTATATTTGTTATTGTGCCATAACTGTACATACTGTTAGTCTATGTACATCAGATACATTGGAACATTAATTTGGTGATTAAGAAATCAAAATATATCTGTGCGATTGACGTTTTCTACAAGCCTCTATCCACCAGCATAAGAGATTGTAGTGAGCGACTTAGATCCCATATTTTAAGGAGACTGCATTGCATCCATAACTGTTGTCGTCACTGTGTCATTGTGACGTGCCGTGACGTAGCCGCCGCACCGGCTGACTGACTTCAAAGCTGTTGCAGTGTAGCTCGTGCTGTGACAATGACCGACAGTGACCTCAACCAAACCGTGTTTTGACGGCTAGGAAGCACCTTTTCGCCTTTCGATTAGCAATTTTTGTATAATATGTTTCGTTGTTGCCAGGAGTAATTCTTGTAGTCTAGCCAAAGAGAGAAATTAAACATTAAAAACTCGACGTGTATGGTTGCTTTTTTGGGCGCACGAGTGACCTCATTGCCTCACTTTGGTAGCACGTCAAGCGCGGCGCTGTATAGTTATTAGCAAGATAGCTAGCAAAAACAATGGATAAAGCCAAATCTATATTAGACAAAAAAGGACATTGTTATACTAATGGACTGCAACGGGACCTCCATGCTCAGGTGAGCAACGGCATCTGCAATGCATACAGTTCCAGCGCAAACTGTAGTGGTGCAAGTAGTAATAACGTTTCTGAAGATCACCATCCTGGCGATGATGAACTGAATGGATCCCCTGCGAAGAGATGCAGGTTACGACGTCGAGTCGAGTCCCTGAAGAGGAATAGACCACGTAAGTGTCAAGTAGGCAGGGGATAATGAAGGGGAAGCTTTAATATTGAGTATTGTGCGACTCTGTGTTTTATACATTGACATGGTCAGCCTTGGCAAATTCATTTAGATTACCAAAATAAAAAGTCGCTTCAAGATTTGCATGCATCACCGTGCGTTTCAGTGCAGCCAGGTAAGTCATTGCTCCATCCGAAATGAAGCCAGTATTTGACGAATTTACTTGTACAATCTGTATCCTATATCAGTAACATTTAGTACACAAAGTATTCTCGTGTTAAGTATTTACCCCTAAGTATTTTTGGTTTATGGTTCTTTGAAATAGAGGTAATTATTATTATTTTTTTCTGAGCACAGTTCCCTTTATTTTTTATATATATTTTTTATAATCTTTATTAACACAAAATTATTACAAACCTTTGTTGAAATAGAGGTAATGTTGTGACTGAAAAGCAACACGCGACGGTGAGGACCTTTTGTTGTCATTAAACATTCGATTGCCCATGCTCGCTTCTGATTGGTTGTTTCTTGGTCAATAGAGGGCTTGGCGTATTTCGGCCAATCATCTGCCTCCCTCATCTCAGCAAGGTTGTACTTCCTCACATGCTGCTGTTGAGATCAGACAGCTGTGATTGGAATGTACTAAAGTAACATTTCCTGCAGCACCGAGTTGTACGTACATTGGGTGCTTTTTGTCCAGAATCTTCAAACATTTCATAATAATTGTATTTGCTTACGACAGCAAATCGTTAGTATGAAACTGAAAGATGTTAAGAAACCGGGTAAGTGTCTTGCGGCTTAAACTCAATGTATATCCAGATGGAAAGATGCATCTGAAATGAGGTGTTAGGTTGGCATTTGGGGAGGAATATGACCATCCGTCTGATGTTTGCTGGAAACGTCTCCACAGCATTCTGTAATTTTGTGAGTTTGTGAGTAATGTTAAAGAAAGTAAATAAGTAAGAGAGCAGGAAAGAGGTTCCTGCAGATCGCGTGAATGAAACAAATGAAGATACATTTAAATATAAGCTAAGGGTCAAACATGGCAGTTTGCAATCTCTCAACTTTGACACTGCTTATCTTTGGAACAAAGACAATACACTGATAAACCGTTAACCTTGCTTCATACATGTGAGGCCAAGAAGTCATGTTCCTCCTCTCTAGTGTAACTGTGGAGCAGTATTGGTCAACTGTCATGAGTAGACACATATACTTGTTGTGTTGTATTAGTGTCAGCCTTGCTCAATGTGAAGCACAGTGTCAGTCACAATGACTGTTTTGATATGTCTAAAATGAAGCAATATCACACTAAAGAGTTTCCCCTCTGGGATCAATAAAGTAATTCTGATTCTGATATCATCCAGTAAAACAAATATACCATTACATGGAGTCAAATGGACAGGAAGATTTGCTGGTGTCACCAAAACTGTTCAGGACTTGCCAGGTGTTAATATTCTGTACTGAAAACAGAGGTGATTGTAAAGTGACCACTCTGTGTGAGTGTCATAAAGGTACAGAGTTGATTTGTCTGTAGGTCAGGTTAATGTTCCGGCAGGACCGTTCCTGCTTCACAGATCATTAACAAGAGTCGTTAACCCAGGTTTCAGTAGGGTTTAAGGTTGGGCAGGGTGAGACAGTGGTTATTTAAATTAAGGGCAGAGTGAAATGGCAAAAGTCGATCACCACACTAAACTTCTACACTTAATTCGAGTATCATGTACTGTATGTTCCTTTGCATCAAGACATTCAGTAGATTCTTTTATGAATATGTTGATGCAGGTGTTATCTTTTGTCTGATACATTGAAGAGATTGCTTTACTGTGTAATGTTCAGGTAGCTTGTTCTTACATTGATTTATCCCTTCAGTATCTGAGCAATGTTCTGGCTCACACTGTTTGTTTGTGTCCCTCTTGTATGACGCTGCTCTCCTCTCATCTCTCCCCTCTGATGAGATTCCTCTGGACCTCCTAGCTTCCCCGGTGGTAGCACTGTGTCATAGCAGATGCTGTCTGGCAGACCTTTCACCTACATGTAACTCTGTCAGCCTGGACATTACTTGGGCTTGCTGACTGGAACATGTAGATGTATTTACCGGTTGGTTCAAGATAAAAGGGGACACCTGATTAAAGTTCAGGTGGGGTGCAATGGGGAGAGAAGATTTGGTTTTTCCAAACCTTATTTCTCAGCTCTAGGTATGAGCTGAGGGCTCATACCTAGCAGGCAATGGCCAATGATTGTCATTGCTCTTACAGTGTTGTGGATTAGTTCTGTTAGTATATACATTACATATATATAATATATTAGTATTACATTAGTAATAGTACTACATTAGTATAGGCTGGAGCTCAGTGTACTTTATAGCCCATGTATAGCCAGTGTAAATCAGTAAGCAAGTGAAATGTAATGTAAAACACATTGAGTAAATGGGTATGTAATTGCCTTGTCAGACAGTGGTGTTCGACCTAACTGGAATGTTAGATAAACATCGTTTCACGAACTAAGGCATCAGAACTTTGATTTGTAGATTTAGGATGTAGGCCTAGTTGGGTGTATTTATTTGGAATCTTGATTTGGCTCAAGGGCTTGGAGAGTCTTTCTATGGAGAAATAATAACCCTATGTCAGCGATTCATAATCAGATGGTGGACTTTGCCAGTTTTAAGGCTCCCAGTTCACAACACCCACTTATGAAAGAGCTCACCACTGATTGCACTGTTAGGAGATTGCTTTACAAAGACACTGTGCAAAGAAAAACAAAGAAAGTCCACTTCGGTTGGTCTGAGACTGAGATGGACATGCATGCTCCCACCGTCATACGATCTAAGGAACAACTTCCCATCAGTTTTGCACCAGTCGATGTAGTATGTAAGTCAAAAATGCTAAAATACAGTCAAATACAGATTCTCAAGACAGAAAAATGGACACAGAAAAACAATCTTCATGATCCGTTTATGCTGCAATGCTAGTCTGAGAAGACAGATGTATTTTAATGGGGCCAAAGGAGGTGAAATAAGAAAAAATCATAAAAGCAGGTTTCCATAACAACCATGATTCTCAATCGTTGCCGTGGTTATTGCCTGCAGTGTTAGCTAGGTCTATTCTGTCTTCTCTGCTTGACCCTGCCCTCTCATGTCATATACACATTAACTTACCGTATATGGACTGTACACTATTTTTATGAAGCTACCTTATCAGCCAAATATCAGAGACATCAAGGAAGAGAGAAAAAATAGGCCTGCAAAATAGCCCCCCCCCCCCCCCCCCCCCCCCCCAAAGTAAAAATAAATAAATAAACAATATGTCATATCTCAACTGGATCTTTGTCTGTCCTCAGCCTTCCCCTGGTTCGGCATGGACATCGGGGGCACCTTGGTGAAGCTGGTGTACTTTGAACCCAAAGACATCACGGCAGAGGAGGAGCAGGAGGAGGTGGAGAACCTGAAGAGCATCCGTCGCTACCTCACCTCCAACACGGCCTACGGCAAGACGGGCGTGCGCGACGTGCACCTGGAGCTGCGCAACCTGACCATGTGCGGCCGCACCGGGAACCTGCACTTCATCCGCTTCCCCACGCAGGCCATGCACCGCTTCATCCAGATGGGCCGGGACAAGAACTTCTCCAGCCTTCACACCACGCTCTGCGCCACCGGGGGAGGGGCCTACAAGTTCGAGAATGACTTCATGGCGGTGAGCGTGCGGAGGAGGAAAGAGACGGAAAGAAAGAGAGAGAGAGAGTGAAGGGGGGTGGGGTGAAAGGAGATAGGTTGCTGGGGTTGGGAAGGGTCGGCTAAAAGAAGTAAGAGAGGGGTGGGGGTTAAGCGGAAGAGGACAGAGGGTAAGAGGGATTGAAGAATTTGATTCCACCAACTCCCTGGTTGACATGTTTTGATGTGCCTGGCTGCTATCGCCTCACTATCCACCTCTCTCTCTCTCTCTCTCTCTTTATTATTCCGTGCTACTGTACCTCTGCTTGCCCCCTTGTTTTCCTCTCTTTTCTCTCATTTACATTGACCCTTTCGCTGTTTCTTCCAGATGGCTGACCTGGAGCTGCTGAAGCTGGATGAGCTGGACTGTCTGATCCACGGCCTGCTGTTTGTGGACCAGGTGGGCTTCAACGGCCAGCCCGAGTGCTACTTCTTCGAGAACCCGTCAGACACGCAGAGCTGCGTGAAGCGTCCCTGCAGCCTGGAGGACCCCTTCCCCATGCTGCTGGTCAACATCGGCTCCGGGGTCAGCATCCTGGCCGTCCACTCCCAGGATCACTACAAACGGGTCACTGGCACAAGGTACAGCTGGGGGGAGGATGGATACCCAGAGATAAACAGTGATTCCAGTTAATAACAAAACAACCCTTCATCTCCTCCTTTCCTTGGAACAGTGTGCTATGAGCAGCGCGACATTATCCTTGTCATAAGGACTGAACAGTACTTCCTGCACTGGATATGATTATGTTCCTCAAAAGTCCCCATGTCAGTCTTATAAGGAAAAACATATTACTGTGTTGAGTATTTTCCATCAGACAGATAACTAAGCCAGCAGTGACGGCCTCCAGTCAGCCAGCCTAGCATCATATCTTAATGACAACACTCCTGTGTGGATAGAAAGTGATTAATTGACAGTCATAGGGAGGACTGGTTGAGCTGAGTTCTGTGTTAGTGACGTACAGAATGTTGCCACACACGCTCCTTGTCCCTTCAGTGAGTGAGGAGGGCAGCACATGGGAGGAGCTATAAATATTCAACCTTGAGCTCCTCAGAATAGAAAACATGATGGTGGCTGGCAGAGTATTTGTGGGGTTCACTGAATTCCAGGCTCAGCCTTGGACTAACCTCATAACTCTTAAGAGGAAAACACAACTTCCTGTCTAAATCAGACGTTTTACGTTTACATTTAGTCACTGAGCAGACGCTCTTATCCAGAGCGACTTACAATGAGTACAGGGACATTCCCCCTGAGGCAAGTAGGGTGAAGTGCCTTGCCCAAGGACACAACATTATTCGGATGGCCGGGAATCGAACCGGCAACCTTTTGATTACCAGCCCGATTCCCTAACCACTCAGCCACCTGACTCTTCTTATCCTTATCCTATTGAGCTGAACCATAGTGGCCTCATACTGACAGTCATAGTGACCTCACGCTGACCTTGAAGTGGACCTGCATGTCACTGACTTCCCTCCCCCTTCCCCCCCACTAGTCTGGGAGGTGGTACGTTCCTGGGCCTGTGCTGCTTGCTGACTGGCTGTGAGACGTTCGAGGAGGCACTAGAGATGGCCAGCAAAGGGGACTCTACCAACGTAGATAAGCTGGTGAAGGACATCTATGGAGGAGACTATGAACGCTTTGGTCTGCAGGGCTCGGCAGTTGCCTCCAGGTCAGCTCCACACACACACACACCTGTATACTCTCACCATCTTCTTTCAACACTATGTAGACTGACATGCATACCGTGTGTTGACTTGCTGACCCCAGCTTCGGACAGATGATGTGTAAGGAGAAGAGGGACAGCATCAGTAAGGAGGACCTGGCCAGAGCCACGCTGGTCTCCATCACCAACAACATCGGCTCCATCGCACGCATGTGTGCTGTGAATGAGGTAAACAACCACTTAAACCCCCCTCACCCCCACTCTTCCCTGACACACCCAGCTGTCGGGTGTGAACTGGCTGGGAGGAAGCCACTCTGGTGGTGTCTGAGTTTCGGTCTGTGTAAGGAAAAGGCGGGTGGAAAAGAAAGAAAGAAGAATATATCCTGTGTTGCCAGGTGTGGGGCGGGGCCTGGTTCAGGTTCAGCAGGTTGTGCAGAGAGGCTCCCTCTGTCTCTGTGGGCTTTCAGCTTCTTTACATTGTTGCCTTGTAGCCTGGTGATCAAGCAGCATTGTACAGGGCTATGAAAGAGTACAGCTCAACATCCCCACCTGCTGGACAGGATGCACACAGCACAACTCACCTGGAAGAAAACCACTCTCATCTGACCAATTAGCAACATGGGTGTCCTATTTTTTATTTTCTAAGGGTGTGCCACATTCTCCTTCTCCGTTTCCTCAGACTTTGATTGAATTTGGTGCGCTGACTTCTGTTGTGCTGCTCTTAGTCCTCAATGTTGTTCAAGTCCCTCAATTGCTAAAGGATTTCCTGCCCTTTTAGCATTTTTTTTCTCCATATTTATAAAATAGCAGCGGAAAGCCAAGTGAGTTTTGGCATGTGATCACTTACTGTTGCAACTCCTTTTATACTTGTAGAAAATTGAACGGGTCGTTTTCGTGGGGAATTTCCTACGGATCAACACAGTGTCTACCAAACTGCTGGCGTACGCCATGGACTTCTGGTCAAAGGGACAGCTGAAGGCTCTGTTCCTGGAACATGAGGTACAAGAAGCCTGCTCGGATCGAAGCACCTCTGCTGTGGTGCCTTTTGCTTTTTGAGCCTGTTAAGAATTCACCTGGCTGTTTTAAACATTATGGTGTTCTTCCAGCATGATGGAATATTAAGTATGTGATTAAGTATGTGATTAAGTTGATCCTCCTCATTCATACACCTGTCTGTCCCCTCCGCCCGGCTCACCACCATGGGGAGCAGAGCATTCAGCCGCTCCGCCCCCCGCCTCTGGAACTCACTCCCACCCCAACTCAGAAACATTGAATCACTCCCCGACTTCAAATCACTACTCAAAACACACCTGTTTAAACTGGCCTATTCCCTGTGATGCCACTTGCCCTGTCTCATCCCTTAATCCAATTTTAATTGTGTTTATTTTGTGTGCTTTTATTTATCTCTATTCTTGTATGTTGATATTGTGTTCGTTGTTGATGTGTTCTTTTGCCTCATTTTGTACGGTGTCCTTGAGTGTCTAGAAAGGCTCCATCCAAATAAAATGTATTATTATAAGTATGGGACCTTTATCTTGACACTTCTGTCTGTTTCTCTGCAGGGGTACTTTGGGGCAGTTGGGGCATTAATGGAGCTGCTAAAAACCTCTGAGGAATCGTGAGGTGGATGATGTCCTCAACATGCTCAAGCCTCCAGGCTGCTGCAGGCTTCTTTCTGAGGCCGCTACAGGAAACCACAAAGAAAAAGCATACTGGAAAAAGCCATCTACTAATTTAACCATTTGTAAATATCTTCCATCTCCCTAAAGCCCTATAATATAGATTTTTATTATTGTGACTAATTTAAAGGTGTTGTATAATCCCTGGTTGGTTTATGTGTCAAGGGACATGTTATTGAGATGTGCATGTTAAAGTATTTGGTACTCAGCTTAAATGGCTACTGTAAGAAGTCGAGCAATACTTCACAGTGCACTGAGCCAAAACAGTGGTCTGTCTTTCCAGTCTAATTGGGAAAAAAAGGGAAAATTATGAATTCTCCTCTACTGCTGTTTCTTTATCTCTCACTCAATCTCCTAACAAAACATGGCCTTTGCTTTGAATCCTCTACCCTTGAAGAACACACTGTTAAAGGGGAACAGTTGGGGATGTGTATCAGTTGTATTGAATGCAGGGACCAATAGGCTGAGGTGATGCGGCTAGTCACCTTTTAGCAGGACTTCTCACTCGTAGACAGACTGCAGCTGTTTCCCTATTACAGGTGTTCCTTCCATCTCCTTTGGTATTTAAGACTGTCTGGGAGGGAGGGAGTGTGGGGTTCTGGGTACCTTGGGTTTTCCATAGGCACCGCACCGCCACAAAGCTGAACTCTATGAGCGCCCACCTTACCCTTGTATATGCCTTCTCTCTCTAAGAGAGTGTGCCCTTCCCACACTGTCTAGCCCAGACTCCTGCCCTGCCCAAGCAACCCAGGGGTATGTTCAGGAGTAAAAACAGTTCACAACAATGTGAATTTCACCATCATAACCTAATATGATATTGATTCCGCCAGAAGTCTTTTTCTGGTGGAATTAAAGGGGGACTTTTACTGTAGATCTCTTGTCTTCCAGGTACTGGAAATCATCCCTTTCTAGTTATTTTAAATGAATGTGCTTGAATGTCTTTTAACACTATACCAAGTGTGCATTCATTACCTATTACTATAGGTAGCAGGAATGCCAATCAGAAATGACCAGCCAAGTGTTCATTAATGCATTTATGATGATACAACCACCAGTACAATACAGAATGGTTTGTGATTTCTGTATGATCTAATGTTGCATTTTGGCAACCCCCAGAATATCATCAGGATGTTGATCCTGTGTCCGGTATTAGGACTTCCCGAATGGTTCTGTTTTCTGTGATTTATGTTTGTGTGCTGTGTATGTTTTATGCCTTCCTTCTCTTCTTATTGGTCTCACTGGCCTCACCTTGTCAGGTGCCACTTTTTTGATAGCCCTCATTGGCTACTCTGTGCCACCCTACCTTCATCTCAACCCTGATTGGTTGCCTTTGTGTTTTACGCTACATGTCAGTGCCCTACATGTTCCTATGTTGTTTTTGTTGTTGTTTTTGAACTCATTGAGCAGCTCCGTTTAGTCGCTTTCCTGTCTTTCACGTGCTTTTCTATGTTTTTGCCCAGTTGGATCATAAGGAAGACCTTCTCTTGTACTCTTTGTCTGGAAGTACCTGTAGCCACTTTTAATGCTGGGGGACAAATCCTTATTCTGACATGAGATGTTAAATGTTTGTATTTAATTACAATTTGTTCGTTTTTTTACTTTACTAGTTTGAACTTTTCAGTTTTTCTCTGGTAGCTAATAATGCTAGCATATCTACCCCCATATGCATTTATGCACTTATAAATCTGAATAGCTGGATCCTTATGTAAGTTTCACTGCTGCTCCTAACTCCAGTGTACTGGTCTAACCTCTCTGACTGAGGACAGGAATGATACATGATCATGTTTGACCCCCTACAGCAGATGACTGGAGATTTAGACTTGTTTTTTTTAAGTGAAGAGTGCATGTTCCAGTCTATATCGTATTAACTGAATTATCATAACCAATGAGGCCATCTCAGGGCACTTTAAAATGACAGATTATGGTGTCCCTGTACCCAGTGTGGTTTGATAGTATTGTTCCAGTTCATAAGTATGTAGTTAACATATATGAGGCTTAATCTCTCCTTTGGATCCTTTACATATATATATATATATATATATATATATATATATATATATATATATATATATATATATACACATATATATGTGTATATATATGCCTATTTGACACTCCAAAAGACCACCTATTCAATCTAGTATTAATGTTGGTGCATGGAACCCAAAAGCTCAAAACATTGTTTACGGCTGAGGCCTTATTCTGAGTGTACAAAATGTATTAATCAATTTAACATGCATCTAGTCCGTTCTAAAGAGCCTAGATTTAGAGAGTGAGGGAGTAAAAGTATCCCTCCTACCAGCATTAATCAGCATTCCTGATTAGACAGGGCCTAGATGACCTGGATGAACACCAGCTACACTGTAGCTTCACTATTGATTTCCATGTTAAGAGCAAAACTGTGCCCAATGATGAATAACAAAGCAAGCAGTGCTGGGTTAAATTCTTAAATGTACAGCATTATGCAAACATTTTGTCTCTACGAATCCTGTTTGTAATATGGAATTGATTATGTTTCTAGTTGCTGTTTTGAGTGAATATTACTAACTGGGTTGTTCTATTTAGCAGAGGGACCTGTATCTGGGTTAGGGCTGTATTACTGTCAATGTGATTGTAGAAAGTTGTAAATATTATATTCACCAGCAATCTGTTGAAAATCTGTCAGACCTGCTATTGGTGTTCTATCGTTGTAAAGTTTGTCTTGGAAAAGAAAATGAAACGGTGAAGAATAATTTGCTGCTGATGAGTGCTATATGTGCTTACGTGAAGAGATTTCATTTTTCTAAGAGGAAACACAATTGTACAAAGGGAATAAATATAGATACAAGATACAAGTGTGTTTTACTACTCCTGTACTTTTTTATTTATTCAGTGGAAATTAGAGAGTATCATTATAGTAGATTGGTGTGAAGCGTTGTGGGAGGTAGAGAGGTTAAATCTTTATCAGGTAGGCCTACACAGGTCATTGGCAGTTACATTGGAAATTGTTGACACACAGAAACCCAAATTACCATTCATTTGCACATTGAGAGCACTGAGGGGGCGGGCCGTACATTGTTTAGATTATTCTGGATTAGCAAATGAAGAGGGGTTCCACTTGTTCCACTTGCAATTCCCCCCACTCGCTGTTCTCCGGTTCTCCTCGGGCCTGAGCGCCCGGAATGAGCGCACGATGAGAGAACCAAGTTAAAAAATCCTTCAACTTCATTTTAACACGTCGGTTTATCGTGAGTTTTCTTTACATTTGCAACCTGAAAAATGCGTCAGGAACATCGCTACTCGATAGAAATAAAGTAAGTATAGAAAGCAATAACGCAATAATGTTACGTTACACTTTTGCCTTTTGGTATCATTCTTTGTTGATGTTTTTGGTAAGTATGTTTTTGTTGTTGTTTTTTGTTTGTCAACAACGTGCTTCGACTGGTTGAAGGGATGTTGACCAAGGCTCAGTTTGATACAGCTGCTGCAGTATTAAAAGGATAAACACAACTTTAATGATGCGCTCTCTGAGTATAGTTTTTCATGTCGTTGGCCTATTACACGTTTTTTCTTCAAATTTATGTTATTTTATATTATGTTGATGCTATAGAGTTTGTACAACGCGCAATGCAAGTGAAACTAACTACTTATTGCCAGTTAATTATAGAGGACACGCACGCACACACACACACGCACACACACACACACACACACACACACACACACACACACACACACACACACACACACACAGGCTCACAATACTGCACTGAAGGGGACATACAGTACATAACCTATTTCAGATTAAAACTCTAAGGGCAGCTGTACTGAAGCCTCCATGTTGATATTTAGGAGTTGATGCTGCAGCTATTGAAGCTGTTTGAATGATTTGTGTTTCTATCGTTGGGAAAGACAATATGTCCCTGACAACTTCCACTGACACTGGATAACTAAAACGATTCTCTAAATCAGTATTTTGCGTGACAGGGGAGAGGGATTTTGATATTTCCATCCAGCATGTAGAGGCTGTTAAGAAAAAAAAAACATATTTATGTACATGCTTTTATAGGATAAGGGGAAACGTTTCTTAGTAAACAACAAGGAGTTTTTTTTTTTTGCAACAATAAGGTTGAATGTGTCTTAGCAGATGAGTGTCTGTCCTCTAGTGATCTGCAAGAGCTCTTTGACTGGAGAATCTAGGCTTTGTTTGACCCTGCACGTTGTGTGTCACTGCAAGGTTCTGCTACAACAAACAGCCTTTTCTTCCCAAAGTTATCATCTCAGATGGCCTGATGGGACAGCCTCTTGTTTTCACCAGACACCCACATGTCATTGTTCCTTTTGACAGCCAGAGATACTGATTAAGTTCTATTCAGAGAAGTTAATACTGTAGATGTGTTGAGTTATATACCTATTTCTTCCATGCAAGTTATGAAAAGCACTAAACCGAGTTAATGTATGACCCTTCAGTGATTGTCATCTGTTTTTGTGTTTACAGTGTCACGTAGTGAGCAGCCTCCCCTACCTGCTGTGCCAAGGAAGGTGGGGGGGAAAGAGAGGAAGGACCAGGAAACCAAATAGGAAGAGAGAACCCTGGCTTGTTATTGTGAGGAGTCCTTGGCAGAGGGCAGTTGTGTTGCAGAAGCAGCATTGACAGAGTGGGCATGGTGGGCACAAGGGGGAAAATACAGATGCAGGAACAGGGTAAGATAGCTAGCGAGGTGTTGGTGAACCCTCCTGATGGAGGCTGGGGGTGGATGATAGTAGCGGGGTGCTTCCTCACCACCATCTGCACCCGTGCTGTCACCAGGTAAGTGTGTGGTGGTAATGTGCCTATGGGAATGGTGTGTGTGTGTGTGTGTGTGGATGCACTTCTTCAAATTTCCATCTATAGAAATGTGTCAGTGTGTTTTTGTGAACTGCCCTTCCCAGGAAGGCGATGAGTGACTGGATGAGATTGTGTAAATTCGGTCAGCTCAGGTTACCAATGCATGCTTGAGGATTAAGTCCAACTATCCAGACACACCACAGTTAAACAAAGTTATGTCGCCTATTTTTCTTTGTCATCTTTTAAATACCACTTGCCATGCCTATTTTATGAGGGGGTTACAAATAGTTTTGTATCATCCTCTAAGAAAATACGAAATATGATACTGTGTAGGGCATGAGGCACTAAGATGCTCCAGTTCACTGCTCACACAAGCAAAGCAAAAACATCCAAATCAAAAGAACACACATGTTTTCTCGTTGTCTTTACCAGCACAGTACCCTCAAGTAGGGTATAAAACTATAAACTTAACAAAACAAGAGCCATAGGATTATATCCAGCCTGGCCTGGCTTGACTTAGTGTTCTCTGGGTAGGTGGGTAAGATATTGTCCAAACTTACATTTTACTTTTCCTCTCTGTATTATATTGCTAAATACTGAGTATTAAAATTCCTCTCTCCACTTGGGCTTTGGTCACATGCCATAAGCTGTCCATGATGTTAAATGGAACCCTATGAAAGCCTTCAGTTATATAATGGCTAGACGCTTGGCCAGCATGTGCCATTGTGGCCGGTTCAGGTTATAAGGAACAGCTGAGCTGGACTAAAGAGTCCAAGATTTCTCTTTATGGTACTGGTATTACTGATTATCCCATAAAGAGTCCTTGCCGCCTTACTGACTCTTCAACACATATTTCTGTCTAAGAGTATTTTACAGTGTAGTAAACCAAGCTTGGTGAGAGCGGTGCTGTTTCGTCTAAAGCTGGTCTCCTTTGTCCTCCCTCTGTGTGTAGATGTGTGTCCATCTTCTTTGTGGAGTTCCAGCTTCACTTTGGGAAGGATTATTCAGGCACGGCCTGGATCCACTCTCTGGTAGACTGCACAACCATGCTTTGTGGTGAGACCATCGCCTCACATGCCCTCAAACCAAGAAAAGGGCAGAGTCATCTGAGACAGTTTTGATATCCTGCCCTCAAAAGTTTTGATTTTGGCACCAGGTCTGGGTCATCATGTCTAGACTACAAATTATAGAAATGTTAACAGATGGCTCAACAGCTGCAGCTTTATCCAGTCTGACTTTAGACCCTCTTATCACAACACCAAAATATTGGTTCAATTGAGGTATATTTGCTCGATGAAAGTACACATTTGTGTAACTCTGTCGATTGCACGTTAGCACTTACTCACTCAGTTAGTACATAAGCCCAAAAACATAACTCAAACCAAGATGTGTTTGATAAGATCCATGTAACGTCAGGTGACAATTGTCTTAACTGTATGTCCAGTACTAAGCTGCCGCTCGTTGGTTAACTGAATGTGTGTGCATGTGTTTCTGTGTGTGCAGCACCACTGGGGAGCTTCATTGGGAACCGTCTGTCCTGCAGAGTGACTGTGGTCTTAGGGGGTCTACTCTCCTCAGCCGGCCTGATCCTCAGCTCCTTTGCCAACAGCTTGGAGTATCTCTATCTCACCCTGGGGGTCATCACAGGTAATCCTTTGAGAACAAGCATTAAGCAGGTCAACCCCTACCTCACCCTTGGAGTCCTCACATGAATAACCTTACCCCTAACACAGGCAATAAGCAGATTATCTGGCATTCATACTGTAGGGCCTTTTTTCCCTTACATGTGAGTAGTAAATTGAGTACAACAGAGTTGTTTTTTGGTTGACATCTTAGCATGTTTCTTTTTCTCTCTTGTGTCGTTGGCTCTTCATCTCTCCTAGGTCTGGGGTTCGCCCTCAGCTACACTCCAGCAGTGGCCATGGTAGGCTCGTACTTCAATGAGAGGAAGGCTCTTGCCTACGGCATAGCCATGTCAGGAAGCGGCATCGGAACCTTTATTCTGGCACCCGCTGTCCAGCTGCTAATCGAGTACTACTCATGGAGAGGGGCTCTGCTCATCCTGGGGGGCTTCGTGTCCAACCTGTGTGTTTGCGGGGCCCTGATGAGGCCCCTGGAGCCCTTAGCAGGGGTCTGGAGAACACGAGAGCCTCGAGAACTAGATAATGGATACAATGTGACACCAGCGGTAGACAGCAAGCTGCCCAAGGAACAAATAGCTGAGAGCAAAATAGCTGGGCACACGAAAGAATGTAATAGAGAAAACGGTAAACTGGTGCAGATGAAGCTAACTGAGACGTTGCTAGGCAACCCCAAACTAGCAGAGGCTAGGCTGGCAGATGTGAAGCTTGTGGAGGACTTGGTTTTGAGCAGTTCGATTACTGAGAAAATACTAGCGGAGATCAAGCTGACTGACTCTAATAAAGTCAATGGAAAATTGGAGGACATGAAATTAGTGGAGAGCATGGTCATGGACAGCAAGCTAACAGATGCCATGCTGGCAGACGTTAAACTACTGGATTGGGCAATGCTTGTGGACACCAACCTGCAAACTGACATGAAGCTAGTGGATGCTAAGCTAGTAAACCCACCTAGGCTGCTTGTTGGGCCAAGCATAAGAGACTGCTTCTGTATAAAGTCCATGGAAGAGTTTGGCTTCCTGTTAATTTCTGACTTCCTGCTCCTCTCTGTATCCTTCCTATTCCTGGCATATGGATGCAGTGTTCCCTTCGTCTACCTTGTGCCTTATGCCATCAGCGTTGGTATCGACCACCAACAGGCCGCATTCCTCATGTCTATTTTGGGGATCATCGGCATCGTGGGAAACATCACGTTCGGCTGGCTCACAGACAGGAAGTAAATATGTTGTGGACATGAAACCTACAAAGTCTTGACATTTTTTGGGGGGGCGTAAGTGTTTTTATAATTGACTTTTAATGAATCTCTTCCTGTTTTCTAATCACCTTCTTCCTTCCTCTTGTGAAGGTGTTTGAAGAAGTACCGTACAGTCAGTTACATGGTGTCGGTGGGTATGGAGGGCCTGTGCTGTCTTTTCCTACCTCTGCTTCACTCGTTCGCCCTCCTAGTGCCTTTCTCTATGCTCTATGGTTACTTTGACGGGGCTTACGTGGCCCTCATCCCCGTGGTAACCTCTGACGTGGTAGGATCAACCTACCTAACTTCTGCCCTGGGCGTGGTGTATTTCCTCCATGCTATCCCCTACTTGATTAGCCCACCCATAGGAGGTGAGTGTTGGTCTGTCATGTGATCTTTGTTGTTATGGTTATGGCTCATATTCGCCATCACTCCATTGCTTCATATTTTCATACTTTTCAGCATAATGAGTTTAGCGACACAAAATTAAGAACCCCCAAAAAGTGTTTAGCTGTCAGTTGTTGACTGTCTGTTGTTGACAACAGCTAGACGTCGTCACTCCTTAACCACCTCTCTCTTTTCTACCTTCCAGGGTGGCTGGTTGATACAACAGGAGACTACACAGCAGCGTTCTTCCTCAGTGGTTTCTCTCTCATGTTAAGTCCTCTCTTCCTCGGAAGCGTTATGCTGATTCGTCGATGCTGGAAGACCCAGTCCTACTCCACTAGTGATACAGACTCCCAGTTTGCCAACAGCCAAATGGAGCTATACAAAGTCAAATGTAATGAACCAAAGTTGCCAGTGGCCGTATTTCCTTGAGAATGTAGGATGTATTTTCTTGTGAAAAATATCATTTAAATATATTTTTAAATGGATGTAAAATGGTAAAATACCAAAGTGCAAAAGTACCAACAGTAATGGGTTTATTTATTAGGGGGGGATTATTTGTAAGGAAGGATAACTGATAGGCTGATAGGTAGCTACATTCAGACATCTAATTTTCCACCAAAGTTTTCAGCAACAAGAGTTTTACAGGTAACTTTTTACCAAGTAGGCCTACTTTTACTGGAATTAGATAATTTTTTGTAAAATTAGATGAGTCTGGGATACATAGAGCTACATAACTGTGTGGCTATTTGAAAAAGGAGACTTACTGAATTATGAAGTGTACAAAAATAACTTCAGGGACTCAAATAACTACTATATTTCTATTCAAATAGCACCTGTCTTGACCAATGACTGTGGAGGGTTTTAGATTTGAGTGAATATAACTACTATTATGAAGAATGTTTAGACATCTCTTTTTTAGTCTAATGTTTAACAGTTGTTTTTTTATGTTTTGTTGAAAAGTGTCTGTTACTGGTACGTAAAAATAAAATTAAGAATGGTTTATTTTCTGTGCACTTTATTCTGAAAAATGGAGGAAGCAGTTGCCTAGCAACCAGAAAGGCGTCAGTTTTCAGTGGACTGAATGAAGTTGGTTTAGCAAGCTAGCCTAGCTCTAGCTAGCTACTAAAATAAATAGCCAGCAGAAATGGCTCCTAAAAGAAAAGGACCGTTGCAAACTGTGCAGAGAGAGGCAGACGAAATCAAAAGACAGGTTTGTAGCTCGCTAACTAGGCTAATATATGTAAAAATGGCTGTATATCTACTGTAGCACTACTGTATAGTGAACTAGCTTAGCAAGCTGAGATGGTTCTGCTTTTGATATTGATCAGCCTGGCGTGCTTTCCTGGGGTTGTGTAAACCTTCATCTGCATAGTGTTAGGTCTACGATATGCCATGAGGAACATCAGTTAAAAAAAAGTAATTATTTTTCCACTGTTCACAAGGTTGACAGTCTGGTGAAGGATGTGCGGCAGAATGGACTAGAAAGCACGCAGGCAGGAGGACAAACCCGTTTGAGCGTTTTTTCCGAAATACGTTTTAATAGTTATTCCTGGGGAAATTATGTAATAAAATTACATAGTAACTATCCTAAAATACGTGTGCATAATAATATCAACAAAATTTGCGAAATATAGATGTTTTTAAAGGTTTTTAATTTTACCTCGAAGCTATTTCCGTGAATCAGCTGTTTGTGGAAAAGAGGCTAGTTTCACAACAGCGACTTTGGATGTAGTTCACTTACACATTTTAGTTAGTTAGGCAGTAGAATATATATCTATATACAGTTACGTTTTACAAACCTCTTGTTTGTTAAATATCTAGTCTTAAATACGATGGTAACAGATCACATGAACAGTTATAAAACGCTCGCCACGCCAAACATTGTCTTTTTTTGTCGGGCGTCCCTGGAGCTCCAAAAAACATAGTCGGAATTCCGTTGTAGAGCGGGCTTAAATTAAAATATCTCAAAAGTCAGAACTGGAAAACGTTAGCGGTTTCCACCGTCATGTAGAAGAGACTTTCTCGAACAGATTGATATCAAGTTAACGTTGTGGAATTGAAGTTTAGGTTATTTGCCAACGATGTTAAGACGACTCGGCTAAATCCAGACGTCTTAAACTGTTAAAACCCCAATGCCACATAGATAACTGCATTCAGACAGGGATTGGCTACAATTTGAGTGATAGTTCGTGTCATTAATTGAAAAACTGATCTGGGAATATTAATTTTAGTGAGGGGAGTGCCGTGATTTTGACTGTGGTCGTTTGGCATCTGAAGTTCCATGTTTGTGTTTGGAACTTCAGTGCTGGGAGCTACAGTTTGCTTGAATTTAGCTCCAAAACAAGGGCACTCCTCAGACAAAAGGTCGATTTAAAAAAATACCCCATCTCAGAATTTGGAGCCACTACACAGTCTTGTAGAGGAGACTCTCATGTACATGACTATATCAAATTGGAGCTGTGGCATTGATGTTCAGACAGGTAGCAGACAGTATAAAGGGCTCTCAGCCTAATACAGACGTCTTAAAAGGGGAAAACCTCATTGCCACATACAGGATGATATTCACACAGGTGTTGGCTATAATTTGAGTGGTAGGTTGTCTTACTAACTGAAAAACTGATCTGGGAATATTAATTTTAGTGAGGGGAGTGCCGTGATTTTGACTGTGGTCGTTTGGCATCTGAAGTTCCATGTTTGTGTTTGGAACTTCAGTGCTGGGAGCTACAGTTTGCTTGAATTTAGCTCCAAAACAAGGGCACTCCTCAGACAAAAGGTCGATTTAAAAAAATACCCCATCTCAGAATTTGGAGCCACTACACAGTCTTGTAGAGGAGACTCTCATGTACATGACTATATCAAATTGGAGCTGTGGCATTGATGTTCAGACAGGTAGCAGACAGTATAAAGGGCTCTCAGCCTAATACAGACGTCTTAAAAGGGGAAAACCTCATTGCCACATACAGGATGATATTCACACAGGTGTTGGCTATAATTTGAGTGGTAGGTTGTCTTACTAACTGAAAAACTCATCTGGGAATATTAATTTTAGTGAGGGGAGTGCCGTGATTTTGACTGTGGTCGTTTGGCATCTGAAGTTCCATGTTTGTGTTTGGAACTTCAGTGCTGGGAGCTACAGTTTGCTTGAATTTAGCTCCAAAACAAGGGCACTCCTCAGACAAAAGGTCGATTTAAAAAAATACCCCATCTCAGAATTTGGAGCCACTACACAGTCTTGTAGAGGAGACTCTCATGTACATGACTATATCAAATTGGAGCTGTGGCATTGATGTTCAGACAGGTAGCAGACAGTATAAAGGGCTCTCAGCCTAATACAGACGTCTTAAAAGGGGAAAACCTCATTGCCACATACAGGATGATATTCACACAGGTGTTGGCTATAATTTGAGTGGTAGGTTGTCTTACTAACTGAAAAACTCATCTGGGAATATTAATTTTAGTGAGGGGAGTGCCGAGATTTTGACTGTGGTCGTTTTGCATCTCAAACAATTATGTAGTTTCACGTTTGAGTTAGTAACTGTAGTGATGGGAGCAACAGTACATGTTTCTAAGGTTTAAGGTGTCTGTTGTAGGACACAAGACAGGGGTTGTCAACATGCTATAGGATTGGATAAATGTGTTACCTAAAGAAATAGTTTGCCGCTAATATGTTTTCCCCTCCCCCCACCTGTCACTGGGACAGGCTGCTGAAGCTCGAAGTTTCTAGCTTCTGTAATTTACTGAGGAGAACATTTGAACGCTTGGGATTTTTTACATTTTTATCTTTATGTATATTCAAGATCACATATTTGTAGTTGTATGTTTACACTATATGTTAACAGATTATGAAGTCGATCTGATTAAATGGGCGAACACAAGACACATTCGTCCATATTTTGTTAGTGAAGCAGGGAGATGAATGCTTGTTGTGGCGCTAACAAGCTACATAGAGCATGGAGTTTACTAAAGCTCAGAATTTAGCTCCAAAACAAGGGCACTCCTCAGACATAAGGTCGATTTAAAAAAATACCCCATCTCAGAATTTGGAGCCATTTCACAGTCTTGTAGAGGAGACTTTCATGTACATGACGATATCAAATTGCAGCTGTGGCATTGATGTTCAGGCTAGTAGCCGATGGTGCAAAGGGCTCTCAGCCAATTACAGACGTCTTAAAATGGGAAAACCCCATTGCCACATACGGGATCGTATTCAGACAGGTATTGGCTACAATTTGAGTGGCAGGTTGGCCCACCAATGGAAAAACTCATCTGGGAATATTGATTTTAGTGAGGGGAGTGCCGAGATTTTACTGTGGTCGTTTAGCTTCCTAAACAGCTGTAGGATTCTAAGTGTTAGCAAACAGTTTCGCGTATAGCGTTACACTGAGCTTCACTGGCTTAAAACTACAGGTATATAAGGACATTTTTACCCACGAATTGTTTACTAGTAATATTAAGTCACAATAAATCATACAATATTCAGTTATATGTGACGCACGTTTATAATTTTAATGATTGTTAACGGATGTATCACACACCTTCGTCGTATATGTTGTCCAACAGAGGCCAATTACGTTAACGACTCGTACAACTAGTAAATATTTATTACTGTTTTCGGAAATAGAGGTACTAATAATATCAGCGTACATCTTATTGTACCTTAAATCTCTCAAATCTGTTTTCAATCACAGTTTGAAATTGGCAAAAAGTTCGGTTTTGCCTTTGTTGACGCCTGGAACTCTCCGTTTGATTACATTGAGAGCAGAGCGTTTGTCCTCCCTACTGAGAGGTACTAACACCACCCATATCCACTCCTCTACGCACGGTAACTGTACTGATCTGTAGGCTGCAACTGAAATGAATGTAATATACCCATGCAGGTGCGCACAGTTACAAACTACCTTGGAGGAGACAACGAAGACACTAAATAAGTTAACCAAAGTGAGTGTTACACTGTGTACACTGTGTGTTACACAACCTTGGGATCTCTTCGATTGTTTTGCGAAGCTTCTCTCCTACAAACTTTCCCCAGTTGGCTTAGTTAAAATGTAGTGCGTTCTAAATGGTTTCCTGTTGTATTCTTTGTGTTTATTTATCTGCCTTCTGCCCTCCTGCCTCCAGGCTGATGAGCCAGCCCCGATCGGGAACTACGACCAGAGGAAACAGGAGGAGGAGAGGCGTCTGCTGGGCTTAGCGGAGCAGCTGAGAGCTCTGGCCCTGGAAGTCTCTCCAGCTCAGAGACTCGGCCTGGATGCAGGGTGAGAGGCAGAGCTTCCCAACACAGGGTGGCCCCAGGGCACACAAGTATCTAGATGCATGAGACCGCCTGAGAACACTTTAAGGTTCAAGGTTTGTCTTCATGACTTGGAGGGATATTGAGTATCGCACATGCTAAAATGTGGCCTAACAGTGTGGTCTGTCCTTCCAGAGCCCATGGTGACGAAAGTGAGGAAGAGGAGGAGAGCGAGGAAGATGATGAGGATGACGACGAAGATGATGACGATGAGGATGATGAATCTGAGGGAGACATTCCAGAGCCAGGAGATGATATCTACATCTCCATTAGTGCTTTGGAAGGGCAACAGGAAGGAGACCTTACCATTACAGTGAGCTTCTTGATTGAAGACAATGGCTTCCATACAGTAGTGTCAGGTCTTCTTCCCTCTGCAGTGTAAACGTGTTGACGTGCGTCTGAGAAACCTGCTCTGTTCTGTGGTTTCAGGAGGGAGAGATACTAAAGGTACTGAAAAAGAATGAGAATGGATGGTGGTTAGCTCAGAACTCCCAGGCCAAACAGGGACTGGTTCCCAAAACCTACTTACAGGTACTGTACAGAACTATAAAAAAGAACCAATCCATGTTTGTCCTGTAGATTATGAAGTATATTACTTCCTGGACTTATTTGAGCAAAACCAATACATGACTTATGAAGTTAGTTTTTCTTGACTGAAAAAAAGAAGTTTGTTCTAACTTGCAGAAGTACTCTGATGAGGATGATGAAGAGGACTCAGAGGAGGAGGAGCTTAGTGAAACTCAAGGAGATAGGAGGTGTGGTTTCCTTTTCAACCACAAGGGGCCAGTGTTCTTTAAGCTATTGTTCCCCTGTTGTGTTTTTTACCTCTAGTGAAATCAGTCTGTCAAACGATTTAGGTCCTTGTAAACTTGAAACACACATATTCATTAGATATTGTAGAATATGTCTGCAAGTGTCACTAATACTTTCATCTGACAGCAGTGATCCTCAGTCTAACTGGGCCACAGTGAGAAAGGCTGTCACTCAGGTAAACACTCTGCCCTCCCATACAGGAACTGTGAACTGACAGTTGATAGTTGTCTATTTTAAATGCACATGTGTCATAGTTGTGTGGTTGTGTGATTGACAGATGGACACTACTGATGTGCTGTCAGCCATGGGGGCCATACCTGCAGGCTTCCGACCCTCCACTCTGTCTAAACTAATGAACGAAAGTGAGTGGATGCAGCTGATGAGGGAAGCTCTTCATTAGAGAGCCACTTCCTTTGATGATGCCACCTACACACACACACACACACACACACACACACACACACACACACACACACACACACACACACACACACACACACACACACACACACACACACACACACACACCAAACCTACCCACGCTTGCACCCTCATTCTATATCAAACGGAAACAGCTACTACTGTGTAAAATAGTCTCATATATCACCCATGTATAACTCAAAAATATTTGATTACATGTTCTTCATTTGTACCTTCAGTTTACCTGATATGGCGCAAGGTGTCATTTGAATTGTAATTTGATGCATTGTTGTTTGCTCTTAATTTGACACAGGTATTGCATACAGAGCAGGTCACTACATCCAGCCTGAGCTTAGCCAATCCAAACTGTCCTTTAAAGACCTCTTCTTGGATGCAGACACAGGAAAGGTCAGCTTTGAGAGATGGGTTTGACTGCTGGGTATCCAGCTTTTTAATGACACAATATATAATTGTGCTATTCTCTGCTTAACTCTACACTACTGCAGGTGCGTGCCAGGGAGGTGAGGGTCTCTGTGTGTGTGACCTTGTGGAGCTGCAGGATGATCCCGACCCCAGGGGTCGGAGTTCATGTCCTGAGTCGTCATGTACGCTTCTGCCTCTTCAGCGGAGTGCAGGTCAGGATCGCACTTAGGTCACAGGATCTCCCAAAAATGATCTGGAACACTGAGCTTGCCGGTTTTGAGGCTAGCTCACCTGCTGTCTGTGTGTGAGTGTGTGTCTGTCTCTTTTGCTCCCCCCTCAGGCTGACCTGTGTGTGTGTGTGTGTGTGTGTCTCTCTGGTAGGTGCTGAGTAACATCCACACAGTCAGGGCAACGTACAACCCCAAACACCCCAAGACCTGGACCTTCTCCCCAAAGGTATAACCACAATCAAACACTCAGGCTGTCACACACACACACACACACACACACACACATACACACACACACACATGTTGGTATGCACCTATAAATACTTATAATCCTTCCATGCTTATAGACATGCGGTTGTCTGTTACAGAAGTAGGTCAGTCATGTTATGTTTGCTCTTCCAGATGACAGGGCCTTTGGCCAGCCTCTTGGATGGAGAATGTTTCCTGCGCTGCAATTCTGACTCTGCTGATCTGGGCATCCTTTTTGAGCTGGGGGTCACCTTCATACGCAACGTGAGCAACCCCAGCAGTTATGTGGGGCTAAGCTGTCTGCCCGCAGTATTTACCTTTCATGATTTAGCTTAGCCTTCTTTGATTTTCCGAAGCCATGTAGTAGAGGTCAGCTTCTTTATTTCTGGACATGAAAGTGCAGCATCATGTTTCAGTTCAGCATGTTTGACCTGGAGGGGGGCGGTTCCTGGTGGGTGTCTGTCTAGTCCACAGGGGAGAGAGGAGACCTGAGTTGTGGCTGGGCCTTCTTAAAGCTGTTTGATGCCAACGGAGCCCTTACTCCCCCCAGGTAATAACCCCCCTGGGAGTGATTCCCCTACACCCTCCCCCACCCCCAGGTGGACCACTAACCCATGGAGGTTGTGTGTGTGTGCGTATGTGTGTTGTTTGTGTGTAGGACCTATGATCTGTCAGTAAACGGAGGGACCCCTTACGAGACGGATGTAGCTGTGGATCCGTCTGTACCGCTTGAAGGTAAAAGACCTCAACTTCACACTATCTCTGCCAGGGGTTCAATCAAGTTTAGTTTTAGCTCTGCAGTTAGACCACTTGACTGCTTATAATGAGGATGTTAGTTTAACCCCCTCCCACACACCCACCCACTGTATGTTGCCATGGATAGAAGCGACTCCTACATGAATATGTTGTTATATTTATTATTATTATCCAACTCTGGATAATATTATTATATTATAATATAATATTATAATAATATAATATAATATTATATTATCTACCTCTTCTGGATAAGCCATCTTGTTAGGGTAATTGAATTTGAACCCTCTGACATCCCCACCTGCTCCAGCCAGGGGGAGTCTGCTCCAGCAGATGCTACAGGCTCGGAAACAACCCA
This sequence comes from Neosalanx taihuensis, assembly GCA_030340665.1. Classification (NCBI taxonomy): domain Eukaryota; kingdom Metazoa; phylum Chordata; class Actinopteri; order Osmeriformes; family Salangidae; genus Neosalanx; species Neosalanx taihuensis. The sequence continues at coordinate 3,305,270 of CM059293.1, forward strand.
AACTCACTGTCAAATTAAAGTCCCCAACGAGGCGCACCCGGGCTCAACTGAGGTCAGTGTGGGTGATGTTGTTGTTGTGGTACAGTACCAGCAGTAGGACTGACCCCTGTGTTTCCATGGTAAGGTCAGTATTCTCTGACTCCTGTGTGTCTGTGGTCTCTGTCAGTATTCTTCCTGACACCCTGGTTGGATGTCTGAGTGGGGTCCACCTGCTGGCCCTGCACAGACAGCTGCTAGCTGAAATGCTGCTGATGGACCGGGCCAGTATGCAGAACGCAGGTGTGTCACACACCCTCACACACACGCTCACTCACATACACTCTCACTACTGTGAGTTTCTTAGAAAGCTAAGCTGTGAAGGTGTGTCGGGTGGAAGGAATGCAGATTGTGTGCAGTTTTCTTTTCTCATTGTCTCTCTCTTTCGCACACACACCCCCCTCAGATGTGATCTGCAGTCCGCTGCTGGCTACCTTCTCTGAGGTGGTCGACCAGCCCGACCTGCTGGACGCGCTCAGGGTGAGTCTGGACCTGAAATGTCAACACACACTTCTCTATAAGAACCAACTCCTATTACTAAGTGTTCAGCTTAGAATATCTTGACCCCACCCAGAGCTTTCCTAGTAAGATTATTATTCCAGGTACCAATTAAAACTCTGACTGTAACCCTGTCATGTTAACTGATCGATTGGCTTGCATGAATCATTGTACATGTATTGTCAGTATGTTGTTAGTGTTCCCCTCCTGACAGCTAATAATCTTGTGCTTGTGTCTAGATCTCATGGCTGGAAGCTGAGCGTGATATGACCAGAGCTGACAAGGTGACAGCATTCTATTAAATCATCCCAGGATTTAACACGGTGTCAAATATGCTTGACGTTTTTATTGTAAGGTTAGAAATCTTTCTAAAGGTTGCATTTGTGTGTTGCATTATGTTTGCATGTTACGCAGAGAAACCTGCAGAAGTTGAAGAGGATGTTTGTGAAGGTGTACATGGATAAGGTGTACCATCTCCTCTACTCAGCCGGACTCCCTGACCCTTGCTGGGGCGACGACCAGGTGGAGGAGCAGCGGGCTCGCATCATCTACGCCTGCCTACATCTTTACCAAGGCCCCAACCAGTCCCCCTCCGACAGCCACTCAGGCCCCCAGGCCTTCGACATCGCTGAGCTGAGCTACGACCTCTTACACATGGCCCGCTAGCCACCATGATTATACCGTGTACAGATATTTATTTAAAGGTTGTCATTTTTTTATTTTTTGGCAAAAAAATCTAAAAATTAATTCATTGGTTGATCGCCGTCTGTCTTTTGTTTCATACATTCGCTCAAAGAAAAGAAACAAAATAGCGTTGATTAGAAACGCCCTATTTAGGACCTTGTTCAGCAGCTTTGAGTAGTTCTGGAATTGATTTAATAACCATAGCTACACACTTTGAGGGTTCAGGCTTGAGATCCAAGCAACTTGAGAACGTATGTGTGTGTAAGAGAAAATATTCTTCCATTGAAATCATTAGCACAGAGCCCTGCCCTTAAACGCAAACATGAGTGCGCCATTAAAGAAACATTTGACCCCAGTTCTGGGGGTTTGGCAACATTTAACATGTTCATTTCACTGCTTAAAGAATGAAGCTGTAGGTACTTCCGTGTGTGGGTGATGTTTGGCTCCACTCAAGTTCAGCATCTCCTCCCAAAAGTTCAACAATAACAAAAAAGCCACAGAGAACTTCTAGGTCTTTGTATTGGATCAGGTTCACTGGGTAGCAGGGCAGTGCAATGGTTAATGATTAAGGAGCTGGTTTGACAGCTATACTTAGAAAGGTATAAAATGTTCAGAGCAGGCAGACCTGGCAGAGCAGAAGGAAGCCTTGGTTCTGGATGGAGGCAGGAGGGGCCTGGCTGAGGATCTGGTGAAGTGTGCGATCCTCACTGAGATTTACAAAGAACTAGGTGTACCACCTATCATTTCATCTCCAACCTGATACCACCCCAACCCTAATCTCAGATGGCAATACATCCAAATAGACTACTAACCTGGAAATGCTGCAACCTGACTACAGTGTCTTTCTTATTCACACAAACACATCCTTTACGGTCCAGTTCTGCCACATTCCTGTGTTCCCATGGGGTTTGATCCTTTTTGTTTTTTCTGTGAGGGCGGAGGTTGTTGACTATCCCAAAAATGTTCCCATAGCAGGCGATCTATGTCCCGTAATACTGTACTACAATACCGTGGCAGGAGTAACCCTTCAATGCACAGTCATGTGATGTGATGGGATGCTTTTCCAGCTGTGATGATTGTCGTGACTTAAGTTCAACTCAGAGAGTGGTCCTCCTCTGTGGTCAGTTATTATCTTTATATTACACAATCGACACTGGGGCCGATCCCAGTTTTTCACCTAAATGTTTTACAGGAATGATTACACACTTGTTTCACATATTTATCCTCCCAGATACTGTGCAACAAAGCCTCAATGCTTGTTTGAATCACCAGACTACCTGTGACTCATGATGTCAGCTAAAACAGAGACATAGGTAAGTCCCCAGGTCTGCATGAATACATATAGCAGGTGGACTCCAGTCTACAACTACACTGTAATTCAGTGTTGCACATTTTTCTATAGAGATTCACTGCTGTGATAGCAGTGTCGTTTCTTGTTGACTTCCTAGCCGTGAATGTATGAGCAGAGATCTGAGAAGGCTCACCCAGTTTCCAACCATTCTCCAAGCACAGCCTTGTGTCTTGAGACCTGACCAAAAATCTGATGGGTGGGATTTTCCAACAGGTCACTTTTCAGTACCCTGAAAAGTGATCCAGTAAGTGATCCTTGCTGAGCAGAAACTGGGGGGTTTGTTTTGCTGGTGTCTTTTTTTCTGTATTTTGTCTGTCTTGCACTTCAACTTTAAAGTGTTTTACAACATTCAGCTTAATGCACTCTTCACACACTCTGTTCATATTTTCATACTTATTTTATATTTACCTAACCCTAAATTTACATGATCTAATAATCCCTTGACGACTCACTTCGAAAATAATCCACCATTACCCTGTAGAGTTGAATATCCTGTGTAACCAGATCTGTGAGTCCACCAGATTTACCAGTCTTAGCTGTGGTTAACTGGACCTGCTGTGGCTTATCGAAAGTTAGCTGACTGGGTTGTAACACAACATCTCTTGTGGTTACCTGAACTATATGGTGGTTATATAAAACATGTTATCTGTTTTAAAAAATCCACTTGAATTGCTCAATCTTTTCAGTCTAAGACTACAATCTAAAAATAAATAACCAGAAACTGTAAAACACGAAATAAACATTGTATAACTCTATATAAAGTGTTTCTATTGTACACCCATCTCAAGATGTAGTGACAGATAGAAAAATAAAAAAGACAACATTTTCTTGGCGGGCTTTGAAGTCAAAATGTGCCTCCCTCCTCTTTTTCTCTCCCTCTCTTGCCCCTGGTCATTACTTCGTTAGCTATTTCACCTAGCGTGGAATAAGGTCTTTGAACACGCTCTGTTGCCCTGGAGTCAGCCTGGGCACACCTTATGATCAGAATTGAACAAAGGGCTCAGTGAGCCTGGGTCAAAAGGTCAAACCTATTGATGCCAGACCGGTCCTCTCTCTCTTGGAGAGAGATACTCGTGTAGCTTTGACGTTCAGGGTGTTGGCTTGAACCACTGCCTGCTGTGACCAGAAGGATTGGAGAGGCATTCCATGTTTTTCAGGCCCTTTATTCATTTTCTTCAGATCAACCTGCCGTCATTCATCCTGTCTCATACACAAATGCTATTTCTTTTCACCGTCTTCTGTCTTAGTTCCAGTGGCGAAACCAAAGTGTTGTGTGTTCAAATCTGGCCAGGGCCTTTTAATGTACGTCTCTTTCCTGATATACTTTCTGTTGCTCTAAACTGTCACAATATAAATTAATTACAACGGTAAAACCCTCAAAATTACAACTTATAACTATGAATTACATTTTTACTAATTCATAGCATCTACCTTCAAAATCCAACAAAGGCCACACCTTTGGAGAGGGACAAAGGCCACTCCTTCTCCTTGAAATTGCTATGCAAAACAGCTACGTACCTGGAAAAAGCGGACAGTCATTCTAATGGCAGGAACAAAGAGCCTCTCCCCTCACTAATGTGCATACACACACACCCAGGACCTGATCAACTGACATTGTCAGAGACGTGACAAAACAAGCAAGATGACTTACTGACAAGTGTCAGGGTGGGTCCACGAATGGGGAGCTTTAAAAAGAGCTGTTTCACATCTAACGTGTTTCATTTTAGAGATTAGGTTAAGTTGTTTAGGTGTGTAGGTTAAGTTAGATCCAGGCACACATCACCATGGCTTCATCTAACCACTCGTTACCTACTGGTGGTAAAGTTTTCTGCACCATACCGGATATCTTCTTCATTCCTGAGTTTGTAAGTAACAACCAAATCACCCTGGGTTATGGCTATGGCTGAGAAAGGGTGTTCATTTGCTAATGTAACAGCTCTGGACAAAAATGGAAACCACTGAACCATTTTCTTTCACTATTTTAACATTGAAAATGACCATTTTGAGTGAGGAACAGAAGGATAACATTTTACTGCAAATCTTACCATCCTGTTCTGAGCTTTTTTAAACAAAATAATTTGAGTGATCTCGTTTTTTCCAGAGCTGTATTTTGAATCAACACAAACATTGGCTATGTATTAAAGGAAGCTGTTTTTTGTAACATTCCTCAATACCATTACTAAAAATACAGTAGTCTGGTTTGCAAATTGGGGTTTGAAAGCAACATACAACTTGAGCTTGTGAGAATCTTTTTCAGTCTCAATATAATCCTCAATTAAAGGCACAATTTGTAAACCTAAAAGAAGCGTTGAAGTGTGAACTTCTGACAGTAGCTGTGCTTCCAAGAACAAGTTCTCAAACATTTTAATTTATCCTTTGATAAAAGATTATGCAAACATGTCATGGATGTTCCCAATATGTGAAAAAAAAGTTTAATATCAAACAATGAAGATTGGAGTAAATCAAAGTCAATGTTGTTTAACTGATGTGTTTGTGGAAGGAAGAGACAAAGGAATCTGTGCAAAAAAATTAGAAATAAGTATGTGTGTTTGAGCAAGCTGAATTTAACTAACTATGTACAGTATATGTGTGTGTGGGCAGGTAAATATTGATCCTATGTTTTGTGCGTTTGTGTTGGGCAGGTGTTTGGGGGTCTAGTGTGGACACTGGTGGCCTCCACTACACTGATGGGGAACCCTACAGGCTATGTGATGTTCGTGTCGCTCTTCTGTTTCGTTATGACAACGCTCTGGATGCTCATCTTCGTCTGTGGGTGCAACCAGCGCAGCAACTGGCCCACTCTGGTAAGACACATCCAAGAGACACACAGAAAGAGGACAAAAAAGGAGACAGGAAGAGAGAGAGAGAGAGAGAGAGAGAGAGAGAGAGAGATACTGCTCACTATGACCACAGTATAATTGTTGATAACTGGCTGTTGTACACATACACTGTAAGAAAGGGCTGGTAGAATCAACTAATAGGACTGACGCCACAGGCACCAGCCCCACCCATGCAAACCTACAGCAGCATACTGCACTAGACACAGCCTCATTCCAACTGATTGAAGTCAAGGTATTTTTTTTGTTGCTCTGCCTGCAATGTTGTTAATCTAGATCCCATTCAATGTTCTATTCTCTAACATTCCATCTGTGTGTTCTGCTGTGTGTGTCCCTCTTCAGGATGTAGCGTACCATTTCCTTGCGACCCTCCTCTATCTCAGCTCCTCTGTAGTCCTGGCTTATAGAGTTATCGTGTTGCAAGGAAGCTTAAGTGGCACTGTGATGTTCAAGTTATTAATTGCTGCTGTGGTAGGTTTTCTTTCTTTATCTCCTCTCCCTTAACACACAAGTACATTACCCAAACCCAAATGATTGAATACAAACCCTATTTTAGTAAACACATACGTTAATCATATAGTTATTGCCATGCCAGTTTAAGTGGATTTCAGATTTACTAAATTACTTTTTGTTTACATGACAGGTGATGTCTTATCTGGCAACGCTATGCTACTTTCTCCATACCATCTTCTCTGCCATCAGATGGAAGTCTTGCTGAAGGCCAGCAGCATCCACAAAACAGTCTGTTATCCCAAGTAACTCACCTGCTATCTGATCATACAGACTCTTTGACCTGAGACATTTACAATATACCAAGCCAATGATAGCAGCCCAGAGAGACAACCTTACTCTTATAAATTATATGAATGACCACCAAATTAAAGCATATGCTTTTAGATTGTAATCTATTGTAAATTTGAATTTTATTTCAGACACAAGTTTGAATGTGAATGTTGGCATGATATTTGACTGGAAATAAATATATTTTAATACCATCCTATTTATTTGCATCCTCATATACCTGACAGAGAGAGCAAAATAGAGAGAAAGAGACTGAATTTTGTTGTTGTAAATACCTGCATTACTGCCAGCATGAAGAAGCAGGGCCACTGCTAACCATTTTGGTGCCCTAAATATAATTCCTTCATGATACCCCCACACCCCGAGAAAGTGCCTTATATTTCTATACTGAAATAATATCGACATTAACATTATGACTATGATGATTTTTCATTAGGCAATTTTGATGCCCTCTCAGCACTTAAAAACTATTTAAAATCGTTTTCTTGATCTGGAACGCAGAATTGTACATGGTACTTTGCATAAATCATCCGCACTGGGTTAGTTTTGAAAGTTGGACAGCCCCTGAAAAAAAAAAGATTTCTACAACCCGCACAAAACACGACCAAACTACCTGTTTATGAACCCTCATGCAGCACGACCACTCCTACCTGCTGTTTTTCAGCAGTTGTCCTCTTTCTGCGGATGAAACGGTGACACCCACGTCTATGGCGACACCAGTACCTTGGAAGGGTGTGTCCAGGTGAGAGCCATGGCCAAGCGGGTCGGTCTAGTTTAACATTTCTTGAACGGAAAGTTACCGACCTGTTGCTCCGTTAGTTGCCATAGTGTGGAGATCATAGTGTGGAGTTGAGCTTAGTAACGGAAAGGGCAGCGATGGCAGCCAGTACCACTGCCCAGATCTTGGGTAGTCTGCCAAGTGGCTTGGGGATTTGCACCACGGCACCGGATATCTTCTATCTACCTGAGCTGGTAATTTTTTTTTACATTCATATTATGTATCGTCCTTCCTGTATATATAGTCATAAAGTAATTACACAATTTCAAAAATTAAATTTCTACTACAGAAAGAATAGTAAGAATTCTAAATGGCCTATTTCTGAGGAGCTGATTATAATAAATTAAATTAAACATGGTATTTTATTTGTTATGTTTTATGCATGCCCCTTCACCAGTTTTATTTTGCATTTTTGTTACGAAGATGCTGGTTTTGAAACCATGACTTAGTTTGAGGTGTGTGTAAACGTACACTTACATGCAATTTACACTTACATGATTTCAGTTTTGCTGGCTAAGTAAAATACAAATTCTTTTTAGAGCACAAATCAGTACCCTGTAGGCATGTTTAAGAGCACAATGAACACCTGCAGTGGGGGACGGAACAGGGAAGACCAGAGCAGAGAGAAAAGAAAGAAAAACACAGGGGAGGAATATATGGTAGCTCAGATCCCATTGGTGGAGTTTCAAAGAATCATGGCAGGCAGAATATTATCAGGTTCAAGTGTGTATCAAATGTCTGATCTTGTTTGATTGGGCAGTATATGCACATGTATAGAATATAAGCAAGTCAGGTGGCTCAGCGGTTAAGGTGTAGGGCTTGTGATTGGAAGGTTGCGAGTTGGAGTCCCAGCTGTAGCTACATGATGTTGTGTCCTTGGGCAAGGTACTTCACCCTACTTGCTAAATGTAAATACAGTATATCTGTAGTTACTCATGACTCTTATTTGTGTCACCACAGATCTTTGGGGGTCTGGTGTGGATCCTGGTGGCATCTACACATGTGACCCCAAATAACCCCCTCGGCTGGGTGATGTTTGTGTCGGTCTTCTGCTTTGTCATGACGTTCCTATGGCTCGTCGTCTTCGCAGCTGGGTGCCACAAGAGCAGCGGAGGCTGGGCGGCAGCGGTAAGTATGCTGGGGTTTCAGGACAAGGCTAAGTCAAGCAGAACTCAGATGAGCCACATGAGATTGTTGCTTGACTCAGGTGTGTTCGATTTTTGTTGCTCCATCCAGGACTTTGCGTACCACGGGCTGGCAGCCTTCTTCTACCTCAGTGCATCTGTGATTCTGGCTGAGCTCACGATGAGACTGAAAACCGACGGCATCTTCAAGCACTACCAGATTGACATTGCTGCTGTGGTGAGACCTTGATTGAAAAATGATGTAAATAACAACAGCTGAAATGTCTGTGTATTCTGCATGAGGAACTATTTACTTTCCACTGAAGTTTCTCCCAATCTTTCTTCTTTCAGGTGTTTTCCTTCCTGGCCACACTTTTTTACTTCATCCATTTCATTTTGTCATCCATTCGATGGAAGTCATTTTAAAGGTTATAGGTTGAAGTGTGGGGGTTTTCTATGTGTGTGTGTGAGAGAGTTTGAGATACGTTATCAGACCTTGACAACTGGAAACCTTGCAACAGTTTAAGTAAGAAAGGGTTTTGCTTATTTTCACTGAGAAATATAATCTTATCAAATAGCTTCTCACTTTTAAAATTATTTGTTTTGGAGAAATGTGCACCAGATTGTTGTTGACACACTATTTTATATAATCTCTATTTTACCAGAACAAATGTTTTATACTATACATAACTATCTCTAATTACTTTTGATATCCACCTTATATGCCCTGATATGTGAATTATATTTTGTTGAGTCTGAGGTCTCCACAGTAGATTTTTATAATAGGACCTTTCTTTCAACATTTTAATAAAATTCCCAAATCAACATGCCACATTCTGTGTTGGATTTTCTTCAATATGAACCATTACAAAATGCTCACCGATAGAACTAGGCAGTTAAGAGGATTACTGAGGTTTCTTTTTGTTTAATCACATGTGGGAAATATGACCAAATGCTTCTAAAGAACATTGCCTACCCTGCCTTTAAGATGGCAGTCTCCTGGGACACAAAAGGTGTGTTTAAACAGCCCTATGTTGACACTGTCCACTATACTGACAGGGATTGTAGGCAGTTTGTCACGGCTTGCAGGGCAGCCAAATTTCTCTGGGCTTGATTACATACAGACAGTTATTGGAACGAGGTTTGCTGGATTCAGGTTGGAATGAAAGTTTACAAAACGGTGGCTTTCCAGGAACAGGGTTGGGAGCCCAGGGTCAGAGGAAACATCTGACACTTTTATCAGATTTTAAACATGTATATACTGTTTATTTTGTATTATTTTTTATTAGAGATTAATCTAATTATAAGAGCTATGCCATGCAGTTTTCAAGATACCAAATTCTTGAAGCAAATAAGTTTCAACACCAGTTTCTAGATGTGTTAAGTTGATACATTAACAGCACCTCCATCTGGTAAAAGGTGCAGCACTACACCACATCCCTTCTAGATCTCGCCTCAAGAGGAGACCACGGGTTCATAAACAGAATCCAAACTACAACACGGTGTTAAGGGCACACACTCACAGGCTGGATAAAGCTTAGAGAGTCACTGCTGAGATGCAAACTCTTAAATATATCTGTTAAGTGTTACAGTCCAGGGAAAATAAAACGAGAAAGTCTATTTTGAAGCTATTTGGTTCTGAGAATCAGTCTCCAACTGTGTGTGGCGAGTGGGTGCTGTCTCTAATAGCACAGCAGCATGTGGGTGCTGTCTCTAATAGCACAGCAGCATGTGGGTGGCTTCTCTCCATCACGCCTGAACACTGGTCCCCTGCTGAGGAAGTGACACTGGCTGACAGATGCAAAGGGGATAAACAGGAAGCGCATCCATCACTTCCTGTGCAAGTTAATTGTTTAGGACAATCTCAACAGGATGGTTTGAATTAGGCACCATCCCCACCGCAAGAAAAAACGCGCACACACACAAAGGATCTCAGTGGAGCATATTTATGTTGACAGCTCACATTTCAACACCATAACACACAAAACAATATGAATCCTTTTAAGTCCGAAAAGGAAAAGTGAGACGCTCCTGGAGTCTCATACATGTCCAGGATTGATGATGTCATGACCGTCTTGTCTCTGATGACCTCACAGGAGCTCCGGTCTAAACAGGAAGCAGCATTCCTCAACATTTCCAACAACCCTGTCCCCCACCAACCCACCCACCCACCCACCCCCCTCTCTGGTGCAGTGGAATGGTCCAGTCCAGCGCTCTAGCATCGAGGGTGCGGTTGGCGATGGCTGACGTGATGACAGGATCACCAGATGGTTCTCTTCACGCTGGACCAGATGGACTTCTTCATCCCCTGCGCGGCGCGGACGTCCTCCCAGTTGAGGCGCGTGTCCGGGATCTCGTCCTCGCGCTCGGGCTCCTGGCGCGGGCCCTCTCTGGGCGTCGCCACGACGACGGGCAAGGGGCCGCGCTCGCCTGTGAACTCCACGACGTGGAGCTTCTTCTTCTCGGCCAGAGACTGGTGGGACTCCTGGAGGAGGGAGGAGCAGGAGGAGAAGCAGAAGGAGCGGTCAGTTCAGTCTGGACATTCCATGTGAGCTTGAGTTAGAGGAGCTTCTAGAATGTTAAGATAAGCAGACAGTGTGTGGTTGTGCTCTCTGACCTGACTGGCCAGTCCGGTGAAGAGCGCTCTGGTGATGTTGAGCAGGTTGACTGAACCCTCCACCTTAGCATACATGTCCTTTATTCCAATCAGCTTGCACATGGTGATGACAGCACGGTGACAATGCAGACCATAACCTGCAGCACAGAAATGGCATGAGACATTCCAAAGACCTCCATGAGACACACAGAGCATCTGCTAAATTCTACATTCTAAATTCTAAAAACTAGGTTACAATAACTCACAATCACGTAAGTCACGCTCACTAAGTTTCTTCATCCAATATTTTTGTTGCCTTCAGTTTAAGTCTAGGCAGGCTCCTCACCTTGTGAAGGTGAGGAGTTTGACAGCTGTAGAGAAAGCTGTGTGCTTTCAGAACTCCTTACATAACAGCGTCTCTCAGCCCCTCACACTGGCTCAGGGCGTGGCCCCAATGTGTCAGTGAGTGAGGATCTCCTGGGGTGTGCAGGGAAGGGTTCACGTTGTGTGTGTGTGTGGTTAAGGAGGGGGGGCTATGATATCAGCATAGTTGTGGCTCTAGTTTCAGGGCAGATCTCTGTGTCAGTTTAGCTTTCATCATCATCTTAGGCCTCTGAAGGGGAATACACAGAGGAGGAAAACCGAAGCATGCATACACACACACACACACACACACACACAAATACACATACAAACAAAAACAAAAAAACCTTTATTCTGCTTCTTCATGCGAAGGGTGGTCCTCTTGCAGGTGGAGTTAATGTCATGATAAACTGTTGAACACAGAGAGAGACAGAGGTTAACCCCAACACTAACGACCAAGCCGTGCTCAGACAGGAGAGGGATACTGTCTCTCCTGCTGACTCGCGGGTCACTTCCTGTCATCCGAGGACAGCTTCCTGTTCCAACTGAGAGTGAATGTAACCGAAGGATGAAAGTGTTCCTATAGTGTGACACACACACATACAGTAAGCGCAAGCGTGCACATTAGCGTGCACACGTTCACACGCACACGTGCACACGTCAGCTGCCAAAAGGGAACATTTGGAGGAGCAGCAGGGGATCTCATGCGGAGCAGCCTCCATGTACGTGTGTTTATGCACATGTGTGTGAAAGTCTGACTATATGAGTGTACCTAAGTGTGTACTGTATATCTGTGTGTGAGATGAGTCACATTGTGACAAAGTCTCAGCAGGAGAAAAAACAGCTATCCCCTACTGAGAACAGACAGGCCAGCAGACAGAAAGCCAGGCAGATAGACAGGCAGGCAGACAGACAGACAAACAGACCGGCAGGCAGATAGACAGGTAGATATACAGGCAGACAGACAGACAGACAGACAGACAGGCAGGCAGGCAGGCAGGCAGGCAGGCAGGCAGATATACAGGCAGAGAGACAGGTAGATAGACAGGCAGACAGACACCCAGGCAGATAGACAGGCAGATAGACAGGTAGATAGACAGGTAGATAGACAGGCAGACAGACAGCCAGGCAGATAGACAGGCAGATAGACAGGTAGATAGACAGGCAGGCAGGCAGGCAGATAGACAGGCAGACAGACAGGCAGATAGACAGGCAGACAGACAGGCAGATAGACAGGCAGATAGACAGGTAGATAGACAGGCAGGCAGGCAGATAGACAGGCAGATAGACAGGCAGATAGACAGGCAGATAGACAGGTAGATAGACAGGCAGGCAGATAGACAGGCAGGCAGGCAGGCAGGCAGATAGACAGGCAGAGAGACAGGTAGATAGACAGGTAGATAGACAGGCAGACAGACAGCCAGGCAGATAGACAGGCAGATAGACAGGTAGATAGACAGGCAGACAGGCAGGCAGGCAGATAGACAGGCAGATAGACAGGCAGGCAGCTCCACCTCTCCTTGCTGCTCCACCAGAACTAGAAGATGGAGAATCAACGCTCAACATCACAGACACAGAGGGTTTAAGGACTTACTGGTGTGGTTGTTGTACAGATCTATGTAGTACAGGTAGTGGACAGCTCTGTTCTTGGCCTATAGGGGAGGTGAGAGGTGTCAACAAGGCAAGTGTGTGTGTGTGTGTGTGTGTGTGTGCGTGTGCAGTTCTCTTCAGGATATTTCCAGGCCTACCTTCCTGAGCGCTATGTTGCGGTTCGCAGCTTTGCCTAACGCGAAGCCCGCGGCCCCGCGGCCGTTGCCCACGGCAACCAGGCAGCTAATGGACCTCTTCCTTCCCTCCTTGGTCATGTTGGCCACCGGCTTCATCTGTCAATCACAAGACAACCGAGGGGGGAACATTGTGAGAGTTCCTTCAATACATTTTCCTCCCTTCAACCAACTCTCCTCAACTTCATGACCTTCTGAATACCACCCCCCCCACCCACACCCCCCACCCCCCCACACTCCCACCTCCTCTCAAACCCACTCAGATGACGTGGACCTTCAAACACACTCTGATCTTTCTCCATGGTACAGACGTCACTAACAACGCTCGCTCCCTGGCACAGACGGAGGAGAACATTCCTTCAGACATGAAGGGCAGCGAGTGCATGCGTCGGTGTGCTGTCTATGTGAGTGTGCACATCTGTGAAGACGTCAACGTGTGTGTGTGTGTGTTCGTGTGTAAGCTCAGGCCCTCAGGGACGTTTCCCATCTCATCCCACTGAGACGTTCCTCCCCAGATTTAAGAGGTTCCCATCGATCGGATCCTGCAGAAGGCTGCCCTTTGCTGTCGACTCGCTCTCCTCCCTCTCAGGATTTATGAGCGGAAGTCCCTCCTGCTGACAGCAGGGGGCACTGTGAGCACAGCACAGTTCCACAGGGAGAAGAGGAGGGGGGTGGCAAGGCATAGTCATAAAAAAATCAGAGAAGCAACTGTTATATCCACTGCTGGCGGCAACACGCACAATAACTCAATACCTGTGAGATCTGCATTATCATCATCACGATCTGCTCGCAGTCTATGCCCATCTTTAAGAGTACTGAGACTTAACCACACAGCACAGCAGCAAACTGGCCCACACAGCAATGCTGCCAGCCCTCACCAGCCCTCACGATCCCTCACCAGCCCTCACGATCCCTCACCAGCCCTCACGATCCCTCACCAGCCCTCACCAGCCCTCACCAGCCCTCACCAGCCCTCACGATCCCTCACCAGCCCTCACCAGCCCTCACTAACCCTAACCAGCCCTCACTATCCCTCACCAGCCCTCACTAACCCTAACCAGCCCTCACTATCCCTCACCAGCTCTCACTAGCCCTCACCAGCCCTCACTTCTCAACTCTGATGATCTCTAGATGACCTGGCCTGCCCTCTTGTGACCGAGTACAGTGTGTGCGTGCGTGTGTGCGTATTAGTTCTTGTCAAGTGAAATTGACAAAAGTTAAAACTGGAGAGGGATTTGCAGCAGAAAGAACTTCAAAGAGAAGGCACTGCCTTAAGCTCTGGAGTTACATAACACTCACAAACACACACTACAGTAAGGGGTTTATAATATATAGGCTGCAGGGATATCACTATCAGGCTAGAAGCTAAGGCAAAACTCATGACTGTTCAGAACCCTGCAAACACACACACCCACCCACCCACCCACCCACCCACCCACACACCCACACACCCACACACACACACACACACACACACACACACACACACACACACACACACACACACACACACACACACACACACACACACACACAGTCCATGTGTAGTCACACTTCAGAGGGAGATGGAGAGAAGAGCACAGAGCCTCAAAGCAGGACAGAAGTCTCGGGCAGATGAGATGAAACACTGAGACCATATCGAAGGCTGGGGAAGAGATGAAGACTGGGATGAAGGGTGCAGCAGATGCAGAGTGGAGAACAGCAAGGAGAGAACGAAACAAGGAGGGAGAGAAGGAGGAAGAGAGAAGAGGGAAGGAGAGGGAGAGAAAGAGGGAGGGAGAGGCACAAGAAGAGAGAGGGAGAGGCAGAGAAAGAGAGAGGGGGAGAGGGAAGGAGAAAGAGAGAGAGAGAGAGAGAGAGAGAGAGAGAGGGAGGAAGGGAAGGAGGAAGGGAGGAGAGAAGGAGAGGGATCAGGCAGACACCCACCAGCAGGCTGGTGCAGTAACAGTAACACACAGGGCCATCTGTTCAGACTGATTGGCACAGCAGAGGATCATCATTATCACCACCAGCTACCCAGCCACCACCCCTACCCTCCACACACACACACACACACAGAGACACACACGCAAGCACACACAGACACACTAACAGCTGGACAGTGTTAGACACTGAGGGAGGTGGAGGGTGACAGTAAGGGTGTGGTGAGACACCCCCCTCCTCCAGCACACACAGGTAAAACCCCTGCTGGGTTAAAACCCCACCAACCTCCTGGCGTGTGAGAGATGGTGAGTTGAGTGTGTGTTTAGACATTTACACATTTTATTTATATTTAGCCACTTTTAGACATCAGCTCCAGAAGTAAAAAAGCAGACTGTTTGATTCAGTTCAGTACAGGACCGCTGTAACTATCCCCCCACCCCCCCACCCCCCCTCCCCACCCCAAACTGTTCCGAGAGCAAGAAATCGTTACAAATGTTTTTTTGACTAAGGAAAAGCAGTCTAACTACAGAATCAATTCAGAGACTAGGAAGAAAGAAGAAGCAAAGAGACAGGTTGAGAAGAGGAGCCTGGAGGTGTGGTGGAGAGATGAAGAGAGAGAGAGAACAGAAAGAGAGAGAAAGAGCGAGAGAGATGAAGAGAGAGAGCGAGAGAGAGAGATGAAGAGAGAGTGAACAATCTGGGAGGCAGTGCAAGCTCTGATTGCATGCTGTGTTGTTCAGTCACTTGGCCATTATATCCCTGTTGCCATTCTCCAAGTCTCCCTCTCTCTTTCTCTCTCTCTCTCCTGTTTCTCTTCTTCTTACCCACCCTCACCAGATGACTGTGTGCATTTATTCTTTTTCCTTCATTCGACAATTAAGATCCAACATGGCTTCTGCGGTAAGACCGCTATTGATTTAAATGGAGTTAGCAGCCACCCTGGAGAAAAAAAAATCCCTTCGCCACTCGTTCGGTTTAAGGCCAGACGCATTAAGATCACGAAGCGGAGAACATAATCGCGATGGTTAATCAAACATGCAGGAAGTCATCAAATGTGAGTTTACTGCTGCTGTGGTGGCGGGCTGAGAACACGACCTGGCTGGAGCTGAGGTTCATCACCAGCATGCAGAGAGGCTGGGGGGCAGGCCTGGGGGGTTGAGGCTGGGCACTAGGGTTGAGGCTGGTTTGAGGTTGTTTTAGTGGTGTGGGCCCTGGGGCTGAGGCTGGTGTTGGGGTTGAACACTGAGCATGATCCATGACCTGGGAGATACTAATAGGACCCATATAACACAGCACAGAGTTGGATGAGGGAACTTCCAAGGTTGTTCACTTTGTAAAACTGAATCAAGACTTCAATGAGTTCCACCCATCTTCTTTAATGAAATAAGCAGCAGAGAAGGAGAGAGGCCCGTTTGTGTATTTGGCCAGTGGCCATGTCTCCATTCATGGCTCCCTCCTCTCTCCCTGTCCTCAACCCTGTCCCAGCACAAGAAACAGACTCAAGCATTCTCCTTAATAGCATTCTGCTCCTGTCCTTGGGAGAAAAGCCCCTTTACTGGAAGCATTTCAATAAAACAAATTTATGGGGGGGGGACTCATAAACTTCATCCATCAGTTTCCGGGGGGACCCAAGTGAGTGTGGCCCTGCATCAGTAAGGTTTGGAACAGTTAGGGAGGGTTGTTGATGCGACACACACACAAGATGGATTTAATTAGCTGAGTGCTGCGGATCACAGCACCTGGTCGATGTTGGACTGCATCACAGCACTGTGGATCACAGGTGGGCCAACAGACACACACAAACACACACAGACACACACACACACATTTCTATGCCCTGGCAATCCCTTATGGCACACTGGACTGGAGAATTCATAAATAGGAATGCATAAAGATACAAAATAAAACACAGAATTTAAAGTTCAACCATATGACATTACATCAGAGTTCATATTCATAACCATAACACCCCCCCACACACACACACACACCACCACCACCACCACCACCAAACACATGCATTAATTAGAATAGTTTGGATGGAGTGTCTATGCAGAATCGTTATGTTTCATCATGCACCAGAGCCAGGTGGAGGAGGGCAGCTCTCCTGAGGGCTCCGGCCTGCTGCTTTACAATCTCTCCATCACAACAGCCTGCCATGATTTCAGTTTCCTTTCAGAGCAAGTGAGCTCTGGCAACAAGTCCCCCCCCCGCCCCGCCGCCCTTAGCTCAGTGTTGTCAAACTAATGCCATCGAGGGCCAAAAGGGTGCAGGTCTCTGTGTCAACCAAGCACCTTCTCCAGCTGACTTCACTAAGTAGAGAAACCTGTTCAGAAATCAGCAGGTGTAGTGCTTGGTTGACACTAATTTGACACCACTGCCTTAAGTAGTCCAGTTTGTTTAAACACCTCTGATCCTCCTATCTGTGTGTGCGTGGTGTGTGTGTGTGTGTGTCGGATGGATCACGTGTCACATGTTCCAGTATCACCCAATATCTTGTCCCACCCCCTCAGAGAGTTCAACACAGGTTGAAGCTCTTTGATCGTACTGGTTGGTGCAGCAGAGACCTCCAGGCTTGTGCACAACCACAAGCTGCTCTTCCTCTTCCTGTCGCAGAGGAGCTACGAGGAGCGACGAGGGACATGCCGCGCCTCCCTCCCTCCACCCCCCCCCCCCCCTCCTAAGGACAGGAAACATCCCCCATCAGAGACGACAGGCTTCAAAGCCTCCTCACCACGATGCTGAGGCCCCCCTGCCTCGCATCTCCCCACCGGCAGGCTCCTGAGGCCTGTCTGGAGAGATCAGCCTCCAGCGGACACTCTCACCCCTCATCCAAGCTCATCCAAGCATGGGGAGTAGAACCACCCAGTCACAGCAAACAGAGGTTAAAAAGGCTTCTCCCCCTGAGTGTGTCCACACTGAGTCCTCCCAGTCTGAGGGTGGGGTGGGGGGGGGGGTGGTATTCCCTGAGTAGCTTTAGTTAGAGCTGCGCATGACAGCAGGACTCACCTCAATCACACGGGAGTCAAAGTCTTCATACGTTTCTGTAGAGAGAAAGGAAAACAAGAGAGACTGTTAATGCCAATAGAGCCCTGCCAGGAGGGGGGCAGGAGGGGGGCAGGAGGGGGCAGGAGGGGGGCAGATGTGGATGGAACACAGCCAAGGCAAGTTCAACCTTGTTAGTTCTTAACTTCCTGTTTCTTATTCAGGGTGGCTGTGTTTGGGACTGTCAGGGGTTATCGGATCAATTCAGACAAACTGGGCCTGGATTACACATGTAATTATGATGGGAATAGGAACGGCACTAGAAGCTCCCCAAGCGAATCAGGGCGAATTAGCAACTGGCTTTCAGCCGGATAAATAAAAGGAAGGATGAAGGGGAAATAAGGAAGTAGAGGGAGAGGGAGAGAGATTATACATTTAGATTCTAATGATCTAGGCCGGGTCATGTGAAAGCAGAGGCTGCAGTTTCATTCTGTGAGGATAACCTTAAACTTCAACAAGGTCCAGGTATGAATTCACTCACAAAATAATTTTGTTGAGAATTAAAACCTTAACAAGTGTGTGTATGTGTGTGTTGGAACAAGGGGTGAAGGTCAGAGGTCACATGGCAGAAGCTCTGCGGTGTCCATGGAACACAGATTTGTGGTGTTCCTGCAGAGCTACCATCCGCTTTGATCTGGCACCAACCCCAGCTGTAACTAACCTGATTCAACATGTCAAGCAGTTAATAATCAGGATCAGGTGCACTTGATGAGTTCTGGAGCGAGAGCCCACAGGGTGGGTCTCCAGGAGCAGGGTGGAGCTCAATGGACTAGCCTGAGCCAGCTACCAAACTCCCCTGCCAGCAGGACCGGCAATAACCCTGCCGGTGCTGATCACACATTTCCCATCATCGACAAAATAAATATAGATATCGAAACGAAATCACCTGAGGCCTTTGTGGAGCAGGCGAGAGTGGAACTAAAGGGGGATTGCTCCGTCTCTGTGGAGCTACTCTGCAGGGCAAAGGGGGGCAGGTGGACAAGCCCCCGTTTGATTGTGTTCCAATTTCAGAAATGAGAGCAACCGAGAGAAAGTAATAGAGCTGGGTTAGAGAGAGAGGGAGAAAGAGACATACACAGAGAAGGGAAGAAACTGAGGGGGGGAAACACAATGGCCACATCACTTTCCTATTACTGAACTGTCCACATGCTGCTCTATGGTAAAGCTGTTTACATGGTTTAAGTTGCTCCTCAGTACTGGTGTTACACTCTGCCTATGAGGGAAGGGACAGATGTAAGTGTGTTTCCCAGAGAGAATAACCAGGGAGGAAGGCTAGAAGGAAGAGATGAGCTATAAGGTGAGGAGAACAGAGTGAAAAAGAGGGGGGGGGGGCGTCAGAGGAGAGGGGGGCGTCAGAGAGGAAAAAGAGGGAGGAAGAAAAGGAATGACCAGGAGGTAGAGAGAGGCTCAGTGTCCATATTAAAATCAAGACCCTCGCTCCCCTAGAATACAAAATTGGGTAAAAAAACTAAACAATTATAACAATGAAATACATAATATTCAAATGATCAGCTAAGTGCCAGAAGGTGTGTAATAATGAGCTGAGCTCTGATTGAAGCCTGAAGCTGATGGATAGTTCTAGAAAGGTGTGTGTTAGGTGTGTGTGTGTTTGGACGGGGTAGTAGAGAGAGGGGCATCACTTAGGCATGTCATGGCAGCTTTGCTCTACTGGCCTCCCCTTTCTCTAGCTGTCACCCTGTCTAGCTCCCTGAGTCACACACAAACTGTACTGCACGCACACACACCATCCATCCTCATAGCAGTGACATTTAACAGATTCCCTCCATGCCTCCTAAAACACCATGCTAAAGAAGCACCCCATCCTGAAGCTCTCACCTCCGTTGGGCCCCGGGTCTGGGGCCCCCAGGCTGATGCCCCCCCAGGAGTATCCGGTCCAGCCCCTCTCCTTCTTCACCCTCGTCTTCCTCCGCCGGTCCCACTCCTCCCGCTGGCGCACCAGTTCTGCCTGCATCTCCTGCTGCTCGGCCTCCCCACGCCGGGAGAAGGACTGCATATCCCCGGCCCTCAGCACAGGAGCGTTCAGACCAGGCCACAGGAACCCCCCGCGGCCTGGGGGAGGGGTGGAGGGTAGGAAGGATAGAGTGGGAATGGAGAGGGAACTTGATTAGGGATAACTGGGGGTAAAACTGACTGATTGATTGAGAATGTCTCCCTTTGTCATCCATAATTCAAGAGGGGAGCTCATAAAATGGATGACAAATTTATGGGTTGAACTTGGACGCCAATGGATTTCACAAAACGGAAAAAAACGATTTAAAAGTCTGAGAGAAAACTTAAGAGTGAATAAAAGTAGGGGAAAGAAAGATTGACTGCTGCACCCCGGTGTAATGCAGAGAACGACGGTGATTTAATTTCCAGCCTTTAAAGTGAGCAGACGTGGTAGACATGACAATGAAGAGACATTACAGATGAAAGCAATTAATAAAAAACTTATGGCAACAGATTAATAGTCTGCATAGACACACTCGCTGTCCGTCTAAATCTCATTAGTCTCAACTCTCTGAATGTCCCAGCCGATAAATGAGCCAAGCTCATTTCACATTAAGGTACCAAGAGAATTGCTGAAATATCAGCGTCCTCTTTCTGTCAACAAACCTCTGCAGGATCTGAGACAGTGATATGAACTATCGATCGGCCTGGAGGTGAGAGACTGTCATGGCGTTCGTACCTTCACCGATATGCTGTCCCCTGTTCAGATCCTTCTTCATCTTGCGCTTTGTCCTCTTCCCCCGACCCTTCCTCGCCCCTACTCCTGTCTCAGCCGTCACGCCGCTCCACAGCTCATCCGCCGTCACTGCAGGGCCGGGGGAGATGAAACAGAGCATGCGACAGTGTGAAATGAGCCCAGAAACAAGAGGTGCAGTTTAGTGGGACTCCCTGTCCTCTTTTGAAAGGACAAATGAGAACTTCTTTTTCCACTTGAAGCATCCCGGCAGGTGTGAGGTAGATAAAGGAAGAGAGCTGCGGAAGTATCTCCAGCTCTATATGTGCCACTAAATCCTCCACCTGCCCCCACCTGAAACCCTCTGAGGCTGGGATCTGAGGCTGGGATTTGTTTATTTAAGCGAAAATATGCTGCCTATTTATGGCTCAACTGTGCCGTTTGCTACGGTGAAAAACCTAAAAAGCAGCGTCAACTATTTATTTTGGCAGGCGCTTTTCAACCAGCGAGACATCAATCAGCAGGAGGATCCATCAAGCTGCAGCTTGTCCCCCATCTCCCTGCGGTGCCATGTGGATCGACCTGCAGTAGCTCCACCTGATTGGCCCTTGCTCCATCACAGTCTGCAGAGCTGCACAGTCACCGATTCCTCCCTACTGAACTAAGCTGAGCTCTGGGATGCTCTCTGCAGAAGGCAGCCAAACCCCCTGGCCTGTGAGCACTCCTTCACCCCTCCTTCACCCCTCCTTCAGCACTCCTTCATCCCTCCTGCACCCCTCCTTCGTCACCCCTTCAGCACTCTTTCACCCCTCCTTCAGCACTCTTTCACCCCTCCTTCATCCCTCCTTCATCCTCTCCTTCACCCCCTCCTTCATCCCTCCTTCACCCCTCCTTGACCCCCTCCTTCTACACTCTTTCACCCCTCCTTCAGCCTTCCTCCTCCGGCTCTTTCCTTGCGATGTTCATCTGCCTCTCCAGCATCTGGGAGATGCGGAGCGGGCTGCTGAAGTTTTGATTGGGAGTTAATTAATGCAGGCGGTAAGCCAGTTAATGAGCGTGCTTGAGTCTCTAACGAGGCTGTGTTTGTGGTTCCTGCCAGAGCGCTTGTGACAGGAGGATAGAAACACAGTTAGGAACTGGGACTAGGAACTAGCTGTTATAAGAGCGACAGCCTCAAATCTAGGCAGCTGATCACCATACACATATGCATACATGAATACACCAGCAATAGCTATATGAACTGAACTGCATCCAGGACTCAGATATTTCTTTTGAAAAATCTTCCTAACTTGTGTACGCAATGCTGCCTTGAAAACAATAATATTGTTTCTTCCCAAAAGTAATGAAAAGCTTTAAACTTGCTTGCCGTCGGACATTTTGACAAACCTAGATCAGCGGTGACTCGTTTCAGAGACAGAAGCCAACTCAGACTCAGACAGATGAAAAGTAAACAGCAGGTAATTAAATGTGAGACTTCTTGACTGAAGACAAGAGAAACCGAGATAGAATGATGGATGATGTGAAAGTAAACAAACATGAAGAAACTGTGTGTGCTGGATCTTCCATGCACGACTTCGATTGTGACAGATGCAGGTAATTATCTCCAAAAGAGCCACAGGGGATGGCAGAAGGAGGCAGAAAGTGAAAATAAAAAAATATCAAGTGAGTGAGTGAAAATGAGATTAAGAAGAGAGAAGAAGAATCCTGCCAAACAACCACCTGTCTGTGAAATTGCAGTTTGGAAGATTCACCAACTGTGAATATGTGTCATTCTTTGCCAAAGGAACACTACTTAAATGATTTCTTACAGCCATGTCTCTGCCAACATGTGTGTCTCTGAACACAGAACTCTCTAAATCAAAATAAAATAAACATTTATATTTATTACAAGCAATGTCACAAAGGGCATCACATATGCCCATAGAACTGCCCCTCAACCTAAACCAACCTAAACCCTCAAGGAAGACAAGTAAAAACTCCCAGAAAAACTCACTAGAGGAAAAAAAATTGAAGAAACCTTGGGAGGATCAATTCAGTGAGGGATCCCCTCCTTGAGTTACTCTCTATGAAGGAAACATCCTAAGCTTGGGTACATGTCTGTTCCCAGCCCCTACAGAAACATGCTGGATATATGGACTGTAACAGCTCGTGGATAATACTTGAGACTCACGTTTGTTGAAGAAGCTGACATGTCTCGTCTGCTGCCAGGCTGAGGGGTAGGTGGGGAGAGGGGGGCGTAGGGAGGAGGCAGAGGGTCTGGCCAGGTGGGTGAGATGGAGAGGGCCAAATGTTGCCCTGAGGGGTGAAATGCCTGAAAAAAACACACACATTAGAAATATATTTAAGTTAAGTGCCCACATGCCACTCCTGTATCAGACTGAAGGTGCTCTGCTGTCACTATGGCTATATCTATACTGAGGATTTAGAAACGACAACCCAGCATGCATTATACTCGTTTTGCTAGCGTTTTAGCAGCAACGAGGCGTACAGCAAAGTCGACTACTGGTCACACATAAATCATTAAGATATACAAAAATATTATTTTTAATATAAATACAATGTGAAAGTATGACATAGGACGATATATTCACCTTCCAACGTTGCTCGGAGGGCAAAGCACACCCTCAAGGAAGACGCCATCTTGGATTATGTCTGCGAGGTCCTGCACAGCACAACAAGAGGTCCCAATGTTGCCTGATCAAAATTCAACTGAGAAGGACATTAGAAAAAGGGAAACGTTTAATGTTATCTGGTTAACTTCAAGCTAGGAAACTGATTTAGTGTTTTGTAAATGGTCACCTTCACACAGCATTTTCAGTTTGACCATATTTCATATCTTACAGATGTAATCGATTACTGTGAGACTACAAATGTTAACACAATTGTTAATTATTATTTATTTTTTTACAATTAACATACGAAATAAATCATATTACTTTTTTATTACATTTCAGAGAGCAAGTAGCGACTTCTGATGTTTTTTTGTTTGTTTGTTTTGGCAACACTGCATAAAACAGTTTCTTCTCTAAAGTGACCTTCACACCTGCAGTGGGGCTGAAGCAGAAAAAATAAAATAGCTGTGTAAATAAAATAGCACAGAACTATGCTGCCACACTTCATCTGTGATACCCTTCATAAATTATTATGACTTGGCCATCTGCCTCTGTAACTGAATTTTTCTTCAGCGGCCCACAAACGTTTATTTACTATTTTAAAAATAGGGAAAGGGGCATAAGGCATAGACTGTAGATCACGTTCCAGAGGGAAAATCCAGGAAATTTGGGGGGAAAGATGAGAATACAGAACACAATACACCATCAGCCAGATAACGTGCTATTGAACAGGATAAGCTTTATTGCATCCACAGCGTCCATTTTTCCAACTGACATCCTCGGGCTATCAGGGAATATGACAGGAAACAAATTTAAAAAGCTTCTGGAACGCTTTCGACCGTCAGCAAGGCAAATAAGTTTGAATTCTCATTTTTGTCTTTTCTTTTTAGCGTTAATTATAAGTTCTGCGGGAAGTGAAATAATGGAACTGCAGAGCTACAGGAAAGAGGTTTCCAAGTAAATGCAGAAGGATCAGCAAATGCTATTCCCCCCTTCTGTCTCCCTGGGGTCTTGATTGCAAATCAGGCTCTCTCTGGCCTTCATGCATAATTATCAGACTCATAGGTAGCTTGCCTGCTGTAACTAGCTGTTAGTGTGAGTGTTTTACTGGTTGTGTTTGTGTGGAGTCATTCCAGAGAGCCTTAGAAGTTGCAGTCACACGGAGCTGTGGATGGCAGGGGAGTCATAGACTGCATCATAATCGTTGACGTATTGTATAAGCCTATGCATTCTTCAATCTTAAAGGATCTTTGCAAATCCACAGTTGTTACAGGCTTTTTCCCCTCTCACAAGTCTCCCCAGGTGTCTACTTCCTCTATGTGACTGGTGGCCATAATCAGAACCAGTCAGTCATCAGCTCTTAAATGTCAGTTGGCTGAGGCTTGAGATGCCGACATTGTGTGTGTGTGCGTGTGTGCCTGGCGGTTACCTGCCATCACAGACGCTGGCCTGTTTGTGTGATGGAGGCAGGGACAGTATTCACAGCATGTGTTTCACTTCCTGTTATTGAGTGTAATTTGGCGGCATTGTGTATATGGGCTGTTCTGTGATTCAAAAGATGGATGCAATCAAAGGTTTGACAAACGAGGCATGGATATCAAGCTGTGTTTGAGTGTGGGGGATAAACATGAGTCTGGTGTAACATAGAGAACTACAGAGACCCGCAGTTTGTAACAGGAAGTCAGACACCCACACACGCATGCTCTCCATCTCTCATTCCCATGTGGACTACAGAGATCCTCATGGTTGGTTGACTGATTGATGTCAGCCTGTAATCTTCAAAGCCACCTGGACTTGACTGATTTAGTTCTCTCCCTGGACTTGACTTGCCTGACATGGATCAATATATCCCTGTTGGCCCCTGCTAGACCCCAGCCTAGGCTCTCTTTTTGTGGGTAGGAGATTCAAGGACAGTAGGCAGAAAAAAACAACCAAACCAAGATTCAAAAAATAGAATAACTGGTGATTTGGGCAATTTCGATTTACATTTGTTTTTACTACTAATTCCACATGGGTTATCTATAGTAAAATACTGATGTTCCATCATGATCAGTGAGATCTCATACAGTAATAATATCACTTTAAAACTTCCAATATTGTTTTTTGTTTTTTAAACAAGGGTTTATAGGCTGCATCGTACTCTAATCACAAAAGATGAAACAACCTACCCGGAAATTCAGTTTTCATTACAATAAATTGTCAGTGGCTGACAGGCCTAAAGGACATCCTTGAAAACAGAAGATGGAGTGTGGCACAGGACCATAAAACAGAGCAGACATTTTCATTTGCTAAGAATTTCAAGGGTTATCAGAGTTCCACAGTTAGACCATAGTGACTTATTGGAACTCTATCGGTCGTGTGTTTTTCATATTTTGTTTATTCATGTCTTTCTCCCATGGAACTGAGACAAGGCTTTCTCAATCTCCAATTGCAGACAAAGAGAAAATTTGCATGGTTTCTATAAATGGCTGCTGCAATAGAATAACTTAACCGTATTCTATCAGAAAGGGCCAGTCAAAACGTGCTATGTTCTGTGATTATTTTAAGTTGAAACAATTTCTACACATGGTTGATGCTGATGAGAAACTCCTTTCTGCTGTTTGATGAATATGTGTTGTGGTTCAACTGATGTAAAGCACTCATTAGTTAAGTGACAATGTCAACAATGCATGAACATAATCACCGCAACACAGCACAGACCCTTCCAGCAAAAGCCTTGTAATTAAACAAAAAGGTTGTTAGTATTGCATGTGGCCGATAAATAATTAAAACAAGTGAAATGTTAATTTTACAAAATGACGTAGTATAAATTGCGCTGAAAAGAGTTTGAGGCAAACTTTGGCCTTTCCAATAAAATAGATATCATGTAGAACAGTGTGGCGAGACTGACAGGGAGAATTGAACATGCAACAACTGGTTCATGTTCAAGGAGGCGTTAAGGGTTAATGAGAGTGAGAGATGAGAGAACATTAGCATAAAGCTACCCTAAGAAGAATTGTTCAAGTGGAAAAGGTAAATGCTTTCTTTTTAAAGCTGTGAGAAAGATAAGAATCCTGGATACCTGGAAAGATGGACTGGGTAATATGAGAGTCTGACATCCTCTTCACATCTTTTCGTAAATGTAACTATACTGAAAAAAGGAAGAATGGAGAGAACGGCAAAGATAGGCAAGAGAGATAGAGAGGAAAACAAGAGGGGGAGGTATGGCGGGGGGAGTTGTTTTTGTGTGTGATTTACGTGGAGATGAAGAGGAAATGAGAAAAAGAGACGTAAATATGGCATGAAAGGTTTTTAAATGAATGCAGGATAAAAAAGAGCGGACAGGAAGGAAGGAGTTAGGGAGACGGCAAAATGTAGAAAGAATATATATAGGTATATCAGGAGAAGAGGGTTGTTTACGTTGGTTGGCAGGCAGGCAAGGTCTCTGTGGAATCATTGTCACACAGGTGGATCAAGAAGGACAGTAACCCAACTAGAGGAGAATCTGTGTGTATGTGTGTGTATAATGAGTGAGTGAGTTTCTTTGCATGCATGGATCAATGAAGAGAACGTCCCAGGTGAAGATTAATGGAGCAGGTGCACATGTGATCCTAAACTGCAGGAACCAGAAGAGTTTTACAACGAAAGATGAAGAAAAGGTACAGAAATATATAACATTTAGCTGAGATAGACATACTATAGCTATATACGTTCTTGGGTAAGACACTTCACCCTAGTTGCCTCAGGGGGAATGTCCCTGTACTTGCTGTAAGTCGCTCTGGATAAGAGTGTCTGCTAAATGACTAAATGTAAATATGTCAAACCAGGATGAGATTACAGATGGGAAGAGGTAGGTAGCGAATGAAATTCTCTGAAATTATCCGTCCAATGGATCTTTTCTGTAAATAATGGCTGTTTGTTCTCTTTGTTTCAACCTAAACTGAACCCAACTCTTTGACTCCAGGGTGGGACCCCTATTTATATACTAAACCAGCTGGCAAGTTGACAGGCTGGTAGACAGGCAGGCAGCCAGACAGACAGATGGGCAGGCAGGCAGCGTCAGTAGCGTTGCACAGAAAATGTGCTTTAAATTATCGCTACTACATAATTCATTAGCATGCATTCAGGACTTATTACAGCTACTGAATAATGCAAACAGGTTAATAATTCAAAATGAGATAAAAATGGCTTGGTGTAACACAGTTTACAATTAGTTGGATGGATTTAGAGAGAGAAAGAGTGTATGTAGAGTAATTATTCATGTGATTTTTTGGCACAGGTATGGAGTACTTAAGACAATGTTTACATTTATCTCTTGATGACACCCTTTCTTTCCCCAATCTACACACACATTTTGTTACCTGGAATTGCTTTAAACTGTAATGTAACTGGATGTTGGTTAACAAAAAACAAAAACAAATCAATACTTCATCAAAGCATACAGAGACCATTCAGTTAGAGGGACATTATAATTATCATTTTAAATACTGCTTGCATTCCATCGTTAATGGTTTTGCAGGTGTGAGAAAGAAAATGCACAAAGACCAAAAGCAGCCAGCAATTTACTACTTCAATAGAATTAATTATACATCCCCCCGCGATGGAAGTCTGAGATGAGTCCAAAAAGACATAATATCTAGTGAGATGGTCATTATTGGAAAATCAACATGACTCAATGTAAAATGTAATTTGATGTGTAAATGCGTAGCACTACACCGTTCCACTTATTTACATGGCAGCTTTCTGAAGAAAGATATAATTTTGATATATATTGATATATTGTCTCATACTACTATAATCAGCTTTCCGAATTGACCGATCAAAACAGTTTTCAGAATCGACCAATCAAAACAGCTTTCAGAATCAACCAATCAGAAGAGCCGCAAAAATCGACCAATCAGAAGAGCCGTAAGAAGCGACCAATAAAAACAGACGAAAGAAGCGACCAATAAAAATAGCTTTCAGAATCGGCCAATCAGAAGAGCTTTCTCGACCAATGAAAACAGCCGAAATAATTGACAAATCAAAACAGCTTTCTGAATCGACCAATCAAAAGAGCCGTAAGAATCGACCAATGGAAACAGCCGAAAGAATCGACCAATCAGAAGAGATTTCAGAATCGACCAATCAAAAGAGCCGTAAGAATCGACCAATCAAAACAGCCGAAAGAATTCTGCATTCACTCTGTATTCCAAGACACCAACAGAGAGACTACTGTGGTACTGATTACATTTTAGTCAAGGTTCCCGCTGTCAGTGAGGTCACTGAGAAAGCCTGCCTTTCTGTTCTTCACAGACATGGTCCAGTCTGTGGGGAGGCTTTCTTCAACGCGTTGGGTTTTCCTAGTCAATCCCAACTGTGAGCTGTCGGCCAATTAAAGGTGACGGATCACTGCAGAGCCTCCCTCTTGACCAATCGAAATCTTAGATTATTTCAGGGCAGCACTCATCAGTCAGAAAGGTGTGAATTTAGACTTCAAGCATATCAAGTGAGAAGGCTCCAATTATTTAGTCTAGGATATCCAAATAGCTTATGTTGCCTGGCAACAAAAATGTTCCCTGAAGCAAGTTAAAACCTAAAAAGAAGTTAAAAGGCCAATGAGTCCACCACCCTAAATTACTGTAATTCAGACAATAGAGAAACCACCACAGATTCAATTTGAGCGGGTCTTGCATCTTTTCTTGAATCCTTTGTTGTAGGGACTGGCAGTAAACAACCTCCATGAGGTTCCTAACAATGCACACACAAGCCAGCAAAACATGTTCTTAAGTAGCTCACCTGTCAGTGTTGTCAATCTAAAAGGGATCTATTTCTTAGATACACGCTAAAGAGCTACTGACAAATCTCTTGTCAGTGTTTTGGAATAATGTACTCCCAATCCACTTAAACTGAGTCCCCAATGTCTTCGCTGTTCACCCTGAACACTGAGGGGGAACACAACATCGGTCTTTAGCCTGTAGCGTAGCCAGTAATGCTAACTCAACATAAAAGGAATATTCACTTGTGTTATGTCATCCAAAATGTTTCTTCTCGAACACAGTCTGACTGTTTTCTCCCTGAAGGGAATGCCGAGGCTCAAAGAGTCTCCGGGTGGACCAGAGCTGCGGTTACATCTGCTCAAATGCCTCCAAATGGGTGACGCCGTACGAAGCTACTGTTTTGGCCGGAACTACAGCAAACAGCAGAGTTCAGATGGATTCAGCTTTGGGGCGTCGTGATGAGGCGTTCCTTAGCTTTGACTCTATCTGACGGCGTCTGGTGTAGCTGTACACTACAATTAAAGTTACAAAGCCCAACCAAGCCAATGTATTACGGTTAAACTTGGCTACTGCCAAACTTGAAACGCCAAATTAGCAACGGGCAAAACTTCAGTAATGTAGGATCTGAGCTCAAACTAAATAAACTGAAACTTAAAATCACTTAAAAATATATATTTTATACCATAATGTATTCATTTAGCCGACACTTCTACCAAAGTTGCATGAAAGAGCTGATTCGACTGTGCAGACATTTCCAAAGAAGGCTGAGCACCATTTACAGAGCAGGTTACATAGCATGCAAGGGGTTGTAGACGGCCATCAGCACAGTGTAGGCTACATCACCAGCATGGGTCTGTTTATCAAGGGCCTTTCCTCGGCTCTCTCTGTTGCCATTATCACCCCCGCCCCTCTCACATCCCTTCCTGTGGCCCATTTAGTGACTCACAGATGGATTACATGATGGAGTGGCCTAATTACATGTGTGTTCTCCATTTGACAGAGATGGAGAGTGTGAACGAAAGAGAAAGGGAGAACAAGGAAGACAAAGACATGGTAAAAGTGATAAGTTGAAGATAAGTAAGAAAAATAAGATAAGTTAAAGAAAAGGAGACCGAGAAATGGAGTCTTCGACAGATGAGCAACACTTTGACACTCCTTCACTGTTAATGTGGGCATATTTATAGAACTTACAAATGATTTCTGCCCTCGTTCCCCTCTACATCGTCCCCTCAAACACCACTAGACCAAGAGATTGATGTCCCTGCCTCTTTCTCCACATCTATCCTTCCACTAGGACTTGTCTTTGTCTTTTCTCCCTTCTTCCACTGCTCTCCTCCTCTCTCCTCGTTTGTCATTGACTGTATTCCATTTCGCAAGGCTGAGACCAGTTTGACACCTTCTCTTGTTTATGGGCCAAAAACCCCAGATCATAAAATAAAGATGGACAAAAGAAATTGTTTTTTTCTTCTTCTTTTTTTTTTTGAGGCGTATACAGGAAGAGTCAGGGGAAATGGAATGTTTCCCCTTTCATATAAATCAAAGTTCTATATCACTGAGAATGGGCCCATTCACACATTTCTTTAACTTTTGCTTGTGATCATTTTATGTGTGTGTGTTTCGGAGTGTGTGTTGGTGTGTGCGCATGCACATTTGAGTCAGGATGCACCCGTGTGTGGGATGCAGATACTTAAACACTTTCAGCAGATCCCTCAGTCTCCCTCCTCCTCCTGTCACCAGAGATGAACCAGCTCCTATCAGATTTGAGACAGGGTGAGAGAGAGAATATGATGAAGGAAACGGGCTGGTTGGTGGAGCTAAGAAGAGACTTTTATCACATTGATAAAACATTCATATGTTACCTCACTACAAAGATGTGTCCGCAGAGAAAAAGGCGGGCAGAGGAACTTTAATAACTTGGCTCAGATCCCACGAGAGCGGCCAGTTGTAGCAGGACATGAGACAACCCTAGATATAAAAAGGCCGTTTTCTATTCTTTCTTTGCGGTTCTTCTCCAGACATTTCATGTTCTCAATAGTATCAAATAAAATAGGCGGTACATGATATCATGTTTTTATGTTTGAAGATTTGAAAGTGCAGTTTCCAGGCTACTGTATAAATTGAGCTGCTATCCTAGCTTTTACTGTCGGCCTGAAGGCAAACAGTATGATTTACTGTATCCAATACATCATACTGTGTAGCCTGTCAACAACAACAGAGGCGACTGTCTTTTGTTGAAGGAATCAGGCAAGTGTTGCGTAACAAGAAAACAACATTACTTACAGTACATAGAGACATCACCATTTGGTAAATAAAAGATATTCCTCATCCCATGAACGAACGCTGAATTAACTTGTCCATTACTGAGGCGTTATGTCTCAAGGCTGTGCCGGGGTTAGGCTCACCTGCACAAGACCTTCGCACGCAGCTGCCTGTGATCTTAATCCTGCCCTAAAACCACAGAGACCTTCAGATCCTATGCGAGGAACCTCAATCTATTCATGGAAAAAGGGAGCAGTTTCTGCACAATTCATAATTCACTTCATCTTCATAATTCACTTTATCTTCCTAGATGGTTCATACTGTGAAGCATTATAACTGAGCCTGCCAAGAGATCTTCTCTGCTTTGATGAACATGTGAACAGACACAATAATGGACTAACCCAACCAAGAGGATAAACTATACTGCAGATCCACACTCTGCCAGCTAGTCATGAGTTGCACACGGTTTCAAGCTTCAGCTTTCTTGTTGTTTGATGTCACTTCCTTTAGCTGGTGTACCTTAACTTAACAAACCTAGATTGAGTTTTAGGAGTGTGTTTGGATGGAACATACATTGCTTAGACTCAAATAGAAAAACAGTTTAAACCCCATGTCATAATTTAAAACCCTATTCCATTATTTTATTGGTGATGTATTTTGTTCTATTCCATTAGATTCCTCTATTACATTCCTCCCGCCCTCCCAGCCCAATATACAATATTCTACTTATAGAATGTCACAGACATAAAGAGCATTTCATTAGCCCTACATAGAGCATACATTATGAATATCTCGTTGTTACCTCCACCTTTGTCATTAAAATGAACTGTCCGTCATCAATAAGTGATTCGTTTTCATTTACCGTGTTACTCATTTACTGACAATTACATCCACTGGCCATTACCCCTTGCACATCAAGCCAGACTACTCATCACCGCCTTGTTTTAACAAGCCTCAGTCTTCATTAGGGGAACAATGGCGTGTTAAAGAAAGGTTCTCTCCTTGATATCTATGTTCCCACAGGACCCTAAATGGCCGACTGCAGCCTAGTTTCTGAGTTTCCCTTCATTCTAACCACCAGATTTCTAAAGAGGACATAAAGACCCACACACCCACACCCACACACGCGATCCTGCTCCGTTTATTTACTTAGTTCTTTTCTTATCTTTCATTTGACCTCCCCTTTTCCTTAAAGTGCTCAGATGGAATAATTTGACCTTGCAGCCATTTTAATGCCTGTGCATGTGCACTATAGCATGATAATGCCAAGATGTCAGACTGCACTCTTTGGCTTTGGTCTTTTAGTTTGTTTCTTCACTATTATTTTCAGATTATCTGCCTCCAATGGCTGATTTAGCTATAGGTGTTGTTTAGCTAGAGCCTCACCTGTATCAATCTGGACAGCGGTTTAGATTGCACATCACAGCAGAGACCAATGAGTTCAAAGAACGAGTGTCAAGACTTGGAATTGTCAGGGATCCTATTAGTGCAGGAGTGCGTGTGTGTGTGTGTGTGTGTGTGTGTCTTTGTGACCTTTCAGTTCCACCATCCTCTGAGAAAGGTGTGAGGAGAGGTGACAAGGCTAACTACACAACTGGCCAGGGAACAGAAAGGGCTCCAGGGAGGGAGGTGAGGGGGGAGGGAGGGAGGAAAGGAGAGGGTGAGAGGAATGAAGGGTGGCGAGGAGGTGTGGAGGGGGGGAAGATGTTAGGCGTTAAGAAAGATGGAGAACATGTGAGAACAGAAAAGATACTTGAAGCGTGAAACCATTTGGTACAGTGTTGTATCATAATGTGCTCCATATTGGAACGACAAGTTCTGTAATAAGGCACCACACTCAAATGTGCGATACATGCGTTAGAATATCTGAACACTGCAAAGTACCTTATATTGAGTAGTAAGCGAAGCATGTGTGTCTGTGAGTAGTAAGCGAAGCATGTGTGTCTGTGTGTGAGGAAGAGACTGTAAATGTAAATGTTATTCTATCTAATGTAGAATAAATCACTGAATGCTGGTGGGTGATGCTTTTGCACAATACTAAAGCATATTCAAAAACAAGGGCTACTTTTCCTTGAAATAAGGTCAAACTGCTTCCCCCACCCTCTCCCTCTCTCTCCTCCCTCCTCTCTCTCCCTCTCTTATCTCTCTCTCTCAGGAACTCTTCTTGCTTGGTAAACAGTGTCATCCATCACACGCCTAGTCGTTTGAGAACGCATGGTGATAGAACTGCTCTCCATCCCAGACACTTTCTGATCTATCTGTCCACCAGACTGACAGCTTCACCAGAGACAGGGGGTTGAAGCCCCTGTGAGTCAAACCATCACTGCATCATCACTCCTTGATGACACTCTCAGGAAGAGGAAGAGGAGGATGAAGAGGACCATCCTCACCCTGGATATATACTGAGCAAGGGAAGGGAGCAAGGGAAGCTGGTTATTGTTTTTTTAAATTCCCTCAGTGGCTCTCAGTGTTTCAGTTACATGGAAAAGTTTGCTATAATCAAAGAGATGACTGGCATCACAGAAACCTACGACCCCCAAGTGAGATGGTTTCAACCCATAATTTGCTGCCACCGAGGCAGCGAGACAAGGGCAAAATGTTATCAACCATCAATGCTGTTTACTCATGGGTCAAGGGAGAAGTGGCTATATGAAAAAAGCATTTCTACATGCCTACTTCATTTCCAGTTGACTACATTCTAGAATGTTCCTATCCCACCACACTTCTCAGCAGTAGGGCTGCACATCGTATGCAGCGCTTCAGCTTGCTGTCGAGGTGACATTTGCAACAAATAGTGTACTGTGTTACCGCGGAGAACATCTACGCCTCAGAAAACTCAAATGAGGCAGTGTGAGAGCTTGATTCGGACCGCTGATTTTTTTGTTGTTGCGATCTATTTCATCTGAACATTTCACTGCATCAACCCAGTGGCATTATTAGCCTGCTGTCTCCCCTGCAGTCAGCCTGTGTACTATAGAATATGCCTGGCCTGCATGAGTTCAATCAGCAGAGGGCAGAAGACTACTGTGGTACTTGTTTGTGTGTGTATGTGTGTGTGTGTGTGTGAGAGAGAGAGAGTGTGTGCATGTGTGTGTATGAATGTGTGTTAAGGCCAGGTACCGCTCCAGCCCTATAGCTCAGCCTCCTTCTCTCCTGACATGTGAAGCATGCATAGATGCTTCAGCGCTGGAAATGCTCTCTCCCTCATTTCGACACGTGTCTTGCCTGATTGACTAAAAAGGAGGATAGTGATTTCACAGTTTGTTGAACTGAATTAAAGCCAGCTGACCTGTTTCACTGAGCGACATATACATAATATACTGTTTATATATTTAGCGAAACATAGGACATGGTTAAGATGTGCGAAAACCTCCAAAATGCACGCTGGGAGTTGATTCAGAGGTGCGTCAGTGCTCTTAAGATTCAGTAGTCTTGAGCTGCTTTTCTTAACTGTACAAACTGACATGCTGCCCATAGACAATAAACCATTACTGGAGACACATTTCACATGGAGAAGGGATGACTTTGCTAAGATTTTTATCAGGTACTCCATGACAGGAAGTCTAGTTTGGATGTCGCCTGCTGATTGGCTTTGATTATGTCGCGTGAGCGGGCAAATTAACCGACAACTGTGACACCAAATACAACTTGATGAGAGAAGGAGCACATTGAATCAAATCAACACTGGTATTGTTTTCCAACCAGAAAAATCAAACAGTCAGACAATCACATTGTATTAATCAAGTGGAACCAACCAATGTACTGTCTTTAGGACTTATGCTGCTTGTCTAAAATTAGATATTGATTCCATACCCCTCACCTTTCATCTTTTTCAATTTCTACCGTCTCTCTCTCTCTTTCTCTCTCTACAATCACATTCTGTCTTCATTTTTGAGCATATAAAGATACACATGCACTCAAAACATCTGTCTGTAGCAGTTCGTCATTTCATGGGTTCATTCCAAGAGTCCTACTTCATCCTTATTTCTAGATTCATGAGAAAGTGTCGAGGTGTCCCAGCCCACGAGCGTCCACAGCGCTTCACCAGCACACGCTTAATCATATCTCTTCACGCCACATGCACAATCCATTCAGTAATCACAGCGTTCGCAACGTCCCTGATCCTAGCTGTCACCTTTACCAGCACCATCCCATTCCTGACGCATGCCCCAGTCCAGAATAGCCCGAACACAGATCTCAAACCCTAACCCTAAAACTGTAATTTGCAAACCCTGTCTGGTTGCATCTCTCTGGGTGGGTATGCCTAGTTGTGTCTTTTGATCAACCATACAACTGACACAAAAGATAAACCCTATTGTGTTTATTGTGTACAGCCCACTTTCTACCAAGCTAAAGTCACTTTAATTCCACAACACGAAATTGAAAAAACGACTGCTCCAAAAATGTGTCCGACATCTTGTCATGGAACATAGTACAATAGAGCAACAATACACCACAGGAGATAGAAGAACTAAAGGCACCTTTCAAACCCTTTCTGCAGGAAAAGTGATTTCTCCAAACAGAGACGTCTTGGTTCTGTGCCAAGATGAAAACTCTCATGTCCAAGCTAGGTCCTAAAGAGCCATGGTAACCACACCAACGCCTGCTTGGGCCCTTGAAGAGGCATCTTGGGAATGAAAGATGTCGGTATGTCCAACCTACATGTGCATGAGCCTCTCAAAGGATCTAATCAAAGGTTGAACTTCATACTGCTTCCTCAAATAAATACTATTGTCAAGAGGGGGGAAAAAGACATCCACATTGAAAGAGCTCCACAGCAAAGAAACAACCATCCTACATATTAAAACCGATCGGTGTCATGTTTTCATGTGCTGTGCGATACCCAACAGGTCCCCTTCTTGGTGTGAAGGTGACCTGCCAGGCAGACCAGGGGCCCCTCGGACACATCCTGCCCCCGGCTCCATTGACATTCGATCCCATTCTCCACTGTTGACACCCATGAGAGCCACAGTGATGGGGTGTGAAACCCAGAACCATGGCCTGGGCGTCTGCCAGATCAGGCACTCACACTGGAGCCCAGTCAGCAAGGGTGTCCCTGATAAGGATCAAAACACTTGCCCGCCTCACACACACACACACACACACACACACACACACACACACACACACACACACACACACACACACACACACACACACACACACACACACACACACACACACACACACACACACCAGCACCTCATGGTTCCTGCCTCTTGTCAGTTTGCCTGAAGACCTGCAGAGCATTTCTTAGGAGGACGCTTTTCCGCTCGACTCAGGAACACGCAGGCAGACAGCAAGTCTGCAGGGATCGCCTTGCATGTCACACAGCGTGTCTGTGTGTGTGTGTTTGTGTTTGTGAGTATCATGGGAGTGCTGTCTTCTGTCAGCTCTTTCCACAACCATGCGGGACCGCGGTGCCCTTCACGTAGAGGCTGATATCAATCTGTACAGGGCTGGGCTTTCTGGAGCTGCTACAGGCTTGTCGCACAGTGCCCCGCCCCGCCCGCTGGTCCCTCAGGATCTTCCCCCTCGCAGGTGTTGTGGGTACAGTGCCTTGAACCCGATGCTCCATGCCGTCTGGAATGACTGGCCCTCATGTATCCACAGTGTTTTTCCGCTCCTGCCTTCACCCACACAATGCCCAGTGTGATCATGTTACCATGACTTTTCCTTTAACCACAGCTAAACCCTCCGTCAATAATTCATTCACAACCACTTAGGTAGGACAACCATAGCTTTGGTTACAGATGACAGCCACCATTGGCTCTGCTGTTGTATGGGTAGGTCCTGTGTGCATCTGCGTGTGTGTTTGCATGTGTTGAGCTTCCAGATTTATGGTGAACCCATTCCAAGCGGTGTTGTGAAGCAACAGACTGTGGGCATTGACAACATAAGAGTGGGACATTGATTCCTGCAGCAGCCCACCAACATGGTGATCAGTTTCTTCTGACAGCCCTTTGGCTCTGATCGATGACAGTGTGGAGGCCTCCCTGGATCTGCCTTCACACTCCCCTCCTTCTCCTCCACCCTTTCCTCTTTCCTTTTATTCTCTCTCTCATTGTCTTTCCCTTTCTGTGTGTCTTTCCCATCGTCTTGTTCTGCCTCTTGAATTTTGTTCCATCGACCTCTTCTTTCTGTCTCACCTCTTTTTCCTCTCTCGCATCTCCCTCTCTCCTGCCCGCTCTCGCTGATACTTTCTTGCGCTCCCTCTCTCTCTCTCCTGCTTTACTGTTCACGCTCCTTCTCTTTCACCCGCTCTCCTTCTTTCTCACTTGCTCTCCCTCCCTCTCATGGCCTCCCTATTCGATGACACTTTCCCTTCCGCTCTCCCAACCCTCCCTCTCTCCCTCTCTCCTTGCTCCCTCTCTCCCAACCCTCCCTCTCTCCCTCTCTCCCGCTCTCCCTCTCTCCTTGCTCCCTCTCTCCCTTTCTCCTGCTCTCTCTCTCCCCCGCCCTCCCTCCCTCTCGCGCCTCCTCCCGCTCCACACGAGGAAGCAGATTTACGCTCTGTCAGCAGCTTTGCTTTAACCAAGGTCAAAAAGTGTCTCGTTCACCAGCTATTGGTGTAGGTGTGATTGCATGTTTGAGGAAAAAGTGGGCCCAGTGTGTGTGTGCGTGAGAGATTGTGAATGTGTGCACAGTCTGTGGCTGGTCTGTGTGTGTGTGTGTGTGTGTGTGTGTGTGTAGCAGACAGGTAAGTGATTATGAAGCTCACATTAACATGTGAAAATTACATTCCTCTGCAGATGAAGGTCTGGGTAGTGCTGATGACACTGTTGGGATGGGATCCAATAACAGTTCATTGGACCAGGGAGAAATGTGTGTGTACTGCATGTGAGTGTGGGTCGGTGTGTGTGGCTCACAGATACCATGTGTGTAAATGTGCAAGCCCATCTGACTGCGTGTGCGCACGCTTGTGTGTGTGCTTTTGTTCCACGTGTGTGGATGTCTGTTTTCCTGTGGAATCGTGCGTGTCTGTGTGTCTGCACACCAACTTCTCCTGACCAATCAGAAAGCTCCATGCATCACCCTGATGAGGCCAGAACAGCCCTCCCGGGGCCGAGCGAAGGGAGAGCTGAGGCGGGGTGGGGCAGCAGATGGTGAGGGTCTCTCATCTTAACTGGAGGTAGGATGTGGGTCTTAATATGTGTGTGTGTGTGTTTCTGTGTGTGTGTGGAGTAGCACATACAAAAACACTTCACTCACGCACATTCTCACATGTGGGAAATCAGACGTGTTAAACTTGTGTATGAATAAATAATTTGCCCGACTGGTCTGATTTTCATGGGTGACCATTTGCATCTCTTCGCTCCCTCGTTTAAAATTTCACAGCCGAAGGGAAAAAGATCATTAACATAACCCATAATATCCTCATGTTGCCAGGGGTTTCTCCTATCTTAGGGTGATGTCACTCCACCGAAGGACCTGTTACAGCTTCATCAAGACAAAACAAGGGAAACATTCGTAGACATGCCAAAGATGGCATCATTTTTGTCCTTATTGCAATGCAGGGGGTCAACATTTCAGTGGAAGTATTGCACAGCAGGGGCTGAAGAATCTGGCGGGGTACACTTGCTGTGTGTGTGTGTGTGTGTGTTACTGTTCTGTGTGTATGTGTGCTGTGTGTACAGTCAAGACATGAATGTGTGTGTGTGGCTGCGGGCGCATCCTACTGTGACTCAACGAGAATCCCCAGCGTCCGACATTTAGCGTGCAACTGGGAAATGCAATCCATGATCACACAACCCCACGCACACGCACACTCACACACACACACACACACGGTCAATTATCCCCGGGAATCGACGCAGCTGCCTGATGTCAAAACAACAAGGATCAGAGGATGTGAGATGCTGATGCCCCCCACCCCCCTGCCCCCACCCCCCTGCCCCCACACCCCGTCCTCCTTGTCCCCCCAGCTGGCCTGCGTCCTGGTGGCTGGCTGGCTGGCAGGATGGAGGACGGATGAGCACTTGAATAGACGCTGACTAGATCCAAATCTCCCATCCCAGTAGCACACGATAATCTCGTATTATTTATGCTTCCTCCTTAACGACTGTGCTTCCTGTTACCGTATCCCTCTTCTAAAGAAGCTCCTTCCTAGACAGATATATCATGAGTCATACTGCAGCACATTATGGTTTTTATCGGGGCCAAACGCGTCCGTTCCAGCAACACAGCAGTCGTTTAAACGTCTCAC
The DNA here is from genome assembly GCA_030340665.1 of Neosalanx taihuensis. NCBI lineage: Eukaryota > Metazoa > Chordata > Actinopteri > Osmeriformes > Salangidae > Neosalanx > Neosalanx taihuensis. The sequence continues at coordinate 3,344,588 of CM059293.1, forward strand.
GGATTAGCAACAAGAGTTTAACCATTAGCTTCGTTAATGGAGGTCAACCAACCTCTCAGTCCATTGTTAAAGTCATCTCTGGATGGGAGATTTTACAACGGTGATCTGGATCGCTGACTTGAGTCAACAAGTGTGTTACAAGTGTATTTTACCAAGAGCTGAATCATTAGATGGTAGAGATGTGGATGTTTTTTCTCTGCGTATCCCTTGCCTGCCTTCTCCAGGGCACCCTGGCTCTCATGGCAGCTGGAGGCAGGCAGAGGGGGGGGGCGTGTCTTTGACCTTCCAGGCTGAATGAGCCCTGGCAGTCAGAGTGTGAATTCCCGTCACGGTTCACGAGGATCAGGCATAACTCACGGGTGAGCAGCGACGCTGGCCGCCCACGCTGACGGCACACGAAGCAGCCGCGGCACCTCGCACACGGACACGGTCACACGGCAGGACCGCTCGCCGTATGACTCAGAGCTGGGCCGCCACAGCTAGCTGAACAGATCATCCATGAGCACTGTGTTACTGTGTGTGCATGCTCACACTCCAAAGAGGTAGTACAGTGTCTCATCAACTGATTATTTATGGTTTTATTTCCACATGATGAGCTCTACCTTTCTTTCTCTCTCTCTCTCTCTCTCTCTCTCTCTCTCTTTCTCTCTCTCTCTCTCTTTCTCTCTCTCTCTCTCTCTCTCTTTCTCTCTCTCTCTCTCTCTCTCTCATGTGTTTTACAGCTATAGTGGTGTGTTAGTCAAACAATAGTAGGCATAATAATAATGCACTGGAGTGACAGTTTAATTAAGTTCACAACTCCGGTGTGTTCTAAGTTTAACAAGGTTGATGGTGAAACCTTTCTGCAGCTCACATACTCAGCCTCAAACTCTCAGAGTGGCAGGGATTGGAGGAAAGTCAGTGAGGCCAGAAATTGTATAAATGCCTCACGCAGCAAACTATGTCGGAAGTTGGTAGCTTGGAGGAATCGAGAGAGGGAGGATGAAGAAAGAGAGCGATCCTGCTGCAGTGGGAGATTGCAGTGGGTGCTGGATAGATGGAAGAATGGTGCAGGTTGTGGTGATTGGGTGTGCGGAGAAGGGAGGGATGTGAGGGGGGTAAGTGCGTCAAAGCGGTCCCAGGGAGACAGCTTATGGCCTGCAGAGTTATCTTGTGTGGTGAAGGAGGAGAGGAGGAGAGGAGAGAAATGGAGCAGTGCATTCCTCCAGGCCACCAAGACGGAGAAATGATCAAGCGCTCACACACACACACACACACACACACACACACACACACACACACACACACACACACACACACACAATCTCTGCCATGTCCAAGCCCAGTCACACATGGATAATACATACTTAAAAAAGAAAAAAAACACTAAGAAAAAAACAACAACATATGCCTTTTATTTGTGGCACACATAAACAAACAAATTGGTTAGGATTAATTAGATGCAGGAGCAAATTATATAACGCTTATATCTGCCTGACCAAAAGAGTGAGGGAGAGGCATGTGTGCTGGTGAGATAATAGATAACTTAATCTTTTTATAAATATTTAATGTCCTCTTGTTTTGTTGTGCTTGTGTCTTCATTTGACTAAGTAGACTGCAGGCTGCATTCTGGAGTGCTCATTCAGCCATGTAAATAAACCATCAAGTCAATGATTTTAATTGAAAACTAATTATTCAAGATTAGGACCACTCTATGATTGTAAGAGTTTTACAAACACGGGTCCTTGAATTAGGGACAGGAGAAACATTACTTCAAATTGGGAGAGAGATAATGATCAATGTAAAACATCTTAACCCTGACCTGATGTTCCTGACTGTTTAGCCAACAAACAAAAAAGATTTTAAAAAAGTAAGACGAAGTTTTAACCAAATAGCTTCTGAAAACTATGTTAGTTGGGTGCTAACTGTCTCTCTGCAAAATACGCAAAGGCTCATGGGAATTCCAAACTGTACTGGAACCCGGGTCCATGCAGGTCTGACCACAGCTTGTTGCTGTATTGCTTAAGTTCCAACTCCTGTTCAACACAGTCCTGCCACTCCTGTCAGGTATTAGTCACACCACAAAAGTCAGTTTACTCACTCCAAAAAAGAACCTCAAACTGGTGAGAGTAAGAATGAGCTGAGTGGGATGTTGGACATCCAGGCTGGTCATGAAGCGAATGAAGAGAAGCCATCTTTACTAAGTTTTTTTCAGGGATGCTAGCCTGCAGACAGCACTGGGTCATCCATGTATTACGCAAACAGCAGAGTCGAGCAAATGCAAAAGTAGTGTGACGATTGCGTAACAACTCAAATATGGCCCGATACAACAATGCATGCCTGTGTGTGTGTGTTTGTGAGTAAAAACTGTTGACAAACCATTTTTGGTAGATGCATGCATGGATGCTTCTGTGATGAGGATTGCTAAGGGGGGGGGGGGGGGGGGGGGGGTGAGAGAAAAAGTGTGCGTGAGAGTGTGTGTGTGTTCAGCGTAGCATTGTGCACTACACACCAATCCACAATTACTGCCTCAAAGTCCACTTCCTCTCTCATCAGAGTTGCAGCTATTTTCCACACCGAATCACCTTGTAGCAGAGTTTTGATAAGGCTTGCCAGATAGGGAGGTGATTAACTGACATACATAACTGACTCCAATTACTGCAGAGCACTGATACGCCATCTTTTTTCAATCATCTGGGCAAATCAATTTCCTCTGCTCTGCTTGCGTGTCAGATGGATGGAGATAAAGCACATGCATATCTCAACAGCAATTTGATCACACAAACACACCTTTATTTGAGCATCTGACATTGGTCAACTTGACATCGATGTCAGGCCGGTGGCAATTGGCCATATCGGATTTCCAAAATGATAACATTGTTTGAAACGCATTCTCTGTGTTTGTATTGGTGGAAAGCTAATGAGCGTAATCAGATGCAGATTGAGGATGTTTTCCAGGTTAGTTGTGATGAGGGTCTGAGGGTGTGCGAGCACCAGAGGAGAGAAGGCAGGTGCAGCAGCAGCACTGGAGAAATGGACCTGGTTCTTCCACCGCCCTCCCCTCGCGTTAAGTCATTGATATTCCACACACTAACCACTGCACCACGCAGGGAGGGGAAGGACACGAGACGGAACGGAGCTGGAGGAGAAGAAATGCATGGAAAGAGATGTGGAGGGAAGCAAGACAAGGGAAAAGAGGGGGGGGGGTGGAAGTGAAGAAGAGGAGGAGAGGGGAGCGGGAGGAGAATGGCCACTGTTTCAGCAGCAGCCTATGAGAGGCTGAATAAGGTGATTGTAGCCCTGTCACTGGCAGCCATACTGATCCTAGTGTCTGCCTTTGTTAAGTCACGTTACAAAGTTGCTCCTTTTATGTGTGGGTGTGTTTGTCTGTGTGTGTCAGGATGTGTGTATGTGTGTGTGCGTCTATTCGTTTTGCCTTCATTTTTTGCCTCAGATTCATTTCTTTTCAGTCTCTCTGGGTACCCTGTGTTCTGAAGGAGGTTTACTGAGATTACATTCAGATTATTCAATAGATCTGCTTCATCCTGAGGGCTGCTCACCTGTCACCGCATCTGACCGTACGGGCACTGCTTTGCAAAAAAAAAAAAAAAAAAAGGACCTTTGCTGAAATATGGAAAATGTCTAGACCTCCCTGTGCTTCACTGAAAGGTTAAATGTGAGGTGTCTGCTTAGGACACTGTGACATCGTCTGGATGTGACATGTGTCTGCGTCTTCTAATAAAGGAGCAGTATTCTCCACTCCCCCTCCACCACACACACACACACACACATGCCTGCGCAACACAGGCTTGCACACATACTTTACTAATATGGCTCAAGGTCAGAGGGCTCAGTTTGTGATCACTGACGCGACGTGACACATGGTTAAAAAGGAAGTGGAGGTGATTTGACTTGACGTTCATGGGAGTGGCTGGGCTGTGATGTCATCATCCCTGTGATGAGTGCTGCAACATCTCTGTCTAGTGATTGCTGGAGTCACAACCTGTGTGTACAGTATGTGTGTGTGTGAGTGTGTGTGTGTGTGTGTAAAGGGGAGGGACAAGGTGTAGTGCATCATTACAACTGAGATGGGTTTGAGCAAAGTGATCGAGAGCTATCCTGGAGCCTGTAGTTGTATCATGGCAGTATTGTGGTGGTGGTGCTGAGATGGAAAGTGTGTGTGTGTGTTTGGGGGGGGGGAGGGGGAGGAGTAATAGGCTAATGAAAGGGATGATAAGGTATTGATCCAGACGGTACTTGACCGACAGAAAGAGGGAAACGCCTGCGTCAGTTGTAATCTGTTCCAAACACACACAAACACACACCCCACACACACACACATGTTTCACAAACATACTCAAATACATACACTGCACATTTTCAGGGGTTATGATAACTGAACAGTAGACGTACGAGCCATTTCGTTTTCACAAAGGGTTGAAATCGGTATGTACACATTACTGTAACAGTGTCACTGTTTTCAAGCCTACTCTTAATGTCTACAGATATCTTGGGGGAAAAACGTTTGGCTTTAAATGCTTCCTGTGAAGATTCATAGACATGCTGGACAGTTTCACAGCCTTGCTTTAAAGGTTAAAATGCCTACGGTTACGATACCATAACGATTGTTTATTATTGGCCTACAGAGGACTGATAGTCTGATATTACAGATTTACAGGTCTACTGTAAAGATCCACAGAGCTACTGTAAAAGTAATGAGTTGTTTATTGCACTAATGCAGAGGATCATGTGGATATTTTATATTCCTTTGGTAACAAGTCAAAACCAGCTGCAAGTGATACTTTGTCTTGTCGTTTTCATTCTGTCCAGGTCGTCGGGGTCATGACCCTCGCCACTCTCTTAATGCGGAAGGTGACTCCACTTCAGCCCCCATCCCCCCTCGCCCACCTGGGGGGGGTTGGCCACTCCGATGAGGGGTAGTCGAGGGGGGCTCTCTTCTGCCCCCAGTGCCCCCCCCCCCACCCCCACTTTCTGCCTCGCCCTCAGACACCCGCCATAATGCCCCTCCATCGCTCTTTTGTTTCCATGCTTTACTCCCTTGCTTTATTCCCCCCCCACCTCCCGCACACTTATCCATTCCTCCACCCCCCCCACCCCCCCACCACCACCACCGTCCCTCATTTTCGGTTCCTCTCTTCAAGGCCATGTGCGTCAGCCCCTACTAACAGGGCTGCCACGGAGCAGCACAGGACTGTCACGGGAGTTTACTGTGATAAATGGGAGCAGGGAGGGAGAGAGGCTGCTGCGGGAGGGAGCAGGAGAGAATGGGAGGGGGGAAAGGAGCGGTGGAGTAGCGCGGGTGGAAAATAAGGAGAGGAACAACAAGATTGGAAGCGGATGGAAAATCTGCGATGTTGGGGGCGGGGGGGGGGGGGGGAGGCAGAATGGGTCAGGGACAAACAGAAACACAAGAGCTGTAATACAGTTCTTAAACTGGGGCTTGTTCAGAGAGCAGCTGGTGAGAGAGAGGGGGATGAATAAGAGCAGAGGATGGAGGTGGAGAACGGCGAAATGACTTCAAAATAGGGTGATAAAAAAAATGGTGATGGAGAAAAAAGACCGCAGATGTATAAGAGACGCAAAACGAGGGCTGAGAGGGAGAGTCAAGCAGGGGGAGGTATAGGAGAGGGGTTAACTTGAATAGTTGTCTTGTGTCTCGTTGACACGTCATATTTCCCTCTCCTTTGGTTTAAATTGCTTTTCTTGAGGCCCCTTAGGACCTTTGGTGCATGTGTACATAATTGTGTGTGCAAACTGTGTGTGTGAGTCTGTCTGGATAACTGAATCTGAAAGGTTTGTTGTGGGGTTGCAGGTCAGACCTCTCCTTCATAACCGTTTTGTAAGAATGGTTATGAATCAGAATCTTTCTCGTTTTCTATTCCCCCTCCCTCTCGCCATCCCTCTCTTTCTCTTTCCATCCTTCATACTGCACATCCATAGGATAATATAATGGGAGTCAATGGTCACTCAGGCTGTCAGGTGATCTCCAGATAGAGACAGATGAGAGGGAGATGAGAGATGGAGATAAGAGGGGAAGATGAGCTAGAAAGAGATGGGAGGAAAAAAAGAGATAACACAGTCAATTAAGAGAGACAGAAATGCAGTATATAAAGTTTGGGACAAAAAATTACAATCCTTAGAAATATGGATAAAGAGGGTGTTAAATGAGTGTGTATGTGTGTGTGTGTATGCGAGAGAGAGCGAGAGAGAGCAAGGAAGAGAAAGAGCGAGAGAGAGCGAGAGGAAGAGAGAGAGAAGAGCGGACATCTGGCTGTCATCACTGCTCCCCCTGTGAGAAGTGCTTTGATGTGTGAGCCTGGAGCTCACTCTGATGATAGGCTTTAACTGAGGATGAAACGCTCCAGCCTCTCTCTCTCCACTGGCTGCTGGAACATGCCAATATTGACAACTCTGTCCTCAACTCATTTGGGAGACCTTGTGAAAATCTCCCAAAACTGCTCTCTCACATACCTGCCTGGACCATATGAACACTGTCATTAGATGTTTGGTATAAAAACGTCCCGTGTTTTGAAAATTTCAAAAGATTTCATACCGTGTTTCCGTGGATTTAGTTAAATCACAGCTCAAGCCTGCATGATGGATTTGCTGTAGAATTATATGGATGATAGAAACGGGCAATTAAGAGTGATTTTTCTCACACTGTAAATTGGCAGATGAAGGAGGCTTGAACTGGGGCTGAGTGAAGCCTTGGGCTGCTTGTGAAACATGGAGAAGCATATATAAGAGGGAAAGCGCTCTCTTTGAAACACACACAAACACACAAATGCACGCACACCAGTCACACACACAGGTCACATGCGCGCACACACACACACACACACACACACACACACACTCGCTGGGTGGCTGAGTTTATGAGTGTGTGTTAAGAGGTCACAGTAGGTAAGAGTGAGTTTTCATCCAAACTGTCCTGATCCTTCCTCTATCCTTTGAGTTATACCTCACACCTGTTCGACTGGGACACCATATGGTGCTGCTGTCTCTCTTGTGTGAGTTGGTGTGTGTGTGTGTGTGAGTGTGAGTTGGTGTGCGTTTGTTGGTGTGTGTGCTTTGGTGTGTGAATGAGGGACAGAGCAAGAGCTGATAAATTTGGGCAATTTATGTGAAACAGTTGACACTTCAACGCACTCAAATACTGATTCCGAAGCCAGCTACTCTGATGAACACACACATTAATCCTCAGCTTAATTACGTTCCTCAGCCACCCAAAATTGAAAACCCTCATTCAGAATACAGTATGACTGTGTCTTTAATGCCAAAAACCAATTAAGAGCCACTATAATTAGTTCTGCTTCCCTGAATGAGGTTTATTATTGTCAAATGAAGTGCTTTCTGAAAGCACAGCAGCTTTGGGTTTGGCTGGATCAGGTGAAATAGCAGCTCGCTTTGTCTGATAATTCCACATTTGTAATAATTTGAACGTCCAGGGTCTCTGCTGAGCACAGATAGAGATGATTGGATCTTGTACGATGGTGTTCAGAGGACAGCTGTCATCTTCCTGACACACTGCTGAAATGGAACATTTCAGAGCCACAATGAACTGCAGGGACATCGTCTCCCAAGACGATTACGAGGCCACTTCATTACTGTGCGTTTCTAATCTCTTCTACCCTCCTCTTCTGCTCATCTCCGCTTCTCTTTCTCCCTCCAAAACCGATAGAACCGATTCTAATGGACCTGCTGTCCCCTGCATCAGAGCAGTGCTCCAGAGAGAGACACTAGCGGCCCATTCTATTAGCCTTATGGGCCACATTCTCATTTTTCAATGCAGGTCTGGGGGCTGCTACTAATGTCCTGTATGAATGAATGTGGGTGTTGGGGCGAGGCCTGGCCTCCTGTGTGTCTGGGAGCAGAGGAGGATCGTTCCCCAGGGGCCTGTGCCAGGCCCTGCTTCTTGGGGGATGCTTGGGTGCTCAGCGTCATTTCAACTAAGGACAAATGAAGCCCCAGGCGTTCTTAAGGGGAAACTGAACATTTCTCAGGCAACATGTATCCTAATTGGAGTGAAACAAATTTTGTTTTTCTGTTTCATCTATTGGTGACAGACACATAATAATATCTATAATATTGATAAACCATTGCATGAAACCTTACTGAATCTAAATATCTATATTTAAGTTATGAATGAATTAATTAATCTTAATGTAAGCCGCGGCTAAAAGTAGTCTTAACTATTGGCCAATTTCACACCGGTACAATGAAGCTCATCAATTGCATCATTTGCACCAACTGTATATACATGCTACCTGGTCATTTCTGCTTGTCTAATTTGAATCTGTACATACCCTGATTGAATCTGTACATACCCTGTATATTCTGACTATACTGTTCATAATATGTATATTCTGAGTATACCCATATTTATTATATTCTGTTGTTAATAACTGTTTTGCACTTCTGGTTGGATGCTAACTGTATTTCGTTGCCCTGGACTTGTACCTGTGTAATGACAATAAAGTTGAATCTAATCTAATCTAATCTAATCAGAGTGCCAGCGTAAACAAATAGTTTCCATGGAAATTTACTGCTGAAAAAAAACTTTTAATGCAGTAAAACAACACCATTCATACAATAAGTCATTCAGCTAAGGAGAAATGAAGCCTTAAGTGTGCTTAAGGGGAAAATGAATGTGTTTCAGGCAACATGTATCCCAACTGGAGTGATAAACATGGATACACTGTTTCCAAGGTATCAATGTTGTTTTCTTTTGTTTCATCTATTGTTGAGAGACAAGCTTCTAGAACTAACACTAACATTCTCTGTTACCCTGGGAAACCAATACCAAACACAAAAGAAACACAAATTTTCAGCAAAATACTTCAATTCACTTTGATTAAGACTTCTTAGTATTGACAGAAGACATTTTCCTTTAAGCTTCACCTTCATGGCTAAGGTGAGCTAAGGGCCTGACAATGTTTCACTGTATTTTTTTATAGATCCAAACTATATAGCATCTATATTGTTTATGTGAATGTTAATGTAAAAATACCCCAAACATTTGTACCATACAGCTGTATACTGTAACTGTAACTGCATTTTGTTACTCTGTACTTGAAATGTGTAATGACAATAAAGTTGAATCTAATCTAAAATCTAATCTTATGAGAGTAATAATTTTTTTGTGTGAAAGTATCCTGAACTAAGACATAGGTGTGTTTGGCCATTTTAGAAATGTGTTACACCTCGTTGCGCCCATCTCAGACACACACTGACTCAAGACACCACCCTGAGCAGTGATGAGTCACAGAGAAAGGGTAAAAAACGCCCCCTAGAGGACAGGTACATCTCCAACGCTGCCGTTCTCCCAGACCTCCATAACCCCCCTGCTCCAGACCTCCTCAACTCAGGGCATGCTTGCCCTGAAGTCCCCCTCGAGATCCACAACCACCCAGTGGACAAATTCCAGAAGATCTTCCACTCAGTTGTGGAACCTGTCCGCCGTCCCACCGGCAGCGGCAGCCTGGCCCTGGGACGCAGGAACAAGCTGCGCCTGTGGAAGGCGATGGGCGGCCCCTCTCTGCACTCCACCAATGTGGGAGAGGGGGAACGGGTGCAGGTGTGGGAGACATACAACGTTAAAAACATCCGCTCTGTTGTAAACATTGAGGTGGACATCAGTCTGGAGCCTGGAAGTCCACGACAGCCAAAGAGGAAGAGGACCATGAGCTGAGGCCAACATGTCCACACACTCACACTTACACATACTCACACATACACACACACACACACACACACAGTAGTAGTAGAGTCTGCATTGTAATTAAAATAATAAATAAATAAAAAATACACAAGTTTGGTCTCTCCTTCCTCTTTTATTAATAAAGTCACTCAACTAAGGAGAAATTAAGCCTCAAATGAGAGTGTGTTATCTTCCTGTTTCAGTCTAGATAAGGTCAGGTAAGGTTTCTTCCTCCAGAGCTGGTTCTACTGCTACCTACTCTGTCTTGGAGCTCCAGACTGGCAGGGGCCTAATGATGGATTCCTTCCCCAGAGCAAGCTGACGTGGCTGGGCTGGGTGACGTATGTTGCCAGGGTCTGTAGGAGACCTGGAATCCTGACGCCTGCTTCATCCAATTATGTTTCTAATCTGGCTGAGGGATGGTGTATTGAAGCTGGAGAGGTCTGATGAACACACACATCCCCAGACACTCATGCACACACATACACATGCACAAACACATATGCATACGCACACACCCAACCACCCACCCACGCACGCACGCACGCGCGCGCGCGCGCGCGCACGCACACACACACACACACACACACACACACACACACACACACACACCCTAGAGGTATTAAACAAACTTATTATGGACATGTGGCCCTCAGTAACTTCCTGATGCTGTTGATTCCTCATGGTGTCAAATATGATCCCTGAAATATTAAAATCCTCCCTCTGTGATCTGGGACCAGATGTTCAACTGACAAGTTTACCAGTTATGTAAAAAGGAGAAAAACCTAATTGATTCAACAATAACCTGGACAAGCAAACTGTCCTTTCCATATTTGAACCTCCCCCCTGTCTAACTAGACAGCTGAGACCACATGAATCAGTCAGATTCACTGAAACAAGCAGCCCAAGGGAAAGAGATCAGAATCTACCAGCATGTGTGGAAGATGCTGTGGTTCCCTGGAGGAATGTCCCCTCGTCACCTGATGCACATGAGCATCTTGCTGAATGTTGCCTGCAGAAGAGCCTTTGAGCTGGGAGACTCCATCCTGAGCCAGTTCAATACTAAAGCCCCCAGTGGCAGTGTTATTATACTTTATACAGATTAAGGCAATTTTACTCACTCGTTAAAAAGCTGTTCCACCCACATTTGAACCCTAATGGCTGCCTCAACCCTGTGTGTGTAATTGGCACCACAATTTCTTAGCAAAGCAGAAACAACAAACTAGATCTCTAACGTTGCGTTTTAAACTGTGGTTTTAATCAAAACACGACGTGACTGGGGCGGTCGTTCTCCAATCTTTAATAACGACTGGCTTATTGTTTTGATAAACCATTGTATGAAACCTTACTAAATCTAGATATCTACAATAAAGTTATGAATGAAAGAATGAATAACTGAATCTTAATGTAAGATGCGGCTAGTTTCCATAGAAACGTACTGCTGGAAAATGTACTTTAATGCCGTAAATTCTGTCGTCATTTATAAATGTAAATTGTAGTAAAAAAATTGATACACTGTTTCCAAGGTATCAATGTTGTTTTCTTTTGTTTAATCTATTGTTGAAAGACAAGCTTCTAGAACTAACATTAACATTCTGTTACCCTGGGAAATCAATACCAAACACAAAAGAAACACAAATTTTCATCAAAAGACTTCAATTCACTTCGATTAAGACTGTAAGCTTCACCTTCATGGCTAAGGTGAGCTAAGGGCCTGACAATATTTTACTGTATATTATTAAAGATCCAAACTAAATAGCATCTATATTGTTTATACAAATGTATTTGAAATTTGAAATGTGTGATGACAATAAAGTTGAATCTAATCTAAAATCTAATCTTATGAGAGTAATAATTTTTTGTGTGAAAGTATCCTGAACTAAGACATAGGTGTGTTTGGCTATTTTAGAAATGTGTTACACCTCGTTGCGCCCGTCTCAGACACACACTGACTCAAGACACCACCCTGAGCAGTGATGAGTCACAGAGAAAGGGTAAAAAACGCCCCCTAGAGGACAGGTACATCTCCAACGCTGCCGTTCTCCCAGACCTCCATAACCCCCCTGCTCCAGACCTCCTCAACTCAGAGCATGCTTGCCCTGAAGTCCCCCTCGAGATCCACAACCACCCAGTGGACAAATTCCAGAAGATCTTCCACTCAGTTGTGGAACCTGTCCGCCGTCCCACCGGCAGCGGCAGCCTGGCCCTGGGACGCAGGAACAAGCTGCGCCTGTGGAAGGCGATGGGCGGCCCCTCTCTGCACTCCACCAACGTGGGAGAGGGGGAACGGGTGCAGGTGTGGGAGACATACAATGTTAAAAACATCCGCTCTGTTGTAAACATTGAGGTGGACATCAGTCTGGAGCCTGGAAGTCCACGACAGCCAAAGAGGAAGAGGACCATGAGCTGAGGCCAACATGTCCACACACTCACACTTACACACACTCACACATACACACATACAGTAGTAGTAGACTTATTGTCATTAAAATAATAAACAAATAAAAATTACTATAATTATTAAAGTTTGGACTCTCCTTCCTCTTTTATAAATAGAATAGACCAAGTGGTAAAACCTGATTAGCACTCCCATCGTGTAACAGGGATAAGAGCTTAAGACTGACAGGCTCGATAAATCATTCACTCCCCTCCTTCTCCCTAAATCTCTCCTTGTTCTACCTGGCTGATCAGTATGTGTGGTGGCCAACTATAAGCTACCTGATGTTATTTTGTGATCAGTACAGCCATGGGGCTTAATGGCATTCCCTCCCATTAAGGTGGATAGGAGTATGTGTGTATGTGGGTGTGTGTGTGTGTGTGTTCTTCTGCCACAGACTAAATTCAGTCTCCTACAGTGTGGGCTTGTGTCATCTCCATTAGCCTATCTGTGGCACTGCTTTTTATTCCACAGATGGAATCATTGGGCTGCACTTAGTGGGATTGCCTGCATTATATCACCAGGGTGGACAGATACCCCCTTCACAGGCTCCAGCATGCAGACCCTCCTCCATCCTTCAAATCCTCCCCATCTCCCTCTTTACCATTCCTCTTCTTCACAAAATCCATCCGCCCCTGCCTCACCTCTTCCTTCCTTCCTTCCTTCCTTCCTTCCTTCCTTCCTTCCTTCCTTCCTTCCTTCCTTCCTTCCTTCCTTCCTTCCTTCCTTCCTTCCTTCCTTCCTTCATCCTTCATCCTCCCCCCCCTATCTCTTTTCCTCCCTCTCTTCATCGCTTCATCCCTCCAACTGCATCCTCCTTCCCTGGCCTCATCTCCCTCCTGCTGACTCACTCCATAGACATGCTTCGTTGCCCTTCAGGATGGAGCTGTGTGTGAGCGTGTGTGTTTGTGTATGTACGTGTGTGTGTGTGCACGTGTCTGTGTGAGTGTGTGAGCCCAGTGTTGGAGGCACAGGAATATCACTGCCCTAACCCCTCTTCTTCTGTTTCTGGACGTCTATTCATTTTTTATTATTTTTTAAATAATAAATAAATAAATACATTTTTTTTATTATTTACTATTATTTTTTTCTATTTGTTATTAACTGAGATAGAAGATAATCTTGCTACACCTTCTTGGTGTGTGCTTGTGTGTGTGTGTCTGTGCTTGTGTGTGTGTGTCTGTGCTTGTGTGTGTGTGTCTGTGCTTGTGTGTGTGTGTGTGTGTCAGTTAGGGAACATCAAGCGGAAGCTTACAAAGCTAGACATCAGCACCTCTGGAACTTTGTTCCCTCTGGAACATAACTTGACGTAAAAGGTTCCTTTGGTGGCTTGAAGGTTTGCTCCTATGATTAATGTACAGGGGTAATTCTCACTATATCCGTCACTTCACCTCTTCCTCAACCAAGCAGAACTCCCATCTACACAACCAAGCAGATCTAAAGGTCTGCATAGAGATGGAGCCTCCCTGAGAGATCACCCTGAGGGATTGCTTAGATTTGGGATCGGTGTGTAAATGATGAAGATGTATTGCCTACATGGGGGATATTGAACTACGAAGACAGAACTGATGTGTGGCCGTGAAGATGTGGACAGCACAGTATCCACAAGCCTGGAGTGAACCTTAGGTTTCACACGTCAGATACCAGCTCCAGCACCAGCTTGATGTCAACTCGGAAATTAAAAAAGGGATCAACTGGGAATGTTCTCCGTGGCAGGACAGGCAGAACGATCAGACTCAGGGACAGAGATCCTTATTCAACTTTCTGTACTTTTCTCTGGTTTATTTTGAGAACTGAGAACCCCCTTGGCTATTTCCTGAGGAACAGATGTTCCTCCCAGGGTGCAAGCGGCAAACACAATGTGAAATAATCAATAACAAGGAAAGAATAATAATCTGAATGGATTAATCAGTACAAACAGGATTGCCTTACATGACAACGGCTTTCTTTGAAATTCAGTCAGTGTTTTTTTATGGGATAGGCCCACTTAAGAGTATCCATTTGTGAGCATGGACTCTGTATCAGTTTGTAAGCATAGTAACCCCTGACAGTGAGGGTCTGTATGTTATCATGTTTCTTTCTGTGTTGGGTCCTGGGGCACTGGAGAGAGAGAGACAGCTCACATCAAGTTCATGCTGGGCGTGGTCTTCTATCTCCTCTTCTGTCCCCTCTCTCTTCATTAAAAACAACCAGCTGCCCTGACAGCTGTGATTAGATTTGATTGGTCGCTTTACATGAATGCCCCCCCGCCCCAACACACAAAATGCACACACCAACACAGCACACTCACACTCCCTCCACTCTGCTATAGGATTCAGCCTCCTTCCTCAACCTAAAAAGTCACCATGTGAAAAAAAAACAACCATCACACCGGACTACAATGTATCCTGCAGTTGGAAGCTGACCAACAACTCCGGGAATAGTCAGTCAATCTGAGTGTTTCTGAGACTGGTGATCGATAGGAGAGATGAAGAAATCCAGACCAGAGGCAGATGCCAGGAATCACCCTCTATCTGTGTGGAACCTGGCAGAAAACCCAGTAGAGCTTGCCTCACTCCTAACTGATACTTTCTCATACTCAACGATATCAACTCTCCCTGTGTGTGCGTTGTCAGCTTGTCACTGGGTCTCAAAATTGTGTGTGCATGTCCTGTCAGGTCATAGTTGTGTGTTTTTTGCCTCTATTGAACAGACAGGGTTCCTTATGAACCAGGGCTACATTCACCCCAATCCCAGCTTTCCTTCACCTGTGCCGCATGATTTAACTGAGGTTTGTGGCCCCAGTTGGCCGTCTGAATGGAGTAGCAATAATAACTGCGATTTAAACATCAATGTGTGACTGACATCTAATTTCCACGGACCTCTGTGGTACCTTGGCTAGGATAGGTGGAGAGGAACCATCTGGAGGAGAAAAACCCACGTTTCTTTTCTCCTGACTAGAAACCGTCTGCAAGACCTCAGATGAAAAGGATTTCAGTCCTTCTTCATGCAGTTTCCTGGTGTCGGCCATCTTTTTAAAAATATACTGACAAAGGTTGACATTTGTTTCCCTTGGATTTTACGTGGTGTGTTTGGAGGGACTGACCTGGCTATAGTACTAAAGCTGCACACGTTCCCAGGTGTCTTTGCTCGTAGTAAGGTGCTGCATCACAGCAGACTGCCAGCACCCATTTCAGTTCTGTACGATCTGTTTCTCACATTCGACCACAGAGATTGGAATGGTTTAAATTATATTTCATATGTGAATTAGCTTTTTATAATCTTGAGTGGATACATTTAAAGCACACTGCAAAAATATATATATATTCATGGAAATCTGTCACTGAATTGAAGGTTCCACCAGTCCTTCTCTCCTAAAACATGTCAAAGATAATTATTGGGGAAAGATTTTGCTTCCAGATTGTCAGGGATCTACACACACTAATCTTAAAAGCTTGTATTTAGTTATTACTTATTTATTTGGATTAGAATCCAAATCTTGGGCATAGATTTGAGAGAGCAGAGCAAGCCGGAATTGGCTTTCCTGTAGTATGCTTTACATTCCAGCACTAATTGGTTCTTGCCAGTAAGGATCTCATACATATTCAGTGTGAGCACACATTTGAAGTTAGCAGAGTAAAGTCAGGACACAGAGCTGTGGCTTACACAGCCCCTTCTGAACCAATTGAACCCCCATCCCCTTAAATCCATTGGAGCTTACAGTGGTTGATCTATTGGGACAGTGTGACCAACGGAATACACCAGAATTCCGCCCCACAAGATAGTTGAAATGTGTTCCGTCTAGCTGTTCACACCATCCAATTATCCTCAGTCTGAAGTAGTCCAGGTAGGATGTTGATCTGGGATGCAGGAGGGTGGCAGGCAGGTTATCTTCTTCAGACAGGAAAACACCATCCTGCCAGCCCTTCTGTTTTTCTACCTACAACTTTATTGATTCTTCTTGGCTTCCTCTCTGCTTCTCCTTAATCTCCCTCTTGTTCTCGATGAACAAATAAAAAGGAAGAATAAAGCGGTGTTTTTCATGGCCGCCTCTTCAAAACAAGGTTGTTTCACGGCCTCTCAGACAAACAGCTTACAATATATTTGAGCTGTGTGGTTCCTGGAATGTCTCTTTGTGGGAGCGCTTTTGATGGAATCCTAAGAAAAACACTGGAAATACTCAGGTCTATTGAACATGAGAGACACTAGAGAGAGGAAGTCAGTGAGTGAGACTATGAGTGAGAGAACGAATGTAAATGTGCGTAAAAAAAAAGTCTCAAATAAATAATACATTGTGTTATCTCACATTTCACCACTATCATGAAATCAAAACAAGATCGCATATTACAATCAAAATTTAATAATTAAGCGTATTCAGGAGCTATGAGATAAGCCTGAGGTAGAACCCTCGGAAAAAAAAAGAAAGAAAAAAGGATTAAACTCAGATCAAAAGAGCATCTTATTAACTTCGGCAAAACATGATTATTTGCTTATTTTCTATCTTATGTTAATTATTCCTCTCTTGTTATTCAGTGCCACCAAATCACCTTTGTCACTGTCAAGCCAAGACAAACATGTCCTACAAGAACACCAACCTTACATCACAATGAATACCAATCCAGTCTGGGCCAGGGTGTCTCCGTTTAATTAATAGTTTGTGTGCAGACAGATGGAACAGACATACAGGGAGCGATGGTTGCTGTTTGAATGGAGAGTAGCTGTCTTCACCTCCTCTGGGCAGGAATATATTTACCCTGAGACAGGTCTTTAACTGGACATTCTCCTGCTCAGGGGCAGAAATCCTCGCCTGAAAACAGCCTGTTCTCGCTCCTTCCTGTGAGCGACAGCTTCGAACGGTAACTTGAATGACTGTACTCATGGACTCCAAAGGGTCACTGTGGCTCTCTTACTCATATTGACGTGGATTACTTGAAAACTTCTTTGTTTCTGTTCTGAGTCAATATTGTCTTTCTCTAATGCAATTTCAGATGTGACTTCCCTGTAGGCTACTTGATCTCTGTGTCTCTATCCAACCCTGGATCCAACAGCGACTGCACACACTAAGGGAAGCCTCATCCTTGTACATCTGCAATTTGCCTGAAGGCAATAGCTGGTTTGATATGCAGTCTATGAGTAATGGCACTGCAGAGGTTTAATATAATTCACGTAATATAATTACAAATACAGAAAAGTCTCTGTAAAGTAATCTTGTGGATTATTCAATTCTGTAACATGAAATCCCTTCCTGTTATGTGGAAACAGCCTGTGCTATTAAACAGTTTGACAGCAACATTGTTAAAATTCCAATCATGCATCCCTGCTTTGCTTGCACATGCATGAATTTAGAGCAGGCATGGCCAAAGACGGCTACATGTTTATGAGTCAGGTCCCCTCCTGCTGACAAGTGGCAGTGATGGAGGAGCTCAAGCCTCTCTAATGCTTTTCAATTACACAAGATGGAGAGGTAGAAGCTAGCTACAGTAGCACCTGGCCTTAGCTCCACTGATTCATTATGCTGC
The DNA here is from genome assembly GCA_030340665.1 of Neosalanx taihuensis. Taxonomy (NCBI): domain Eukaryota; kingdom Metazoa; phylum Chordata; class Actinopteri; order Osmeriformes; family Salangidae; genus Neosalanx; species Neosalanx taihuensis. The sequence goes on from CM059293.1 coordinate 3,362,223, forward strand.
TCTTGGTTCCCGTGGTGACGGCTAGATGTTCTGGGGCGTCATGGGGATTAACCTCTGTTTGGGAAAAATCTGTATAAGGGCCTCTCTCCCTCTCTCGCTCTCCTTCTCCCTCCCTCTCTCTCTCTCTCTCTCTCCCTCTCCCTCTCTCTCTCCCTCTCCTTCTCTCTCTCTCTCGCTCTCTTAATGTTGGGTGGGTGGTGAGTCCGTTAAGAAATAATTTATATAAGGGCCTCTTCCATTCTCTCTCAGTCTCTCTCCCTCCATCTTCCTCTCTCATACTGTCTCTCTCCCTCCCTCTCTCCTTCTCTCTCATAGTCTCTCACTCCCTCCGTCTCTTGAGAGCAGCGTGGGTGGGTACATCCATGGTGCTGTGTGCTCAGACAGATGGCTCGGATCTGTTAAACCAGGCCTTTGTGAGGAGCCCATGTCACTGTGACATGACAATGTCTGGTCCTTAGACTGGACCATGGTCAAAAACACGCTTCTTCAGTATCGTGTGCACTTGATTCAGCAGTAAGTTTTTAATTGTCCTATGTTATCGTTTAGGAACAATTTATAATGCTGAGAATATACTCTTTAGGGGTACAGTATAGCATTGTAAATACACAGTATATAATGCAATGTGAATATTATGGTCTGTTTAGTCGTTTAGCGTAAACTCAGAGCTACAGTGAAGCTCTTCCAGTACAGCTTGCTGGTCTACTGACAGGCATGAATCCAACAGAAGTACCTCTCTCTCTCTCTCTCTCTTGCTCTCTCGCTCTCTCTCGTTCTCTCTCTCTCTCTCTCTCTTGCTCTCTCTCTCTCTCTTGCTCTCTCGCTCTCTCTCGTTCTCTCTCTCTCTCTCTTGCTCTCTCTCTCTCTCTCTCTCTCCCCCCCTCCCTCTCTCCCTTGCTCCACACACCCACTCCCCTCCCCATCCTCACTCAACTCCACTCTTGGTTCGTCTTTCTTCCAAAACAAAAGCTGTTTTCTGGAGATTCAGGAGAACTGCCTCAGGGAAAATCCAGACTAGACAATCTGTCTCAGTAATACTGTTCAGATTATGTTTCCAACAACGCATCATAATAGTTATAACTGTGTGTGTGTGTTGGAAAGTAAGAGCAAGCCACTGTGGCAGGAGAGTGTATGTGTGTTTACAACCCAAACACCAATGTTGCTGCATCGACAGATACTATCCAATCACTCCAAATCCTGCACTGGCTTGAGTCCGCACAGCCAGGAATCTGCCCTTCGCAGCTAATTATCTATTTATTTGGCCAACACGATTATCCTGCCAGAGAGTTCACAGAGAGGGTACCTTTTCTAATACCTTCTAGCTGAAGAAAATTATACACTAACCTATTCTGCAAGTCTCAGGGAGAGACTTCAAAGACAAGCGACCAATTAAGTTTATCTGAAGAAAGGGCCCTGGGAAATTGGTGGAGATTTGTTAGATAAAATCTATTAAGTTGATCAATTAGGAGGACTGATAAACAATGTATGAACTAGTGCTCAAGCGATACACATATCGTGTCTCTCTCATCGCATTGCGCACCTGCTTTGTACATGGACACACCCACATGCCACACAGACATGCACACACACACACACACACACACACAGACATGCACACACACACACACAGAGTGGACTGTAATAAAGCACAAATGATGTATACAGGGTTGTGGGCCTGTCGGGGGAACTACTGTGGCCTACAGTCACTGACCCTGAACCCTCTCATAATCCAAGAAACGGTCGACTCTATTGCTCCATACTGAGGCAATCAAGAAAGCACACTCCCCTGGCTTCTCTCCCTCTCTCTCTCCCTCTCTCTCTGTCTATGTCTCTCTCTGTCCCTCTCTTTAGTCTTTCGTCTACCTCTCTCTGTCTCTCGCTACCTCCCTTTTTATCATCCTCCCGTTCTTTTCCGTGCTCTCTCCCCCTCACTCTCTCCCTCATGTTCTGTGGATTTCCTTTGATCTCTAACACTTTTTTCTCTACCTTATCTCCTTTTCTTTCCATTCCTTCTCTCATATCGGGTCTCTTTTTCTCCCTTCTTTTCTCTCCAGCCCTCCCAGGGGTAATCAGCTGCTCTGACCCTCCTCCACCTCTGTGTCCATCTCTCCATCTGTCCATTCCTCCATCCTCACCCTCCTAGCTCTCTCTCCACCACAACAAGCCCCATGTGTGAAAGGGGTGTTAGACAGAAGCTGAACGAAACCTGAAAATGCAGTGTGGGTGTATTTCATCACCAGAACTGCACAGATTGGTTTGTAAAAGTTTATAGGTGTACATATCTGTGTGTGTGTGTGTGTGTGTGTGTGTGTGTGCGTGTGCTTCAAGTGTGAAAGTGGGCAGTCATCATTCAGCAGACACCTGCATGTGTAGACCAGCGCCATGCTTCTCTATCCAATCCAGTTATGCTCTGACCTCTTTTATGAAGCTGTGATCTCTGGCCTGCCTAACATCTCCTTTACCTTCTCCAGGATGGAGATGAATTGCACAATCACCGGCCATGTCTGTCCACTGATTAAGTGCGTGTGCGTCCGCGCGAAAGCGAGAACGAGCATCTTGTTTTAGCGCGTTTATCTCTTTACTTACAAGCGAGGTCATCGCGTTCGGCTCTCATCCCTTTATGTTGGTCCACATGGCTGTTATCTGTGTTTGAGCGCGCACACATGCGCAGTGTGTTTGATCCTCGACATAAATCACCCTCTTGACCCTCTTGAATAAGTATGGGAATACAAACCGAGAAGAAATAACTGAATCTCTATTGCCTGGAATAGCAAGTGACAGCTCAGCAGCCCTGTCTTGTAAAACTCATAAGCACCCAGTCTTTGGACCACAAGGACATCCTGTTTGGCCTGATGGTACTTAGGTGAGGTAACCTGGGGTTGGTTAAACAGGCTCCAGTATCTGCTGTCATGACAGAGACAGTGTTGTGTGGGGGGAGAGGGAGGCAGCGGATATCGAGTACTGCTGTTACTGTAATAAACGCTCAGGGAGGTTTCTTTTGTCTTCTGCTTAATGAGAGAGCCGCTAATGACAGGAGCGCTTTGCTTCCGTTCGCAAACAGGAGCGTCTCTTTTATCTCGGCTATCAGATCCTGATGATGATGTCTTTTCACTGATGGGAGCTGTCCTTGACAGGGATCTCCTCTCCTCATCGCTCCCCCTCTTTCACTCCCTTCTCTCTTTCTATTTCCGTCTCTCGCTCTCCCTCTCTTTTTTTTACTCTCCCTCTCTTCTCTCGCTGTCTCTCGCATCCTGTCTCCTACCTCCCCCCCCCCCACACACACACACCCTCTTTCTTTTCCCCTCCTCATGCCCCCCTTCTCTCCCTCTGACATTTCGCCCTCAAAAGGGGGAAAGCGCTGAGGTGACCTGCAGTGCTCCTCCTCCATCTCCCTCACCTCTCCCCAGAGTCTGGACTGTGACACTCGTCTAAGCAGACTGGATCCCTGTAAGCACGAACTGGATGGGGGTTTCAGAGTGATCCATCCGAGAGTGTGAACACAGTAACATGAGGAGGCATGGAGGCATCGGAGGATGGAGAGGACCTGAGATTTAAGGAGGTCAGGAGTAATCATCCTCTCATCCTTTCTTATCTGTGTACTCTCTGTCCTGAGAGGAAAGTGGAATTGCGTTGGGACCAAGAGAGACAGGTAACATGAGAGGAAGCGGGCATAACCAGGCATTCATCCATCACCACGATTCTACCTTTAGGAACGGCAAACATTTCCGTCCTGAAACCGTCCAATCATCCTGTCCTGGACTGTCCAATCATCCTGCACCCCCCCCCCACTCCTCTTTCACTAACCCTCTCACGCTGTTAGGTCAGTCATCTTCAGTGCAGCTGGAACAACATCAGAGAGAAACTGAACCATGCTTTTAACTATCCAAACCCTCCACACACACACACAAGCACCCACACACACACACCCATGCAAACACACACACACACACCCATGCAAGCACCCGAACACACATCCACACAAACACACACACATAATCGGTATCCCTCTTTCTTCCTCTCTGTGTTTACGCCCTCAGGTCCAACCCTACCTCACCTGATACCATTAGCCCCCTGGCTCCTCTTATCAGGCCCTGGCCACAAAGGCAGAGGGGGGGGGACTTCCTCTTGGTCCTGATGCCTGGCATGTCTAATTAGTCCCCAGGAGCCCCTGATCTGCTGCTGCTGCTGCTGATGACAGGAGATTGGAGGACCACAGGACTGGAGGCGGCAGCAGGAGAGGAGCCAGAGACGTGAAGGGGAGGAGGGGGAGAGATGGAGGGGCAAGCCTGGAGCCGGTGGACGTGTTATGTGGAGGCCTGTAGTCTACAAACAGGACAAGATGCTTAGCCACAGGGAGGGAAGGGAGGGAGGGAGAAAGAGAGAGGGAGAGAGAAAGGGTGTAATTGCGTGACAGAGGGAGATAATGACATAACCGTAGTCCACCCTCGCTTCCCTCTAGTTATCGTGGTTTTGACAGAACCAATATCACTCATCCTCTGAGACAAAGAAGGTTTGATATTCCAAATATCTTGCTTTGCAAACTCGCCGACTGTGCCAGGGACTGCAAACACAACACAGCGCACACAGTGCCAAAGCATTCCTCTCCTTTATGGTGACACATCCCTACAAGCGCTCTGGGACTGTGGTTACAGAGGAGCAGCTGTTGTTATGGGTTGCACCACCAGCACAGCTCACAGTCTGCCCAGGCTGGGTAGAGCAGAGGGCTGTGTGGAAGGAGAGGAAGGGAGAGACGAAGATCGGCCGTTTGGCTGCTTCAACCAACCAGTCATTGTTCCTGCAAGCAGCAAACTTCCTCTGTTGACTGTCTCTTTGTCGTGAGGTCTCGCCCTACTGGAACGTAGCACTGACAGATGTATATACACCCAATCACTGTGGCATTCTTTCTTGACACACTTCTACACGCAGACGTGCGCACACTCACATACACACCCGCTGATAGACACACACATACCCACTGAAAACCTCCACACACTTCCTCTGTAATGCACAACACACACACACACACTTCATTACACTCCTGCAGCACGCATCTACCAGTGAAGGATTGACAGGGAGCATGAGAGTGAGGGAGCAGGGTGCGAGAGTTACCCACGATCCTCTGAATGTCCTTCCCATCCACCCCTCTGTCTTTATGAGCAGGAAATCAGCAAGGACACAGCAGCTGTTGTGTGTGTGTGTGTGTGTGTGTGTGTGTGTGTGTGTGTGTGTGTGTGTGTGTGTGTGCGTGCGTGCGTATTTACAGTGTAATCATGGTACTGCCAAGGGGGCCGGAGCAGCAGGCCGGGCATGGATCTTTGCACGTTGGCCTTTAGCCTCGCTCATCCCGGGTCAGCAAGGAAATAAACACAAACACACACATTCATGCTGCACGAATACAGCATTACACAACAATGCACAAACTCTAACACGTTCAGGAAGATCTGCTGATCTGATGAGAGCCCACAGACTGCAGAGCTTCCATCCTGCAGCCCCCCCACACTGCAGACCTTCCATCCTGCAGCCCCCCCACACTGCAGACCTTCCATCATGCAGCCCCCCCACACTGCAGACCTTCCATCCTGCAGCCCCCCCACACTGCAGACCCTCCACAGCAGACCCTCCGCACTGCAGACCCTCCACCGCAGACCCTCCGCACTGCAGACACTATTTACATGTATTCATTTAGCAGATGTTTTTACCCAAAGCCACTTCCAAGAAAGAGCTTCACAAAAGAGCACAGATCACTGATCTTAGCAACGAACATTGCGGGTAGCCAGAACATGATGCATACATTGTGGGAAACCAATCAGGTGCCAGAATCTCCACACTGCAGATTCTCCACATTGCAGACCCTCCACGCTGCAGACCCTCCACGCTGCAGACCCTCCACACTGCAGACCCTCCACGCTGCAGACCCTCCACGCTGCAGACCCTCCACGCTGCAGACTCTCCACACTGCAGACTCTCCACACTGCAGACCCTCCACACTGCAGACCCTTCACACTGCAGATTATCCACACTGCAGACCCTCCACACTGCAGACCCTCCACGCTGCAGACCCTCCACACTGCAGACCCTCCACACTGCAGACCCTCCACACTGCAGACCCTTCACGCTGCAGACCCTCCACACTGCAGACCCTCCACGCTGCAGACCCTCCACACTGCAGACCCTCCACACTGCAGACCCTCCACACTGCAGACCCTTCACACTGCAGACCCTCCACACTGCAGACCATGGTAAACCTGAAGGGAATCCCCCTGATATAAAGTAGAGTAGGAGGAGTAAAAGGCTTTCACACACACCTCTGATTGATGCACATTTTGATCTCACCCTTCACACCCCCTCTCCTCCCTTCTCTTTCTTCTCTGCTCCTCTGGGTCTTTCTCCATTTACTCTCCTATCCTGTCTTCCTGTCAAATTCATGTCCCTGTATATGTAGGGAGTTAGGTGGCTGAGCGGTAAGGGAGTTGGACTATTAATCAGAAGTTTCCTGGTTTGAATCCTGGCCATGCAAACATGACATTCTTCGGCAAGGGACTTGGGGTGGGGGTGGGGGGGTGGGGGTTGGCGGGAGATGTCCCTGTACTTGCTTTATGTCGCTCTGGATAAGAGCGTCTGACTAAATGACAAAATATATCACCTTTTTTTCACTCCTGTATTCTCTCTCAATCTTTCTCTTTTTCTCTCTCTTACACACACGACACACTAATCTCACAGATTCTTGCCCTCCTCTCTCTAAACCCATGGGGCAGCTCACACACACTGCAGCTCTGCAGGACTAATCAAAGTAATTCCGTGCCCCTGACACTGGCCTTAAATTAGTGAGGCTGCTGTTTGCCGTGTAATGTCATTGACACGTATGCGGATGTGTTTGTAAGCCCACATCTGGGAACGTGTCAGAACTGAGTTGGATACCGTGTGTGAGATGGAGCCACAGCCACACGAGTCCCTGGGTCTCTAAGGCTCTCTGCTCCAGAAGAGCCACGCTCACGAAGCAGTTCCCCCAGGCAGCGTGTCGCTGACTGGGCCACTCTGTCGGCCCATGGCCCCCCCCAGGCGTCCGCCAGAAAGCCACACCAAGTTAACGCAGCTGGACTCCACACTATGCTGTGTCCCGACTACACACAGACAGAACGCGAACACCTACAGTCACACACACACACACACACACACACACACACACACACACACACACACACACACACACACACACACACACACACACACACACACACACACACACACACACACACACACACACACACTCTAGCTCTCTCTCTCTCTCTCTCTGACACACACACTCTAGCTCTCTCTCTCTCTGACACACACAAACACACACACTCTCTAGCTCTCTCTCTCTGACACACACACACTCTATAGCTCTCTCTCTCTCTGACACACACACACACTCTCTAGCTCTCTCTCTCTGACACACACACACACACACTCTCTAGCTCTCTCTCTCTCTCTGACACACACACACTCTCTAGCTCTCTCTCTCTCTCTGACACACACACACACACACACACTGTCTAGCTCTCTCTCTCTCTCGCTCTGACACACACACACAAACACACACACACACTCTATAGCTCTCTCTCTCTCTCTGACACACACACACACACACACACACACTCTATAGCTCTCTCTCTCTCTCTGACACACACACACACACACACACTCTAGCTCTCTCTCTCTGACACACACACACACACACACTCTCTAGCTCTCTCTCTCTGACACACACACACACACACACACACACACACTCTCTAGCTCTCTCTCTGACACACACACACACACTGTCTAGCTCTCTCTCTCTCTCTCCCCCTCCCTCCCCCCTCCTGGCAGGTAACAGCTGTAGATCACCACGGTGCCGTCATACATGTCGTGTTAATGGTCATGACATGCTAACCATGCATCTTCTGTAAAACTAACACCAACAGATGTCCTCTATATAGTGAGCAGGCTAGGCTACGTTTTCAGGTAGTCAGCTAGCATGTTGGCTGTCACTGAGATAGCTACGACTGCGCTGTTCCTCAGTGATACATCGTTATGTGGCAGAGCTTCTGGGGATTCTGGGAAAACATATACAAACATCCAGACATAAACACGCACCCCCCCCCCCCTTCACCACTCCCAGTCTCACCGTGGTCTGTGATCTGCTCAAAGGATAAATTGAAGTCATTGATAATACTGCTGTGGGCGCAGGGATGCGTGCGTGTGTGTCTGTCAATGTTTGCACAGAGTCTAGCAGACAGATAGGAAGCATTAGCTATTCCTCCATGGCTGAAGCCAGGCAGAACTGCTGAACAAAGATATTAGACGTTGGTAAAGATCACTCACTCAGGTGCTCTGCCTGTGCTCAGGCAAGCGAGGCAAGGCTGTTTCCCCTTGTTTTATCCATACATATGCATGACACACGCGCCGAGATGCTCATAAATAGAAATGGAGGAGAGATGAAGGGAAAGCAAAAAGGCTGACGAGCATGGAACAGTGAGACTTGTGTTACGCAATACATTTCACATTTACCCAGAGCGACTTATGGCAAGTGCAGAGAGATCCCCCCCCCAAGGCAAGTAGGGTGAAGTGCTTTGCCCAAGGACACAATGTCATACTGGCACAGCTGGGATTTGAACCAGGAACCCTCTTAGAAACCCTCATCGCTTAGCCTCCTGAATCCTAATTCCCTCATCCTTGTTTCCCACACACAACAACACACACTCAGACACACGCCATGGAATAGTGTGTGTGTTTACTGTTGTTAGGAGAGCCGGTGACCTTATCCTGCCTCTGTGACCCCGACCAATAGGAGGGCTCACAAGGTCATGACACGTTGACATAGAGCAGACCTATTGCAGCAGGTCGAAGTACTGTTCTAACATGCTCAGGTCCACAGACAGACAGACAGACAGACAGACAGACAAAGATACACACTCACACTCCGCATAGGAAGGTTTGACTGGGAAAGATCATATTTCTTATCAATGCTTGACCAATAGGCAACTGAAAAACACTGTTTAGAACTATTATGAAGAACTATTATCACTGCTGTAATCTAGTAGGACCAGGAAGTGACCCTGAAATACAGCGCAGTTTGGCCAAATATAAAAGCAATGGGTTAAAAATAAAACATGTCATTTTTCCAGACGCAAACTCGGGACAGATTTGGGACACGCCAGAAATAAATGTGAACGAATCAAGTTAACTGGATGTGTATTTCAAGAGTCGCTTCAGTTTCCCTGACCGGGAAGATTTTAACAGCAGGGGGGACTGCTGTGGACTGCAGGGGGGGGGGGTTCTGCCCTGCCAGGCCCCTGATAAGCAGAGACAAACATATTGTACCAGCGAGGAGAGAGGTCGGCCTTTGTCACAACAACAGGAACAACAACACAGTGATGATGTGGTCAGGCATGATGGCAGCACTGTACTTTGCTGGCTCATCACAGAGTTCACACACTACCGGGCGCCAGAATGCTGAAGTACGGAAAACAGGTTAAAAATAGAACCCCCATTTACATTTGCAGTCTCACATCAACATTCCGGTTCTTTCTGTGTGGACGCTCCCTCTCAGCAATGCCAGAGGGGGCTTCAGTTAGAGGATGGACATCCCACTGGAGATGTGAACCTGTGGCCTTTCTGCTGGAGGCAAGCACCATTTACTGAACATTGCTCTGTGTGGGTGGATGGATTGGCTAAAATGGCAAACTCCACAAGTGCTTTGAATATAGTGCGATGTTAATCCATAAACATGTGATTTACAGTGCAATCTGTTTTGTTGATTTTTTTGCAGTGTCAGAGGCAAGTTTGTGGCCTGACTTTTTTTCCATCATGTCAAACTTCCTATCTTAGTGTCCCCTGTTATTCTCCTACCTGAGTGAGTCTCTGGCTGACCTCCTGACTGATCAGAGATCAGAGTGTAGAATGATTTTGAAACGTTACACTTGCATATGCTGCACAAACATGAACCCTTGCACACACACACTCTCAGATCACAGACCTGGATACATTCTTTCAAACAGAGGAGCTACAGAGCAGATATGGAGTGGAAGATGATGGGAGAGAGAAACATGTAAAAATCGAAATGAGGACAAGGAAGGAGAGATGAGAGAGAAAGGGGAGTGAGATATTGAGAGAGAGTGGAAGTGGAGATTGGGTCACACCTGAGTGCATTTCAAATGTCCATCTTTCATTCTCCAGGAAAGTCAGACGGCACTTTGGTTCCGTCTAAAAGCAAGACGACTCTGAAGCTTCTGAGAGTCTCTGAGGTAAGACTGTACCACTGACTAACAACACGCTGCTCTCTCCAGGCAGAGAGGAGGAAAACGTACTGTCACAAGCCTTCTACCTCAAATGATTTCAGAAGGCAGACATCATCGTATTTTCCATCACATTCCCCTATCATCGCAGCCTGTTTACCTTCTCATCTTGAGTCTGTATTTAGCGCTCACTCAGCACCGGCACATTGGTCTGCTAAGTCAAAAAGAAAATGTATCAAATAACAAGACAAGGTTTCCACATATTCAGAGGGAATTATTAACACCGTCTACCAGCCTAGATAGAGTTGTTTGTGGTCTGGCTACACTGACACTATGAAACTGGGAGTTCTGAGATGAAACCCTCCTCCACCCTTCCCTGACTGACCCACCATTTTAACCCACCAGGTAATTGGCCTGGTGTTGATAATTACCCACAGTCCACCGCTGTGTGACAAAGTAGCTACATGACACCCAGTCTAATGACCGTCTGTCCTATTAAGCTCTCCACACATGCAGGAAACAGCCACGCACGGAACACCCCCCTCCCCCCCACCCCCCACCCCCCCTGCCCCCCCACCTACACACACGCACACACCTACACTTACGCACACACTTTACAAACTATAACGACTAAAATGATGCTTGTTTGAGTTACATCTACCTATATTACATTGATAGGTGAATACTAGGGGGTGGTGTTGCTTTAGAGCTGAGCCTCCATGGCAACATAAAGATCAGTCAAAATTCTGACAGAAAAATAACATTGAGGATCGGCAAAGCTCTGAGTATGCGACTGCAGATCAAGAAATCATAACATCTTTTTTTTTTTTTTATTGCCATGCAAGTCAAACACAGACTTGACTGTGGCAGGAAGGCATCTGGTTTTATCAGATTAAAAGTGAGAAAAAGCACTGCAGTTGATAAAAAGCAGAGACCCCACCTCCTCACCACCCTCTTTCAGCCTCATTTGAGGCGGGCAGGACTTTGATGAATGGACACACCCCCTCAAGTCCGCTCCCATTCCTCTCGCTGCTCCTTGATGAATGTGTATGAAGTGAAGGAAAACTCCAATTAATCATCTAATCTTACTCCTTCTCTCAATTTCCATCTCTCTCTCTCTCTCTTGCTCTCTCTCACAACTGATCTCTCTCTCTTTCTTTCTCTCGCTCTCATTCTCTCTTTCTCTATCACTCTCTTTCTGGCTCTTTCTCGCTCTCTTGGGTGTTTATAGGCTAATATTGATGCTGATAGTGGATGTATAAAAGGCAGCAGACCCAAATTCATGGTGCTCCATACTTAATGCTTCCAAAATAACTACGGAACAAAGGAGGAGAGGAGAGAGGGAGCATAAAGGAGAAGAAACCCATACATAATTTATACATTCCCTGCAGCCAGCCAAAGCAATTGCCGAGGTCTGATTCTTTCTCGTTCTCTCTCGTCCCTCTCTCCTCTGACAGAGCGGCAGTGCTGTGAAGCTATTGCTTCACCCGTTGGCTGCTTATGTTATTAGTTTAAAATGAGGGTTGCTTATGAGCCTGTTCACCTTGGGCAGGCCCTGGGAGAGAGGCTGAGGCTGGGGATGTGGCTAGGGCTGAGGCTGAGGCTGGGGCTGTATGTGAACAAGGCCATCCCGGGAGAGCCGCACTGCTACAAAGCTGGGCGGATGGGAGTTTAGGAGGGGGTGATAAGTGAATGGTGCATTCACACATCCGCACCGATAGTCTGTGTGTGTGTGTGTGTGTGTGTGTGTGTGGGGGGGGGGGGGGGGGGGGGGGGGGGTTCAGTCTGCAGGTAATGGTGGCATGAGCTAGCTGGTTGTATGGATAAGCCATCTCTGGGAGACAGGGAGCAAGAATGACACATCGCACCTGGAAAAGAATCCACGTTGTTCATTGTGCTGCGTTGGTCACTATTCAGGGCTTAGCCAGGTTTGAAAACGACAGAATCGCTATCGCTGTCGCATATCACGCCGTGAAACTCGTTTGTCGCTGTTGCTTGACGCCTTCTTTAGACTTCACAGTCGTCTGTGGTTCATTGCTCATGGCCTTGTTGCCAGGATACGGTATTCCATGGAATAGGAGAGTGTGGAAAAGCAGTGTGTTGGCAGATTGGGCACCAGTCTGGCTGGTGTATTTTAGACAGTGAACAGAAAGATGCACTTGTGAGATAGATAAGTGATTACACAGACGGAATAACGTCCCAACCGATAGTTCTTGTTACGGTGAAACAGAGCAACAACAGGCACTGACTTCAGCTCCGGAAGACCAACCTTCCTTACATCAGATGACCACTAACTTTGTGTAAGTGGTAAGTGTATAAGTGTATGAAGTGTCTATTTAAAATTCACCCAGGCTTCCTTTATCTTTAACTTGAGTAAGCAGAAGAGACAATGATGAAGAGACAATGATGAAGAGACATCCTGGATGTAAACAGGAGCCAGCCCCCCCCCCCCCCCCCCCCCCCCTCCACACACACACACCCACACACACACGCTCACACTCTGCCAGGACTGTGCTGAAAAACACACACTGTTTCCTGGCTAATTTATTCCTACTTTTCTCTAGAGCTTCTTATGATAATGGTGCCAGTAGGATTAGAAAGGGGTCAGAGGTATCATGTGCGCGTGTGTCTTGGCCTGTGTCCCTCCTGCTGCAGTGCTGATCGCTGGCCTCTGAAGGAGACCTGGGCTGGGAGTCAGAAAGAACAACCAACCTCCATGATATATCCTTGAGCTATGCGGCAGAACACTGTGGCTAAAAGCATAGCATGTTTCTACTGTAAGAACAGCCTTTCCTCAGCTGTGTTTATGGGCGTTACATAAAGCTCGTTCGCAGGGAACGAGCGGAGGGTGGAATTAGCCAGTGCATCTGACATGCTTGGAAGAGGAAGTGTGTGAAATTGTCCCTCCTTGGGATCCGGTTGGTCACGGCTTTGTGACGAGTCTTGCTGCCTCTTCACGCAGCGCTGCTTTGATGAGGATGCAGTACTATAGATCCTGGCTGGCGGACCAGAATACAGTGAACAGCAGGGTGAGGGGGGGAGAGAAAGGCCTCTCTGTGAAGATTAAAATAACATCTCCCCCTCCATATTGCTGCCCAACTAAAATAACCTAAAGACGTGTGTGCTAAGATCCCACATTCAAGGTAGTCAACCTGTTTATGAAACATAGTTGGCTGTGCTCACATTTTGAGGGATTCACATAATAGAAAACACCCTGCAGGTTGAACGGATGCATGTCAGATCATCCAGAACACTGACTGGAGGTCAACATATACTGAAATAGTATAGTAAGATAAAGGACATGTGTTCTTGTTCTTTTTGACGTGGACACATAAGGAAATTGAGATAAGTTCGAAATGGGAATGGTTACGCAATGCCTGCTCTGCTCAACTCCACCTCACCAGGATAATCTTAGTCCACTGCCTGTTTAAGTTATTTTAATGATTTGCATTTATTTATGTCTGCCCATCAGCAGGCTACTATACAGTATATGTCAAGTTTTACAGGCTATTCGGATATCTGCAATATCCAACCTTTGTAGCATGTTGTGGTAGATAAAAGAAACCTTAGTACGTTTGACCCCATAAAATCACAGTTATTAAATGTGTGCTACAAGAACATGTGATAAAGCTCGCCTGTCTGTTGAAACTATCAGATGTGTTTTGTTTGTAGAATATGTGTGTCCATGTGGTTCCACCACTCTGCTCATCACATCAGTGCTGTTTCCCCTCATACACAGACTACACAGAGACAGAAGCATGCAGATAAAGGACACACACACAAACACACACACACACACACACACACACACACACACACACACACACAGCTCTACCAGCTGTAGATGTGCAAAAAAGTTAGGCCAGCTAAGAGGAATATTGTCAGCAGTAGCTACTATAGCAGGAACTTGGTTTAAAAGGAAGGGACGCGTAATAAATTACACTGTGACAGCATCTCACTCTCTCTCTCTCTTTCTCTCACTCTCTCTCTCTCTTTCTCTCACTCTCTCTCTCACTCTCTCTTTCACTCACTTTCTGTTGTTATCTCATTTTCTCCATCTGTGTGTAGAACAGTGACCTTACAGTTGAAGGGAACATTTTCTATTGCATCCTTGAGGGTGTGCTTGGAGCAGTGGGAGGTGTGTGTGCGTGCTCCTGTGTTTGTGTGTTTTCAGGAAGTGGGGGGATTCATAACATGAGGAGGTTGACAAGGGATCACTCACCCATGGCACCATGGCAACTGTTACCGTGGCAGCGGGACTAGGATGTGAGGTTGGAGGGCCTTCAGGGAACATAGCTCGTCATGACACACTGGACCCTGGGGGCCTGACGACCTGCTGCAGCTGGTTGCCAAGGTCACGGACACACTCGTCCAATCAGAGGCAGCTTTTCGAGAACCTTCCTCGGGGTTGCCAGGAAGTGGTGATGTTACTGCCAAATTCAGCCTACAAAGGGGTGGTAGTCTGTTAGAATCGTGTTCAAGATGCTTCAAATCAGTGACATTTTCCTTCCCACAGACAAAACAGTAATCAATTTATACTTAGAATTCATGTCAAAAAATCGATATCTTACGTGTACTTTTTAAAACAAATACCTCACCATCATCAAGACAGTGAGGATGGAAAAAATCCATGGGTCTTCCCCTTAGTGATTGTTATCTCTTGCCTCCATCAATACAAGGGATCAATGCCTACTGACTTTGATATCCATAAGCTTGAAGGTGAGCCTTGAGGAGGTGATTTGTTGAACTGTAGAAGGTCTTTACTTGGCTGTCTTTAGTCTGTGTTTTGTTTGTCGGTTGATTCATTTTTGAACTTCCCCAGAGTGACAGTTTTATCTTGCATTAGAAATATCTCATTTACTTTGGCATTTGTTTATAGAATTTGTGAATACACTTGGGGATGGCTTTTCATTGCCTCAAATCTATCTTCTAGCTCCCCTGTCCTTCTTTAATTTGATTGGATGAGCTTCTCCAAATGAGGGTTTTAATTGGCCTGTGCATGGAAGCACTTGTTCTAATTTTTTTCAGGGTTCACCCCTGTAAATGAGTGTAACCTTGGCTTATTCAACAACAATCCCACACTAAGCTAATGGAGAAAACAACTATTTTAGGACCCAGATATACGATTATAACACTGCGGAGGCTGATTAATACAAAGTGACTTTGGATAAGTGGCATACGTTGTCTTCTTTCTGTAATTGCCCCCTCATTGGAATTGAACCAACAACCTTCACTGCCACCCTGGCCTCTAAGCTGATGCAATCAGACCTGTAAATTAGTGATAATGACAACAAGGATGTTGCTTAAGGAGCTGTGGGGAAGGACTCCATCCCATAATTTAATGAGACTGTTGGTGACCATTGTTAATTTTCAACCATAGCACCAGAATTTCTGCTACAGCATTTCTGATAGACAAAACAAATTTGTACACAAAATTGTAATGTTTGCAAACACTGCATAATGCATTAACCTGGCATACATACTTACTCATATTTTTCAGGCTAGTTGCAGTATAAATGGGGTTGTCAACAGTGGAAACAATTATGGCAATTTCCTCCCACGTCTGTTTAACCGAAGATAATTTGGGTGGATTTCTCCCATCCCCGTACAGTGTGACTTGTCTTTCTTTTACATATCTAACGAGATTGTCGGTCTCGTCGGCTGTGAAGCGTTCTTGACGTGCTCCATATCCGCGGTAATAATAACAATTTGCCATTGAACAAGCACCTCTGCTTTTAATGGGAATGTGAGCTGACGCTCTGATTGGTTACTTCAGACCAACTCACTTTAGCTTTGCGCCACTTGCAAAAGTAATTTATCCCGTCGGTATAGCAACAACGCCGGAGTCCCGCCCACAAAGGCACTTCGAGCTTGAGACTTGAGTTTTAGATCGTGTAACTAGGGAGTGAGTTGGCTCAGCGGTTAAGGCATTGGCCTCATGATCAGAAGATGAGTTTGATTCCTGGCTGTGGCTACATGTTGTTGTGTCCTTGGGAAAGGCACTTCACCCTACTTGCCTCAGGAGGGAATGTCCCTGTACTTGTTGTAAGTTGCTCTGGATAGAAGTGTCTGCTAAATGAGTAAAATACATGAATAGGGCCGTTTGCGTACAATATGTTGAAAACAAACGTCCTGTCTAGGTTCTTGTCAATTAAAGTGTGACTGGGGGTTTATTTTGAAGGCCTTGTTTGTCTCTCCTTGTCTTAAGGCTCGTTTGAAGGGTTGTGCTTGGCAGTTGTTGCCCTTCCAATTAAAGCCATCTTGTTCGCCAGGAAGTGACTCACCTGTAGCAGACCTACTGGTGTTGGAGTCCTGTAAGCACACACTCATGGAGACCACCAGCTGAGAGGCCACCGCTCACCAGCCTCACTAACAGCATGTCTTCCACAGTAAGCCTGCGTCTTCTGTCGCTTTCCGGGTTGTACTTGGGGGGATTTTCAGACATTTAGAAAGGCTTTCAGTGTAGTCACCCTTGGAGACTGTCGCTTTGGAAACCCTTTCAGGTGCAAGTGACTCCACCTCTCCGATCACCTGATCGTCTCATTTTGTTTGTTGGACCTCACCTTGTACTTACTAATGAAGATGCTAGGTGTGTATTGATACCCTGACTCTGCAGCCACAAGCTGGAGGACAGTAGCACTTGGTTGCTGTGGTGATCAAGGACTTTGATAATCACATGAAGCATCTCTCCAGCCTGCCTACATACTACCTCATTAGCACGGAAATGACAACCTGACCAATTCAATTAATTTATCTGTTCAGGTGTCAAGAGGCAGTTAGATTTTGCATTTCCTTTCCATATCTTATATTTCACCTTCATCTCGTTCATAGCAGCCACAGGAATAGTCTGATAATTGAGGTTCTGAGCGTGTGTCCAGGTCTCTGTGGAGAGCACAGTATGTGCTGTCTATTACCTGGGGGAAGCACTCTGGGTCTGAGGTGATACATATAGAATAGAGTTAGACTTGGCCAGTTTTGCAGCCTCGTTATTCTGCAAGACGCTTATTCTGGAACACTCAGTGGGTTCATCGGGTTGGCTTGACCTTTTGCCATCTCTCAAACTTCCAAACTTGAGTGGCCATGTTTGCCCATTTTTATACCAAATGAAAAGTGTGTGGCAAATCTCTTTATTTCTTAAATGTATGTTTCACTTGGGTATTCATTACTCTTACTTTTCACTTCAATTGAGCAAATATTCTGTAAAAAATAATGTAACCCCTGCCACAAACTGCAAATATACATAGAATGCTAAACGTTTGGAATGTGCTTGCGCATAACTAGCCTGGTACATTGGAATACGTAGGACCTAGGCTTGTTCATACTGGAGAAAGCCTCTGCCTACATCCCCTCAGCCTCTATCATCAGAGGGAGGTAGAGTCCCACTCAGGGGCGCTGCGAGCGAGCTAGCTGGGTGTCTCAGATAATGAGGAGCAAACTCTTCCTGCCATGTTCACTTAACACTTGTCACCATCACAGCCTGCCTCAACAAATGAGACCTTCATTACCACTCTGCGCATTTTCATACGGGGCGTCTTTTCTTTGACTCAAACTTGACTCCTCTAGCACCCCCCCCCCAGCCCCCCTCCTGCCCCCTGCGCTTATCTCTGGTGTGCCTAGAATGGGCAGGAGAGACACAAGTGAGACACTCGCTCTTTCTGCTCTTCCTCTCCGTTAGCAACAATTCTTCTGGACGAGCAGGTATCCATCCAAGCCCCCCCCCCCCCCCCCCCCCCCCCCCTCGCTCAGCTTTGTAACTTGTAAAGCTGTTGTGAAGCCCTCTCCTGCTCACCTCAGCCTGATCTGCATGCAGCCTGAAGGATGGAGTCTGCCATACGCACGTTCATTAGAGATGAGGAAATGTTTTTTTTTTCTTCCTTTTCTACTCAGTGATTAAGCTGCTTTGCCGTTTCGCTGGATGGAGATTAAATGAGCCTATTCTTTCATGGCTAACTTCCCACATCTGAAAACCCTGCAGGTCTTCCTCCTCTTATCGCTTCTTAAAAAGTGTCAATCTCCTGCTACCTGCTTTAAGTTGTTCAAATGAAGGTGTTAGGGACAGTGACACCGGTGTTACACTGGCCTGTTCATTCTCAGGATGTGTTTATTGAAGTGTGTGAGGATTTAGCGGGACATTCCTTACCCAGACTGTTATGTTATTGTCATCTTACGGTGTGAAAGAGCGAGTGAGTTTGCAGCACACAGAGGCATAGGCAGGCTGAAACTTTAGCTTAGAACTGCTGACAAAAACGTTGAGGAGAATTTAATAGCGGAGTGACTGGCTTTTAGCTGCTTATTCTACAAGTTCTCTTGTTTCATTTATAAGATTAGATCTTTTGGGGGGGAGGGGTGGGGTCAGAGAGACAAAGCTGTTATGTAATAATGAGCTGCAAACTAAACCTAAATAGTACTGATTGGTTAAACTAAGCCGAGGAAATGATCAAATAGACTGGAGGAACAAAGAGGCCAAATCACTGGACTCCTGCATAGGGCTCCCTTTAAATGCTTTAGTGAAACACAATGGCCTTGCACAAAATACTGTAGGGAGCCATGAAAAACCTCTCTTAATCAATAGTTCAATCTGTTTCCTTCTTGGCCTCAGTTATAGATGCTTCTCCCCCTACTGTAAGCGGTGCTACACAAAGCCTCTTGTGGCCGTGCACCATATGTCAAAGACAATTCAAATTGATTTTTTTTAATGCAGTACTACGAGCAAGGTTGAAAGAGCCAATACCCCTCTTTTGGTAGTCAGACACCAAAGAAGTTAAAGTTTACCACAGAACCAGTAAACTAGCATGGCTAGCTATGTTCCCTTACGTGGTAAGCATGCCTAGCCTGGTTACAAGCTACGTATAATAGCCAACACAGGAACTGGTTTCATAAATCTTGACTGGTGGGTAGTGCACCTACCTCACTCCAGGCTACACATACACACACACACAGTTTGCTGCACATATTTGTTGCTAGTTTGTTTTCCACAACCTTTTAAAACCAATATCACTCAATGTACTTTGGATCCATGTTAATCGCTATCACAGTAGCTATAGTCTGCCACAGTAAATTCTGTGTTTGTGTATCTTGCATGGCGATTAAAACTGATTCTGATACAAGAATCAAGAATACAACCCTAAAAGTCCTTTTGTGGGGTATGTGTACACGTGTATCAGTGAGATTTCACATGTTTTTGTTCTTTTTGGGAAACGTGGAATTGCTCCTTAGTAAGTTTCTGCTTCCGTTGGGACATGGGGAAGACAGCAATTTGTAAACATTTATAAACCTGAGAGAGAACCTTCTCCAGGGATTAAAGTATTCAGCGAAGGAGAACAAAATATCAAAACAAAACAGCTGGTGAAATTAAAACCTTTACCTAAGTCTATCTCCTGACAATTGCCTTTGGAGGTTTCTCAGGTTGTGAAAAAGGGATCATAAACAATGTATTAACGCTACAAGGTGAAGTCTAGTTCGTTATAATTGAAATACTTTGTATGTGAGGTCTTATAAACTTTTCTTCCAAAATGCCTCACCAGTGATTAGACTAGCAAGGTACTAGGAACATTACTATGACAGGTGCCTGGAGAGCACTGACTTTAGATTTTTCTGGAAGATGAAAGGTTAAGAAAATTGTGGAAATCATTTGTCGGTCTAAATCCACTATTATCGCAAAGACAAATCTGACTACGAATCTCATACAAAAACTCTGTGAGGACATTCCTTTAAAAGGGTACATTTTCCAGTGAATGTAAACTTGTTGAAGTATCTATTCGTCCCCCACTTTGAAACTCCACATTCCCTCATTCATGCATCCTGTTCCTCCTCTCTCTCTCTCTCTCTCTCTGTCTTTCTTTCTCTGTCTCTGTAGCGTTCCCAATCTAGATTCCTTGCTGTCTCCCTCTCATTGTAAATCCCCCTTTCCTCTCTTTTCACTCTTTCCAAAAGCTATCTGGTCCAATTGTTGCACAGGCGGATCAGGTCTGACGTTGTCGACAGGAAGGAGAGAGGTCAGACGGTAAATCGTCAGCTTTCAGTGAGCAGGTTGCCAGGCTCCTCTCTCTCTCTCTCTCTCTCTCTCTCGCTCCCTCTCAGCACATCACCTACACAGTAGAAGTGGAAACAACAGCTCCACGGTTGAAGGCTCTTTATGCTGCACAGGCAATTACTGCTACTTTAGGGGGAGTCTCGCTCAGTCTTCTCCCATCAGTTGAGGAATGACAGCTTGCGAACAGAATAGAGTTTTATTGTTTAGGGTAATTTTCACAGTCCTGGGGGGTCCAGTCAGGTAATTTCTGCTGTTGTGTAAGGATCTTATGAAAGTTCAAATAAAAGGTCAAGCAGTGTGTTTTGGCCTGAAGAGGCTTGTTCTAAAATGGGTAGCCTTCAACTGACAACATTAATGGAGAGTGGACATTTGTGGCTATCCACTTTAGAAAAAGCCTCTTGCGTGTGACAGGCATGACACACGCGTTCTTCATACTGCATACCGTGTGTGCGTGTGTTTGTGGTGATGCTGGGCTGCAGCCATCGACCAATCAACAGCCAGCAGGTTGCTTGGTTGTTAGCGGAACCCACCGGGGCCGTCGGAAATTAGGGAGTGTCCTTGTCCTCTCCCTCCGTCTTCCGTCTCCTCTCTGCACGCTGTTCTTTCTGCACATGACAGACACACAGCTGGGAGTGAAGTCCACTGCCAGACCCCCTGCTCTACCCAGGCAAACACACAAACACGCACAGCCACACACACACACACACACACACACACACACACACCATCTGCCCATCTCTAAAATGATGAGAATCTTATGAATGTATTTCCCATGTAACATCCCAATGATCTCCTTGGACATCTTTATTCTGCTAGCAAGTCCCTCCTCAAAGAGGTGCCTGGTTTACTGTAGGAGATGTTATCATATCAGATTGACCTGGGTAAGACTATTAATTAAAGTCCTGAGGTACGTAGACGCATGTCTGCCAAATCAAGACTATTAATTTGGGATTATCCATGTGGTAGGGAGGAGGTATATTTCCAGGCAGTAGCCACCTTGTAAACAATAACAAAGGTACACTTTTATGCTTGTAGCTGTTTCCCTCTGAGCAGTAAACCCAGACTGCCTTTAAGGGTTAAGAATAGAGAAAATGTATTTTCACTGAGGCCCCTGCTAGTTTTGTGCGTGTTTGAAACACACTGGTCAGGCAGCGTTCAGTGAACAGAACTCCGGTGACGTCTAAGCGCCAGTGACGGGGGCCCCTGGGGGTCTGGAGGACTGTCCTGCAGCGATGGTGGGCTAGTGACAGGCTGTCCTCCAGGCCCTGACACCTCCTGCTCCCTTTCAGCTCCACGCAGGCCACACAGAGCCAAGACTGCTGACACCAGTAGTCCTCTCACCCAGCACTCAGCCCTGCGCCATGCCAGATATGGCAGCTTCGACAGGGGGCCTAAACGAACCTGACCCCCCCCTTGATCCAGAGCTGGAGGTGGGAATTGAGCGGAGGAGGTTGGGCTAGAATTGGAGACGTCAAGTCCACTAAGTTTGTAGGATTCGTCCTGACCTTCGGCGGTTCTCTTAAGTTAAGAATCAGGTGTGCTGGAGCAGGGCAACATCTAAAACCTTCAGGACAGCAGCCTTCGAGAATGGGAATTGCCCACCCCTGCTTTAGATGTTCACCCCTTCCCACACAACTTATTCTAATGCAGGTTCGTTACCAGGATTCTAGAGGAGGTAGATAAAGACCCATTTATTTGAATCAGGTGTGTTGGAGCAGGGAAACATCTAAAACATGCCAGGCAGTGGACCCTGAGGACCAGGGTTGGGCATCGCTGCTATAAGCTGCATCAGGTCAATGAGCTAAAACTGCTGACCTGCTGACCTGCATCACAGTGCAATAAATCCAGGATGGCAGCTTGGTTACCAACTCGATTCCAGTCGTTTTGACTTAACCTCTCCCGATTAATCCCCGAGTATTGATGTCTGGAAGGGAGGATGGAAAAGAGCTCTTGGCCGAACAATGCTGGCAAACAATATGGATGATTATGAAAGAAGCTAGTGACTCACCAGTATTGATCTGGTATGAACACATACATATGGCGATAGGTTTGATTTGATAACCCACCATAGTGAATAGTGTTCCTGTAAGACCAAGTGTTGTTCTTTTATTTGAACAGTGACAAAAGACTGCTTCAGAGATTGATCGTGCGTATTGACACAAACTCCTGCTGTAAAAGGGCAGAACAGTTTATATCAGTTGTCAAACCCTTTATTATTTTACATGGAAAGGGCATTATAATAACAAAAATGTCTGCGGTAAGAAAGTGATATACATTATTAATGTTGATGAAGCATCTGATGCCTGTTAACTGTCAAGCAGACAGATGTACCGTCATGACCCGATGATCCACGTTTTCCATCAGAGATAATCCTGTTTGTTGTTGAGTCTAGTGAAAGACAAAGAACATGCTGCTGAGGGAACAGTATTAAGTTATTATTTACTCTTACTGTTTCGTCGACAAGCGTAAAACATATTCCCTCGTACATTTGTGTCATTTATAAAGATCAGGATGGAAATAATACACAGTGTAAATATCCACATTTCGAATATATGCCTCTCTGAAACTGAAGCCAAGTGAACTCGCTTGAGATTCTGTTTTTCATTCAACTGTAACACACTTCAGGGCATTCTCTGAGTCGGACCTGAAAATGAGGAGGGTTTTTAATATGAGGAAGGGTAATACAGCATAGAGCTGCACAGTGGGCGTTGTGGTGAGTAGAGGTGGCTTGGCGCCATATTTAATGACCAGGTAGACTTTATCTTATTTTTGTCTTTCCATTGGCAGGCTCCCAAACACTTTTATGGTATGATTACTCTGGTACATTGCACTTAGTAAGAATCAGCATACTGTACCCAAAAAAAAGCTTATATGACTTTTTGTGTTTCCCTCCCTTATATAGGCCTCCATTGAAAAGGCATTTTAATTTGAGCACACTCACCTCCTCACCTTCTAACTCAACTGACTGCAGCTCAGGGCATTAGGTCCCCTGAACCATCATTCATCCCTGCTTTAGGCCAACCAAATTATGATTGACAACCATCTGCTAGCAAGGCCTTTGGGCTCTTACGCATTCTCTCATTAAAACCTAGCGCAGCCTTGGACTCACAATGTGGTATTTATGTCCTAGTCAGAGGGCATTTTGCCTGCATCAGCAAACTCTGCAGCCCTCATGCACTCGCCTATATCTCAACATAAGAGCTTTTGCATGGCTGAAGGATGCAGATGCGGCTAGATGGGATGTGGGTGGGGGGTGGGGGGGGGGGGGGCGTGACAGCTTTACACGGACCCTCCACAGTCCCACTGCATCCACTCACCCAGTTAGAAGGCTTCTGTGTCTGAACAGAGCCCAAACGATAAGCATTAGTCTATATGGGCGACGTGTCTTCACCTGTACCTTATCATCCAACCTGACAAGCACCAGGTAGCTACAGCGGCGCAAAACCATTTTAAGAAAATTGAAGTGTGTGAAAAAATACACCCGCGCATGTGAACCTTAGACAAAGCAACATCTACAACGTGACTGGAATTTGTCACGGTAACTGATGTTCTGTCTCGCTTTGGTAGTCCCACAGCTCTCCCAGGACTGCTGACTAGCTCGGAGTTAGAGGGAAAAGCCATCCTTGTTCTATAGGCTGCTCTTTAATTAGTCTCCTCGTTATACGCGTTAAACAGAGTTCCACTGGCACCATAATTAAATTCCTCTTAACGCATGATTCTAGTTCGAGCCTCCCATCCCAGATCCCCATTATCCAACACTGACTGGACTGACCTTAGTCAAACTCACAATAGGTAGATGATGTTATTGAGCATGTGCAGTCTGCCCCCCCTCACCCAGTTGTTTTGGCATTTAGAGGTACAATACAAGGAGGCATATGACACATGCTAATGTCAAGAGGGGTTCATGCACAACCACTTTGGGATTCAGCTTGTAGCATGAATTTTTCACCCGTGTGAATACATAACCTTAAAAATAATATATCTACAGTAGTTTCTAATGGTTCCTGTGTTTGAATCTACACTGAAGAGGTAAGAGGTTGGATTGACGTTCTGGCTTGTGTGTCTGTTCGTGGGGATTGCTGCTTCAGCATGACATCATAGGCTGTGTAATGTGGCAGTTCATGCCAGTCAGTCAAGGACGGATGCAGATCATGCAGGCCATGCGATGATGTCACCCCCGCCTGCAGACAAAAAGCGTCAATCACCGAGGGACTGCACGCCTTCTCTCTGTCAGCGATGACAAATATCCTCTCACCCTCTTCAGCTCACAACCCTGCTGGCGAACCATTTTCCCTTTGGTTATGACAGTGAGTGAGTACATAGCAGATGAAGAACTCATGGACTCGTGCGTCGCTCTCGCCACCAGACAATGTTGGCCAGGAAACATTGCATAGACACGTCTGCGGCGATTAGAGAGCTGTGTAAATGTCACCACTGTTTGCGCTTGTTGTAATGAACGGTGCCTTGTGGTAGAGGAGGGAATGGGAAGAACGGAGGGAGGAAGACAAAGAGGTGGAGGAGGAGGAGACGGAGGAGGAAGCAAAGGGATCCTAGACGGGAAGGAGGAGATTAAATTTAAATTTCAGTCATTTAACCAGACGCTGTTATCCAGAGCGACTTACAGCAAATCCAAGGACATTCCCCTGAGGCAAGCATGGTGAAGTGCCTTGCCTAAGGACACAATGCTATGTTGGTATGGCTGGGATTTCGAACCAGGAAACTTCTGATTACTAGCCCGACTCCCTTAACGCTCAGCCACCTCACTCCCCACAGTGAAAGTGTATTTTCTGTGTGTTCATTGCAAATGGAGGTTGTATTAAATAGGACAGGCTGCACCTGAGCGACACCAAAATGCAGCTGGCCTGTGTCTGTTATTTATATACTGCCTTACTGATGCCTCAGGCTATTTTGTGGCACAGGTAACCTCCCAAAATAGGTCTCCTATTTTAGAACCTGGCCTTGAAAATGTCACTATAGCTCAGGTGACATGATATGGCTGCAATGGTGAGCCACTGGTCTCAATCCACATGTCCTCATAGTGAAAACAGTTTAGCTAGATAGAATTCAGATCTGGTACAAGGACACTCAGGTGGCCTCAATATTGTGCAAAACACATTTGAAAGCCCAGTTTGACGCAAAAGCAGCGACCCACATTGCTGCCTATCCCAACGTGTCCCACCCCTCTCCCCTGCTTCTGACTGAAGCGGTTACACACACACAGGGCTGACGCTGGTGGCCTTTATCATGGCTCTCCAAACACAGTTTCAACTCTGACACAGCCATTGTACAATTGCTTAATCTAAACACACACACACACTTGTACAGACACACACACACACACACACAATTAGCAGTGTGCTGTAGCTCAGCTGAGCTGGCTGAGGACCAGTAGTCAGGGTGTATTAGGTCTTTGCTGTTAAGACAAGTCACCCTCTTCTACCCGAGTCGATTATGAAGGATGAGAAGCGTTCACAATGCTCTCATTTCCTGTCTGTCAGGGCGAGCTCTGCCATCAGCATAGCCCTACAGTGTGTGTGTGTGTGTGTGTGTGTGTGTGACTGTGTGTGTGTGTGTGTCAGTGTGTGTATGTTTTAGAGTGTGTGTGTGTGATAGAGAGTGTGTGTGTGATTGTGTGGGAGTGTGTGAGAGTGTGTGAGCGTGTGTGTAAGAGTGTGTGAGAGTGTGTGTGTGTGAGAAAGAAAGCGAGAGTGTGAGGAAGAACTCTCAGCGCACCTTTCTGTCCTACGAAATGCAGATTTGCTGATAAAGCATCAGTTATCCGATCATACAGGTCGTATAGTGGAAATCTGAGTGCATGGGAATTTTAACTTCCATTGTCTTTACAGGAGTACGCAATCGCTCCTTGATCTCGTATATAACACAACCAACGTGAGCCGTGATAACACAGACGGCTCTCTA
Source organism: Neosalanx taihuensis (assembly GCA_030340665.1). Taxonomy (NCBI): domain Eukaryota; kingdom Metazoa; phylum Chordata; class Actinopteri; order Osmeriformes; family Salangidae; genus Neosalanx; species Neosalanx taihuensis. The sequence goes on from CM059293.1 coordinate 3,388,434, forward strand.
CGGCTGTTTCTATCACATCTTGGTTTAGGCTTCTTCTACTAGGCTATATTACTACAACCACCGACTCCATTCGTCCATGGACTTCGCCTCTTCTCTTAAAAAAAGGTACGATTCTTGTGGAAAGCAAGTTTCCAGCGGTGGTGGTCCAGAGACTTAACCAAAGGTTGATAAAGCGGCGGACTGTTTCAAAAATGTGTTTGGCTACGTGTGTGTAGCCAGCATGTGTGTAGCCAGAGTGTGTGTAGCCGGCGTGTGTGTGTGTGTGTCTGTGTGTTCGAAAAAGAAACCCATGCAGAAACAGGGAAGACAAGAGGCAGAGACAGGGAGATGTGTAAGTTAGTTGTTTGTGGCAGGTTTGACAAGCATGGGGTCCAGCCTTGGATCATGGCTCTGAAATCCATACAGAGACACTAGAGGTCAACTTTTGTGTCACTCTACAAAGGGCTTCCCTCTCTTTCACATCGTCTGTTTCCGTGAAGCTTTCATTCAGGAAGGTTTTCCTGTCTGTCATTCTGCTGTGAGAGGATCATCTCCTGTGTGTGTGAGTTACTTCCTCATGACCCCAGACAGCACCACTGACTTCAGCCTCAGTAGCTGTGTGTGTCCATGATGACTTGGTGTTCCAAGGCTTTGCTACCTGACTGTGTTAACACACCGAGCTAAAGCTGAGGTATTAGCTTGAGAGAAGCTCAAACTGTGATGATTACCCAAGCAAAGACGTATCATAATATAAACATTATAGTAATTACATATATGAAAGTTGCACATTCGTATGTGAATGTACGAAATCAGAACATTTGAACTACTTAAAATGTCTGAATTAAATCCAAGTTCTTCCTACACAAGCTCAAGTTAAATGGTAGTGGAGGGTGTGGAAGGGTTGAGATGAGTCAGCCATGCATCCTCGAGCTTAATTACTCACCGCCCAGCATGTCACACATCACATGTCAATCTGCCCGCTACCATGCATGTACCAAGCCAGGTCAACACTGAGACATTGGAATCCCAGTGAGTACCAGAGGGGCTTCACATTGGTGATCAGGCCGGAGCAGCCTGTAGCGGGATGAGCCTCTGATATCAGTGGCTGTGATGAACGTGTTTTATTCACGGCGGTGGGTCTCCACTGAGTTTTCTCCTAGTCAGCGTTCTGATGTCCGCGTGCGTGCGTGAGCGAGCGCGTGCCTGTAAATACAGTGCAGTGAGCGACCGCGTGCCTGTACATATCCAGGCTAAGCGGTAGATCATAACGGTCGTAGTTTTGTGTGGATTCAGCATTGTTTAACGTCCATCATCTGAATATCTTTAGCGTGAAAGCCAACTGCAATAATGTGTGTTTGTGTGGTTTTTCTAGGCTTGCTGTGATGAATTCTTTTTCTAGGCTTGCTGTGATGAATTCCCCTTTTTAGCACAAGGTCATTTTCATTTATTTTATTGCAACCTCCCCAAATAGCGCCATTATGTAAATCACTTCAAATCCAAACAGTAGGCAAACATTACACCAACATTAGAATAAAATAAATGAAAACTACTGAGTGGATTCGATCCTATTTAATTCATTAACTGGGCAAAATGACTTTGAATAACCTCTATATATGAACGACCACAAACACATACGTATATTTTGTGGACAGGTAGGCTATGCGCCATCCGTTCCCATTCACAAACATCTGTCCTCTGTGTGTATGAATGAGATTTAATCCGACCCTTATTGTCCCGATTATTGAATTGACTTGAAGCCTATAAGCACCTCCGCCTCATTTCAAGAGAATATTGAAGGATGTCCAGAATAACAGCGGGCAATATTAATGCGAGTTGTCTCCACGTTAAGTCAGCGACGCGTCACCACGTTAAGTCAGCGCAGAATTAAAAAGCACTGTTCCCATTTCTGACAATGTAATTGTGTTTTTTTTTACTAATTGCCCCCATGATGTGCACTAGTGCAGCCTGATGGGAGGGTCTTGGTGTTGACAGACAGCTTGGCAGTGGGCCGTGGTGCTTGAGCTCTTTCTGGAGGGGTGGTGGAACAGTGAACAGACTATCCGAGCTGGAGAGAACCAAGGGGGGAGTGAGAAAAGAGGATTTGTCCGCCTTCTCGGTCGCAGCCTGGGTCTTCTGAACTCTGTCTTAAGAGCTCTGTGTCCAGCAGGAGGGAGAGAGAGAAAGATAGAGTAAGCGAGAGAAAGATAGAGAGAGAGAGAGAGAGAGAGAGAGAGAGAGAGAGAGAGAGAGAGAGAGAGAGAGAAAGAGTGTGTGTGTGAGAAAGAGAGGGGGGAAGAATGAGGAAGAACTCTCAGCGCACCTTTCTGTCCTACGAAATGCAGATTTGCTGATAAAGCATCAGTTATCCGATCATACAGGTCGTATAGTGGAAATCTGAGTGCATGGGAATTTTAACTTTATCCTTGATCTCGTATATAACACAACCAATGTGAGCCGTGATACCACAGACGGCTCTTTACGGCTGTTTCTATTAGCATTTTCACGTCTTGGTTTAGGCTTCTTCTACTATAGGCTACATTACTACAACCACCGACTCCATTCGTCCGTGGACTTCGCATCTTCTCTCTTAAGATAAAAGGTAGGATTCTATCGAATATGTGCACGAATGGATGCATGTGTTTCCCCATCAGAGCCTTATTGTGGAAAGCAAGTTTCCAGCAGTGGAGGAACATAGACTTAAGGAAAGGTTTCAAAAGATGCATTTGGCTGCAAAGCTGCCGCATGGTTCCTCTGCTATTCATCTCGTGTTCAGATACACACCGGTGGTCTGATGTAGGATGCATTAAACTAAATTCGTATAAAATATTTATTTTAGAAACCAAGATGCTGTCTTTTTTTTAGTTTGTCGGTTTTTGGGGGACCGGCTCACCGTGCTTGTTTGAATTGTATAGACACATGCCGGAGCTCATTCCTCGTGTTTTGATATTGCTTGTACTTGAAAGTTGTGGGGAAAGAACAGACGCAAGGTATGAATGGAATATTATCAATGGAAATTAAGAGAGTTGATCATTTTCAGCGTTAATGATAACCTAGTTGTCCACAGTGCGTAATATGCACTTACTCTTTTAGTTGTATTCATATTCTGAACGGCATGTTTCGTGGGTCTATCGATGGATGTTATCGATATTTGTTTCTTGTATTAAGTATATTTAATCCAATACTTATTGTTTTCAAGAAAATACCATGGGTTTTCCATACGGAACAATAGGACATCACATTATTGCCAGTGTTTGATGCAAAGGTAGACAAAGAACTGGCCAGATTACGCTCAGTGGGGCATATCAGAAAATAAGTCTCATTCACACGATTTCATGTGGTTATAAACCCTCATTAAGTGAAGCCGTCTACATTCTGCTCGTGCGGTGTATGAATATATCACAATGTGCATGATTAGTGATTTCAAACTAAAATTCTTACAGCTGCGTGGCAATATAGGCTATATTATATATATAATTGTAGAAAATGTACTGCAAGGTGTTCAGACAAATGAAGTTCCGGTGAGTGTTGAGGTGTTCGCGTGCGCTTCTTCTCATTTGACGGGATTGTTCGGAGCGGAGCAGCTCCGCGCGCGATGTGCCGCATCACTACCGCTCAGCTAGACTCTTCTATCACACGCGCCGTCTCGCGCGGTTCAGAAGCCTCTGCCTACTCATGGCGGTCACACCCCCTTGTTTTAGAACACTGCATGTCAGAAATGTTCAATATTTTATAGCACTGCTCTGTAAAGAGAATTATGTGGTCACGTGTAAATGGTTCATTATAGAAGCTTGTCACTGATAAAGTATGTGAATTGAAATCATAAAATGTGACAAGCCCCTTACATTTTTTTGCATAATGTACGTAGCCAAGCACATTAAATAAGGCCTCTGTAATCACTCCTACGGAGAATCAATTAAAACCCGTCTGCCTTTTCTCCTCTGCATGCCAGGGGGCCTATATCACTGTTATCTCAAATGCGCCACTCTGGCCTTCAGAGGGAATGCAAACCAAGCACATGGAATTAATTCATATTGAAAACATAGTCTTAACGACAGGAACAGAAATGAACATTTGTTTCATGAGGAAAAAAAACCCCCCATCATCTGTTTATTCCTCCCCACCTCCTTTCTATTGTTTATTTAGGAGGGCAAGACATCCCAGAATAGTCATGAACCGTTTCAAGATCTCCTCCGTCCGCTCCCTTGGCCTCCGTATGCTGGTCGTGGTGGCGATCCTCTTCCTCCAGATGCACCATGTGACAGGGGGCGCTCCTCCAGAGCCGAGCTTAGACCAGTCTGTCTCCGCGGTCCCCAAGGCTAACAAAACCTGCAGCGAGCCGGAGCCTTGCTCCAAGGGGGTCATCCTGCCGGTGTGGGAGCCTCAGAACCCTTCCTTTGGGGACAAAGTGGCTCGTGCCACTGTCTACTTTGTGGCTCTGGTCTACATGTTCCTGGGCGTGTCCATCATCGCCGACCGCTTCATGGCGTCCATCGAGGTCATCACGTCTCAAGAGAAGGAGATCACCATCAAGAAGCCCAATGGAGAAACCACCACCACCACGGTCCGCATCTGGAACGAGACCGTGTCCAACCTCACCCTCATGGCCCTGGGCTCCTCCGCCCCGGAGATCCTGCTGTCTGTCATAGAGGTAAACACACACACACACCTTGCTGTGCGTACAGACGACACACACAAATACACACATAAGCTTCTAACATGATCTCTGACATCCCCCCCCCCCCCCCAGGTGTGCGGCCATGGATTTAATGCAGGCTCTCTAGGACCCAGCACCATAGTGGGCAGCGCTGCCTTCAACATGTTTGTCATCATCGGCATCTGCGTGTACGTGGTGCCCGATGGCGAGCATCGCAAGGTCAAGCACCTGCGCGTGTTCTTCGTCACGGCAACCTGGAGCATCTTCGCCTACATCTGGCTCTACATGATCCTGGCTGTCATCTCTCCCGGCGTGGTGCAGGTGTGGGAGGGCCTTCTTACCCTCTTCTTCTTCCCCATCTGCGTGCTGTTCGCCTGGGTGGCCGACCGGCGCCTGCTCTTCTACAAGTACGTCTACAAGCGTTACCGTACGGGAAAGCAGAGGGGGATGATCATCGAGACGGAGGGCGACCGCCCGCTGCCCTCCAAGGTGGACATCGAGATGGACGGGAAGATGCTCAACTCGCACGCCGTGGACTTCCTGGATGGGCCGCTGGGTCTGGACCTGGACGAGAAGGACCTGGACGAAGAGGAGACCAGGAGGGACATGGCCAAGATCCTGAAGGAGCTCAAACAGAAGCACCCCGACAAGGAGGTGGAGCAGCTCATCGAACTGGCCAACTACCAGGTGATGACCCCATGCTGTGGATGATGCGAACGCTTTGATTATGTCGTTTTGTAAAGTGAATTAAAGGGGTTTTATGGTGCTCTGTGAATATTAATTGAATCCCTGTGAATCATCTAAATCTTCACCCAGGTTCTGAGTCAGCAGCAGAAGAGCCGCGCTTTCTACCGTTGCCAGGCGACCAGGCTGATGACCGGGGCGGGAAACATACTGAAGAAGCACGCGGCCGACCAGGCCCGGAAGGCCGTCAGCATGCACGAGGTCCGCTCCGACGCCGGCGACAACGACCCCGTCTCCAAGATCTACTTCGACCCCGGCTCTTACCAGTGCTTGGAGAACTGCGGCACGGTGGCCGTCAACGTCCTGCGCCGCGGCGGCGACCTCACCAAGACGGTGTCGGTGGAGTTCCGCACGGAAGACGGCACGGCCAACGCCGGCTCGGACTACGAGTTCACCGAGGGCACGGTGGTGTTCAAGCCCGGCGAGACCCTGAAGGAGATCCGCGTGGGCATCATTGACGACGACATCTTTGAGGAGGACGAGAACTTCCTGATCCACCTGAGCAACGTCAAGGTCCTGTCCAGCACAGGGGAGGGCGGGGCGGAGGAGGAGAGTCCCGAGTCGGCCAATCACGTGGAAGCGGTGGCTTGCCTGGGGGTGCCGTCCACGGCGACCGTCACCATCTTCGACGACGACCACGCGGGCATCTTCACGTTCGAGGAGCCGGTGGTGCACGTCAGCGAGAGCGTGGGCACCATGGAGGTGAAGGTACTGCGCACGTCTGGGGCCAGGGGCGTGGTCACGCTGCCCTACAAGACCGTCGAGGGCACCGCTCATGGAGGAGGGGAGGACTTTGAAGACTGCCACGGCGTCCTGGAGTTCCAAAACGACGAGATCTTGTAAGTTCCTCTCCTCATCCTCACATGCTAGATCAACGGGCTATGTTATTCAGCCACAACTGAGGGCACTTTGGTTGTGACTCTACACTGCATTGATATACCTTAGTCTCCATTTAGGAAAGGGAAGGGGATGTATGTAAAATATGTTTCCCTGAAACATGTATGCCATCCTTATATATCCCTCTTAGTAGAAGCTCATGATGTAATCTCTTTTCTAAAGCTGCAATGCTTTCATCATGCCGTGTGAAGTCACCTCCCAGCTGCCCGCTGATACTATCACGGTCTGCATGTTTATCCCTGCTGAGTTGCTTGTTTGTCTCAAATGCATAACTTGTTATCTTGTTGTCCGTGATGATCATGAGGCTGTTGTGCGAGTGTGCGTGTGTGCGTGTGTGTGTGAGACGTGGTGGTGGCGGGGCGGTGCGGGGGACAGACCGGGACGCCATCGAAAGCTCTTTGTTTTCCCTGCTCTACCCTGCTGTGGCTTTCACTTGTTCAAACCATCACTCTCTCATCACTCTCTCATTCTCTCTCTCATTCACTCATTCATTTTTCAACCCATCTACATTTCGTACTTGTGGATTGTGACAAATTGTGCGTGTGTGTGTTACTGTTGATAGTGGATTGAAACTTGGCTGGGACTGAATCCTGCAGCGATCAGGAGAATTTGAGCATGGTCTTTTTTGTGTGAGTGTGTGTGCGTACGTGCAAGCTTTGTGTGTGTGTGTGTGTGTGTGTGTGTGTGTGAGGAGAGGAGGGGATATCTTATCCTCCATGATGGAATGTAGAGATATTCCACACGCATATTTACAGTGCGATTGTGGATCAGCGGTGTAGCAGTTTCAGGCTGTGTGTCTCTGGCTGTATTGATGCTCTTCCTAATAAGACCAGCTTCTCTCTCCTCTCCGTCACCCCTCCCCCTCCCTCGCTTTCTTTTAGATGAATGAAAAGGCTAGCTGTTTTTAAACAGATTCAAAGCAGATGTTTAGGTTGAGCTTTTCGAGGCACATAGCATAGTTTCCATAGCGTAGCTCTCAGTGTTGCTAAGTGGATTTTAATAACACTTGTCCAAATGAAATGATGGACTGTCACCAGGGGAGAGGGGCTCTGCAATGCCACAACCTCTCTCTCTCTCTCTCTTTCGCTCTCTCGCCCTCTCTCTCGCCCTCCCTCTCGCCCTCTCTCTCGCTCTCTCTCTCGCTTCTCTCTCTCAATTGAATTGTACTGTCCCTCCCTCCCTCCCTATTGCTTTCTCTCTCTCTCTCTCTCTCTGTCTCTCTCTCTTGCTCTTGCTCTCTCTCTCTGTCTCTCTCTGTCTCTCTCTCTCTCTCTCTCTCTCTCTGTCTCTCTGTCTCTGTCTCTCTCTCTCTCTCTGTCTCTCTGTCTCTGTCTCTCTCTCTGTCTCTCTCTCTGTCTCTCTCTCTCTCTCTCTCTCTGTCTCTCTCTGTCTCTCTCTCTCTCTTGCTCTCTCTCTATATCTCTTGATCACTTTGTCCAAATGTCTCTCTTTCCTACGCTCCTTTGGTCTTCCCACTGTGCTAGTAGAGAAATGATCACCTTGAGAATAGAGCAGAACAGAATCACATGGATCTGTTTTTACATTTAAAGTGTAATTTCACGTACAGTAATGAAATGATAATTATCTCTGCATGGTGCAAGTCATATTTGATCTTTATTTTTCAATATATTTCCCCCCGTTGGTTTTCACCAAAGTATTTTTCCGCTCAAGTCACAATGTGAACAGACCTTCACTGTGAGATTTAATTTCCTTCTGCAGAGCAATTTTAGAAAGAAAAAAAAACCTCCCTGGATTGAAGGAACACGTGTGATTGCATGCCACACATTACATTTCAGAACTGTTTGTTTTAACGAAAATAATGGAAATGTATTTCAGAAAGCGACTACCCCAATTACAACAACGAATGTTTTGATCAGAATATCCGAGATGTTTCTGCTCTGACCAGTTCTCCAGTTCTTCCAGCCCTTCGTCAGACTGTAGTGTCTTCGTAGGGGCCTCTTGTGGATGGCGTCAGGTTCTCAGAGAATGGGAGCAGCACTGATTGAGGAAGGATGTACTCTTCAGAGGAAGACAAGCTTAATCTAGAAACACAGTTAAACACCCTCCAACAAGCCTTGAAAGGGACAGACAGGGGATAGGAGAGACGGAGAGGGGGGGGTGGGGGGGGGGGGGGGGGCATTTTAACTCTGGAAAATGAATTACAAAGTAGATTATCTAAATGTAGAAAGGAGTGCCCCAGGCTCCTAAATACCCTCATTCTGCTGTTCCACACTGTTTCTCTGCTCTCCTCTCCACTGCCTCTCTCTTCTCTTCTCTTCCCTCCTCTCCTCTGCCCTCCTCTCCACCACCTCTCTCCTTTCCCCTCTTCATCACCTCCCCTCTCATCCCTCTCCTCTCCTGGACTGGACAGTGGAGGCAAAGTGAAAAGAGTTCAACACAGTACTAGAACACCCTCTCTTCTGTTCTCTACCTTAAAGCCATCTCTACTTATTCCACATATCTATAATCACGGACCCTCTGCTAGCCTTCCTGCCCCCCACCCCCTCCACCTGAGGCATTTGTTGCTAGCAGAGAAGAGTTGTTGTTACATTCTGAAAATAATGAACTGTTCCTTACTAAATAAGTCCATTACATTAGCCTGTAGCAATACACACATTCAGTTAAAAGTATTTTTTTTGTTGTTGCCACAATTAATTAATTAATGCTCAGTGTGAGGATTGTTTGTTTCTTAATCTTTGCAAACAGTCAAGGTTAGATTATATCATATCCCAAAAATCTGACAGGAGAGAAGATGACGAATCGTAGGCTGCATTTCAATCCGAGCATGGGCTCACAGTAACAGAGAGGAGGTAGATCCGAAATATGTGCTAAACTGAAATATGTGATGTGGTGCCAAATACATGTCTTAAACCCTAGACTGGCTGACATCACTCTCAAACTCGGGTCAAGGATCTCGGAAGGAATTAGCCATTGAAACCCTGGCCCAGTCCAGCAAGATAGCCGACAGGTCCTCCTCATCCATGAAGCCCTGCCACTCTGCTCCCTCCCCCAGCTACTGTGATCCTCATCAACAATGCCCCCCCCCCCCTTCACCTACACATACACAGTCTACAGACACCCATTACCAATGCACCACCCTTAACTTACACACACACACTTAAACACCCATTACCTACAACCCCACATGCTGTGTGTGAATCAGGATGAAGGGCAGTCCTGTGACAGCTGTTCTGTGCTCAAGACTCCAGGAGGTCAGAAGGTCAAGGCACACACATCCCTAAACCCAAGGTACACAAACACACAGTACACACACGCAGACAACACTCCCTTTGGAAGTGACAGGTGGGACAGGCTTGGTTATTGGTGTGTTTAGTAACCTGAGAACACACACACACCAAACAAGCACTGGAAACCCTGAGCTGTAGAATAGCACTAACACTGCTACAAGGTGATCTTCTCACCTCGCTGGTAAGGCCTTGCGAACATCTGACCCTGAGGTAATCACTTTTCAAACAGCTAAGGCTAAGGTTCTGTAGTGTGTCTTGTGCCCAGCCTCCAGCCACCATTTTGAAGAATAACAGCTAGACTGGCTCCATCTACAACCCAGCAGTCCAGTCACTGGTGTTTGAGGCTGTGGGGAGAGAAAGGGGAGCAGAAAGAGAGCCATAGAGGGAGGAGAGGTGGGGAGAGATGCAAAGGAAGAGGGTCAGGGCTTGACAAATGAGTCCAAACCAGCTGCCTGAACAAAAAGCCATCGCTAGGCAACAGATGTGTTGGAGGAGGGCAAGTACAGGTGGAGCACAGAGAGCGAGAGGGAGGGAGGGATGGAGGGAGGGAGGGGAGAGGGAGGGATGGATGGAGAGAAGAGGGAGGGAGGAATGGAGGGAGGAATGGAGGGAGGGAGGGAGGGAGGGAGGGAGGGAGGGAGGGAGGGAGGGAGGGAGGGGGGATAAAAATGGCACATTAAAATAGTGGTGGAGAGAAGGGGAGACAAGGAAGATTGATAGACGTGGAAAGCGAGCGGGAAACAGAGAGAGAGAGAGAGTGACAGATTGACTTGCTGGGGAAACCAAAGGCAAGGCTGACGGTTTAAACAAAGCAGTTGGAGTAAATCTTTGGCAGCATTTGTATGTTTAGGATTAATGTTGTTAACAAAGTGCTGTTTGGGTTGGTTCAGACTGAACTGCCTTGTTCCAGAAACTCCTAGAGAATTCTAACCAGATACAAACACACACACACAGACATGGACACACACACACTATTCAACGGTGCTCTGTGCTGGACTGCTGACCTGGCATACTGTCACACTGGAACTTATAAAGGCAATGGTTACACACACACACACACACACTCGCACAATTATATACACAGACCTCAATCCAGCTGTCATCTCACAGTCATGCGATCGCACATGGACACACTTAAAGCAATCTGTGAGCACTTACAAACCTCGATCCCCTCTTTCTCACAGAGTATTTAAGCGCTTAGTTCTAAATCTTACCCAGTTGTCATGTAACCATCACGCGCACACACACACACACACACACACACACACACTCACACTCACACACACATAATAAAAGTCTTTTAAATACTGAATCAAATCTCAATCCACTTGTCGTGTAACCCTGATCCCGGCAAAAACTTTTATTGTGAAATAACTTTTAAGCCTTTCTGGATTTCCTCTTCCTGCTCCAACTTTCTGACAGGATTACAGTGCAGGGATCATCAGGGCTCTCCTCCTCTCCAGTGTCTGGCTTGGCATGAGCGCTTACTCAGTGAATGCACAAATGAGCCTTTAGACCTGTCTGTGCTGTCACAGTTCAGATCTTAAACCCCCACCTTGAGACCCTCAACGCTCGTTAGCAATGCTAGTGGAAGTGAAGGGGGTGCAGTAGCGTAGCTTGAAGCGCCTCCAATGTGGGCGTTCTGAAATTCAAACCCATTTATTTCATCCTGTGAATTTGGCTGCTAGGGCCATACACTGTTGTTCCTCAAACTATTGTTAATTTTGCGGGCTGAGAGTGGGGAGGTTTCGGGGGGGGGGGGGGGGGGGGGGCTGAAACCAGAGAATCTGTAATAATAATGTCATTCTATCCTTTCCCTGGACAGCTAAGTAGGTTTTATTAATGGTTATGAGCTGACTAATGGGCGTTATTTTGATATTAATTCCTGGGATGGCAGTACTGTATTGTGGTGACTGTTACAGAAGGCAATTTATCCACATTAGTCATTGTGAGTGGATGGGTGGGGAGGATGCCCGGGGGGGGGGGGGGGGGGGGGGGGGGTTTGCAGCATAAATGGTACGAGTATGCATTTTCTCCGTTCTACATTAAAGACACCTGCAATTGATGTAGCTCAGCCTATTGTTCTATTACCTCAACCATGAGGGCAACCACAGCAACGATTGTCGGCAGTTTGCGGTCAAGTGTTGTGTCTGTAGTAAAGCTGAAACCATTTCACGCTTTGCTGGGGCCTGTATGGGACTGAATCCTTTCAGAGAGAGAGAGAGACAGAGAGAGTGAAGGAAAGAGAGAGAGCGAAAGAAGGCGAGAGAGAAAGAAAGTGAGGGAGGGAGAGAACGAAAACAGGAGACAGAGACCTTGATACGTGCAGTCCACAATGCCTGTTGTGTGTGTGTGATAGCAGACAGATGTGTGGACGCTGGATGGAACACCTCCAGTCACAGAACACGGCCTCAGTCCCTCTGCCTTCTGGACGCTCACCATTAGAGCCACTTTGTTTACGTCCGCCACATAGCTAGCATAGTTCTGGTCCATTTGGGATGGAGGACAGTCCAAAAAGGCTTTGAGAATATCCACATATTGTCAGAGGCTGACAAGCGCCAGGTGGATGGTCCAAGCTAACTTTGACTCCAGCTTTCTCCAATCTTGCTCTGTCCGTTTCCCTTTTTTTTTTCTCTCCCAACATCCCCTTGCTCGTTCGCTCGCGGGTTCAGCTTCCCTCCTCCTTGCTCAGCTCTTCCTGTCCCTCTGGCATCTGCTGGGCGCAGGATCTGGAGGCTGACCTCTGCCCAGGGCCGAGCCTGAGGATCTGGGCTCTGATCCACATCAGGAGGGCTGAATCAGACCTGGAGCTATCTGGGGGTGCTTAGCTCAGGTCCCTTCCTGATATCCTCTCAATACCTCTGATACCTCCAGAGCTCCCATCTCCTCGCTCTCTAATCTCCACACTGCAGTTCTACGTGCCAGGCTCAAGATTCGATATTCGCTTGCTTGCACACACACACACACACACAACACACACACACACACACACACACACACACACACACACACACGCACCTTCCTCTCTTCCTCATTTCCAAATCCATTCCAAATCTTCTCTTTCCTTTTCCTTGCGTCACAATACATCCTACGTGTGGTAGGCCTAAAGCCTGAACTCAGCCAGATCTGGGGCTCCCGTGTGTCGCGTAGCGTCGCTCTCCCGCCACGAGGCTGGGAAGAAGCCAGGCGTTCAAACATGGCCGCCACGGTGACTTTGACTTATGGCTGCTAATCGAAGCGTGCGGCCATGTGTGACCTGTTGGTGGTGTCGCCGGGCAGAAGGGACGGCGCCTGGATCAGGGAGGATCTGTCCTCCTGGGACTCCTCCGAACAGGGAGACAACCTGAATAATGTGGCCGGGGTTTGGAGAGGACGCTCCTCTAATCCATTTCTGCAGAGGGGATGTGGAACCGTGTTTACCACCATAACACGACAGCAGCACCTGGGAATTCGTAAGCCTGCTTTGCCCCCAAAGCTTGGTGCCAATGTTGAAGGTGGCTCAGCTTATGGAGAGCACGGGTCCCAGAAACAGTTTTTCTGTGTCCTGCGCCCCTCCCCCAGGGAAGCACAGGGGCTTGTTAAAGTCATCAGGCTCATTGTTGAAGTCCCTCAACGGTTCCGTTCAGCTGCGGACGCTCACCATCCCCAAAGCTCAGCTCGAAAAAGCTGCAGCTTCGAATGACAACCCCGAGTTATCGCTCACCTGCAGATGAGTCACTCTCTCCCAGTGAATATGGGAAATGGAGAGGAAGAGACAATGAGAGAGAGGAGAGAGAGAGAGAGGAGAGAGAGAGAGCGAGAGAGAGAGAAGGAGAGCAAGAGAGAGGAGAGAGAGAGAGAAGGAGAGCAAGAGAGAGAGGAGAGCAAGAGAGAGGAGAGAGAGAGAGGAGAGTGAGAGAAGGAGAGCAAGAGAGAGAGAAGGAGAGAGAGAGAGAGAGAGAAGGAGAGCGAGAGAGAGAGAAGGAGAGCAAGAGAGAGGAGAGCGAGAGAGAGAGAGAAGGAGAGTGAGAGAAGGAAGGAGAGTGAGAGAGAGAAGGAGAGTGAGAGAGAGAAGGAGAGCAAGAGAGAGGAGAGCGAGAGAGAGAAGAGTGAGAGAAGGAAGGAGAGTGAGAGAGAGAGGAGAGTGAGAGAGAGAAGGAGAGCAAGAGAGAGGAGAGCGAGAGAGAGAAGAGTGAGAGAAGGAAGGAGAGGAGAGAGAGAAGGAGAGTGAGAGAGAAGGAGAGAGAGAGAGAGAAGGAGAGCGAGAGAGAAGGAGAGTGAGAGAAGGAAGGAGAGCAAGAGAGAGAGAAGAGAGTGAGAGAGCGTGGCAGAGATAGGGAGAGATGGGAGAGGAAGCCAGAAATGAAACAAATGAACAAGTGAGCACACATCTATCATTCATGGCAGAAAGTAGATTCCTGTCGGATTGGTCGTGTCCCCTGACCCCCGGCCTCCCATCCTGCTCGTCACCACGCTGATGTGGCTGTCCCGGGTGTGCTGTGATTGGATGACAGACCAGTCAATCAGGGAGGGGGTATTCAGAGGCCACCAGTGAAATATGGGGGTTAGCAAGGTTTTTCTTAATAAATGGCTTTAAAGGGAGGGGGCACAACGCGACATCTTTTGTAAAGGTCCCCAGATGTGTCCTGGAGACACACACACACACACACACACAGAGCTCCAGTGTAGTTTTGGAGGCTTTTGAACACCTGTTGCTATCTCTAGGAATAAGGCAGGCCTTGCTTATTAACTCAGACCCCTGCTGTCATGACCCACACCTCAGATCCCACATGGACTTGATGTGTGTGTGTGTGTGTGTGTGTGTGTGTGTGTGTGTGTGTGTGTGTGTGTGCGTGTGTGCGTGTGTGTGTGTGTGTGTGTGTGTGTGTGTGTGTGTGTGTGTGCGCGTGTGTGTGTGTGTGGTGTGTGTGTCAGGTGAGGATCGAACGCAGGTCTCTCATTGGCTGCCCTGGAAATTACCAGCCTGTAGAGAAGCACTCACTGTTGTGAGTGTGGCAGAGCTCAGTTAGACAACATCTGACTTCTGAAGGCCATGCTCAAAGACCTTGTTCCAGAGCCACTCTGCTGGTTAGACTGGGTTCAGGATGGGGAGACTTCCACATGTGGAAGAACCTCCAGATCGTTTGGAACTCACCTGTTCCAGGTTCCTTTCTTGCCCACGGCTCATAGAATCCTCTTAGCTCTGCAAAAACACCTTCACACACAAACACCTTTAATAACTCCTCTGCAAGTAGAACTGAACTTGTCTCTTCGATACAAAGCCTTGTTTAACACAGCGAAACACACACACACACACACACACACGCACGTACGCACGCAGGCACACAATCTCAAGAGAAGAAAAGCAGATGGGTGTTGATGAAGAGCTAGGAGCTTAATGGAACCTGGTGAAGGTAATCACCCTCATGAATTTAAGAGTAAGGGTGGAGGTGGGGGCTCTGAGAGGGACGCCCCCCTGCCCTCTCTGTCCCCAGTCCTGACAGCCCTGTGGAGAAGGCTGTGGAGATGCATGGCTGTGGAGATGGAGGAACTGCTGAAGAAACATCCAAGAAAAGTCCAGTCCTCAAGAGAGGGGGGGGGAGAGAGAGAGAGAGAGAGAGAGAGAGAGAGAGAGAGAGAGAGGGGGGGGGAAGGATAAAGAGAGTACAAGAGAGAGAGGAGGAAGGGATGGAGATAAATAAGAGGGGAAAAAAAGAGAAAGTGTGTGTGAGAGAGAGATGGTTTGATCTGCTTGTCTCCTGCTCTCTCACGCAACACAATTAAGCAGGAATGGGAGGGGGGTGAGTGCTGATTGGCCGTCACCATGGAGACCAGTGTGTGTCCTTTCTGTTTGTTTTTTGAGTTGTACGTGTGATCAGCGACGCCTGTTCTTGGAAACATCCACAAGGATACTGGAGCCTACTCCCTCTCTCTCTCCCTCTCTCTCATTCTCTCTCTCTCACTCCGTCTCGACTCTCTCTCTCATTCTCTCTCTCTCTCACTCCGTCTCTCTCTCTCTCCTCATTCTCTCTCTCTCTCACTCCCTCTCTCTCTCTCCTCTCATTCTCTCTCTCTCTCACTCCGTCTCTCTCTCTCTCTCTCATTCTGTCTCTCTCTCTCACTCCCTCTCTCTCTCTCTCTCTCTCATTCTCTCTCTCTCTCACTCCGTCTCTCTCTCTCTCTCTCATTCTCTCTCTCTCTCACTCCCTCTCTCTCCTCTCTCTCTCATTCTCTCTCTCTCTCACTCCGTCTCTCTCTCTCTCTCTCATTCTCTCTCTCTCTCACTCCGTCTCTCTCTCTCTCATTTCTGTCTCTCTCTCTCACTCCGTCTCTCTCTCTCTCTCTCATTCTGTCTCTCTCTCTCACTCCGTCTCCGTCTCTCGTCCTCTCTCATTCTGTCTCTCTCTCTCACTCCGTCTCTCTCTCTCTCTCTCATTCTGTCTCCTCTCACTCCGCTCTCTTCTCTCTCTCTCATTCTGTCTCTCTCTCTTCACTCTGTCTCTCTCTCACTCCGTCTCTCTCTCTCTCTCTCATTCTGTCTCTCTCTCACTCCCGTCTCTCTCACTCCGTCCTCTCTTCCTCTCTCGCTCACCTTCCTTCAGCTGCTTACCATGTGATGGTAGATAACCTGATTATCACCTCATCTGATAAAAATATAGCTGAATGTCTACTGGCCTTCTGTGTTTATGCACTGAGGTTAATACTTCATTATGGTGATCATGGTTATTATAATGGGATCACCACAAAGCCAACAACATGACTGTTATTAGCGATTGAACAATCATTATGCAAATCACCTCAACCACAGTTCTAATGGGCTGTTTTTTTTTCACCAGCTAGATTCATCCTTCATGTTTTGCTGATTATGAGCGTAGATGGATCATTTATTTCAATTATTGTTGCATTATCTCCACCCCTACGAAAACCTACCACACTGTGCTACACTGGGCAGAACCTTTGTTCGGATTGGCTGGAAGGCTTGTGTAGAAAGATGTGATTGGCCATTTCAGGAAGTGCTCAGTTCAGTGGGCGGGGTTCCAGGGGAGAAGGTGATGTGGTGTCAAGATATGGTGAAAGACGTCTTGACTGTGGCTCAGAAAGAGAAAGAAAGGAAGGAAGGAAAGGAGAAGAGGGTCACCCTGCTGTCTACATCATCATCAGTCTGTGCAGGACTCTCTCTGTTCATGTGTCTGTGGTCCTAGCCTAATCTCATTTTATAACCTGATTTAAAGAGAGGCGGATCTTCCACCCACACACACACACTCACACACACACATACACACACACACACACACACACACACACACACACACACACCTCAAGGTTTCTATTCTATTTTGTTTTAGCTACATCACTCTCTAAGCTGCCTCTAAAAACCAGGATTAAGGTCTAACCTGAATCGTTGGATCCATCTGTGCTCCTTAAAGTCAGTGTGTTGCCAGTGACCTAGACACACACACACACACACACACACACACACAACACACACAGGAAATAATGAAAGTCATAGTGACCTGTCTTCCTAATCCATTTTTTTCTGCCTTGTAATATTATCGCTGTAAAGTTAAAAAACAAGAATCCTCACACATCAACTAATCAGTTACTGTGCTTGGCTTTCTGAGCTGAGGGTCGTTAGCAATCGTTCACACTCTACACAATAATACACACACATACACACACATACACACCACATACACACCAAGTCGGGCACCACAAGGCTATGAGCTTTCTTTTGGGCCTGAACACCTGTTAATATAACAATACATCTTTGCTCGTCACTAGAAGCAGCTGTGTGTGTGTGTGTGTGTGCCTGCCTGCTGACAGACTGTGTGTGTACGGTGTGTGTTTGGAATGCTACATACATAACATACCCGTCCTGTTCACGTACTGTAAGCTGAGAGAGAGGGGGTGTGGGGGGGGGCGGGGTGGGGGCAAGGGAGGCCACTGGAAAGATCCCAGGTCTATGATAATATTGCTCCCTGGCATTCTGCTGAGGTGCATGTTGGGAATCTAAACCTCAGCTCAGAGTTTGTCCTTGAGTTCCCTCCAGAAGAGAAAGGGGAGGAGCTAATGGGATTCTTAGCTGGAATGTGTAATCGGAGCACGTCAGCACAGCCAGTCAGAAAGAAACATGCCATTGACCCCGAGGAGGTATGAGGTTACAGGAAGTAAATATCAGGCCACAGAACAGGCAGAGGACCGGTAACAACAAACCCACCCCTGGCTAGAGGACTACCCCTGGTAGGATTGAGCTCCACCCCTTGTAGGACTGAGCTCCACCCCTGGTAGGATTGAGCTCCACCCCTGGTAGGACTGGGCTCCACCCCTGGTAGGACTGGGCTCCACCCCTGGTAGGACTGGGCTCCACCCCTGGCAGGACTGGGCTCCACCCCTGGCAGGACTGGGCTCCACCCCTGGTAGGACTGGGCTCCACCCCTGGCAGGACTGGGCTCCACCCCTGGTAGTCCTCTTACACTGTCTCTCTGCGTCTCGCTCACACACACATACATGCGTGGAAAGGCACGACAGGGGAATGAGTGTCAGTAGACCAGCGTGGTATTTTTAATCGAAGGAGTCCTTCTCTCCTCTACTTACCTGTGATCACAGAAGCCTGCAGCTTTGCTCTCCTTTCCCAATCTCGCTCCCCCATCTCACTTCCTCACGTCTCCCTCCATCCTTCCCATCTCTCCTGGGTGACTGAATCCTAGCTGGCCGAACTCCCACACCATACTCTGGGTGCCCAGTTATCTCCTAGCTGCCCAGCAACAGTTCACAGTGTGCAACAGGAGATGATTAACTGCTTTAATTTCCTCCTCCATTCCCTCGTTACTCCAGCCACCAGCTGAGCAAGGCTTGTCGAAGCAGGGCTCACTGGAACTGGGAGGATGCTCTGGTAGACTGGTCTGTATTCCAAAAATGTACCATGTAAACAAAGAATCAATCATAACTGATCCTTTGCCAGACTATAAACACACAGCACAGTGTCTATGCCGTAATCCTATTGTGTTGTGTGATAATCCTATTTAGCACTCCCCTAATCCTCATCTCTGTTAACTTAATCCTAGCTCTCCACGCAGGCCCCGCCCCCTGCCACACCCTCAGTCAGTCAGAGAGGCGGATAGGTGACATTGGGACAGTTTCGTCTCAGTTTAACCTGTCAGTCAGTGCCAAGCATTGACTTTGCAGAGACATTTACCAACACTGAGCCCAGGTACAAACTGCTGTTTACAGGTCCAGTGGATTCTATCTTCATTCTAGACTAAGGAAGGGGGAAAAAACATGAGAGAAATTCATGTTTCTAGTAGTATTGTTTCCGCAGTGATACATTGATCAATTCTGTATCGTTACTTGTGTCGGTTGGTCTTATATAGCTGTATTTATATACGTAGGATTGTGTGTCTGTGTGTGTCAGCTGGTATGTCCCTCAGTTCCTTAGGCTGTGGGCTGTTTATCCGATGGGTCTGTTTCTCCTGTGTCTGATTGACATGCTGGTACGGAGGCTGGTTTGGACTCGTCTCAAAAGCTTTTGGTCACTAATTAAATCATCTAAGAGCGCTCCCTTGCCTCTCTCTCCCTCCCTCCCTGCCTTCCCAGCTCTCCTCTCTCCTCTCTGTGTTGTTTCCATTAGTTCTATTAAGCGCTTGACGAGGCTGACAAAAGGATGGGGGGGGGTGGGGGTGGGTTAAATGCCAGGCTAAAGAAAAGGGAAAGAAAAGGAGATCCGTCAGAACAGTACCAGCTACAGAACAACTGAAAAACCAAAGTACTGTTTATTTTTCAAATGGTTTTAATAAAAAAAAAAAAAAATACATTTTAATCAAGACTGGAAATATGATAGGCTTATCTCCTAGAGCATGTTAGCCCAGCTAGGCCCTAATGTCAAACACTTCCAACTCCCCTTAGATGGAAATAGGTTAGCACCTGTGCTTACAAGAGGCTAGAGCTTGCTGTGTGCATAAAGATCTGTTATTCCTAGAGCTACTGCTAGACTGGGCTAGGGTTGGTCTGGGCTGGGCTAGGGTTGGTCTGGGCTGGGCTAGGGTTGGTCTGAGCTGGGCTAAGGTTGATCTGGGCTGAGCTGGGCTAGGGTTGGTCTGGGCTGGGCTAAGGTTGGGCTGGGCTGGGCTAGGGTTGGTCTGGGCTGGGCTAAGGTTGGGCTAGGCTGGGCTGGGCTAGGGTTGGGCTGGGCTGGGCTAAGGTTGGGCTGGGCTGGGCTGGGCTAGGGTTGGGCTGGGCTGGGCTAGGGTTGGTCTGGGCTGGGCTAGGGTTGGACTGGGCTGGGCTAAGGTTGGGCTGGGCTGGGCTGGGCTAGGGTTGGGCTGGGCTGGGCTAGGGTTGGTCTGGGCTGGGCTAGGGTTGGACTGGGCTGGGCTAGGGTTGGTCTGGGCTGGGCTAGGGTTGGGCTGGGCTGGGCTAGGGTTGGTCTGGGCTGGGCTAGGGTTGGACTGGGCTGGGCTAGGGTTGGTCTGGGCTGGTCTAGGGTTTGTCTGGGCTGGTCTAAGGTTGGTCTGGGCTGGGCCAGGGTAGATCTGAATGTGTCAAGGGTTGCTGAACTATAGGAGGTAATGTTGGGCTAGTCCTAGGCCTAGGGACTGATAAATAGCTCTTTATTGATCATCAGTTAAAAGACTGCCAGTAACCACATAATGGCAGATTATTGTTTTTCTGCTGCACCATCTATCTTTGTAACCTATACTGGCTCTGGGTGGATTGTCTTCTCTCCCCACACCACTGTGCACAGTCTATTCCAATCTGTTTCCAATAAACATCCCTACAGTTTCCCAAGAGATTCTGTTTATTGTTGCTAGCTGCGGTGCTAATGAATGTGGTGTGTGCTGGTGTGTTTGTGTTGATGGTGTGGTAATGCACATTAGTGTGTTCACACACAGGGCTGGATGAGGTAGAAGAGGGCTTATTAAAGTCAGCACGGGTCAGTAACTGTGACATGTCTGTTCACTTTTAATTAGCTGTTGTTTAAACAAGCTTGACTCAAGTTAGCATAGATCTTGTGTGCAGAAAAGATTCTGTTTCGACCTGTGTGTGTGTGTGTGTGTGTTATTTTAGCTCATTTTTTTCAGCTCAAATGTTTAAAATCTGAATTTCACCGTTCAAGTTTGAGCTTCAAGTTTCTGAACCTTGAATTTTGTCATCAGATTTTTTTTCTCTGTTTTTACACAACACGCCATTTGTGTTGTTGGGTACCTACATGTAATTGGTTACAGGAACCAGTCAAATTACTCAATTATGAATGTCTTTCCCCCTCGTGATGAAGCTGACTTTGTTAGACGATACCCTTCCTCTTCTGCAGTCTTTACTGGAAACACTATACACATGGTGCAGTTGTAAATACTATCTCACAGGAAATTTGTTTCTCCAGCATCCAGCCAATCAATGGCTGACCACATGACCATCTAGCGTCTTATGACATCAGATTGATCCTGTGATCCGGAGGGGGTTGGTCATATTGGCACTAGTTGTCAAGGGCCCTGCTCCAGAGTGTGGCAGGGGGAAAATAGGAATCCAATCGGCCCTGTGAGCTCCCTGACAGCTCAATTGATCCAGGCAGGGCCCAATACTGCTCTGCTGGCTGGCTGGAGTACTGGAAGGAGAGAGGGATGGAGAGGTAAAGAGTTGGAACAATGATGGGCTAGAAGGATCAAGCAGTTAAGGGATGGAGGGCTAACAGGTCTGTTGTGCTGTAATTGATGCACAGGCAGGAAGGAATGGATGCACAGCCACCCACCGCACCACACCCATAACCTCTCCACATCTCCACCCCATCTCAGTACATCAGATCATGTCATCTCCCCAGATGACCCACACTGGACCACTAGTCCATTCTAGAGTGTCTGGTGTATGGGGTTCTTAATATATCTCATTAGGGGCCCTTTAGAACCTGGGTCTGGAGCTGTGAATAGCTCCATCCGTGCCCATTGTCTGTTCTGTGTGGAGCGGCCTAATGGCTTCTCACGACTGCTACACAAGACCCCCGGTCCAAGGTTAACTGGGAACTCAGAGCGAGGTTCATGGTGTGTTTGAGAGAGAAAGAGAGAGAAAGCGACACGGAAAGCCAAAAAGAGAGAAAGAGAATGAGCGAATGCTGGGTAATTCTGAATATGCACTCAACATTCTGACAAACCAATCAGCTCTTTAACTGCATAACGGCATGCGTTACCCGAGAGTAGTAAAGTCATTGCAGATCTAATGACAGCAACTGACCCTGATAGATGATAGTCCAACGTTAATAGCCGAGGTTTGTTGTTTTTGATTGATTAAAGCTGCACCCTGGTGATTGGACAGCCGTGTCTCAGGGGTGCCGCCTCTGGTCTGGTCAGGGTGTGGAAGGCAGAGGGGCTGTCAGGAGGTCCCATCTGCAGGGAGGGTCTTCTAGCAGGGTTCAGGGTGGGGCCATGGGTTTGTGTAGGTGTCCTTGTGAACAATGTTGGTTAGTGAGTGCCTTATTTTATCTTAGCAGATTGTTTAGCACTTATATAGCTCTATATAACACTAAATAGATTAATTTGACTTGATTTGTTCTCTCTCTCTCTCTCTCTCTCTCTCTCTCTCTCTCTCTCTCTCTCTCTCTCTTGCTGTACAGGGGGCCCACCCCATGCTTCAAATGTTATTTCCCACTCAATTAGTTCAGACACTAGGTGTTTTAATTTTAGAAACTTCTTGCTGAGATAATGAAGGAACAGTGAGCTTGCAGAGAGTCAATCTGTCTGTGTATCACTCTGGTCTGCAGTCTGTCTGTGTATCACTCTGGTCTGCAGTCTGTCTGTGTATCACTCTGGTCTGCAGTCTGTCTGTGTATCACTCTGGTCTGCAGTCTGTCTGTGTATCACTCTGGTCTGCAGTCTGTCTGTGTATCACTCTGGTCTGCAGTCTGTCTGTGTATCACTCTGGTCTGCAGTCTGTCTGTGTATCACTCTGGTCTGCAGTCTGTCTGTGTATCACTCTGGTCTGCAGTCTGTCTGTGTATCACTCTGGTCTGCAGTCTGTCTGTGTATCACTCTGGTCTGCAGTCTGTCTGTGTATCACTCTGGTCTGCAGTCTGTCTGTGTATCACTCTGGTCTGCAGTCTGTCTGTGTATCACTCTGGTCTGCAGTCTGTCTGTGTATCACTCTGGTCTGCAGTCTGTCTGTGTATCACTCTGGTCTGCAGTCTGTCTGTGTATCACTCTGGTCTGCAGTCTGTCTGTGTATCACTCTGGTCTGCAGTCTGTCTGTGTATCACTCTGGTCTGCAGTCTGTCTGTGTATCACTCTGGTCTGCAGTCTGTCTGTGTATCACTCTGGTCTGCAGTCTGTCTGTGTATTACTCTGGTCTGCAGTCTGTCTGTGTATCACTCTGGTCTGCAGTCTCTTTGTATTCACTCTTAAAGTCAACCAATTTTCCAGTGAGTTTTTGACCAAGATGGCACTTGTTGTTTTTTTATGTGGAAGCCCAGTGGATTGTGTTGTTGGTTGTACTGTGTTGTGTTGGCTTGTGCGATGCTGTGATGTTGTGCAGTAATGTATGGAAGCCTTGCCAGGCGGGTGTGTCAAGCTCGGCGTACAGTTTAGGTACCAGCAACCAAGCAGAGGGGAAGAGAGAGAGAGAGGCGGAGAGCGGTGCATTCTGGGAACAGATGGGCTGATCGGGGTGCTAATTGCGGAACTTCTAATGGAAACGGGTGTTAAAGAAAAACCCAGCTCCCTGATTGGAGAAATATTCTGAAGAGGCTTCGGATTGGAGAAGGCAGTCCCCCTCCGAACGATGAAGCGCTACCTCCCTGTTCCTTCTGTCAGAGCAACTCTCTCATTTAGGCTGAGAAAAGGAAGTAGCACTCAAGTATCAAGGAAGTGCTCTGTGTTATTTTGTCGGGAGTTGGAAGTGAGTCAATTTGGCGACAGGAATACGAGCTTGTTTGCCTTCCCTTAAAGCTAAAGGAGAAGGATTTGTTTTCAAGTTAGCTTGTTGTGTGTAGTCATAGCCTTTATACTCTACTGTCCTTGACATTCAGATCCTCAATAATCCAGCCGGACGTAGGCTTTGATGTATGATGTCATGATGCGACGCTGACATGATTTGGCGTCTGATGTGTTGGGTCTTCAAGGTGGAGACAACCTACGTGCATGTGTTGAGCGCGTCACGTGAGGCTGGCGTGACTGAGGCTGTCGCCTACTGCTTCAGAGCTTGGCAGGCGTGACTCCCATCGTCCACACGCATGTTGTCGTCCGGGCCGGCGGTAACCAATGGTAACAGCGGCTCAGGGATGAGACAGGTGACTTCATAGTCCCGTTGTCATGGTTTTGACTGGCAGGTGTCAGGTGACATCAGCTGCAGAGATGAGACGGATGTCAGAACTCTTCCAGGAGCTGTCATGGTGACAGAGGGGAGATGACCTCACTTCCTCCATAGAGAGCGCAGGCGTAGAGGTTCGACTGGACTACATTTATGACACACCAGCCTGTCCCTGCTGCAGAGCCAAACCTGTCACTGCTCAGGTTATCCTGTCAAAAACAAGTCTATTGGTTTAGTATAGAGTCAATGGGATTTCAATGAATCATTTGTTAAAACTTAAAAATAAAAACATGATCGCTTCCCGAGTGGTTGCATGTCCTTCCTCCATGTACCTCCGAATCCTGAAGCTAAAGGTCTGCCTGTGTGTGTGGGGGGGTGGGGGTGGGGGAGGGGGATAGTAACCATTCCAGTGCTGGGAAGAGATCGATAACCTAGACTAACTCTCAGCCTGGCTGTTATTCAGCACTGCTGCCTTATTGACCCTGGCTTTGGGTCAACTCAGGAACTGCGCTGAGTAGCAAGACTCAAGCAGATTGTGATCCATGGTTCTGTCTCGGCCACACCAGTCGCCCCTCTGACCACCCCAATAACCTCCGATTGGAAGGGGATGATCAGGGAAAATCAATGCTCCATGACCCATTTCCCCCTCCAGGGCTCCTGGTGCAATCATGATCTTGATCCAGAGGGAACCGAGATTGGGAATACGTTAGGTCCACATGGTGTTCATTCATCTCGAACAGCAGCCTAACCAGCCTGCCCTGCAGGAAATGGATTGCATTGTCTGTACTGAGCTCTCATCATTACTCTGTTTTGAAGATTTTAAAGGTTTTGATGACTAGATTGTCATTCCACATTGGAAATTATTTTGACTATGAGAGGTTTATAGCTAATGTTTGAGCTGATTTTCCCTCAACGGGTCTTTCAGTCCTCAGTGTTTCATCGCCCTTTGAATCTGGCGTTGTTGGGGGGTTTGTGTCATGTTGCTATGGCAATGAATGTGGAGACTAAGTAGGGGCTGTGTCAGTTTTGCACCGTACTTTTGGCTAACGTTACCCAACACGCGCTGCGTTGAAGGCAGCGTATTGTCGAGCCAGTGAAGGCGTACGACAATGATTTATTAATGACATTTCTTCCGGTTCCCTCCACCGTATCTACCAACGTACAGTTTTCTTCTGTGATTGGCTGGGGCTTGGGTCTCCAGGGAGCCGCTGGGAGGAGAGACCTTTGTTCAGCAGAGTCCGCTCTAGAGAGAGCAGAGAGGGGCTGGACTTCAGCCTGCTCAGACCTCTGGGTTTCACGCCCTCGGTTTAAGAAGTTCATCTGGGGACTGTTTTTGGAGACGCGCTACCTCAGGGCTCCCAGACGATGAGAAAGTGTCGATCAGAGAAATGTTCCCATTTGGTTATTTGAATTATTTGCTCCTTTGTTTCATCAGTCCTCATCCCGTCTCAAAGGTTCACTGCTTTCCTCATTTGAGGAACATACTGGTCCCCTGGCCAGGCGTGAGGAGTGAGGCCCAGGCGTGAGGAGTGAGGCCCAGGCGTGAGGAGTGAGGCCCAGGCGTGAGGAGTGAGGCCCAGGCGTGAGGCCCAGGCGTGAGGAGTGAGGCCCAGGCGTGAGGCCCAGGCGTGAGGAGTGAGGCCCAGGCGTGAGGCCCAGGCGTGAGGAGTGAGGCCCAGGCGTGAGGAGTGAGGCCCAGGCGTGAGGAGTGAGGCCCAGGCGTGAGGCCCAGGCGTGAGGAGTGAGGCCCAGGCGTGAGGCCCAGGCGTGAGGAGTGAGGCCCAGGGCCCTTGGGGGCTGCAGTGTGGATGTGCGTGAGCTCCCAGCTGCATGACCCTCATGAATACATGTAACACATGGTCTCTCTACATTTATGGAAATCTCTCTCCCTGTTTTTCACAGCTTTGCACTGCTGCTCTCTTTTCTGTCATAAATATGACATGGTAAAAGTTATTTCCTGCTGTTTGGAACTTCTATATGAATAAAGTTTGCGTTTCTTAACTGTGCGGAAACATTTATAACGAGGGGAAATAAGATCACCATGAATAAACACGCATTTCATAGACGATGATGAGCGTAGCCATTATTCAGTGCTATCTTTCCATGCAAATGCATGTTGGCACTGTGTCTGTCTGGACAGTAGCCCTGTTCCAAGGTCTGTTCGCTTCATGTCTCTGGCAACAGCTTCCCCAGGGAAGGGCACAGCGAGGCAGCAGTAGGCTTGTCACTCTGCCTGTAGATGTCTGAACCTTTGCAGAGCTCAGCATGGTGCTGGTACTGGCTGAGACTCGCTTCCATCTCACACAAACTGTCACTGTGGTTTCCCTGAAGACATCCTTTAGTGCTGGTGGTCAAATGCTTTGTTGCAGTGAATACCTGAAGCCCCACATCTTCATCACACAAAGCCATGTTAAATGGTTTCTTCTTCGTGATCTATACTGGAGCGTTCTGTTCTTCTGTACAAGATGTCCAGTGCTGTTTTATTTTTGAATGTAGCCTGTTCGCTTGATGTGATCTTAGAAATGTCACATATTGACATTTTGGCACATTGTCATTCTGGCACATTGCTCTGAAACGTCTCTTTGCATACTCACACTCCTCACTCTCTCTCTCTCTCTCTCTCTCTCTCTCTCTCTCTCTCTCTCTCTCTTCACTCTCTCTCTCTCTCTCTCTCTCGCTCTCTCTCTCTCTCTTCACTCTCTCTCTCTCTCTCTCTCTCTCTGCTCTCTCTCTCGCTCTCTCTCTCTCGCTCTCTCTCTCTCTCTCTCTCTGTCTCTCTCTCTCTCTCTCTCTCTCTCGCTCTCTCTCTCTCGCTCTCTCTCTCTGTCTCTCTCTCTCTCTGTCTCTCTCTCTCTCTCTCTCTCTCTCTCTGTCTCTTATACATACTCACACTCCTCACTCTCTCTCTCTCTCTCTCTGTCTCTCTCTCTCTCTCTCTCTCTCTCTCTCTCTCTCTCTCTCTCTCTCTCTCTCACACACACACATATAAACCAAGGGTGAAATAAAAAACCTATACAAACACTATTACACACACACACGGTCGCACACATTTTTCCGCTCTAAGGATGGAATATGTGGTTGGAGAGAGAATCGATTTAGAGGCATTGCTGGCTCTGTACTCTGTGGAGGACCCTCCCCCAGGTGAGTCAGTCTCCCAGGGAGAGAAAGAGAGGGAGACGAAGAGAGACTTTGAGAGGGAGAGTTCCAGAACAAGTAGGCTGTGTTCCACTTTTTGTCCCTTTTTTTCAGGTTCTCTGAAAGCCTGTCCCTTTTAAAGGCTTTGACCTTCTCAACACTAGCTCCACATCGTAGGACTCTGTCTCCATGGAGATGCTGATGGTAGTTTGGTCTTCATTCTAATATGGTGGCGTGCTGGCCAGGCCAGTAAATTGGCCTGTCAGAAACCTTGACCTCCTGGGGCAAAAAACATAAATTATCACTGGCTTCACTCCTTCTTTCTTCAAGCCAATATCTAAGCAGAACTCCAGTTTGTTCCTTGGCTTGATGTAGCCAAATAACCTGACAGTGACATTTAAAAGGTAGTATTAATGTGGGATTTAACCTTTATTTCGAAGTGTTTTAATCAATTAATGTTACTGTATCCTGACATCAACCACCTGTGAAGGGTGATAGGGTGCGTCCAGCATTTTAGTCTTGGGGCAAAGCATTTTTTTACTATTGGCTCCACCACACTCCACCTCTCTCCTCTCTAGGAACAATTCAAAGAAATCCCGCTGGCACTCAGAGCCTCTCCCTCCAGGGACCCTCAGCCTACATCCAGACCGACTGGCTCCTGCAGGGCTGAGTCAAAGTGACTGTGCCTGCAGACAAGTGCTGGCTGGTAGTGTTCCCTCATGCTCTGGTCCTGGACAGGGAGCCTGTGCAAGCAGTCCTCACTGTTGTCACAATCACATGTCAGCAGTGATCATTGTTGAATTTTAGATAGTTGGATAGCCAAATCCATGCATCGACAAACTGTAAACCCCCGCTACACACACACACACAAACACGTGAGGTTGGCCTGACGAATCACAACTGTTCTTTTCCCAAACCGAATGAGAAGGTTTTTCCTTTGTGTCGTAGAATATGGTCAAGTAAGTAGTAGCCTCTCTTCACCTCCCTCAATTTTCTCTCCATCGATTAATTTCTCTTTGTCTAGAATTCTCGTCTTTGCTTTCTTTTTAACTGTCATCTGTGTGTACTCCATTTACTGTTGTTTCTCTCTCTCTTTCTCATGCTCAACCTACACAATCTAAATCCCTCCTTCTTCATATAATTTCCTTCTGAGGTCTTTGTCCTTTCTCTCTCTCTCTCTCCTTCTCTGGCTCTCCATCCTTCCCTTTTCGGCGATGTCCTCAGCTCTCCAAATCCTCTTTGATCACAACTCCAATTATTTCGGCAGCTTAATTACCTAAGCCTTGGACAGTGCTATAGCCAAGGATGGAACACACATTTTCAGGCTTTGACGATGTGTGTGTGTTTGCGCGTAACTGTCAACTCACCCCCCACAGACACACACCCTGTCCCAAGTTTGTCCCGGACACCCACCTAGACCCTGATGCTATACCAAACACACACACACACACATACACACCATGCACATAGGACATCACTGCAATGCCCTAGGAGTTGCATGATTCCTCTGAATAAGTATTGCTCTAATGTGGCATATCAATAGCAGCTGTCCTTGATGAGGGGTTCCCTGCGGTGGCAGTGATTGGCCGACCTCCCCACGACCCCAAGAGTCTTGTTTGTCTCCGGGGAACATCTCCAAACACTGGCACTCACCCGCATTCTCCTCTCCCTGAGAAATTGCTTCCACCTTTTGACTTAATTAAGCCACATCATCGTCTCCATGGTTGGCTGTAAATTTTACCTCACCTTACAATACTTTTCCCTTTTTTTCCGGAATAGTCCGTCTGCGGGTCACCATAAAAGCTGTTTGTGAAAGCCACACAGTCCAAACTTTACTGCTCACACACGCACATACACACACGCACACACACAGACTTGAAGGCTGACGCACACTCAGAGAGCAAGCCCACGTCATCAGGGGGATTCATGTCTGGCATGTGTTCAGTATGCCGTTCTCGACCCCCACTACAGGGATCCGTGCTGGATCGCTGCTAGAGATGGTGGGTGGCATCTCAACACTGCAGCATGTATCACCTTGTCCTAACCTTCCTGTCAGAGCTCCCTCCACCCACAGGATTACATTCCCCTTTGCCTCCTTCACTAACCCCCACCCCAAACACACACACACACACAGCTGACCCTCACACACGCTCCCTCAGCTCTTCTCAGTGGGACGGCCTGTCTGGCTAAACTTTGAAAACAGAATGTTCCGGAGAAGAAAAAAAAACACAGATATACCCGTTCACATAGTATCTTTATGATCTTGTGCGCTGCTGAATTGTATGTTTTTTATGTGGGCACTGGCAGAGTGTGTGTGGTGTGTTGCCTGTGTGGTGTGTGTGTGTGTGTGGGCAGAGTGCCTTTACGATGGTTGTTTTGTGCATGCTCCTCTATTCATCCGACATTGACCACCACTGTTAGGCTAAATTAAACCTCGCTAATTTATGGGTGTTTATTACAGGGCCAGAAAAAAAGCCTGTGTGTGTGCGTGTGGGCGTGAATTGTTTTGCAAGTGTGTTTATCAGGCAGGACGCGTACCCATTGTGTGCTCAACCCTAGCTGCTTACTTGCTGGTTGCCATGTCGACAGGTGCACATATCCGGTCGTCAGGCAGAGAGGGTCGTGAGGTCATGTCTTTTACATGTTTGCCCATATATGGGCATGTGACTCTAGCCTGCCTCTGCAGAGCAGGGGAAGGAGTATGAAACAGATGCCCGTGTGTGTGTGTGTGTGCTTTGTGTTGTTGCGTCTTGTTGCAGAGCTACCGTTGTGTACTGTTACTTCCAGTAACAGTTCTCTTATCTATGGCTCTGCAGAGAGGAGCACACTCCCTCTCTCTCTCTCTCTCTCTCACACACACACACACATTGATTAATGATCAATGCATGGGGGGTGGAGGGGAGAGTAAGGAGATGCGGCAGGCAGGGAGTGCCCTGCTGGAGTGGCTGCCATTTTGAAGAGTGGCAGACTGAAAGGTTAGGACAATATTACAGCCATCATGGCAGTATTATAGACCACAGGGAGCCTGGAGGCTGGAGCCTGGAGGCTTCTCTCTCCCTCTCCCTGTCTCTCTATCTGTCTGTGTCTCTCTCCCTCTCTCTGTCTGTGTCTCTCTCCCTCTCTCTGTCTCTCTCTCTCGATGTCCCTCTCTCTCTCTCTCTCTCTCTCACTGTCTCTGTCTTTCTCTGTTCTCTCTCTGTCTCACTAATACACCTCTCTTTCTTGCCCCCTCACTTTCTTGTGTCATTCTCACACACCCCCTTCCCTTACCACCAACTGAGAGAGAAGCAGAGCAAGAAAACAAGTTAAACAGAAACGAGATATTTAATTTAGTCTTGGATCCAGACTGTTACATACATGGCAAGTAGAAGCAAATGACACTGCTTTTATAGTCTCATGCTGTTGGTGGTGGAATCTGCGAATAGATAAAGTCATTTCTGAAATTGGTTTCACTCTCTCTTTTTCTTTCTCTCTCTCATTCTCTCTCATTCTCTCTCTTTCATTGTCTCTGTCTCTAGTTCTCTCTGTCTCTCTCCCTGTTCAGAGAGCAGGGCTAGGGCCTGTGGATCACAGCAGGGTCCAGGCAGACACTCCTGCGAAAGATTTGGAGCTTGAACCTCACACACACACACACACACACACAAACATTAAGACCACCCTTACTCATACAGACCACCTCTCCTCATGCAGAACACCTCTCCTCATGCAGACCACCCCTACTCATACAGACCACCTCTCCTCATACAGACCGCCTCTCCTCATGCAGACCACCTCTACTCATACAGACCACCTCTCCTCATACAGACCACCTCTCCTCATACAGACCACCTCTCCTCATGCAGACCACCTCTACTCATACAGACCACCTCTCCTCATACAGACCGCCTCTCCTCATGCAGACCACCCCTACTCATACAGACCACCTCTCCTCATACAGACCACCTCTCCTCATGCAGACCACCCATACTCATACAGACCACCTCTCCTCATACAGACCACCTCTCCTCATGCAGAACACCTCTCCTCATGCAGACCACCCCTACTCATACAGACCACCTCTCATCATTCAGACCACCCCTACTCATACAGACCACCTCTCCTCAAGCAGAACACCTCTCCTCATGCAGACCACCTCTCCTCATGCAGACCACCTCTCCTCATGCAGACCCCCTCTCCTCATGCAGACCCCCTCTCCTCATGCAGACCACCTCTCCTCATGCAGACCCCCTCTCCTCATGTAGACCACCTCTCCTCATGCAGACCACCTCTCCTCATGCAGACCACCTCTCCTCATGCAGAACACCTCTCCTCATGCAGACCACCCCTACTCATACAGACCACCTCTCATCATTCAGACCACCCCTACTCATACAGACCACCTCTCCTCATGCAGAACACCTCTCCTCATGCAGACCACCTCTCCTCATGCAGACCACCTCTCCTCATGCAGACCCCCTCTCCTCATGTAGACCACCTCTCCTCATGCAGACCACCTCTCCTCATGCAGACCACCCTTACTGATGTAGACCACCTCTCCTCATGTAGACCCCCCCTCTGTGGGCCAGTCCTGTTCTTCTCACACCAGGCCACAGGAGGAGGCAGGTGGAGACTTCTGAACACACACACACACAGACACACTTCCTGGCTCAATGACGCCAGGTTGTGTGTGTCCAAAGCCGTTTGTCCAGGTTGGTGTAAATTGTTTGGACAGGGCAGGATAGTGTTTAGATGGGTGAACACACAGATACTATACACAGCAAAGCCACAATGGGGGGTCTGGTGGAGGGGGGGGGGGGGGGGGGGGGGGTCTGCTGATCTGTCCCATACAGAAACCTGGAAGGACTTACATACACACACACACTCGTTCGCCACAGTAAATACATGATCTAAGGTCAGGGGGTGCATTTCAACAATGCCGTAGTACAACTCTGATGTACACCAATTGTCTTACGACACACACACGCTTCATACATCAACATTATGCATTTCCTCCCATTTCTGGGACTAGCGCCCCCCTATGCCTGCAAGGTGGAACTGCAGTGTGTGTTTGATTGGGTTTTCAAAGCCCTTGGGAAAGAGTTGATGAGGGGTTAGTGGCTCTGTATAATCAATGTAGTACCTAAACAAAACCCGTGAATGTTTAAGAGCTCTACTCCTCTCCAGCGCTTCTGCTGGAAGAGTTTCAGCTGCTAACAATGCTTTAATCATGTCACTTTAAATGGAGCTCTTTCTCAAAGCCCCGGAGTGCTGTTTGTAGTAGGAGTAACGAGAGAGGAAGAGGAAGAGAGAGAGAGAGAGGGGAAGAACGATTACCGAGGAAGCTTCAAGAAGGATGGAAATGTGGAAATGGAAGGCGGTGACGTAAAAAAAAAAAAACAACAACAAAAAACAGGCGTACATGAGTGTGTATGCGTCAGTGCTTCTCTTCCTTATCTCCTCTCTTTCTTAGTCAAACACAAACAGGCCGGTCCCCTTCCTGCGGTCCAGTTATCAGATAGCTGCCTCCCAGGACAGCCAGCACACTTCTGATATCCAGCCTAGCAGTCATGGGATGTTCGGCAGATGAGCGTTTGTTTAGCTAAAAGCCGTTCTTTAAAAGGTCTCCCTGCTCCCGAGCGGAGCTGACATTTACTCAAACACTAGCTGTTGTTGTTTAGTTTTGATCAGATCCGCATACAGGGAGAGGTGTGTGTGTGTTATTTCTTCTCCTCTTGTGTGTTGTGTTCTTTCAGACCCCCTGTTCTCTCAGCCCCGGCCCCCCCTCGTACAGGACCCTCTATTCAGCCTGACACAGAGGGGACGGTTGCCTGCCAACGTGGGAATCTCTTACACTAGGAGATTGGTTCTCCACACACGGCAGAGCAGTGCTAGCCATATGGTGCACAGTGGTGTTAATGCTATCACGCTACAAGCATCAGCCTTAATCAACGCACCCCCCCACACACACACACACACACACACACACACACACACACACACACACACACACACAGGCATGCATGCAAACACACACCCAGAATCAGGTTTGGTCTGAAATAACCTCTAACCGTTCAGTGTCCTCATAGTTGATTAGCCTAGATTATCAGGCTGTTTGTGTGTGTGCGTGTGTTTGTTTGTATGCGTGAGAAAACATGAAAGGCGTAATCCTCTCAGCGAAGAGCAGCAAGACAGCTCTTTCTAAAGACGTTGTCATGCCAAATCCCTCCCAATCAATACGGACCAGGCTTAGTGTAGCTGGTACTGTACGCTGGACTATTCTGGGATGTTATCAACCAGATCTCATTTGCATTCTCCATAGAGGGGCATCAAGTTCTCTCTCGTTCTCTCTCTCTCTCTCTCTCTCTCTCTCTCTCTCCCTCTTTCTCTCTCTCTCTCTCTCTCTTTCTCTCTCTCTCTCTCTCTTTCTCTGTCTTTCTCTCTCTCTTTCTCTGTCTTTCTCTCTCTCTCTCTCTC
The DNA here is from genome assembly GCA_030340665.1 of Neosalanx taihuensis. Taxonomy (NCBI): domain Eukaryota; kingdom Metazoa; phylum Chordata; class Actinopteri; order Osmeriformes; family Salangidae; genus Neosalanx; species Neosalanx taihuensis. Next base: position 3,421,809 of record CM059293.1, read on the forward strand.
TTTCTCTGTCTTTCTCTCTCTCTCTCTCTTTCTCTGTCTTTCTCTCTCTCTCTCTCTTTCTCTGTCTTTCTCTCTGTATCTCTGTTTCCACTCTCACTCCTCTCCTCTCTCCTCACCTTGGTCCTCTCTCCTTCCCCTCCCCCTGCTGTGTCACCTGTTTCAGGGCTGCTCCCTGGGTGTTTGGGAGCGTCAGGCCTTGTTGTCCTAAAAGGCTGCTGGAGCTGCACAGTCAGCACTCTGGCCCCCAGCTCCCTCCATCACAGCAGCCATTGTCCAGGGAGCAGCCATGCCGCATGAAAAGGAACCCCATTCCATCTGTAGAGATAGAGATCAATACATGGATGGTGATTGCTCCTCTCTCTCTCTCTTTCTCCATCTCTCTTTCTCTCTCCACTGGCTTTTCATGCAGATTATAATTGATTTGTGCTTGTCTATGCGGCTCAGCTGTATTAGGCAGTGGTTAGGTGCGGTGCGTGTGTGTGTGTGCATGTCTGTGTGTGTGTGTGTACGTGTGTGTGGAGAAGGTAAACATGGCTGTATGGAGCTGTAATTGACAAAGTCGACCGTGCTCATCCAATCTACCCTGCCAACATTCTCTCTCAGTCCTTCTGTTCAATCTGGTCAGTCTTGTAGACGTGTGTGTGTGTGTGTGTGTGTGTGTCTGTGTACACCTGGAGTTACTGATTGATTTCTGATTGTTTTATTTTCTCTGCACTGATTTCTCTCTCTGATTACTTGTTCAATCAGTGTGTTTGGCGGCAGACATTCCCTCCATCGCTCCCATCTATCACTGTCACTCTGGGCTCGTCTATCAGGCCTTCCGCTCCCAAGTGGTCACATTAGTCTGGCCTGGCTGGACATGTGTCAGTCCAGGAGGTTGGCGGGTCACTTCCTGTGGAGTTCATGCTCATCTCAGTCAGAAGCAGGAGGTTGTGGGGTCTATTCCCACTGGGGCCGTAGTAACTCGTTTGGTTTTGAATCTCATTAAACCGCATTAGTGTATAATTGTTATTCCACTCCTGTCCTGCCCTCCTCTCAGGTTGGGCAGTCAGGTTTGATAAATGAATGGGTTCTGGCCATGACCCAGAAGCCAGCAGAGTTCTCTAAAGTTCCACTGGAACAACTCGCCAGAACAGAACTCACCAGAACAGAAGCTGGAGCAAGCTCGAGCATGAGTGAAGTGCTCAACTCAGCACTAAAGTCTTGCTGTCGATTCCAAACACACATCCACTAACTGTTTGCTTTTCCCATCTCTGTTCTCTCTCTCTCTCTGTTCTCTCTGTCTTTCGCTTTCTCTGTTCTCTTTCTGCCTCTCTCTCTTTCTCTGTTCTCTTTCTGCCTCTCTCTTTCTCTGTTCTCTCAGCTTCTCTCTTTCTTTGTTATCTCTCTCTTTCTCTGTTATCTCTCTCTTTCTCTGTTCTCTCTTTCTCTGTTCTCTCTGCCTCTCTCTATCTCTGTTCTCCTCCTCTCTCTTTCTCTCTGTGGCTGTGACTCAGTTTCTTTCTCTGTTCTCTCTCTCTGCCTCAGTCTCTTTCTTTGTTCTCTCTCTCCTTCCATTGTGTTAAACTCTAAACCATTTTTATGTTTGAAGAGATTCAGAGACTCGTGACTAAGTCTTATTCTACATGCAAATTATTAATTTTTCTCTAGAAAAAAAAACAGGGAGAATGTGAAGGAAGTTAAAGAAGTAAGCTAGCGCACAGTTTGTCTCTCCATCTACTTTGTAATTATTTTCCGAGTCTTTATCTCTCACGGAGAGTGAGGGATGAGGCTAGTGGGGAGATTATTCCGTGTTCATCCTGCTATGTTGACGAGGACCCTGGCATCTCTGAGCTGGCGGTTTTTGTGATGGTGGTGCTGGACACCATGACTCTGATTTAATAAAGCCTGCCAGGATTAAGCCGTCCTGCACACACACATACACACACACACACACACACACACACTCAACAGGCTTGGACATACCCAGCCTGTCATTTGGAGGGCTAATGGTCCGCGATATGAGCTGGTTTCGATAACAAAATGGACATGTCTCTATCTTGGCCCCCATGCGGTTACCAGGGGCTGAGAGGATGGTTGAGAGTATTTTTGAGGCCTGCCAGATTGCTGTATGTTCCCCCTCTGATGCCAGAGTCCCTTCAGAGTCCTGTGACATCTGATTTGGCCCCTGAGCGCTCTGGCCTGCCACTGCGTGACTCGATAGCTTTAGTTAGTTGGCCAGCTTCTGTCACCAGACCAGGTAGCCTGCAGTTGTTTGAAAAAATGTGTAGCTCCTTAACCGCTTCTACAGCCACATTCATATGACCAATACCTTCACTTCCTCCCTGCTCTCTCTCTCTCTCTCTCTCTCTCTCTCACTTTATCTTGCCCTTTCTCTATTGTTTTGTGTTTCTTGTGCGTGGCTGTACTAAGTGTAATTGTAGTGCAGTTCAATGCGTCCAGATGTAAGGCCGTCCATCTTTCTGTCGAAGCACTAGTCAGCATCGGCCCACGATGGCTTACTTGGCTTAATGAAGGTCAATGGCTGATCTGATAGCATTCACTTAACAGTGACAGTGCACCAGTGAAAGCAGAGCCATGAAACAACAGCAACACAAAAAGCAGGCAGACGTGATGCAGGCTGGCCTTTCATTGGTTGATAGAAGTAACCAGAATTCTCATTGGTTGATATCCGGGTCTCCCATTGGTTTCTAAGCAGTATCCATGCCTCCCGTGAGTTGATGGGTACGGTGGGTACCTGAAAAGGTATGGTGGGTCTCTGAGATTTAATGAGAAGGTGTTGTGTTGTTGTTAACAGAGGAACTAACCTTGAGTGTCCGCATAGCAGATGGACACACTCAAATCCTGGGTCTATTCCAGTATCTTTATAGTCGTGTGTGAACTTGTGTGTGTGTGTGTGTGTGTGTGTGTGTGTGTGTGTGTGTGTGTGTGTGTGTGTGTGTGCGCAACACATAGTATGTATGAGATAAGGAGAACATTAACGCGAAAATATACAATCACTCTCACCCAGGGGACTCAGCCAATAAGCTTTCACGATACTGGCCCATGCCAGGGTGACTCTTTTTCCTATTGGCTGTTAGTGGCAGTGTGAGCTCCCGAGAGGTGTCCTTGTAAAAGCTTTCAGGCTCATCAGGATAATTGGCTTGGAGTAGAGCAGCATGTTTTAAAATGCTAACGCTTGAACAGTGGGACTGTCTTCCAATGCGGCTCTCATTTTGGAGCGCAGGAGGGATTTTGATACTGGCACAACAGCGCATAGTCTCTACAGTCTCTACATCTCTACCCTAGATGTCTTCTGTACGAACATGTGTGTGTGTGTCTGTGTGTGTGTGTGTGTGTGTTAGCTCGCTAGGAAGCACCATGCGTTTGTTTGACTGCGGCTCTTTAGTTTTTAGAGCAGTTTTGGCAGCGAGGGGTGAAAGTGGGCCAGCTTGCATTTATGTAACACTGCGATTAGGGATTCTCCAGGCCCCTAAACTTACCCACAACCCCCTGCTCTAACAAGACTTTGTACTGGAGTACAAGTTCTGAAGTGTTAGCGCAGCTAAAGACCCACAAGCAGTCCCCCCTTGTAGGAGAGGAGTTGAGCTGGAGGATGGAGGTGGTTAGATCTCCCTGTTTGGAACCCCACCCTCAAACCAGAGGAACCCCATCCTCAAACCAGAGGAACCCCACCCTCACACCAGAGGAACCCCACCCTCAAACCAGAGGAACCCCATCCTCACACCAGAGGAACCCCATCCTCAAACCAGAGGAACCCCATCCTCACACCAGAGGAACCCCATCCTCAAACCAGAGGAACCCCACCCTCATACCAGAGGAACCCCACCCTCAAACCAGAGGAACCCCACCCTCATACCAGAGGAACCCCAACCTCAAACCAGAGGAACCCCACCCTCATACCAGAGGAACCCCACCCTCAAACCAGAGGAACCCCATCCTCACACCAGAGGAACCCCACCCTCATACCAGAGGAACCCCACCCTCAAATCAGAGGAACCCCACTCTCATACCAGAGGAACCCCACCCTCATACCAGAGGAACCCCATCCTCATACCAGACGAAACCCACCCTCATACCAGAGGAACCCCACCCTCAAACCAGAGGAACCCCATCCTCACACCAGAGGAACCCCATCCTCATACCAGATGAAACCCATCCTCAAACCAGAGGAACCCCACCCTCAAACCAGAGGAACCCCACCCTCACACCAGAGGAACCCCATCCTCAAACCAGAGGAACCCCACCCTCCTACCAGACGAAACCCACCCTCAAACCAGAGGAACCCCACCCTCATACCAGAGGAACCCCATCCTCATACCAGACGAAACCCACCCTCAAACCAGAGGAACCCCACCCTCATACCAGAGGAACCCCACCCTCAAACCAGAGGAACCCCACCCTCATACCAGAGGAACCCCACCCTCATACCAGAGGAACCCCATCCTCAAACCAGAGGAAACCCCACCCTCATACCAGAGGAACCCCATCCTCATACCAGAGGAACCCCACCCTCATACCAGAGGAACCCCACCCTCAAACCAGAGGAACCCCATCCTCATACCAGAGGAACCCCACCCTCATACCAGAGGAACCCCACCCTCCTACCAGCTCCATCAAGAGCCACAACGGTGAACTGAAACCAATTTAGAGATGGGAAGTCCAACACACACACACACACACACACAATAACGACTCACTCACTAAGAGTCAGACTAGGGAGTTAGTGTGTGTGTGTGTATGTGTGTGCCAGCGTTGCTGGACAACGAGGACTTGGCTGACCTCCTGCTGTGTTCCAGCTGTGTCAGCGAGTGTCTCCGTCTGGAAGGGAGTCCCTGGGATTCTCTCTACATCCTGGACACACGTCCTTATAAGGGCATTCTGCTAGAACCCAGACGAGGAGTCCTGGGAGGGAAATGAGTGATGGAAAGAGAGAGAGAGAGAGAAGATGAGAGAGAAAGAGAGAAGATGAGAGACCATAAAATGTTCCTGGCCATCTTTGACCAGACAGTCCAGGAGCAGCTATAAACTAGACAGAGACATGGGAGTTTACCCCAGATCTGGCCCACCAGGATTCTGCTGGTCTGAACTTCATCTGTAAATACTGCAGAACACACACACACATGCACACACTCACACACTCATTACCCCATTTTCCCTTTGGACGTCTCATGTAGACTGATGAGCAAATGTATTTACTGCATACAGATGTTCTAGAACCCTGGCCAAACCCTCTCCTCCTTAGGGACCAGACAGACAGATGACCAGACAGACAGATGACCAGACAGACAGATGACCAGACAGACAGATGGCCAGCCACAGACAGATGACCAGACAGACAGATGACCAGACAGACAGATGACCAGACAGACAGATGACCAGACAGACAGATGACCAGACAGACAGATGACCAGACAGACAGATGACCAGACAGACAGATGGCCAGACAGACAGATGACCAGACAGACAGATGACTAGACAGACAGATGACCAGACAGACAGATGACCAGACAGACAGATGACCAGACAGACAGATGACCAGACAGACAGATGACCAGACAGACATATGACCAGACAGACATATGACCAGACAGACAGATGACCAGACAGACAGATGACCAGACAGACAGATGACCAGACAGACAGATGACCAGACAGACAGATGACCAGACAGACAGATGACCAGACAGACAGATGGCCAGACAGACAGATGGCCAGACAGACAGATGGCCAGCCACAGACAGGCAGGTCAGACATCAGCATGTACAGGCTGAGAGCAGGAGAGGCAGACATGCGGGAGAAGCAGGGGTCTGTCAGGGACATGAGGGAGGGGAGTGATGAGGAGCAGGAAAGGCCCCTGCTTTAGGCCTGCAGAATGAGTCAAGGAGTTCTAAAAACAGCTAGGGGGGAAGGGGGGCATGTCTCCTGCAGCATTACTGTAACAGGCTATAAATGTTTCCTGTCAGGTCGTCTGTCTTTCTCTCATCGAGCTCTTTTCTACCAGTAAACAAGTTGAGACCCTTACTGCGGCCTTGTTGCTGAGCAAAGGAAGAGGAAGAGAGGGGGAGAGGGAGAGGGGAGGGGGAGGGAGGGAGGGAGTTGTGTACCCAGAGAAGTCAGAGTACTTTTTGATGTGTTTTGGTGGAGTTAGATCAAAACGCTGCTTCTCAGCCGAGCGATCGGCGCTGACTCTTGTGCGATGAGCGTGATCCAGGCTTCAGCGTCCGTGTCGGCGTTGCCCCGAGTGACGGGGGTGCGTCGCTCTGCAGTCCCTCCAGCAGAAAGCTCAGCAGTCTGAGCCCAAGGAACCGTCTCTAGACGCTGTCTGATGATGAGCTGGAAATGATCAGGGCCTGCTTGGGGGTAGATGACATAGCTGGGGTGCAGTACCTGCTGGTACGTGTGTGTGCGTGCGTGTGTGTGTGTGTGAGTGTGTGTCTCTGAGGGTTGGTCCATTCCTTCATCAGTCAGACTGGATCATTTCCTGTCACGCTGCATGCTCTGAGCTCACCCTGCCTGCTGCTCTGTCTCTGATGTTCCTGGTCTGCTCCGGCCTCTTGCCGTTTCCCTCCTTTTTCCACCCCCTTCCTGTCGTTCCTCACTGTTTTTTCTTCCTTTTTCTCTTCTTCCTTTCCCCTTCTCCTTTCTTCTCCCTTCAGCAAAACGATCAAGGTCAGATCATTGACGATGAGGAGTATTGAGAAAAACAAGACGTTCTTCCTGGAGATCGGAGAACCTCGCCTGGTGGAGACCAGTGAGAGTAAAGGTGGGGGACCTGCTCCGGGCGAGGGGGGAAAGGGGCGACTCCTGCCTGACCCCCTGGCCCTGGGGCATCTGCTGCACCGTACCCTGCAGGTTCACACCAGCAGGGGGCGCACAGCGAGGCCTGAGGAGGCTCCTGCAGACACGCACCATCAGGCACCTCCTCCGGTCTCAAGTGTGTGTCCCCAGCGTTGCTGAACACACAGCAGTGTCACTCCACATCTCCCCTCCACCACCACCCCACGTGTGTGTTGTGTTGTCCATGATCTTGCCTATACCTGTGTGTGTGTGTGTGTGTGTTGGTGTGTGTTTACCATGCATGGTTCCAACCCCCGGGTTCGTTTGTGTGTCTTGTGTCCCCACAGGAAGACCATATGGGTTAGAATACTAGACCGGGAGAGTATAATAAGCAGTGCTCCTTCTACCTGCAGCTTGAGACCCCCCGCTGGAGAAGGAGGGTCCGGACAGGTGTGACAGATCACTGGAGCACCCCTTACACAATCACACACACTTCCACACACACACACACCTCTCGCAGCGAAACTAGCTGGCCCCCGCGCTCAGTCCGTCAACACGGCGACTTGGCTTTTTCTGGCTGATTTCTGTTCATTAGCTTTTTGAATTGATATCACAGCCTATCACGTGGCTGAAAGGAACAGTCACCGTGATGCGTCGGCCTATAGGATCCTGTCACATCTACAGAAGGGGAGGGATTTGGATTTGAATGACAACCCACGCAGGAAGCCTCTTCTGGCTCCTCCTCTTTTCCCTCGCTGTCATCACCTCCCTGAGCTTGTCTAAACTCGTATTTACTTCTCCCAAAGTGGGGCGGGATTCTAATGTACTCACACCTCTCCTGTCCTCTCCCTCTCCTGGTACTCACACCTCTCCTGTCCTAACTGCTAATTAACCACACCTTCACTCCTGACTCACCTTTTGCTGGTTAACCACACCCTTCACTCCTGACTCACCTCCTGCTGGGTTAACCACACCTTCACTTCTGACTCACCTCCTGCTGGTTAACCACACCTTCACTCCTGACTCACCTCTTGCTGGTTAACCACACCTTCACTCCTGACTCACCTCCTGCTGATTAACCACACCTTCACTCCTGACTCACCTCCTGTCTGGTTAACCACACCTTCACTCTGACTCACCTCCTGCTGGTTAACCACACCTTCACTCCTCACTCACCTCCTGCTGGTTACCACACCTTCACTCCTGACTCACCTCCTGCTGGTTAACCACGCCTTCACTCCTGACTCACCTCCTGCTGGTTAACCACACCTTCACTCCTGACTCACCTCCTGCTGGTTAACCACACCTTCACTCCTGACTCACCTCCTGCTGGTTAACCACACCTTCACTCCTGACTCACCTCCTGCTGGTTAACCACACCTTCACTCCTGACTCACCTCCTGCTGGTTAACCACACCTTCACTCCTGACTCACCTCCTGCTGGTTAACCACACTTCACTCCTGACTCACCTCTTGCTGGTTAACCTCACCTTCACTCCTGACTCACCTCCTGCTGGTTAACCTCACCTTCAGTCCTGACTCACCTCCTGCTGGTTAACCTCACCTTCACTCCTGACTCACCTCCTGCTGGTTAACCTCACATTCAGTCCTGACTCACCTCCTGCTGGTTAACCTCACCTTCACTCCTGACTCACCTCCTGCTGGTTAACCGCACCTTCACTCCTGACTCACCTCCTGCTGGTTAACCGCACCTTCACTCCTGACTCACCTCCTGCTGGTTAACCTCACCTTCACTCCTGACTCACCTCCTGCTGGTTAACCTCACCTTCACTCCTGACTCACCTCCTGCTGGTTAACCTCACCTTCACTCCTGACTCACCTCCTGCTGGTTAACCACACCTTCACTCCTGACTCACCTCCTGCTGGTTAACCTTACCTTCAGTCCTGACTCACCTCCTGTGCCTGAGGGGTGACCTCATGCTGCTGACAGGAGGCCAGGAGACTTACTACACACAGACCTGGAACCCACAGCAAGTCTACACAGCTAGCATAGCACATGGATACACGCTTACTACATAGCTAGGAAACACAGCTGTGCTGAACTAGGGAGTCAGGTGGCTGAGCGGTTAGGGAATCAAGCTAGCAATCAGAAGGTTGCCGGTTCGATTTCGGGCCGTGCCACATGGAGTTGTGTCCTTGGGCAAGGCCACTTCACCCTACTTGCCTCAGAAGGAATGTCCCTGTACTTGCTGTAAGTCACTTCAAATACAGTTACATTTACATTTTTTGTCATTTAGAGTGTCTACTAAATGACTGATTGTGAATTTAACTGTATTCAAGTGCTGCACCTACATGGTCTAGCTGACCTTGCCTGGCCCTGGATCCCACCAATGTTGGTCTCTTGTGGGATTATGAGGGTCAGTCCGAGCCCCTGGCCCCCCTCTAGAGGAGCAGGAGCTCCGGGCTCAGCCACTAAAGGGCCCGATTTACAGGGCTCCTATTAAATCTGCTTTATGAGCCCCACACAGTGCAAACAACAGCCGCCTGCAGATGACCACTGATATGTTTGAGAACATGTAGTGACAGATAACACAGACAAGCCTGGAGTCTGCATGTCCACTTAAGGTCCACTGGTCCTCCCACACACACACACACACCACACACATACACACATTCTGCAGCCAGGCAGATGGAGATGATGAATTTTTCCTATCTCGTCCTCCTCCTTTCTTCCTGTCCAATGTTCTCAGCCATATCTACTGTCTGCCGTCTTTAATAATGCTGTGTTTACCAAAAACCCTAAACGGAGGAGATTATCTCAGATCAGAGAACCAGGGATAAATATGGAGCTGTGTGTTGTTGTGTGTGTGTGGTGCGTGTGCGTGTGCGTGTGTGTGTGAGATCAAACATAACAGTTGAGCTAGTACTAGCTGACCAGAGATCAAAGTCCCACCTGCGGTCACGTATACATCAGAAACGGACTAGACTAGGACAAACTAGAGCTTTTTAAAACATGTGAGGGGCTTGTCCCTGCGCCAGTACACACACACACATGCACACACACACCAGCCTGTCCCCTGGCCTCATGTGTGTGTTTACTCTGCTGCAGAGACACCCTGTCCTGGCCAGCCCTGGATCTCTGCATCTGGGACACAGTCCGTCCATCTGTCCATCTCTTCTGTCTGTCTGTCCGTCTGTCCCTGTGTCAGCCTGCCTGTTTTCAGTGTGCGTGTTTTCTCTCTGTGTGTGTGTGTGTTTGCTGTTTACGGTGTGTGCCTGTGCGGTCCCTCCCCTGTCCTGATGTCACACTGGGATGACCCTCGAGCACCTGTTAGAAGATGATAACAGCGACCACAACACCCAAACCTAACCTGCTTCAAGCTGTTACTGAGCTGTGGCTTTGGGATGGGGTGTGTTTGATTTGCGCTGCGATCACAGCCCAGAATCACACATGGAACTGTGCCCAATCTAATAGTCCACATGTGTGTGAACATGAGGAATGAACATCAACTAAAACCAAGCGTGTCCCTGTGTGTGCGCACAAACAGACTGTGTACAGACTGGCTGTCAGTCTCACTCTGTTTGTCTGGGGATGTGGGACTGTTGACTTCCACTGCTGACAAACTGCAGGCTGAAAATCCCACAGACACAAAACTAACAAGTGGAGAAGGAAAAAGAGATCGAACAAACGAACAACATGAAAAATAATCAGAGCAAAGGAAAGAGGGAGAGAGCGCGAGAGAGAGAGCCAGAGAGAGAGCCAGAGAGAGAGTGAGAGACAGCCAGATAGGGAGAGAATAGTTAAGATAAATGCTAGGAAGCCAGCGAGAGGAGTAGCGTTATCTAGAATCCTCCTGAGCTTCTCCTGATTAACACACTCCACTAATTAACACAAACCTTCACTTTACCCAGAAGGAAACAGAAGCAGAAACAGATTTGTGGCAGCCAGCATGTTCAAACTAGCCCCCCCCCCCCCCCCCCACCCCCCCCCCCGCGCCTCCACACACGCTAACCTCCACCCCCCCCCCCCCCCCCACCCCATCCTCTCATCGTCCTCCCTCTCCAGCAGGGATTGGCCAATCTCCTCCTCATGAAATCTGGCAGCTCTGCCTTGAAAGTATTAAAGACCGAAAATTTCAAATATTTGCAGACCAGCACCGCTCTAAGGAGACAGCTCCTACAGAGTTCAGAAGTGCTGCACTAATTCTCATCAGCACACACCAAGAACCCAGTCCACACTGCTGTAGTATGTAGTCTTCACACTACACATGACTCTGTCTCAAACCTTGAATAGACCACCACACCTGCACTATTAACAACAGAACTACAGCTAGTTGTACAGATACAGATAGAGTATCTTGTACCCCGATAAGAGAAAGGTGGGCATTCAACCATAGTGAAACATAGTGAACCACATCAGAACAGAACTGACCTCTGACTCTACCAAGCAGACTATCACTCTCTCTCTTTGTCTGCCTCTCTCTTTGCCTTCACTGCGTCTCTCTGTGTGTGTGTGTGTGTGTGTGTGTGTGTGTGTGTGTGTGTGTGTGTGTGTGTGTGTGTGTGTGTGTGTGTGAAGGATGAAGGCTGACAGGAATACGCTCTTCTCTCTACTCTTCCTCTCCACCTTCATCTCTCTCCTCGTGACCCGCACCCTCCCACCCTCCCTTTTCTCGACCCCCCCCCCCCCCCCGCTCCCTCCCTCCCCCTGCTCCATCTCTCTAGGTGGGGCTTCTGCCGCAGTGGGAAGCCTCTTTCTTTTCCTCCCCACCTCTGTCTGTCTTCTGTTCTTCCTCTTTCTCTCTTCCTCTCTCTTCCTCCCTCCCTCTCTCTCTCCCTCTCTCTCTCTCTCTCTCTCTCTCTCCTCTCTCTCTCCTGTCTCTCTCTGTCTGTCCGCACATCCACGTCCGTCCAGGCTTCAGCTGCACTTAGTGTGAGTCAGACAGACCCCCCCCCCGAGGGACGTGCTGCTAATGACTGGATTCATTAACTACTTATAGTGACATGTCGCTGCGTGTGTGTGTGTGTGTTGCTGGATCCCTACATGCTGGTATGCATCCCAATACATGTCGCCCCCACAGGGATGTGATGAGAAGGAAGTGAGATGTGGGTGATTAATGACTTGAGCACAGGCGACCCAAGGCTATGGCGCTGCTGTGTACTCATTTAGCTTGAGTTAGCGACACACAGACTCATATTACAGCCCAGACACGGAGAGGGTTGCATTCATTTGGTTAATTGGCTGTATGGAAGGGTGTGTAAAACTCATTTTACACGCTCACACGTGTAAAATGAGAAAGCCACACCCCATTTCCTCGCGACCCCCTACCCCCCCCCCCCCCCCCCTCCCCCCCCCCATCCCCCATCCCGCCCGCCCAACACACACGCACACACACTCAAGCCTCACCTAGATGACCTCTGAGGAAGAGAGGAGATCTCATTACCCACCTCTCCCACTTCTCAGCGTCAGACCCTGACCTGTCTCCCTCCTGTCCTCAGGGCCAGCCCACAGTATGAGAGGCGGGAGGCGGGGGTGCGGGGCGGGGCGGGGGAGATTCCAGAACCCCAGAGAAAGAAAGACCAGAGTCCAGCTGCACAGACCAGCCCATCAGTACTGTACAGAAGGGCTCCCTCTGACAGCACCCCTGTGATGGTTCTGCTGTAGCACAATACGATGAGGATCAAAAGAGAGAGAGAGAGCTGGAGAGAGGGGGAGGGGGGGGACACATGATGGGATCAAGAGAGGGGGAGAGAAATGGGGGAGGGTTAGGGACAGTTGAAGAGAAGAAGATGAGGGGGTGTGTGAGAAAGATGAGGAAGGAAGGCGTGCAGAGAGGAGGGAGGGGGAGTGAGGAGAGGGGAGGGGAGGGGGAGTGAGGGGAGGAGAGGGGAGGGGGAGTGAGGAGAGGGGAGGGGAGGGGGAGTGAGGGGAGGAGAGGGGAGGGGAGGAGAGGGGAGGGGAGGGGGAGTGAGGACAGGGGAGGAGAGGGAGGGGAGGGGGGAGTGAGGAGATGGGAGGGGAGGGGGAGTGAGGAGGGGGGGAGTGAGGAGAATGCTCCCCAGTTCTGTATTCCCAGCCGCCTCACTTGTCAGACACACGATGATTGAGAGTGACTTCACTATAGAAAACACGGCGTTCCGTCCTGCCCAGAACATTCCGCCGCTGTCAGGTTTATTCAGCGGCTCGTCTCAGCGGAGAGCTGTGGCGAGGATTAGACGAGAGGGTTGTGGCCAAGATGGCGTGGGCTGGTGGGAGATGGAGGGGGAGGGGGGGGGAGGAGGCAATAAGGTTACTCAGACAGCACTAATCACACCTGGGTCTCCCTATCTCTTGTGGAGTTCATTAAGGAGGCTGTTGGGCGCGGAGCCTCCAGTCTGACAGAGCCGGCCAGCTAACAAACTAGTTGCCAGAGGAGGTCCACAACAACACGGCTTCACATCAGGAGATTCACAAATCATTCAAGGACAAGATCGATTTGTCCCCCCCCCCCTTTCCTGCAAGACCATTGTAAAGACTAAAATGTTAAGACAGGGTTAGAACACACTCAAGCCCCTCACATCACCTCTGGATAATATCTCAGTTTGTTCTCTGGGAATGACCATGTTGTCGCTTTAGTGGGTGCTTGTCGTTCCAAAATAATTCCCTGTCCTCGCCCCCCCCTGCCAGCCTAGAGCGCTTACCCTGAGTTTCCCTCCTCTGCTGAACAAGAGGGTTGTCAGCAGCTCCAAGCCCCCCATGCTGGAGGTCAAACCACCTGGTGCCATAAGCCACAATGCAGTGCTAACTGGCGGGTGAAATGGCATTGTGAATGGTTCCTGCTGAATTAGATTGCTGCCATGCCCCCCCTGCGGCTCTTCTTCTGAATTACACACAAACAGCAGAGAGGGGGGGGGGTGGAGAGAGAGAGGGAGAGAGAGACGGGGGGGAAAGTGAGGGGTGGAGAGAGAGAGGGAGAGAGAGACGGGGGGGGAAAGTGAGGGGTGGAGAGAGAGACGGGGGGGAAAGTGAGGGGTGGAGAGAGAGAGGGAGAGAAAGACGGGGGGGAAAGTGAGGGGTGGAGAGAGAGGGGGGGGGGAAAGTGAGGGGTGGAGAGAGAGAGGGAGAGAAAGACGGGGGGGAAAGTGAGGGGTGGAGAGAGAGAGGGGGGGGAAAGTGAGGGGTGGAGAGAGAGAGACGAGAGAAAATGAGGGAGGGAGAGAGAGGGGGGCAGGCAGTGTGAGAGAGAGAGAGAGAGAGAGAGAGAGAGAGAGAGAGAGAGAGAAAGGTGAAGAGGGAGAGAGAGATGAGCCCTTCAACCCTAAGGGGGTATACTGAGAGAGGCAGACATACTGTACTCTTTGATTTCACTCTGATTGCCCAGTATTATTGAACACTACAGTAGCTGGATGTGAGCTGTTGCTCTCAGTCCACCCTGTCTGTCAGAGGCTGCTGGCGTCAGGCCGCACAGGCAGGATCACAGGAAATGAGGTTGCCTGTTACACAGTGATAGGGTTCATCAGGAGCAGTCACATTGCGTAACCACCGACACCTTGTTCAATCCATATAGAACTGGGGAAAACAGAATGGAATTATTCATCATGTTGTGTGTGTCCTCTTTCTCTCTCTCTCTCTTTCTCTCTCTCTTGCTCTCTCCCTCTCTCTCGCTCTCTCTCTCTCTCTCTCTCTCTCTCTCTCTCTCTCTCAGCACAGTCTGCTTCTGTAAACCCATCCATTCCAATCCAGAACCCTGAGATTCTACACCTGAGCAGATGAAGTGTTCTCACAGAGGCACACACACCCACGCACCAACTTGCTCACACACTCACACCCACCGACAATCCTCGGGGTTGTCACAGCAACGCTGCACTAATATCCCAGCCGGCCGAGGGAACACCTGGGCCTGGATCCTAACGACCTGAAACACCGTCCCAGCGCACCTCCGCTAACGACCCCCTCAGCACGCTCACCTGCCCATCACACTGTCTAATGATATTAGCACAGCAGAGGAGTAGCTCTTTAACCCCCTCATTATCTAGAGACACGCTGAAGGACGACCTCACTAATACGGCCGTAATGATCTCATACACCGGCCCTTTGAGAGGGGGCCAGGTTAGTCTGCTGCTGACTGCTCACTCCAGCTTTGTTCAGTGTTGGTCGTTCGAGACTGAAGTTGACTGGAGAGAGAGGGGGGGGAGAGAGAGAGAGAGAGAGAGATGAGATGTCAGTCAACTGCCAGACAGGGAGAAGGTGAGATAGAGGGCGAGGAGGACAGAAGATGTATGTGACTCTTCTCCTCCAGATTGAAATGTCACTTCAAGAGAAATTGAATTGTTTCCAGACGATACCTCTCCCTCGATCTCAGCCTCCCTGCTTAACACATACACACAAACACACACACACAAACACACACACACACAAACACACACACACACACACAAACACACACAGGAAGGAGGAACAGTGATCTGAGGGACTTCAGATGGAGTCATTTTTATCACCCCTGGTCAGGAGGAGGACACAACACTGCCATGCCTGAATGACGTGACCCTCATGTCACCTCCCTCCATCCCTCCATCCCCCCTCCTCCCCCCTGCCTGCGCCTCCCTCTCATGCCCTCACAACTCACACAGGACGGCCATGCTACGGTGGCTCTTCACCAGAACTACAGCCATTTCTGTCAAATGTGATTGGAAGGCTTCGGCTAACCCAGGCTTGTGATTGGTTCTTTTCCGGGACACAGAGGAGGCGGTGAAGGAGGAGGAAGAGGAGGAGCCTCTGACCGGCCAGGACGACGAAGAGCGTCGCATCGCTGAGATGGGTCGTCCCATGCTGGGCGATCACGTCAAACTAGAAGTCATCATCGAAGAGTCCTACGAGTTTAAGGTGTGTAGTTAAAGTTGTGAGCATGTGTGTGTGTGTGTGTGTGTCTGTGTGTCTGCACCCTCCCTCTCTGGATTCACAGGCAGGCTCAGTTGATGCTCTCCCACACACACTCTCTCTCTCACACACACACTCTCTCTCCCACACACACACTCTCTCTCTCACACACACACTCTCTCTCACACACACACTCTCTCTCTCACACACACACTCTCTCTCTCACACACACACTCTCTCTCTCACACACACTCTCTCTCTCACACACACTCTCTCTCTCACACACACTCTCTCTTTCACACACACACACACACACACACACACACACACACACACACACTTCTCGAAGGAAGCCTTGGAGAACATCTAAAGTGTTCAATTAAGCCCTCAGTGATCCCTTTCTCTCTGTCCCCAAGCAGACGGGATAATAATGGATGAAAGGTTGTGTTGCTGTGTGTTCTGCTTGCTTTCTTCACCCACACACTCTTCAGCCCAACGTTCATGTTGTTATGATGGTTATTAAGGTGTGTGTGTGTGTGTGTGTGTGTGTGTGTGTGTGTGTGTGTGTGTGTGTACACTAATGCGTGCACTTTGCTGCCTCTCTCTCCTACACTCACTCTTCAGACTTACTGAGAGAGCGATGGGCGGGTGCTTATAGGTGCTTGAAAGATCGCGTCCTGTGGTTTGCGAAGCGGCTTTCTCCCTGTGTGTGGGTTGTGTGTGTGTGTGTGTGTGTGTCAGAGTGGCAGCTTCCTGGCTGGAGGGTTGTCATCTTGCAGGGTGGAAGTGTGTCTGAACCAGTAGTCCCAGCAAAACTTTGCAAGGTTCATCAGAAAATCTATGAAGTTCATGCTTTAAAGTTTAGAGTCCACTTGGGGGGGAAAAGCAGCATCGGATGGACTTTGGACTTTGAATCCTCACAGAAATGTAGGTTTGCAGAACTTGCCTGCATTTTCGTTGAGCTTGAGTTCAGCTTGATTTAAAATGGTCAGGCCATTGTAGTCCCAAAGCTGACAATCTAAATGAAGTATAGCTCAGGAAGGAAATACCAGACAGTATCAGAGAAGCACGCAGACGTTTTGACCTTTCACCTCGTCTGCTTCTGTCCTCTGGTCTCCTGGACAGGAAATGAGGTCAGACGATCCGTATTTTCTGCCCACCGAAATCATCCATCCATCTCCCTCTAACCTGAGCACACACCAATCCAGCTTTTACAGAGCAGGGCTCGGGTAAACTTGATTAGCATAGAAGTTTCCTCGCTGTAGAAGAAAGGAATATCGGATTTTCCCTCCGCTGAACGTGGAGGGGAGTTGGGGGGGGGATAATGGATTTGGGGAAATAGATTTCCATGCAAGGTAATAGATTCTCCTTTCCAAGGGTGGACTGGATACCACTGATCTGTGCGGGGGAGGTGGGGGAAGGGGAGAGAGAGTTGAAGGAGGCAGGAATGAAAACGTAGGGGGGGGTGTAGCGGGGCGAGGGCGCTTCAGATAAGAAGATACTGTGGTTAGGATCGATGTCCTGACCTCCGCCCTCTCTTCTCTGGTCCTCTCCTGAGAAACCACTGGGAGGGATGTGGAGGAACAGGAATGGGGTGGGGGGGGGGATCCATCGCCTGGTGGAGGAATTCCTGGCTGCTGAGCTGCTGGATGTCTCTCTGGGCAGCTGGATGTCTCTCTAGGTGGCTGGATGTCTCTCTGGGTGGCTGGATGTCTCTCTGGGCAGCTGGATGTCTCTCTAGGTGGCTGGGTGTCTTTTTGGACAGCTGAGTCTCTCTGGGTGGCTGGGTGCATCTCTGGGCTGCTGGGGTGTCTCTCTGGGTGGCTGGATGTCTCTCTGGGTGGCTGGATGTCTCTCTGGGTGGCTGCATGTCTCTCTGGGTGGCTGGATGTCTCTCTGGGTGGTTGGATGTCTTCCTGGGTGGCTGGATGTCTCTCTGGGTGGCTGGATGTCTCTCTGGGTGGCTGGATGTCTTCCTGGGTGGCTGGATGTCTCTCTGGGTGGTTGGATGTCTTCCTGGGTGGCTGCATGTCTCTCTGGGTGGCTGGATGTCTCTCTGGGTGGCTGGATGTCTTCCTGGGTGGCTGCATGTCTCTCTGGGTGGCTGGATGTCTCTCTGGGTGGCTGCATGTCTCTCTGGGTGGCTGCATGTCTCTCTGGGTGGCTGGATGTCTCTCTGGGTGGTTGGATGTCTTCCTGGGTGGCTGGATGTCTCTCTGGGTGGCTGGATGTCTCTCTGGGTGGCTGGATGTCTTCCTGGGTGGCTGCATGTCTCTCTGGGTGGCTGCATGTCTCTCTGGGTGGCTGGATGTCTCTCTGGGTGGCTGGATGACTCTCTGGGTGGTTGGATGTCTTCCTGGGTGGCTGGATGTCTCTCTGGGTGGCTGGATGTCTCTCTGGGTGGCTGCATGTCTCTCTGGGTGGCTGGATGTCTCTCTGGGTGGCTGGATGTCTTCCTGGGTGGCTGGATGTCTCTCTGGGTGGCTGGATGTCTTCCTGGGTGGCTGCATGTCTCTCTGGGTGGCTGGATGTCTCTCTGGGTGGCTGCATGTCTCTCTGGGTGGCTGGATGTCTCTCTGGGTGGCTGCATGTCTCTCTGGGTGGCTGGATGTCTTCCTGGGTGGCTGGATGTCTCTCTGGGTGGCTGGATGTCTTCCTGGGTGGCTGCATGTCTCTCTGGGTGGCTGGATGTCTCTCTGGGTGGCTGCATGTCTCTCTGGGTGGCTGGATGTCTCTCTGGGTGGCTGGATGTGTGGGTCTCTGTCCCAGCTCAGTGGGATGAGCTGTTCCTCTGGTCACTCACAGCATCCTCCCTGCCATCTCGCCTCAGGGCCTAAACTCTGGGATGATCAAGTCATTCTGTGAAGAGGTTACGTGTTAAACATTCTACTGTGTCAGTACGAAGTGTGTTCTAAACACACTGCAGCATGTGTGCACATGAACCAATCTGCTGTTGTGCAGCTCCTTCAAGGCCGTAATTACTGCAGTCTTCATAATTTGTTCTTTCATTTGTCTGCTTATCATAATCACAGAGAAACACTATCCACACAAAGCTTTGGATTCTTGTTTATGCTCAATACATTCGCTTTTTCCAAAAGTCTGTATTGTACGCGTGAAACGGCTCCCATAACAGCGCTGTGGAAGAGGGCTGAGGAAGACGTGCCTTTCTGAAGCACGCAGTCTGAGCCATGCACTTCCTCTCCCCTGTACAGAACACTGTGGACAAACTGATCAAGAAGACCAACCTGGCGTTGCTGGTGGGAACAAACAGCTGGAGGGACCAGTTCATCGAAGCCATCACTGTCAGCGCTGGTGAGTGGAGAGCCGTTTGAACCCTTTCTAACAGGATGACTTCACTGGGCTGACAGGAACCGGCTGAATGGGGTTCTAGGCTGCTGTTCAGTAACATGGAGGAGGAGGTTTGGTGGGGTGAAATGGGGGGGATTGGGGGCAAAGACAGAAGAGATGAGGAGGAAGAAGAGAGAAAGAGATCAAGGGGAAGTCAAAGGATGAAATAATGTATGAGGTCCAGTGACTGCCAAGCGGAGGGAGAGAGAGGGCGTGAGAGAGGGAGTGTGTGTGTGTGTGTGTGTGTGTGAGAGAGAGTATGAGAGATGTGAGAGAGAAAGAGAGCGTGTGAGAGAGAGAGATGAAGTGAGAGAGAGAGGTAGGTGTGTGCTGCAGTGAAGCTGCATCTCTCTTTTTCCTGTGAGCGTAAGAGCAGGTGCCATCTAGTGGTGGAGGTTGGCTACAGCAGAAGTCTCTGGGCTGACGTTAAGAACAAAGCCTTAGCCCAGCATGACAGCACAAGCCTTTGTTGCCAGGCAGCGTGTGTGTGTGCTTTAAAGCATGCCTGAGATGCATCCCACCTCAGAGGATTTCGTAACTAGTGTTATGAACAAAGCTAGCGTATGTGAACGTTAGAATCTATACAAGAAAAATAGGACAGTGCATTAGACAGCTGCTTCTCCTTTGATCTGACGCATTCATGGTGTTTTTAATACACGGCAGAGCTGCCTCCGTTCGGATGCTCATGTGCCGTCTTGGAGCTGCAGTCCTTGCCGTCCTTGCTGTCACAGTTTAATGGCAGCCTTTATGGCAGCCCTGAGAGACTGGGGGGGGGGGCTTAGAGCTGCTGAATTCTAGCCACACACCACAAGCTTTAGTTAACCTAGATGCTGGTCCGTTCATTCAGCAGAACGAAACAGACAGGAGACACACACAAACACACACCCACACACACACATAATAGAAATACACACACACTAGCACTGCACCTTTGGCTCAACTGCCCAGTCACTAACATCTGCCTCAGGGTGTACAGTGGTTCCTGTCCTGAGGCTGTGCCCTGCAGGGTGACACACACTCACACACACACACTCACACACACACACACACACACACACACACACTCCCACACAGCAGCCTGTTTCCTGCAGTGGCTGAGACGTCTCTGAGGGGAACTCCAGTTGGGTTTAAAATGCACTGGCTTTATGAAATATGGATCCTCTCTCACCCCCCCCCCCACCTTCACACCATATATTGTGCTCCTCTCCTCTACAAAAGAGAGAGCAAGAGCGTAGCAGAGGAGGGGAGCGCAGAGAGAGAGAGAGAGAGCGTTGCAGGAAGAGGAAGAGAAATGCAGTTAGAAAGAGAGAGCAGAGGGTAAGGGAGAGAGAGAGAGAGAGAGAGGGAGAGAAAGAGAGAGAGAGAGAGAGAGAGAGAGGGAGAGAAAGAGAGAGAGAGAGAGAGAGAGAGGGAGAGAAAGAGAGAGAGAGACAGAGAGGGAGAGAGAGAAGGGGCGGAGGGAGAGGTAGGGGGTTTCCTCTGCATTAGCAGGGTGTTAGTTAAAGTACAAAGAGAAGCGGTTGGGCATGGCGTCTCATCTCATCTCTGACAGGACTGCCTGTACCCCTCTGTGGCGTCTGTGGAGATGTGTGTGTGTGTGTGTGTGTGTGTGTGTGTGTTTGTGTGTTTGTGTGTGTGTGTGTTTGTGTGTGTGTGTGTGTGTGTGTGTGTGTGTGTGTGTGTGTGTGGGTGGGGGGGACATGATGGGTTGCTCATAATTGTCTAGCTTATTAGAGAGTGTGTGTGCGTATATGCATGGGTAGGTGTGTGTGTGTGTGTGTGTGTGCCTTGTGTTCCTGCTCTCTGGCTCCCAGTGACAAGGCCACCACTGTGCTTCTGCTGCAGGGAACTGATTTATCCAGTCAGCCTTCAGCAGATGGGGAGAGAAAGAACGAGAGATAAGAACTTAGGGAACTTTAACT
Organism: Neosalanx taihuensis; assembly: GCA_030340665.1. Classification (NCBI taxonomy): domain Eukaryota; kingdom Metazoa; phylum Chordata; class Actinopteri; order Osmeriformes; family Salangidae; genus Neosalanx; species Neosalanx taihuensis. The sequence goes on from CM059293.1 coordinate 3,442,677, forward strand.
AGCTGATCACAGAGGGAGAAAGAAAGACAGAATCCCAGCCCAGAGAGGAACCACCATGAAGAGAGATGCAAACAGACTCAACTGGTACTGTCCGCCCCCGTGCTGCTGGCTAGCTACACACAGCTTAGACCACAGGATAGCGGTAGCGCTAGCTAGGCTAGCTGTGAGGCTAACACGAGGCTACAGCTGCTGATGAGACTGAGCTACTGTTAAATGGAAGTCAGTCTCATCCGGGATGTGAACCCAGTCACCTCCTGCCCAGTCTATCATTTCCTCTCCCCTCGCCTTTCTCCTCTACTCCCTCGCTACTTTTGTCTTTCTTTAGGTCATTTTTTACCTTGTGCAAAATTTAATTATTCCAAAACACATTTTTATGTCATAAAGGTTAGAAGCTGTAATTGTTCTCATAGTTGAATATGAATGTTTTCCTCCAGGGCCAGGGGGCTGTGATTGGGGCCCAGGTTTGTGTCACCTCCGCTGGGCTTGGAGCTGGCAGCTGTTCCCCTCTCCCCGTAGGACCTGGTCTAGAGTGATAGTGAAGGATAATTAACGCTTCCTAAATGACCTCTCACTGGTGCCATCAACACAGTTATCCTGCATGGGACACTGGCCACAGATCACACGTCTATTTCCCTCTCTTTCTCTGTCTCTCTCTCTCTCTCATCCTCTTTCTCTCGCTCATTCTCTCTGTCTCTCTCTCTCCCTCCCTCATCTCTCCCTCTCTCATCTCTCTCTCTGTCTCCCTTCCTCCCTCCCTCTCTCTCTCTCCCTCTCTCTCTGTGCTTGAATGCATCCTGCAGTCTGTGTTCTGTACCAGGTGAGGTCATCAGTCAAGTCGATTACAACTTCAGCCATCTTGCCTGTCCACCCGTCTCCCCCAGGAGTTCAAGTCCAAACAACATGACATGACAGGAAGAGGCCCTTGTCTGGCCCTCTCTCTCCTAGGTCAGGCAGCTTCAGTCGGGGCCAGGCCTTGGCAAAGCCAGTCGAACTGGGCTAATATGGGAGGATTCACCTCACCCACCATTTTTTACTTTTTACTTATTGTTATTGACCCCACCCCCTATCCCTGTGTACACTTTCTAATCTTTTACCCCACACCCTTACCCTTGTGTGCTTTGCGAGACTGTGTGCCGTTGATACAAAGGAGTTTCCCTCGGGATCAATAAAGTAATCTGAATCTGAATCTGAATCTAATATGAGCCAAGACTGGGCCAGACTTGGAACATATGGGTCAGACCCAGGCCAAAGTAGCCTGTCTAGTTGCCATTCAGGTTGGGGTCCTGCTGAGGCATGATTGGAGAGATAGTTAGGAGTTCTGGTGGAGACCCAGAAAGCAAAGCGGCTCTAAATGTTTCCTTGCTGTGGTAGCTTGTTAACTGCTCCTCCTTGCTGTGGTAGCTTGTTAACTGCTCCTCCTTGCTGTGGTAGCTTGTTAACTGCTCCTCCTTGCTGTGGTAGCTTGTTAACTGCTCCTCCTTTCACAGTAGCTTGCTGACTGCTCCTCCTTGCACAGTAGCTTGCTGACTGCTCCTCCTTGCACAGTAGCTTGCTGACTGCTCCTCCTTGCACAGTAGCTTGCTGACTGCTCCTCCTTTCACAGTAGCTTGGTGACTGCTCCTCCTTGCTGTGGTAGCTTGCTGACTGCTCCTCCTTGCTGTGGTAGCTTGTTAACTGCTCCTCCTTTCACAGTAGCTTGCTGACTGCTCCTCCTTGCACAGTAGCTTGCTGACTGCTCCTCCTTGCTGTGGTAGCTTGTTAACTGCTCCTCCTTGCTGTGGTAGCTTGTTAACTGCTCCTCCTTGCTGTGGTAGCTTGCTGACTGCTCCTCCTTGCTGTGGTAGCTTGTTAACTGCTCCTCCTTGCTGTGGTAGCTTGCTGACTGCTCCTCTTTGCACAGTAGCTTGCTGACTGCTCCTCTGACACAGAGGATACAGAAGCGCATCTGCTGATCTCAGCAGTCATACGGTCTCTCTCTCCAGCCATCACGTTTCAAAACAGGGAAGAGAGAGATCATTGAAGCCTCGCCTTGCTTTACTTTGATGTGTATCTCGTCCATCTCACAAACACTGGAGCAAAGATAACTGTTTTTGAAATGCATTAAAACCGTGCTTTAGCCCTGATTTTCACCTTAAAGAGACCACTTAAGCTTTAAAAGCCTCCTGAAATGTCATTTGTTAGACTTGGAGCAGAGCGCGTGTGTCAGTGTTTTGACTGGAGACAGGGCTGTGTGTGTGTGTGTGTGCGTGTGTGGTGGGGGTGACCATGGTTAACGGAGAATCCTCCACGGATGAGATGTGTTATGATGGCACTCGGGAGAATGTTGAAAGAGAAAAACCTGTTTACAGATGCGTTAAGTGTGTGTGATTATCTGTGTGTGCATGTGTGTGTGTGTTTGTGTGTGTTTGTGTGACAGAACATTTGCAGTCGAAAAATAAATAAATCCTTCATGCCATTCGCCTCCATGTTTACTTTGTAAGAAGACAAGCTTGAGTTTGACTGATGATCTACCTGATTTGCATAGACTTGCTGCCAAGCCTCTATTCCCAGCACTGCTGCTTAGTAAAAGGAGCGTGTTTGTGTGTCGATAAAGACGATGTGCAAAGGAACCTTATATTTCATTACGCAGGAGAACAAAGGATGTAGGCTGTGTGTCTTCATCGTATGAAGGCCATCTTTCTCTGTCTGACCATCTCTCTCTCTCTCTCTCTCTGGTGAATTCACCATGTTTAATGATGAAGAGAGGGGAGAGGACCAGAGAGAGAGAGAGAGAAGGGGAGAGAGACTGAAAGGGAGAAGGAGTTATCTCTGGTTGTAGCACATGAAGAGTCCCTCAGCTCCCATTGCTGTCCAGCTCTGGAGGCGTACGCATCCTCCTCCAGTCTCCCCGTCTCTCGCTGGAAGCACTTAACACAGGCTCCTGCTCGAACGTCTTCCGCAGACACACAGGTGTGGTCCGTCCCTCTCTCTCTCTCTGCTGTGAGAGAATGGTGGAGGGGTGGAGATGAGGTGGTGTGGGGAGGTCCTCACCTCCTGCACACTCCACTGCACCTTAATTACTACAAACACTCCACAGCATTTATCATCTGGGGAGGGGGGGGGGGGGTGTTAGCTGAGGCAGACTGTAGGTCAGATAGCAAGCCGGCTCATGTTTGGACCGTCAGCAGTCAGCCAGCCAGCCAGTCAATCAGCCAGCCAGCCAGCCTCATGTTTGTAGAGAGGCTGACAGAGAGAGGAGGCTGGGAGAGAGGAGGCTGGGAGAGAGGAGGCTGGGAGGAGAGGAGGCTGGGAGAGAGGAGGCTGGGAGAGAGGAGGCTGGGAGAGAGGAGGCTGGGAGAGAGGAGGCTGGGAGAGAGGAGGCTGGGAGAAGAGGAGGCTGGGAGGAGAGGAGGCTGGGAGGAGAGGAGGCTGGGAGGAGAGGAGGCTGGGAGAGAGAGGAGGCTGGGAGAGAGGAGGCTGGGAGAGAGGAGGCTGGGAGAAGAGGAGGCTGGGAGAAGAGGAGGCTGGGAGGAGAGGAGGCTGGGAGAGAGGAGGCTGGGAGAGAGAGGAGGCTGGGAGAGAGGAGGCTGGGAGGAGAGGAGGCTGGGAGAGAGAGGAGGCTGGGAGAGAGAGGAGGCTGGGAGAGAGGAGGCTGGGAGAGAGGAGGCTGGGAGAGAGGAGGCTAGGAGAGAGGAGGCTGGGAGAGAGAGGAGGCTGGGAGGAGAGGAGGCTGGGAGAGAGAGGAGGCTGGGAGATAGGAGGCTGGGAGAGAGGAGGCTGGGAGAGAGGAGGCTGGGAGAGAGGAGGCTGGGAGAGAGGAGGCTGGGAGAGAGAGGAGGCTGGGAGGAGAGGAGGCTGGGAGAGAGAGGAGGCTGGAAGAGAGGAGGCTGGGAGAGAGGAGGCTGGGAGAGAGGAGGCTGGGAGAGAGTCCATGTGTAGTTAGCACAAGGCTGCTCTTTCCTTCCCTACCTTACTTGGTTCCTCTCACTCTCTCGCTCGCTTTATCACGCTTTTGTAATTTCCCTGGAAGTGAACACACACACACTCTAGGGATGAAAAGAGTGAATTTGCATGTGCTGTGTGTGTGTGTGCACCTCTTCTAACTGCCCTGCTCTGGGTTGCGACCTGATAAAGAATGTCATAAATTATAGAAAGCTTCCGTTCCTCTGCCTTTATGCAAAGTGAATGAAGGTCCTTTTTATAGAGCGCGTCTCATTTGGAGCAGGCACTGTGCTGGCCACCCTGAGGGACCCTGTGTGAGGCCCCAGGTTGAGCCAGGCTGAGGACCTTGGTCTGACTTCCTCTCAGCAGCCCTCAGTTCTGTACCAAGCTTGGTGAGAAATTCAGGCTGAGGTAACAGGAATGTGTAGATTTCTCTAAAGTGTGAAAACGTCACTATGTTTCTCCTCCCCCCAATTTACTGACAGAACATTCCTCTGTCCTTCTTAATGTCTATAGATCTATTGAAATATAGCCATTACTTTGTTTTATAATATCTGGTCCACATGATTTATTATAACATAGATTTATCATAACGTAGATTTAGCATACGGTTGGCACTAAATCAATTTCACCTGAACGATTTTCAAATTGAAGTATGCGTATTGAATTTCAATCTGGATTTCCCTCTCCAACCGATCCCCTGACAGAGCTGAGCCCTCATGGATAAATTCTTATCCTCCTCTTACTGTCTCCTTGTCCCCCTCTCCCTCACTCTACTACCGAGCCAGCCTATCACAGCGGTGCAGTCAACCATGTCCTTGGCAGCGTCCTATCAGAGAGCAGCACTCGAGCGTGCTCAGTGGGCAGGAACAGATAAGACTTCCTGATCACCTGTGAGACTGCCAGCTGCAGACACAAACAGAAACCCTGGCTGGCTGAGCCCGCTACACTTTACTCTTCAAATACTCCATCTGTTCCATACGTTCCCTCCTTTGTCTTTCTTCTTCACTTCACCTCTCGCTCTCTCTTCTCTTTATCTCTCTCTCTCTTCTCTCTCTACCTCGCTCTCTACTCTCTCTCTCTATCTCTCTCTCTTCTCTTTCTCTCTCTCTCTCTCTCTCTCTCTCTCTCCCTCTCTCTCTCTCTCTCTCTCTCTCTCTCTCTCTCTCTCTCTCTCTCTCTCTCTCTCTTCTCTTTCTCTCACTCTCTCTTCTCTCTCTCTCTCTCTCTCTCCCTCTCTCACCTCTCTCTCTCTCTCTCTCTCTCTCTCTCTCTCTCTCTCTCTCTCTCTCTCTCTCCCTCTCTCTCTCTCTCTCTCTCTCCCATGACACAGCAGATCCAGCAGCTAAGCCTGTCACAGTAGGGGGGCTCAGAGCCTCTCCACAGTCTCTCTGTGGGGGCTCCTCAGAGGAACAGGGTCTGTTCAGCTGCCACGAAGTACCAGCCTCACCTCCACCAGGTTCACACGCAGGCGGTCTGTGTTTGGATGTGTCTAGTCAGCCACAGCGAGTCTTCCACTCCTCTTTGGTGGATGGTTCTCTCACACACTTGGTTCTCCTGGTTCTGACGTAGAGAGAGCTTATAGAGAAGCAATAAGTATGGAAATGTGTTGAAGGGAGCCAGTTTAAAATGGTAATGTTAGGAGCTGATAGGAATATTAATGCTAAGATAATGTTCTGGCTGATAAATGTGCATTTTTCAAGCCTGGGAGTGTTTTAGGTGCGTGTGTGATCTCATGAGTGAATAAATGACAGGTGAGTGATAATGTATGATAATCTACGGTGTTAATGATATTCATGCTGCCATTAGCCTGTTAGCGCTCAGACTAAGGAGAAGGTTGTTATCAGCTCCAGATTAGCACCAAATGCTAAGGAAAGGAAATTGATTGGCACCGGTAAATCTTTCCGGATGTACGCAGACGTACTCCCTCTGCGCCTCTCACACACACACACACACACACACACAGACACACAGAGGTCTGCATGACTACACCTCCCTCACAGAGCCGTCCAGCCCTGAGAGAGATGGAGGATCTTAGGGAGGAAACAGATAAGAAGCCTGAAGGTGAAAACCAGCACAAAGACTAAACAACAGATTTATATAGTTCACAATTCAGTGCCAGTATCAACACCTGATTCTAATGAATGGGTCATTATCAGGTTTCCACAGAGCTCGATAATGACCCATTCATTAGAATCAGGTGTGCTGGAGCAGGGTAACATCTAAAATCTTCAGGACAACGGCCCTCGAGGACCAGAGTTTGCCGACCCCTGGACTAGAGGAACGGCACGGCATGCTGGGATTGAAGAGATATCCAAATCCAAACTATTGATCACAATGCGTCTCTTATTAGGCTTGTACTGTGCCTCTTTCAATCATAGAAGCTTCTGGAACAAGCTGGCATCTGACTGGCTGACTGGATTGTTTGTGTGCGTCAAAGGAAACCATTTGGCAGTGTGTGTTTGTGTGTGTGTGTGTGTGGGCCCCTGTCTGTGTCTGCCATTTTCAAAATTGAGAACAGTTAAAATATCTTCATGGTGGCCTTTTCTGTGTCCTGTTGTTAAGAATTTGTCTTGTTAAAAAGGGGAGTGAAAATTGTGCTTGGCATTTCAAAGATAAATGGCGTTGTGTGTCCTGCCAGCTTTTTCACACACCACTGGTTCAGGGAAGAAAATATTCAAATTGCTCAGCTTTGTCATTTCAGATAGACTTTTGGAGGGTTAGGCCAAGCTTCTGTGTAGCATGGGCCATTACACTGGAGGGCAAATGCAATACTAGTGGACTTCACAATAACGTGTTGGTGCCTCAGCTTGTGTGCGCGTTTTACGAAGACACACTTAGCTGTCTGCTGCACACGTGTATCTATTCAGGAAACACACACACCCATGCGCACACTGACGCACTAAAGATTAGCCGTCTGTGTGTGTGTGTGTGTGTGTGTGTGTGTGTGTGTGTGTGTGTGTGTGTGTGTGTGTGTGTGTGGATTAGCGGGCTGGCTGTAGTCCAAACCTGAGGCGATGATTAAACTCCAATGAGCTGAGGTACGAGCAGCAGTCAAACAGCCAAACAGCAGCCAGGTCACATCGCTAACTCCCTGCTGACAGTAGACATCCTCCCTGTAGTCTGCAGAGAGGCAGGACCTGCACCAGTTTGGTTCTAGCTGTACTTCTGTCTCATTACGAGGATGGACTATTTTTACGATTCAGTTCTTGGAATATTGAAAGCCCAAGGCTGCTTTTAACGCAGCTAGTTGGCTAGGAGAGACCACTTAAATCTCTTCCTTTTAAACACCTCTTAACTCTTTATCTCCCTCCCTCCCTCCCTCTCTGCCCCCTTCCCCTGCAGGTGAGGATGACGATGACGAGGAGTGCGGCGAGGAGAAGCTGCCTTCCTGCTTCGACTACGTCATGCACTTCCTCACCGTCTTCTGGAAGGTTCTGTTTGCCTTCGTCCCGCCCACAGACTATTGGAACGGCTGGGCCTGCTTCGTGGTGTCCATCTGCATGATCGGCCTGCTCACCGCCTTCATAGGGGACCTGGCCTCTCACTTCGGCTGCACCGTGGGGCTCAAGGACTCGGTCACCGCCGTGGTGTTCGTGGCCCTGGGGACCTCCGTGCCCGGTAAGGACGCACGCTCGCCAGGGCTGGGGTGGATGAGGATCACAGATGTGGTTGTGGTTCCATAAAGTGAGGGATTTTTTTTATTGATTTATTATTGATATGTTCGATGAATAAAGCTTGTTTCAGGGATTAGGGTTCCGGTGAACGTTTCAGTAAACTTCTGGCAGAAATACAAAGTGCTTTGAGTACAGTCAAGGTAGAACCTAGACCACACACACTCCATCCTGAGCTGGCATGACTAATGGTGAGCGGAAAAGTGCACATCTATAGGGGCGGTTGTAAGTGGATGAGGGATGTGTGTGTGTGCAAGTGTGTGCGAGTGTGTGTCTGTTACTTCCACAAGAGTAGCGACCCATGTGCATCATTCTATGTGAGAGGAACAAGCGTGTGCAGTGGCCTACTCCCAACCTTTTACCTCGTCTGCTGCCTCTCAGCACAAACGCACACACACGTCACTTACACACAGGTACTCACATGTGCGCACACACACACACAGACACACACACAGACACACATCATCGCCTCGCTGAACCACCCATGTTCATTAGCATGGAGTCATTTTTCACAGGGCTCAGGTGTACTCTTGTCATCCTAGTTCGCTGTTGTGGGTATGAGTATGATTTAGTACACTGAAAATGCACACACACACACACACACACACACACAGTATATCACCTCTGAGAAGCTTCGTTCAGAACAGGATTCAGGAGGACTTAGCATCCATCTCCTCTGCACTGCAGCTCCAGACAGAAACACACACGCGCACACACACACACACAGTACCTGAGAGAGGAGTTAGCACAGAGGGAACCTGGTTAGCCTTGGTTAGTCAGCCAATGAGAACCTTTCTGCTCGTGTCTGCTCAGGGCTGAGACACCTCGCAGGTTAACTCTGCCTCTGGAGGGGGGGGGGGGGGGGGGACGACGACACCTCGTATTTATACATCAACCCCTTGAATCTAGCTTTTATGCTGCCTCCAGAGGTATGTACATGATGAGGTGTTGGCTCATACTGGCCAGGTGATCCCAGGTGACTGACACATTCTGTGGTCTATGGCAGCACCTCCAGTCGCACCCCTCGCCCTGCACATGCTCATAAAGACGGTTACATAGGTTGACTCTCTGAGAGCCCCACTTGTGAGAAAACGTTCCGTGAAGCGACATCTAAAAATAGTTCCAGTCGTTTTGACTCCCCCTTGTTTAGCCAATTAGCACCTCCTTCAACTCTTGAGTCAATGTTTACATCCACTCAACATGGTGTGTGCGTGTGTGGGGGTGTTTGTGTGGGTGTGTGGGTGTGGGTGTGTGTGTGGGGGGGGGGGGGTGTGGGGTGTGTGTGTGTGTGTGTGTGTGTGTGTGTGTGTGTGGGTGGGTGGGTGGGTGTGTGCGTGTTTGTGTGTGTGTGTGTATGTGAGTGTGTGTGTGTGTACAGTATGTGTATGTGTGTGTGTGTGTGGGGGTGTTTGTGTGGGTGTGGGTGTGTGTGTGTGTGTGGGGGTGTTTGTGTGGGTGTGTGTGTGTTTGTGTGTGTGTGTGTGCGTGTGTGTGTGCGTGCTCACCTCCTGCGTCAGACACAGTCTCTGAGGTGTGAGGGAGCGTAGTGTCAGTGTTTCAGCTCAGCAGAGGAGTGGAGCTGTGTTCTGTTCCAACACCTGTCCAACACACGCCATGTTCCAGCCCCCCCCCGTTCCAGCCTCCTCTCCTGTTCCTCCTCTGTGTTCCATGCCAGGGTTCTATTGTTCTCGCAGGCCCATTTCCAGGTTCTCTAAGTCAGTGTGAGATGGGTCAGGTGTATTGTTCTGCAGCACAAAGCATGAGGAACTGATACTGTCAGTGTCTCGATGAAGAATGAACAAAGGGAAGGAGGTGAGGCATTAAAAAGGCATGGCTGTCTGTATTGAACAAGTATGTTTGGAACACCTCACTGCCTCCATTCCTCTGGGGGTTAGATAGCTATATTCCATGGCTGTGTTACATGACAGTGTTGTGGCTGTAACCGGGACTCAGAGGAGTAGGGGTCCCTGGGGTCCCCCGGCGGGGGCCCTCTGAACAAGGCCTGATCTGTCCACCTGTTACATGTGATAAGGAACATCAACACACTCCTGTCAGCGTGTCTGCCTGCAGGGAAGAGGTGTGTGTGTGTGTGTGTCTATGTCTGTGCGTGTGTTTATACGGACACTAGGCATGGTTATATTTTTTTCAGTCTTTCCACGTTCGTTCTCCCTGCTGGCTGTGTTCTGGTCTTCTGGTCTTCTGGTCTTCTGGTCTTCTGGTCTTCTGGTGTTCTGGTCTGGTCTAAGCCTGCTCCTGCACAGCCCAGTGCCATGTCCATCCCAGAGAGAGAGGCCACCTGGGACCGATCTGCTGCCCTTTCCAGCTGGCTGCTGCTGGAGCCAGTCAGACTGCTCCCAGGCAAACAGGGGCCACTCTGGCCTCTCTTCCTCCTCTCACTGTGTTCGAGCTCTTCTTGGCTCTCCGCCTCTTCCTCTCCAACTGTTTTAGCCCTGCCACTCCATCTTCATCTCGCGCTCCGTTCCTCCTTTCTTCTCTCCCCTTCTCCTCTCTTCTTTTTCCCCAGTCTGTCTGGCAGCAGCTGAAAGGCAGCGCTCTCTCTGTAGCCCGGAGGGAGAGCTGTTGTGGGGGTTTACAAAGGATAAAGGAAGAGAGGGAAAGAGAGAGAATGAAAAGAAGAGGTGTCGGCCACTGAAAGAACATGCAACACGTTAGGCTGCTTGCCCTGACTCACTGCTGAGGAGCTGAGCTGTGGGCTGCTGCCACGGCAACTGCGACTAAGGATACCGCTTCGGAGAATTAGTGTTGAACCAACTGGGATGCTCCACAGTGTTGGGTGCTGACTGGTTTTGGCCGGTGCTGGCAAGACAAAGCTGGAAAAGACCAGATTCTTCTGGTTGACTCTCTGGTCCTAGTTGACTCTTTAAAACGGTCAGCCTGTAGAGCTAAACCATCTAGTGAACAGAGACAGAATCCTTTTCAGGTCAATTATAGATGGTACACTGTGTAATTTCTGACTTTGAACCCCCCCCCCCCCCTTCTTATACCCCTTTCTTCAATGATCTCTCCTTCCCTTTCCATCTCTCTTCTGACTCTTTCTCATCTCTCTTTAACCCCCCATTCCCCCTTCCTCCCTCTCACTGCTCCACCAACCCTTCATCGTACTCAGACACCTTTGCCAGCAAGGTGGCGGCCATCCAAGACCAGTACGCAGACGCCTCCATCGGCAACGTGACGGGCAGCAACGCGGTCAACGTGTTCCTGGGCATCGGCGTGGCCTGGTCCATCGCTGCCATCTACCACCAGAGCCAGGGCAAGGAGTTCAGGGTGGACCCCGGCAATCTGGCATTCTCCGTCACGCTCTTCACCATCTTCGCCTTCATCTGCGTGGGCACGCTCATGTACCGGCGCCGGCCGGAGATCGGGGGCGAGCTGGGGGGGCCGCGAACTGCCAAGGTCCTGACCAGCATGCTGTTCCTGAGCCTGTGGCTCTTGTACATTCTCTTCTCCTCCCTGGAGGCCTACTGCCACGTCCAGGGGTTCTAAACGAATGCACACACACACTGACCCCACCGCCCCCACCCCACACACTGGACGGAGAGAAGAGAGGGAGGAGAGCGGAGCAGAGGAGCCAGATGCAGCTTTAGAGGAGTGAGGAAGAGAAGAGAGGGCGGAGATGGAAGGTGGAGGACTTGTGGCTAAACTGTATTTCTTGTCTTTCATGTTGCCCTGCCCCTAATCCAACCTATTCTGCCCTCCCCCAGTTAATACGGATATTTTCTGACCCGCTACTCCCCCGCCCCACCCCCCCTCCCCTTTGTAGTCTTAAAAGAATAGAACTGGTTTAACAGAGAAGATGAGCACCCCATGCCCCCCCCCCCCCCCCCCAACCCCTTCTTCTCCGCAACCTTCCCCCCAAGGGACAGAGACCCTTTCCCTCAAACGTCCGCTCAAGCGCTAGCTCTTATATGTGTCCTCCTGTCCCACAGGGGAGCTGTTTGGCATGTCTCGTAACTACAGCAACCCCCTTCAGAAACAGCATTGCCCGTTCAGCCAAGACTGAAGCTCGTTTCCAATTGAAAAAAAAACAAAAACATAATCGTTCTTGAGTGAAACCCCGATTATTATGAACCTCCCCCAACCGCCATGTTTATTAATATGTATATGCATGAACTGAACACCCAATCGGAAGAGAGGAGACGCAGACGATGGGGACGATTCTGGGAGAAAAGCCTTTTGTCTCTCTGTTTGTGTTTGTGTGTGTGTGTGTGTGTGTGTGTGTGTGTGTGTGTGTGTGTGTGTGTGTGTGTGTGTGTGTGTGAGAAAGTGCCTGGGTTCCCATTCTCTTCCTTTCACCTCCAGAAATGCCACTCCTTTAGTATCATGCATGGTTATGCTTTCGCTAACCCCCACTCTCACCTATCCATCGCCTTTCCATGCATGAGTGGGAGAACACAAGTGCACACGAGTGAAGGGTAGACAGTTGGAACGCGGTAAAGGTCACGACCTTGTGTGACCTTGTATCTGAACAGCCAACAGACAAGCAGTTGGCACTTTGTTCTTTTGACCTTGTTCTAGGAAATCAATGCTGAGGACTGAAATCAAGAAGGTTAACTGTGTTTTTACCTTTAATATGTTTTTAACAGACTAGTATAACGTAAATAGTGTTTTTGGAAATACCTGAGCTAGCTAGCCAGATAAGTGTCACCACCAAGCTTGAATAATTGTTGCATCCTAACACAGACATAAGCAGCTCTTTGCAGTTGACTGATTGGCTGCTTGTTTCCTAGCAGCCTCTCTCATTGGTTCTCTTACACCCCCCTGTGTGTCCAATAAGCTCCCAGACTGCTCAGCGCATCTGTTTCAACCCTAAAGGGCTTTGCAATTAACTCTTTACCCCCTGACCTTTAACCATGTTGATCGTTTTTCTACCCAACATGCCCCATTTCCAGCCCTTACACTAATTCCTCAGCCTCTCATTGAGGCTGCCTCTTTTCTTCTCGTCCTCGTTTGATAAAGGCTGGGATTTGAGGTCCTGAGCATGGTCTTCAGTCAACCATAGCGGTGGTTAGATATGTAGATTTAGAGAGTTTCTACGCGTCACTGGCCATGGAGGGATATTTTATTGAAGGGGTTCTCTGGCTGTGTATATCCTATGATGAAGGATAGTTCTGTTTTAACAATGCAACCTTGATAATCTATCTGCCAATCACAAGACCACAGAAAGGTTTACACTTCAAGACTGTTACTACTAGTCCAAATCAGTTAATCAGAGATGCCTGTGTGTAGGTGTGACTGCGAGTGTGTGTGTGTGCGTGTGTGTCTGTGTGTCTGTGCATGAGAGTGTGTTTAGGTGTGACTGTGTGTGTGTGTCCATGTGTCTGAGTATGTGAGCATGTGAGTGTGTTTGGGGAAAAGACAGACAGCCTGAATTATTCAGACGGGCTTGGTTCAATTTTTAAACAAGATTGGTACTGTATGCTGAATGACCCCGAATTTCCTGCTGATTTTTGTTGATGTGTAACTTAATGTAATGAAGTAAATGTTTAACCTAAAGGTAGTTGTACTGGTTTAGGTCAATTTGAACATGACAAAATGTTTAGTTCTTTTTTCATTTCATTGACACTACACTTTGAATCAAGCTTCTAGGTGATGGTACCAGGGGTTTTAGGGTTTAACGATAATGATTTATATGGAACTCATAACAGCGTTTACCCCTTGTTTTGTCAAAGGGAACCATTTCTAAGGGAAACTCCAGGTTGCCTCAGTCAGAGATGTGGGCTTTCTAACCAAGCAATGTTTCTTAATGACAACCAAAAACAAGGTTAGTCCGTGGGCCTGAGATTGTGTTTCAGTCCAGAGCGTCACCTTTCTAAAGCGGTTTGTATCGGGCGCTCAGCACGTAGGGGGCTGGAGTACAGGGCTTTGGGGCTCTCCTCAGACTGCTCTCACCTGAGACCTGCTCTCAAACCAATGACAAGGGTCACACTGAGCCTCAGGGTCTTAGCCTAGCGGATACTGGAAGAAGCCCAACCACTCGTGGACGCACAAGTACACAAGGCGTTGGTCTTATGGTTGGGTTTAGGATCGGAAAAACGTCGATTTTAGGGTGGGTTGAAATGGGGTTTGTAGTAAAGGTAGATAAAGGAAATGTATATTTTCCCAAACACCTAGAAGAGTAGGTTTATATCTTCTAGATCTTTCTGGGGCAGGACTGGGGTTTCCAAGGTGAAGGAGAAACATGGAACTGGTTTCCCATGTATGTTTGTAAACGACAGCTGTTGGGAGTGTGCCGACCCCGCCCAACACCTGCTAGTGACTGCACTCCCGAAAAGAAACGTTATCGTGAAACGTCTACAATAAAATAAAATACAATTGTTTGAACTGACGACCTAGAGAAAAAAAAAAGAAAAAAAGGAGGAGGAGGAAAGGGAGAACATGAACATCTTGGTATGAAAAACACAAACATGTGAAGTACAGCCATACATTGTGTTCTGGTGCAGAGAAGCTAAGAGACTTCGTCCTGCCCAGCATGTGTATCTACGGTGTGTGTGTGTGTGTGTGTCTGCACCTTCTAACCTGTGCAGCAGCCGTTCTCTCTCTGTACCCTCGCCCCTCTCTCTCGCCCCACGTCCTGCCCCCCCCCTTTTCTCCCCTTCCCACTAACTCCCCCCCCCCCCCCCTCGATGCCATGTCCATATTTGGGAATGTTGATGTGCTACTTGTTCACACTGTGCATGGATGATGATGACATGTCTGTATATAGTTAGCAGTATCCCATTCGTTAACGTTGACGGAGGTTTGAATGTTGTATAGATTTTGACTTTTTTTAATTATTATTTGTTTATCCTAAGTAGGACCTACATTCGTTTTAAGGTTTTGTCATTTGAATGACGTCCTTTTGGTGACTTGCACATGATTCAATTTTATGAAGAAAAGGCAATATCTGATGTTATTGAATGCGGCAGAGAGCTTAAAGTCTTACGTATCTTATGGACATGGGAGAGTTGCATGGATATTTGTACAAACAACACTGCTTGCTTCTATTGACCTGGTTGTGTTATTTGACAGTTGTAAGAGAAATATGTACATCAAAGGCTATTTTGTCATTGAAGAGATCATATGTATATACTGTACATTGTTAACAGAGCGAGGTCGGACCCTCCACGCTATCTTAGAGAATTCTACATATTTATTTAAAAGAGAAACCTCACTACACTCAAGAATGACAAATATTGCCTTTTTGCAGAAGTCTAGTTTCTAGTTTTGTTTGGAGCTTGTTCTTCTATATATATATATATATATATCGCTTCTCTCTCTCTCTCTCTCTCTCTCTCTCTCTCTCTCTGTCCTCTCTGTGCTGTGTGGTGTTCTGACTCTGATATCTGCCCAGTGGATCTCTTGGGGTGGGGTGTCCAACGTGTCCAACATGCTGCATCTCACTCTCCCTGGATCAGATGCTTCAGGCTCTGTCTGTGTGGATGTCCGTCTCTCTGCCTGTCTTCCTGCTTGTCCGCCTGTCTGTCTGCCTCTGTCAGTGGATAGTATGCCATATTACCGGTGTGTCTGTATGACTTTCTTTCTGTCTGTCTGCCTGCAGTAGAGGTTCATCGCATCAGTTTTAGGACTCCACCCCCCCCTCCCCACCCCACCCCGCCCCCCCACCCACATCCCCACAGCTTAGAGGGAGGGCTTCTTTCTTTCAGGATTTGAAAATATCAATGAATCTCTTTCTCCTTTAGTCCTTCTATTTTCTCTCTCACTCTCTTTTTTTTTGTTCTCCTCCAGTTTTCTCAGCTTGTCCTCCGTTTTCCTCTCTCCATCCTCCCTCCCTCTTGCGTCCTGTGTTTTAGACTCTTTCACAGGGTTGAATTTTCGCTATTTGTTTTTGTCCTTTGTTGGGTTTATTGATTTTGTTCAATTAATGATTATGATGATTTGTTTTTTTTTCTTTCGTTGATGTCCTCTGTGTTTTAATTTTCTTTGTGTTGCACACAGACTAATAAGAAGGACGTACACTAACTGTGATTGCTCCATGGTACTCTTCTGACACAGAAAATAAAGTTTGGGATACCCTGTTTCAAAGAGCCCTGAAGTCACTTGTTTTACGGCTAGGGATGGAATCGAATAACACCAGGGTAAACGGGTTTGGGACCACCTCATCATGTTCAATCAAACAAGACAATCCGATCATGTTTCTACTAAATGCCCTCCACCTTGAAGGGATGACACCATATTGTGTCAGGGTGGTTTCTCACAGACAGTCACAAATCGCACATCATCGTCTAACTCAGTGCTCGGATTAACACTTGTTACCCTCGGATTCAGCCCTGTTTTAGTTTTTTTGTTGAAAGGGTGTGTGTGTGCGCCAGTGCGCGTTGAGGTGAGTATTCAGAAGCCAGATAATGTGTTTATTGGGTCATAAAGTGCTTCTCAACAGCGGCGCTGTTCAGCAACCTGACTGTGAAATGAGTTGTCACACTTCACCTCCCTCTGCCATGCTGCTAATTACTGCAGTAAAACAAACATTAGTTCTCCCTCTGTCGTTCTCTTGTAGATATTTCGCTGGGTTGAAAAATGCACTCACATACTAATGACACCTCTTTTTATACTATTCTGTTAGAAACTTAAGCAAATATCCTCAAGCAACATGAACAGGTTTTTTGCTACGGCATAATTTTCTCCTAAAATACCCAGGCTGGACGTGTTCAGAATTGTCGCTATACTTTTTCTTATGCAGTTTGTTTTTTGTTGTTCGGTGTACGTGTCTTAGATCCCTCTATCACTGCCAGTTTGATAGATACAGCCATTTTCTGCCTCTCCCTCTCTCCTCACAGTTTGGGTTGTTTACTGGCTTGTTTACTATTCACAGGTGGTTGTGTAGTTCATTTGTGCGCCAAGCTGTCTTCCGCCTGCGCTCTTGTTCAGCTGTCACTTTTGATTTGCACTCAGGCACATCGAGGACGGCCGTCTTCTGTTGTCAGGAAGAGCAGGGGGTTGCCAGGGTCCTCCAGATGAACGGCAGCTGTTGAAATGAAAGACCGTTCCTGTCAGACAGTGAAACCAGACTGTTAGTCACTTCTGTTGGACACGCTTCATTTGAAAACTTCTTAAAAATGGAACTGTCTGTCTCTGAGGACCACATATTACTTTGTGTCTTTAAATTGCTGCAGAACTTTTAACTTGAGGTTACAGGGTTTACTACGTGAAGCCCAGCTAGGCTCAACTTCAGGATGTAATCAGCTATTCGCTCCCACCTCGGCCTTTTCTCAGGTGAATGGCTACTCTGCTAGGGAAACCATAGAAAAAAGGAGAGAAAAAAAAAACGATTTGTGTGGGGAAGTCACGTCTCCCTGCTCTGTTTCAGGGTCAGTCTGTCCGTCTTCGCTTCACAGGGCCGGCCTCCAAACACACTAATGACCCGTCTTCCCCACTGGGGAGAACAATGCCTTGCCAAACAGCAAGCACACACAGTGTACACACACACAGTGTAAACACACACACACACGGCAGACTTCCATGGGGACAGACCGTGCAGTCTCATAAGACAACAGTGACACACGTCAGCTGTGCGAGGTCTGTCTGTGACCGACTGTGCTTGTGCCCCTGTTGCTGTCATCAGTCTGCGGCGACTGGTTAAGGACTCAAGGGCTTTAAATCACTTCAAGGTCACTGCCGGTGACATGCTGACTGGCCCAGCCATGTGGTGTTCCCATGCCTGTGTGCCTTTACATGCAGGTAATGATGTGAAATGATGTCCTATCAGCCTTGCGCTGCACAGGCCTCCCCTATGACAGGACTACATTCAGGCTCTGGTACGTATTAAACAATGTTTAATGCTGCAATGAAAAAAAGTAGATTAGCTTTCCTCCATAACCTTCTCCCTGTCCTCCCTCCTCATGGTCAAATGGAGCGTCCAGCCTAGATGAACAGTGCTGTGCTCTTGAACCCTCACTGAGTGTGCTAGAGATGAGGACTTCACTGTGGAGAGAGGCGGAGGGGGGGAATGGAGAGAGCCAGAGGGGAGGACCGAAAAAGGTAAGTGATAAATCATGAAGAGAATGGTGCTTTTTTAGAAAGAAAGACCCTTTCGAGAGAACGGGAGCGACGAAAAGGCTAGAGAGAAAGAGGGGAATAACGCAGAGAGAGCGGGAGAGGAAAGGAGGAGTGGGGAGGGGAGGTTAACTGACAGTGAACTGAGCCTGCGGGGGGGGGGGGGGTGGTTACAGTGGAGAGATTCTGTTAAAGAGAAAGACCAGGACCGCATGTGCTTCCATGTCTGCTGTGGATGAACTGTGCAGTGTGTGTGAGTGTGTGTGTGTTTTACACACATGGCAGGAAATGTCAGGGAAATGGCAGGAGGGGATCTTTGCCCTCCCATGCCTCAGAAGGCTGCTCTCCATAGAAAACATGGCTGCTGTGCCTGTAATGCGTCTTCAGATACAGTGGTAGAGATGGAGAGACAAGCCTATCTTTGTATAACAGGACTCTTATCCATCAAGCACATAAGATCCTCCTCCTCACCCCCCCCCCCCCCACCCCCCTCCGACTGATGTAATCTCTACCAAATAGTGGTTTGGTGGTACTCAGCCAAATGTCAAAATGAAAATTGATTCACACTTGAAACTGCCGTTAGAATTTGACGAATGTGCAATGTTCCAGTCAATAGTTGTGACTGTGATTAAGTGGGCATTTAAAGTGAAACTGTGAAAAGTGCAATGACCTATCAGAGCACCTCGACAACTCTGCTTCCGGTCCCATAGACCAGTCACCACGGCAACACACCATCATAGTCCTCACACTTCACTCAAAAAGCCTCAGATACAAAGCATCTCACTGTGTGTGTGTGTGTGTGTGTGTGTGTGTGTGTGTGTGTGTGTGTGTGTGTGTGTGCATCTTGGTGGGAGAGGCCTTCGAGAGCGGGGAGAGGGTTAGGCAGGCTGAAGGTAGAAAAGCAGAGATGGATGGTGTTAATGACAGAAGAGTGAGTGCAGCAAAGCCAAGGCTGACCTGAGCTGCATTGGTGAACATTTGTCAGTGAGTTCCGCAGGGAAATCTGATCATGGCCACCAGTACACATGTGCAGCGAGCCACAAGCAGATGAGCCAACAGAGGACGGTTTGGATTCATGAGACAAAAGAAATCCTTCCGATGTTAAGGTCTGCTCTGATTGAATTGTCTTTCAAAACTGGACCCTGTCTCTGATTTACATTAAATCAGAGTTAAAGTAATTATAAGTACATTAAGTACATGTTGGAATTGTCCTTGTGCGTTCTGACAGATATGCAAATGTTCATAAACAACCTTAACTCGAATCACGTTATACATTGAGGTTATCATTAGCAGATTAGGAATATCATACTGATTGTGCAGCTTTATTCATATTGATTTATATGAATTTGATACGTGTGTTAGGATACGACTGATCATTAGCAATAACTGTAGTCTATTAAGACTTGTTAAGATGCGTGACGTTGACACAGTGTAGCTTTGCGATTTGTCAGATTTTACTCTCGTCTTCGTCTCTGATTGATGTCCTGGCTTCAGGACATTAGAAGCATCACGGATGTACACACACACACGCACACACACACATGCACTCTCCCGATCCCAGATGATTGCACATGTTAGACGACAGACATGTTGCATGAATCCCACCCGTGAGATTCGTCTTTGCCTTTGATGACTCTGCAGCATGATGGAAAGCGGGAAACAGGTGAATCACTTTCACTCCTCATCCAGAGGATGAGACATCCGTCACCGTGTCCACAGACAGCCAGCATCCGGCCAGCCATGACGGATAACAGCCACATGCAGCACTAAAAAGATTAAGACTACACAACGATGACAGAGATGAATGGCCCTCTGTGTGTGTCCATGCATGTGTGTGTGTGTGTGTGTGTGTGTGTGTGTGTGTGTGTGTGTGTGTGTGTGTACACACATTCAGCGTAAAGCCTGTGGTACATTGATCTGGGCCAGGAGAGGGTCGCGTCTCCATGTACATCACCAAAGGGTGGAGACAGTGTGCATAATTGCATCAGTATTGTAGACCGTGCATAATTGCATCTTGATGTAGACCAGAGGAGGCTGATGATGTCATGCAGACAACAGACCCTTCCACTGGGGTAATGTTCCAGATCTGAGACCTGGGTTCCAGAGCTCTGAAGCTTCTAAACACCCTCACAGACTTGACTGACACACTGGCGATCAGGACTGAGAGAGAAATATCAGGGGGAAAAGATGGAGAGAAAGCAACGCGTTGGAAGGACAGTGAGATGGATAAGTCAGATGGCTCAGCGGGTTAAGGCGTTATGATGGAAGGTTATGAGTTTGATTCCCGGCTGTGGCTACATGACGTTGTGTCCTTGTGCAAGGCACTTCACCCTGCATGCGCCAGGGGGAATGTCCCTGTACTTGCTGTAAGTCACTCTGGATAAAAGCATCTGCTAAATGACTAAATGTAAATGGGGGGAAGGAACAAGCAGTTGGTGAGATTGGTGGGGAATGGTGAGAGAGATGTAGAGAGGGAGGAGTTCTCAGAAGGGAGAGAGAGAGACAGGGGGAGAGACAGGAAGAGACAGGGAGAGAGAGACAGGGGGAGAGAGACAGGAAGAGACAGGGGGAGAGAGAGAGAGAGAGAGAGAGAGAGAGAGAGAGGGAGAGAGACAGGAAGAGAGAGAGAGACACGGGGAGAGAGACAGGGAGAGAGAGAGACAGGGGGAGAGAGACAGGAAGAGAGAGAGAGACACGGGGAGAGAGACAGGAAGAGACAGGGGGAGAGACAGGGGGAGAGAGCAGGGTACTAATGACATCCATCAGCTGACATCAGTGGTGCAGTGCTCTGATTGTGTGGTTTGTCTGTTTGTGTGGTTAATTGCAGCGCTGGAATGTGACTCATCTAGCTGTTTGGCAGGACTCTGTGAAGACTTTCTCCAATGAAGCCGTTCTGGAGCAGCATCAGACACACCATTACACTTCACCTTCACTCTGCCTGCACATACAGAAGCACTCAACAGTACAATACCCAGAACACGCGGGGGTGGAAGAAAAAGGACCACTTATGAAACAAAAAGTCAATTCATACTTCATACTGGGGGAGAAAAAAAAAAAAACGTTAAATGTTATATTGTGGTAAATCAGTGAGTGAGGGAATGGCTTATACTATTTTCTTTATAAATGTTTCTTTCATTCAAATAAAAAAAATCTTTGGGTGGGGGGAAGTTTCTGGCAAACCAATCACAACTTCAGTGATGAAGACTTTTGACTATAATTTGTATTTTACAATACACCGCAAAGCTTACAGGAAAAAAGCACAAAGGACCACAATAGCGCAGGTGTCACAGAACACTGTAAGCTTTTATATCAACTGGATTTAATGTGATTCTTCAACTTTCAGTCAGAATATGGTTTAAAAGTGCAACTTCTTCATTTAGCGTGAACTTTTTCAGTGTCTATCTGGTCTGTGTTCAGTGTGCTAGCCTGTGTTCAGTGTGCTAGCCTGTGTTCAGTGTGCTAGCCTGTGTTCAGTGTGCTAGCCTGTGTTCAGTGTGCTAGCCTGTGTTCAGTGTGCTAGCCTGTGTTCAGTGTGCTAGCCTGTGTTCAGTGTGCTAGCCTGTGTTCAGTGTGTGTGTCTGCACAGGCGCTGCAGGACGCAGGTGTGTCCAGGTTTCCTCCCGCCAGCGGCTCTGTTTCCACGACGCTCAGACGCTCCTCCGAGCCTGCCCTCCCTGCCCTTCCTGCCCTCCCTGCTCCCAGCGTTCCCAGCCTGTCCCTGGCAGAGGTGAAGTACCGGTGCAGGTCCAGCAGGGGGCCCTGTGAGGACAGCAGCAGGTTCAGGTAGGCCTGTGTGAGCTGGTCTGTGGTCACCAGGTCCGGACTGTACGGGGCGTCCTCTGGGAGTGTCACAGAAACACTTTGGCCGCTCTCTCTGTCCACCAGGGTGAGCCCTGTCACACAGCCTTCACTGTGGGGGTCTCCTCCCCCACCCAGCCCCCCGTAACACTTCACCACGGACACTGTGCCGGCCTTGTAGCGCCTGGAGGCACGACACAGACACCAAAGAAGAAGCTTTTAACATGTCATCTATCAGAAGATCATAAGAATATAAGATATGAAGTTATTTCAGACCACCCAACATGTTCACAAGGACACTGTGAGGCCATAAGGTGTAACGTTACCTGTAAGCAAGTATCAGATCCTCCATGTCCTTGTGGTATTGCTCCAGGGCCGCCAGAGCAGCCAGGGGCTTTCCTTTCTGCTCCAGCCCAGCCAGGTGCACCAACATTTGGGTGTGGAGGGCTGCCCCGCTGGCCCAGTGCTTCAGGCCCCTGGAGGAGCAGCCCTCCCTGAGCAGGGAGCTCTTGAGCTGGGTGAGCAGGAGGCTGAGCTGGCCCTCCAGACGCAGCGTGTCCTGGTAGAGCTTCTCTCTGTCGCTCAGGTGCATCCTGCAGCGTTTCAGATACTCCTCCATCACGTCGCACAGCTCCGCCCTCCTCTCCTCCACCTGGCTCTTCGCCTTCGAGGACGACCGTCGCGACGACACGTACGCCGTCTCCAACACCATGGAAACCACCAGGCCCACCAGCGCGGCCACGCGGGGCTCCTCTGAGAAAGCCACCAGTCGACTGATCAGCTCCTTCAGGTATGCCGGGGCTCGGCTGCCCACGTGGCCCTGCAGCTCCTGGAGGTGGGCCTGGAGGTGGGCCTGGGACTCCTTGCTCTCTGGATTGCCGAGGATGGAGTGGTCGACTCCCAAGTCAGGCAGGGCTCCTTCTTCCAGCATGGCCTTGAAGAGGAGAGCGCCCAGAGTGGACTGAGCTTCAGACAGCTCACCTGGAGACGAAACCAACTGGCCCATGAGGGGAGCGTGAGGGAACCAGAACCAGGAGCAGAAAGAGAAAGAAAGAAAAAAGGAAAGAGAAAGGAGGGAAGCTATGGCAATCAGTCCACCATTGCTGGGGACAGCCTGGTTGGTAGGTAGAAGGGTAAAAAGATGTTAAGAGTTAGCCATTATCCTAATACACAATTATTACAGAGTTATAATTACTCTGTGATTAAATATGCTAATGTACTTTGAGGAAATGTAATCATATATATTTATAACAATATATCATATAAATGGAAAAAGTATATGCCAAATATGCCTACACATCTAGAGAAAAGTATTTGGACAACACACTATTATCTAAGTGTGCAGAACATCTAGAATGGTTTTAAATTACTCAATAACATCTTAACACACCACATGATGGTTTTAGCTGATTCATCCAGCCTCTGACTGAATGTATTTGGTATTTACCAAAGTGTATCTCTTTCCATATCCAGAAAAACAGCTCAGCTCATCCACCACCAGCACTCTCTAGCACTGCAGAGGTAAATCCAAGACAACCGGGGAGCTGAAACTAGGGCAGAGGAAAAACTAGAGCTCCCCCTGCAGAATACTGCAAGGTCATGCAGCTATTGTGTATTCAGAGCGGTAAAATAGGCCAAGGGCTCACAGAGCAATTCACAGTTTTTTCCCTTAAAATGGGACAAGGGCTTTAGAGATATGTGCCTTTATTTTACTTGGACTAAAAGAAACTTTTTATTTGATCGTTTTTCAAACTAGGACAAGCAGCTTTGTCTTGGGGAAGACATCACGACATGACTGACTGATGCAGAGTTCAAACCCAATTAAGTGTCCCATGAAACAGATGATTTAGTCTTGAAATAAAACCCTTGAATGTGGACATGTGTCCTCTTCTCCTGTCCACTCACAGAGCCATCCCCATAACACCAGGAGCCCTGAGTGTGGACCTGTGGGTCTGAACTAATGGTGTCCACCATGTCTCCCTGCAGCCTCTCCGCCAGGCTGCTGCCAAGCCACGGCTCAGCAGGGCGGGCAATCACACACACACACACCTAAACACACACACAGACAGACCAGCCAAACTGTTGACCCTCTCAGCTCAGTTTGAATCTGTCTGAGCACATCAGTCTCTATCTTCCTGTCTCTTAATTTGTGACCTCCCCTTCCCCTTCCCTCTCCTCCCCTCATCTCTCCATCCTTGTCTTCTCCCCCTCGGTTGATTTGTTCCCTCTGAACCACATGCTGTTTATTTTCATCCATGTTGTTGCCACTCCCTCTCTCCACCCCTCCATTCTTCCATCCCTCCATCCTGCCTTTTCCAGGCTCACATGCTGTTCTGCAGCAGGGCAATGTGACTCAGCAGTGGTTACTTCCAGCCCAGAGCCACCGCTGTCTTTCCAGATGTGACTGTGTGCGTATGTGTGTGTGTCGTGTGTCTGTGTGTGTGTATGTGTGTGTATGTGTCAACACAATAGTAGTTGTGTGTGGGCAGTGCGATCTCTCTGAGGTCATCACTCTCTCTCTTTCTCTCTCTCTCTCTCTCTCTCTCTGTCTCTCTCTCTCTCTCTCTCTCTCTCTCTCTCTCTCTTTTCCTGGCGGCCCGTTTGTTTGTCTCTGCTCAGGGCTGATGGGACTGTGGTCGGTCAATCAGACGTTACGATGATGGAGACAGACGGATGAATACATGTGAACATCACATCCAACCGCGCACACACACACAAAAACACGCACGCAATTACGCCCAAACCGAATACACATGTCTGCACACATGCATACAATTCACACGCACAGACTGCATGCATGTACAACAGCAATGGCGTAAAAGCAGATGGTGTCTGCATAAACACACACATACACACACACACACAGACACTGCTTAATTTGAATAAAGAGCTCATCATGCGACTGTCTCCTGCTGATGTGAAAGTGTTCTAATGGTGTCAAACGATGAGAGGGGGAATAATAATGAGCATGCTGCCACTGTGTTGCTGTCTGGATTCTAGTTGTTCCGCAGCACAGACCTGGACTGGCCCTTTAGTCATCATCATGACATTTCACAAACAGCACTGGTTCAATAAACATCAGGCACCTTTTTCTCCCATCAACAAACCCCCCCACCCCTATCCCTCGCTCTTACTTTCCCACATTCTCCTTCCCACTCCTCCTCTTCCTCCTGTTTGGTTGTTGTTGGTCTTTGGATGGTTTCTGTCATGTTCAGGTCATGTTTGACTGCCTCTGAACTGCTGGTTTAGAAAGAGTGTATTGCTGTTGGACTATATAGAGCCACATCCACTCCACCCACCCCACCCAGAGACAGCCAGACAGGACCAATCAGAACCAAGGCTGAGGACAGACAAGTTGACAAAGATACTGAAGGAATCTTGGAAAGTGAGCTGGGGTTAAGTAAGAAAAGGAAGAATGCACATTTTAGCAGTTTATTTTCAGTAAAAAATCTGACTGGAAGACTTAGATTTGAATAACAATGAAAAGACAAAACAAAAGAGATTTCTTGAATATGATATAGATGACAGAGCAGCAGTGTTCTTAAGTGGCTCTCTCAAGGTTTACTTAGTTCCAATGCTGATGACCTTCCATGTGGCAAATTGTGAAATTACCTTTTAATTGCAGGATAATGTTGTCTTAATTACCCAGTCGATCCCTGGTGAAAGTAGATTATTTGCTGTGTGGGTCTTCTTTGTGGGTACTTGTGTTTGGTTGGCTTCTTTTATGAGACCCTCTCCTGTCTTGCCAACCTATCTGGGGAGAGCTAATGCTGTTAAAGAGAGGAACCAGGTTTAATGTAGTAGCGTTCACCCATCACAGCTTCAAATCTATCTTTCTCTGGCACAATACTTGGTGTCTGTAGTGGTACATTTGATACGTGATGTATTTAGTTGAAATTCATGTAAGATATCACTTCCCTAATGTGAAGTCCATTCACCATGAAGTAAACAGCAGGTGTGAGGGAGATGAATCATTTTCAAATGTTTCGTTGGTGATTGATACCTTGCAAAAAGTTTGCAGTTGGATACTGTTCCAAAAAAACAAGGTGAGTTTCTTCAGTCTTTTTAGTTTTGTATTCCCTCCCTCTTTTCCCTCTTGCTGTAAAAGGTCTAATTTCCATCCGACTCTGAGGAGAATTAAGAGGAGAGGCGACCAAGTACAAGAGCTGAACATAGAACAGCTTTCACCACGGAGCATGGAAATGCTGCTAATCGCCGTGACTCACTCACTACCACATTCAATCTGCTCACTCATTACCCAGTACACACACACCCACTCTCAGAGTATCTGAAACACACACTCTCTCATGCACACAGCAACGTAGATACACACTAGCACACACACCTGGTCTCTGGCTGGCCTTTCAGATGATTACCATACTTAAATCCTTGCTTGAATGTCAATCACACACACTTACCTCTTACAGGTTGTTTTGTGTTGAGTGAAATTATTGCTGAATTGAAGTTCTGAAGTGGGCTTTGAAAAAGGATGACATTTACGATCAGTCTAAAGGAAGTTTCTGGAGGAGACCCTATGTCGCAAGATAACACGTAAAAGTTGTCTCAATGTTCGTGATTGATTATCAACGAGATTAGATCAGTTATACTGGCAGAGAGCTTTCTGTAATAAAATGCACTCTATTCACTTTGTTAATTATTTCCTCTAAATGTTTACTCCAGAAGCTAATGAGCAATTTCAGTTTAAATTGTTGTCCCATTCTAGTAACTAGATAATAATTTATGATTGACTGGGCTTCCAGTGTTCAGGCATCCAGGCGTCAGTACTGTCCTGCCTCTCTGCAGATCGTTAGAGCACATTAATCAGTCAAACCTATATGTGACCATGAAGACATCTCACCCACTGCTCTTATAGTACCCTGGACAGCTGCATACATGTTTTACTGCTAATACGCTGTAATTAGTCCACCATGATGAAGTTGTATAATTGTGCTATGGTTTGCCTGAAGCATATCTCCTGGTTAGTCCTCTCTCTCTCTCTCTCTCTCTCTCTCTCTCTCTCTCTCTCTCTCTCTCTCTCTCTCTCTCTCTCCCCTTCTCACTCTCTCTCTCTCTCTCTCTCTCTCTCTCTCTCTCTCTCTCTCTCTCTCTCTCTCTCTCCCCATCTCTCTTCATGAGGCATGTAGAAGATAAAAACAAGCTTAATGCAGAGCGATAGATCACACCAGTAGTTCTGAGACCAGGCGGCAATTTTGAACAATGTAGCATTTAGCCAAGAGAGAGAGGCTAATTATTTCACATGGCAGCTCTTGAAAGAGTATTAATGTCCTGTTTCTACATGGATACATCCAATATTACGCATGAAGAAGGTCACTTAGAAATGGGAGTTTAAAGAGAGAGAAAGCTGACTTGTACAGTTGTTGGGTGTTGTTCAAAATGTATTCTTTCTTTTTTTACAGACAGTAATGGTAAAACCAACATGTTCAATTTGGTTTTATTACTCAGAGGCTCCCTCACGTGTCATGCAACTGTCAAGACTTTGGAAAATAGCTTTGTCCAAAATGTCTCCTCTTGTCAATTAAATAAGACTCTGTTATTTAGTCAGTATCCTACCACATCACTAGCTACATCACTAAGGATGCTTTTTTTGCTTATGAAGCTCTTTCTTAAATGGAATAATTCTGAAGGAGATCGTGATTTGCAGCTTCCCTTGAAAGACCATTTTAATGTACCGCATTGGCTTAAATGTGGGATTTATAAATGTCAGGGGGAAAGGTGACCATTTAAACGCACATGAAAAAAATGTAAGGGGGTTAGGGATTTCATATTGAAATAAAATGTGAGAGTGGTCTGCATTGCTTTGAATTAAAGTGCATTTCAATGTAGGCCAACACAGTCTATATACTCTGTAAGAATCCCTATCCTTCCCCTGTATGTCGGTTATATTTCATATAAATTCCATCTTATTATGTTAATCCATATTGACAAGTGAGCAAGTCGGACACGTTTACAAGACTAAAATATTACCGATGGTGAATAGTGTAATTGGCTACAACATCTAAAATGATCCGAGTTGACTCTGTTTTAAAGTGCAAGAGCAGCCCCTGCCGGATTAAATTACAACTACCCTGCCTCCATGCTTTCTACCGTGCCTCCATGCTTTCTACCAAGGCTTCCGTTTCCTTGTAAACAAAGCTTCATGGTAGGTAACTACTGACAGTTAACCCACAAGTCTGCAGTTTTAGCTGCTGCTGCTGCAAAAAATCTTTGCATTTCTTTCTCAAGGCATGAAGAACTCGGCCTCTTCGTTGTCCGCGGTGCGGTTCTATTGCACCGCAGGGAAGGGAATGGAGTCTCTCGTGGTGGAGGAGGTTAAGACAAGATTGGAGGCTGAGGATGTGAGTCTGTGTTGGAGAGAAGTTTGGAAGTGCTGGTTACAAATGATCATGCCTCCGTCTGAATGAGCTTGTGTGGTGGCTTTGAGACTGCAAAGCAATATTTGTCCTTATCTTATTTTGAAAAGGGCTTAGGTTGTCATGTCTCATCATATTTTATTGATTACTTTAGGTTGATCAGATTCCCGGGAAAGTGTTCTTTTCCTGCCCTGCCGAAATTAAACTCGTCAGAGATCTGAAGTCTGCAGAAAGACTCTTCCTGCTTATGAAACGAGACATGCCTCTCCCTCTCTATCCTAACACAGGTAGCAACAATTAACCATCCTCCATCCGGATAAGAAATAATTATACAACCCTGACTATATCGCGATGTTTATGGTTATGCAGTATATTGTATTGGTGTTTCACGGTCATTTTGTTCTCTGTCGCTCTTAGCCAAGGCAGCCTCTCAGATCCAAAGTATGTTGGTTGGAGATGGAAAGGAGTGGAGCAGCGCTGTGGAGACATGGAGACACCTGCAGAGGGAGCTGCTGAGCAGTGGTAGAACAGCGAGTACGGTGGAGCCCCATACATCCATGGTGGAGCCCCCTAGAAAGCGCAGAAGGGAGAAAGACGAGACCAAGACTGAAGGAAGAGAGCCTAATAACGTTTCAAAGAGGAGACTGGAAGCTGATGCAGGCACCAAGTTGGGTGGGAATGATGACAGGTATGGTAGTGGAGATGACAGTGTTACGGGGGACTGTTTTGAAGGGGAAACATTAGGAAGCGACCGAGAAAACACATCAAGAAAGTCTTGCCCCCTGACCTTGGATTCTGCGACCTTTGACCCTGTGACCTTCAGAGTTAGCTGCAGGTGCAGTGGAGGGCTTTCCCGGAACTTCAGCTCACAGGTAAACACACGGGTGGGGGTTGAGGTGGGGTACAGTAGTTGTGTACTGTTTTGACACACTAACTGTGAGGTGTCTCCTGGATCAGGACCTGTGCAGGCTCATTGGGTTGGGCCTGACAAAACAGCTGGGCTGGAAAGTGGACCTTAAAAACCCAGAGGTGGAGGTAAGGAACCTTTTTCTCACACACCCTATCATGTGTACAGTGTTTTAGGAGTGTGTGTGTGCTGTTATAAGGCTAGAAGAAAGCTGTTAATGCGTAGTGATGAAGCAAAGCACCTTACATGTCCAAACACAGCAGTTCATTATCCTGTAGATAACATCTGAAAACTCATAATCATGGGGATTTGTATGGCTCAGAGGCAGAGTATATGACTGCCTAAACTGACTTTGTGCTACCTCAGACCCAAGTTGAGCATTGAGTATTGATGTTTCAACAACTTATTAACTCTCTCTAGAGATATGACTGTTTAGCCTGTGTTCTGCTCCTCGCTTTCCCCAACCGTCCCTGGAGGAGGGGATCCCTCACTGAATTGATCCTTCCAAGGTTTCTTCCATTCTTTCTCCCTAGTGAGTTTTTCTGGGAGTTTTTTCTTGTCTTCCTTGAGGGTTTAGGTTGGTTGAGGGGCAGTTCTATGGGCATATGTGAAGCCCTCTGTGACATTGCTTGTAAAAAGGGCTATACAAATAAATGTTGATTTGATTTGATATCAAGGCATGTCATAGGCTCAGTCCCCATTTCCCCAAGTCTTTTTTTTATAAGCATTTGATAAATTAATAGGATTTTTCAATTACTAATTTTTATTATTATTGATTTTATTATCATCTCTTCTAGGTGAACGTTCATCTGAGTGATGATCACACTGTGGTCGGCATTCCATTACTCAGGTCTGTGAAGGCATCACAACTTCTGGCATCTGCATTTTACATCACATTTTACAATGAGTGTTTAGTCTCATTGGTCTCTTGTTCCCGTCCAGACTTCCCCTAGCCTGCCGTAGCTACACAAGAACCACAGGTCTGAGGTCCACCATAGCCTGGGCCATTGGCTTCCTGGCCAACATTCAGGTAGAGATGTATATCTTCTCTGAATTTCCAGGGAACAGTGTCATCATGTAGGTTATTTATAATGTCTGATTAATGTTCTCTCATTTGGTCCAACCCCCCCCCACACACACACACACACACACACACACCTCCAGCCAGGCTCCACAGTAGTGGATCCTATGTGCGGAGTGGGGACCCTCCTAGTGGAAGCAGCACATGAACACCTGGTAAGACTGCAGTCTATGCCTGATGCTATCTTTCCGAAGGTCCTACCCGTCCATGCACCTATATCAACCATCCTCTCTGTCCCTCCTCCCAGGATTCCTGTTTCCTGGGTATTGATATTGAACTGAAACAGTTAGAGAGAGCCAGAGAGAACGTGGAATTTGCTAAACTCACACATCGAATTCAGCTTTTACGGGCTTCGTCGATGGGTAAGACCCTGACCTCTGTCAAGACTCCTAACAAACCTTCCAGACTCCATAAGTCCTATATCAACCCTAATCCTCCTGATCCTTTAATGCCAGTCATTTATGAATGAACGATCCCTGCCAGTTCACATGTTCCCATCTCCCACACACAGAGCTGCCTCTGAGCTGCTGCAGTGTGGACGCAGTGCTGTGCGATCTGCCATTTGGGAAGAAGTTTGGCACTAAGGCTGGTATGGCTGCCAGCCTGCCTGGCATCCTTACAGAGATGGAGAGGTAACTTGGATCCCAATTCTGCCTGCTTCCATCCAGGGTTGTGGATGGTGTGATGATGGTTTGTTTCCACCTTCTGTTCTTGCTATTTTCCCAGGGTTCTCCGTGTGGGAGGAACCATGGTTTTGCTACTCAGTCCCCAGCTGTCCGTCATACTGAAGAGAACACTGACTCCCCCGGATCCATGCCCAGGCCCTGGACCACCTCCTACCGAGCAAGAGGGGGCTAAGACTGGGCCAGAAGCTGACTCGGCTCCCCCTCTCCCACCCAGACCTCTCTCCTCTCTCAGATTTCAATCCAGTCAGAGAGTTAGCCTAGGAGCAATAGATGGACTCATACACAAGTATGTGAAGATACAGACTGCTGGCACTCTTAGTGGATCTGGGTGCTAACTCACACACACGGCACCCCAAAAAAATAACTGACGCTGTAGAATTGAATAAAAGACATTGCACTGATAATGCACTGGTACAATAAGACGCTAAATACATGTTAAATGATGTACTGTACAGGAAGGTTTAGTCCCTTTTTTTCACCAATGTCACAAATATCTTTAAAACAATATATTATTATGGCTATCTTTTTTCCAGTATCCACTTGATATTACCTGAACATTCATCCACATGTCAAGTGGCGTATAGACAACAGCAACACGAGAAGTACACCTACAATCAAATTGTGGTCCATTAGAATTAGATCTGAAGTCCACTGATGGGGCAGGATAACATTTACCAGGCTTCAGGGAACAAGTCTAAAGGAGAATCATTTGTATCCATGGGTTGTAGGCTATATATAGCTGTCCAGGATACTGCTGTGGGTCAGTAGAGGTTATACTGCCCTCTAACATACACCACAGCATCACTCTCGCATGCTAGTCCAGCAAGGCCTCATCCCACTGCCTGTAGCTAACTCCATTTCCCACCAGCTTGTGGAGCTGGACGTTCCCTCCCGTGGTCTGTGTGTTAGGCAGCAGCGTCAGGGTTAGCCTTGCTCCTTTGTCCCTCTCTGCGGGTGAGGATGGGGTATGTGGTGGCCAGGCAGCCTGCTGCCACAGCGAGCCCCAGGCTGAGCCAGGCACAGTAGCTGGACCAACCGTAGCCATGTTCCACGTCCCCAGGCAGCCCATAGATAAAGGGAGGGACCCTGGACAGCTCGTAAGACACACCAGCCGCATAGGTACACAGGGAGATGGTGCAGAATATTCCTGAGGAAGATAGAGAGACATGATGACAGTGTTTGTGATGGTGGATGTTTTCACACACTTTAGACATAAAGCTGGGTGGTACAATTAAGGCTAAGAGGAATGGTGATTGTGTGTGTGTGTGCGTGTGTGTTTGTGTTTGAGCATGTTGCCATGTACCAGCCATGAGGAAGAGCAGGCCTGAGACATGCTGAGTGAGGCTGCGCTCCCAGATGAAGCTGACAGACGCCACGATGCAGCCACAGAGCGTGACCCCTGCAGCCATGCCCAGGAACCCTGCGGTGATCCTCCGCAGGTCTGGGAAACAGGAGACAGGTGCTGTTCCTTAGTGAATCTCCACAAGGATCACTGTTACCTCAAATGGCAAAAATTGCCCCCCCATTTTTATGAAGAAAATTACATTTATCCTTAGTTATATATATATATTTTTAAGCAGCCCCACCCACATTTGAAAAAAAACCCCACGTAGTTCTCCCCTTTTCAGAGTGCTGTGTGTGGAGGTGTCAGTAATGGAGGGTGTCTGGTGGGAGTCGCTGCTGGTTCTTACGTAGAAGGTGCCACTCATCCTGCTGAATGATCCTGGTCAGGTTCTGAGGGATGTTACGCAGACGAACTGGCTGGGAGAAATGATACTTGATGGTGGTGCAACGCTGGGCTATACCTACACACACACACACACACACACAAATAAGCATTATCCTGACATTGCAGATTATGAAAGTGTGTAAACAAGGATTACTAGAGGTCTGTTTTAGGGCAGTATGACTCATTCTTATTCTTGCACACAGTTGTATTTAATCTCCTGGTAACCAAATCGTGTTTCTACATGATTACTGACTATTGTCAGATCTTTATAAAGGCTCATTACCAATTCAGTCCACATCCATGTTATGTGGACTGACTTCATAATAAGCGGCTAGTATCAATCACAGCCTACGTGAAAGTCATTCTGCCGTCAGCCAGAAGGGGGCAGACTTTGGGCATCAGTTCATGAAAAACTGGCCCTCATAATGTAGCCAAATGATGTTACCATAAATGCCTCAACACCCTTAACAGAACAGAGAACTTGAACCAGTCAGTGGTTGGCATACACTCTCATTCTCTCTTCCCAGAAAAGTCCAGAAGCACAGATTATTTATTTAGCCAAGTAGTTGAAGACAAATTGTGCTCATGTGAGTTTGTGCCTTATGCAACATGTAGGCTAACTGATCACATATTAATAGCATGTCATGTCCTTGCATAGATCATTTGAGTGCTGTATAATGTCTACTACTGCATAAAAACACAACATTATGCTAAGAGTAGATTTGCGTACATGTAGACTGGAAGATGCCACTGGTTTCAAGTGTGTTGTGTGTGTGGATTGTTCTTTCAGATTTTCAGTGTTGGCATACAGATCATGTAGTGGGCATGCCACTTACATTCATAATGTGGGCCTGAATAAATGATGCAGGTTTGTTGTTGAACAAGGTTTGTTTTGGGTGGAGATTTGTGTCATCATGAACACAGACAAATCCATCAGATAACAATACAAGACGTTTTCCCTCAAAATGATCAGGGATGCATCAACCCATTTACCAGAACCATTCTGAGGAATTATGATGATTTAGGATCAGGTGGGGGAAATGAAAATGCAGGGGTCAAGCTCCATTAGTGGTTACAAAATCAAGCAGAACAGAACCTTGTTCAGATATGCTTGCATGGACTTATGTTCGATAGCACCTTGAAGGAGTTATTTCTTCGATGATTGCAATTCAATTTTACTATATCAAGTTGTGTATCACCACGTTAACAGTCAACATCCCCTGCTCCTCTCTTACCCTTGGCGATGAGACTGTCGATGTCTCGGTCCTGGCCAACATGATAACATTTCCTCCACAGCCCAGAGTAAGTGGAGAAAAGGGGACGCCCGCACTCCGTCTCCAGAATACCCATCCCCAAAATTGACCTCCAGTTTTCCAAAAGTTCCTCTTTACTCCCTACGTGAATATCTCGCAGCGCCTGGTTCCCCCGAGGGTTATTGCCGCTTTCCAATAACGGGAGATGATAAATGGGCATCAGTCGGTTCTTCTGTCCGCTGGAGTCCAGCCCGGACTGATCACAGTTCTGCCGGTGTTGGGAGGTGTCCGTCTCATACCAGTGATCGGTGAGAAGAGCCGTGATCAGAAGAGACAGTGATGCAAAGCTCATGGACACGGTGACCACGGTGACCACGGTCTGTTTCTCCATCATGTAGTCATGGAACTAAGTGGACTGTTTAAGATGATGATGAAGAAGAAGATGTGCAGCGGACCAGTTCTTCAGAGTCCATTGACACTGGTTTGTATCCTCTGCGATTCGATGCGAGATCCAGAGACGTGACAGAAGCTGAGTTTGCGTAAGTCGTCTTATTAAACTATCCAGCTTTTTCTATCTGCATAACATTAACAGCTGTAATGTTTTGGGGTCTGCTCGTTAAACGTTTGGTAAAAAGCTCTAGCGGTTTCCACTACTTCTTCTTTCGTTTGCAAAATGAAAATGACGCTCAGAGGCGCTCCTGTGGAGGAGCTCTGACATGCCAACCTAGTCAAGTTCATTCTGGATCACAGCATCCCTAGTAAAAGTCACCTCAGGCTACACCAACAACCATTTGACGACACAACTTGCGATAGTTGTGTTCTCAACAAACAATACATTTCATGAAATACATTTCAAAATATTTAGTGGCTATATTATAATTACAAAACCTATCTCTCTCCCTGTCTCTATTTTCAGCCACACCCACCAGAAAATAAACAATGATTGGCAAGTATAAGTCTATAATTAGAAAGCAATTAATGTGTCTCACGTTTTGTTGCGAGTCTGTCTTCTGCATAAGCGAACGACGAGCACAAATGAATGATAATGCAGTGCAATTAAGGGATCCTAGAAGGTCATTATTGAGCGTGTTGGCAGCAATGATTTTGTCCACTTTTGCTCATCACGTCAAGCTCCATAGATGCCTGTCACCGTGTCCGTAAATACACTTCCAGCAAATCACTTTAAGACTGAAGAGTTTGCTTCCCTTCTGGTTTCTCATACCTTAAGTAATGTCAGTGACTGACAGGCAGGAAGCCCAATGCATTAGTCTCCCTCACTGTTGGACTCCTGCCATGGAAAACTCAGTTTGTAAGCGGTCAATCAAGTCTCTTAGCTAAACAGAGGGGCGCAGGGTATTTTTAATTATACCCCCACCCCCCTACCCACACTAACCCCCACCCAAACCCAATCTATACCAATGAGGACATGTGGCTTACATGATCACTCGATGCCTGCTTATATAAAAGCCATCTCAATGAGGGCCTTGTGGTATACCTCTATTTCACTAATGGGCAGTAAACATAGACACATGCCATGAACTCCAGAACTTTCCTGTATTTGGACACATATTGGCATTTTTTGTATTTCGCACATATGTGTTAGTAAAAAAGTGTTTTATTGTTCTGTTCCGCATACAGGGCTCCTTTTTGGTTGGATAGTCTATCAATAAAGGTTTATCTGAAATACAAGAAATTGGACAGGGGGGTCTGGGTCTTTTCCATTAGCTAAGTCTGTTTCAATCAGTCATTGTCACTTCGTCTCATTGTCAACTAGCCATCTGCCACTAGAGTAACAACAACAGCAGCAGCCATCCCCACACACTCCCCCATCCCCACACACTCTCCCATCCCCACACACTCTCCCCCTGGCTGCATGGCCTTTATGGAGTTGAACTCCTTCTCTGCGCATGCTCAGTCATTGCGCATTGGAAGCCATGTTGAAGTTTCGGTGGATGGTGGCTGAGATTTTCTGACGCTGTATGTTTTCAACGTTTGTTTTCTTCGATTCCCCACACTGGTGTCTCATAACACTACTCTTCTGAGCACTAAATTGGGATTCAAACCATGAATTCCAGTGTCGACCTATCTAGACGGAATCCGCAAGAGGATTTTGAGCTTATTCAGCGGATAGGAAGCGGCACATACGGAGATGTCTACAAGGTAACTGCAGCAGCATTATAGCAGGAGCGATTCAGGATTTTTCGTTACAATTGTTGCAAAAGCGATAGCGCTTTATACATTATAGTTATCCAACATGACGTTATAACAAGCAGGTGCTCCATTCAGATCGTCAAATGACTGTTATTGGCTAAAGTGGTAGTGGAATTGTTGCTATGTGCTAGATGACAGCTGGCCAGACTTCCATATCTCCAATGCATGCGCTCATCTAATAGATAATCGCCCTGTTGTTCTGTCCTGATGAACCACATTACGCAGCTCTAAATCTCTCTTGTCCGTACTGTAGCAGTGTTGTAACAGTGTAGCTGTGTCTGATACTGTGGTGATGGAAGATCTGCGGAGAACAGTGTGGTTGCATGCAGTGGACAAGGCCCCGCTTCAGGCGTATGCAAGGAAAGCATGAGAAAGATTTTATTATCAGACTATTTAGGTCCACTATTATATCACTAAGTCATGTATCTCAGAGCCACAAGGATATATTTGGGCAGAACTTATGTAGAGAATAATGTGTGGACTGACTTGCTCCTCTGAAATGTGTTCAGCCTTAGGAACATGACAGCCACTCACTGCTGTTTTCACCTTCAATGTTGTGGAATTTCATTTGCCAGCTATGTGTGGGAGGCATTTGACAACCTGCGAAAATTCATTAAAAACCTCTTAATGAGATGGTATTGTCAGGTAGCTGATATTCAAACTATACCCAAATAAATTTTTGGTATAAAGCAATAGCGTAGGCATGGAAAGTTTGAATTTCATGATAATGCAATTATTATTTTACCTTGTCTATAGTGTTTTATCTTGCCACATAGATAGAAGAGTTAGATTGAGTAGGATTTGAAGGGTCTTGGCCTTGCTGGTTTGTTTACCTTTGACATTACCTTGGAGAAGAAGACAACAAGGTAAAGATTGACTTGTGTGGTGTAGTCTTAGTGTACCTAATATATATACCACAAAGTTCTGCTTATCTCCAAGTGTGGGGTTGTTTTCTCACTTGCCCAGGGTTGGCACATGTGAATGTGTGGCACAGCTGGCCAGACAGGGCCCTGGAATGCAGCAGTCTGGACTTCCTGTGTGTAAACGTGTGTTTGTGTGAGTTTGGGAATGTTTGTGTATTAACGTGGGAGTGTGTGTATTTGTGTGAGTTTGGGAACCTTTGTGTAGCCTATTACTGTCTGTGTGTGTGATTTGGAGCTAGTGTATGTTAGTTGTGGGGGTGGATGTGTGTGTGTGTGTGTGAGAGAGAGAGAGATCCATTGTTTTACATTGATGGTGTGAAGGAAGACGAAGGGTCCAGACCCCCAGCTGGACTTGTCCACAATCACACGGAGCAGAACTGTCGGCAGTGGTCATCCTGTTTGGAAGGAATTGTTCACTTTTCCTCTACTTGCTCATTACAAGACCTGGACCTTAATTCAGCTCAGGGTACGAGTTTGCTGATGAACCCAGTATTAGTCCAGTTGTCCTCATGCATAATATGCAGGATTGTTTGAAGGTACTGACTATTGTGTTGTGGTGCAGGTCCAGTATCTGTTGTTGGAGGTCAGAAGTTCAGTAAATGTTTGTGGTTTGCATTGGGATATTGTGTGGTTGGAAGTGTATCCCAAAATGTTCTGCTGGTGCTACATTTTGAGTGTGTGAGTGTGTATGACAGTGTATGTGTGTGTGTGTAGCCATATTTCAGCATCACTGACAATTTCCTTCCTCTTCAGTTGGTATGGCTGTAGTACACACGGTGTGCTAACATTTTGACATAGCATGGGTTCATGAAGTGTGGGGAATGTGTCACAACCATGTGCCAATCCTGAACAGAGAGGAAGACAGCTTTAGTGAAGTCATTCATCACAGCCTGAGGATGATCAGTGTACGTTTCTTCTCTTCCCTGATGAGCTTCTGCCCTTCTCCTTTCTGTCTGTGTCTCATCTCTTGGGTTAGTCAAGGAGCTGTGCATGTTTCAGACTAAAGAATCACCTGTGTTTCTGTCATTCAGGATTTAAGTAGTACTGTTACTACACTATTACACACACACACACACACCTAGGCCTACATGCTGCACACACACACACGGACCCCCAGCATCCACATGTCTCTATCACAATTGTCAGATGGCATTTGCTCTGGGGGAATGTGTGTGTGTTTGTGTGTGTGAAAGGACTATGTGTGTTAGAACAGGTGGGTGACCTTCTCAGCCTCATATCACCTGTTATTCTGTCCATCCCGCAAGATTCGGCTCAGCTCTTGAATCTTTGGAGTGCGGGTGTGAGTGCCGTCACGTCGCCCGTACGGCACCCTAATGGATCTGCTGCTGTTTTGCAGTTTCAGCTCCGTGTTTATGGTTGAACTTCTCTCCTTTCAACACTGTCTGGCTCACGGGAGTGTGAGGTGAAAGTTCATTGACCCAGTTTTTCCCTTTCAGATAAGCCACACTGTCAGCCATGTCTGGAACCTCAGTGGGGAGGAAGTCCAGACTGTAGCCTGGGTCTTGAACCGTGTACCCTGAGGTTATTGGCAAGTCTGTGGGGTCTAATTACCGCAGGATATGGTGTCCAGCACTCATCCAAGATCCAGTGACCTAAGCCTTTGATTACTGACTCCATCCTGTGGTTAAACTGCTGAGAGCTCACAGTATCAAACATATGGACAGAACTCAGTTTGTTTTGTGGACACTCTGTGTCAGCAATATAGAGGAGTACATGCAAAAGGAAAGTAAAGGAAGGAGCGAGAGAGAGAGAAAGAGAGACACAGAGAGAGAGAGAGACAGAGACACACAGAGAGAGAGACAGAGTTAAGAGAGAGAGAGACACAGAGAGAGAGACACACACAGAGAGGGAGACAGAGACACAAAGAGAGAGACAGAGACACACAGAGAGAGAGACAGAGACACAGAGAGAGAGAGACAGAGAGAAAGAGGAGGAGGAAGTGAAATGCCTCACCATTACACCAGTACAGGCCATGTGTTTGAGGCACAACGTGTCAGTTCCTGGCCTCCACACAGCAGCATGTTAATTAGCCTCTATATCGCTGTTCACGGCTGCAAATAAACCACTGAGAAGGCAGAAGGAAAGGAGAGGTAAACAAGAGGGAGAGAGAGAGAAGATTTATATGTAAGACTTAAGCTATTGACAGGTATATATGTTATGGTCTGACTGCACTACAGATTAGATTAACCTATCATTTATTGGCAGCTCTCCCATAGCTTTATACTTTACACACAACTGTGTGTGTGTGTGTGTGTGTGTGTGTGTGTGTGTGTGTGTGTGTGTGTGTGTGTGTGTGTGTGTGTGTGTGTGTGTGTGTGTGTGTGTGTGTGTGTGTGTGTGTGTGTGTGTGTGTGTGTGTGTGTGTGTGTGTGTGTGTGTGTGTGTGTGTGTGTGTGTGTGTGTGTGTGTGTTGGGGTAGGGAGAGTCCATAGGTCCCCATTCAAACACAGTATACCTCATCATAAACACACTTAAACATAAAAGATATCTGTGCACACAATCATCTGACACACTTTTGGTTTCCCCTCGCTCCATAACCAGTGTGTCATGTGTGAGGCGTCTCTTCACTTCTTCAATGTTCAGCTAGCATCTCTCTTCTTATCAAATCCCTTTACTCCAGACCAAACACTGAATCCCCCTGTAGAGCTGGCATGTGAGCTGGCACAGGGCTGCACCCAATTTAGCATGCTGGCTCA
The DNA here is from genome assembly GCA_030340665.1 of Neosalanx taihuensis. Lineage (NCBI taxonomy): Eukaryota > Metazoa > Chordata > Actinopteri > Osmeriformes > Salangidae > Neosalanx > Neosalanx taihuensis. The sequence goes on from CM059293.1 coordinate 3,481,959, forward strand.
TGACTGTAAGGCCTATATGCTGCTAAGGCTTATCTGTAGCCTAGCATGCTAAGCTAGGAAGTTGCATGCTGTCAGAAGGCTTGTAAAGGAACAGCTTTCATCTGCCCTGGAGGACAGTATCGTCCATCAGCATAGCATAGCATGTTGTTTATTAGCACACCGTCACCCCCTGGATACTAGCTTGGTTGGTCCACCTCCACATACCAGTGTCAGAGGACTTTTCTGGGGCTTGTTTCTCCATGCCTGGAGCCTGGATTCAAGGCCACAGTTGCCGAAGGCTCTTTCCACGACTTCCCCCTCTTTTTTCCCCCACAGCTGCTCTGTTGGCTTCCCAGTCTTTCCACACGCAGGGAGCGCTTTTTCCATCTGTTTCCCGCATGCCCTGCCGCTCTCATGAATATTTCAGCTCATCTAGCTCTCCTTGCTGGGCCCAGATCAGCTGTTGAAAATCCCTGGTCACCAGTCAACCAGCCAGCCAGCCAGGCAGTCAGTAAACCAGCCAGCAAGCACCACTGGACTTCTTTTTCTCCCCCCACCGGTGTATGTGTATATATTTAGACCAGCTGTGCTGCTCTTATTGCTGGGTGTCAGTGTGACAGGCTGGCTCGCATCGCTAGTTAAAGTCACTGTTGTATTTGGCAGCAAACCTGTCAGAAGACTTGTAAAGGAACAGCTTTTATCGGACAGCATCGTCCGTCACCTTAGCATAGCATATTGTTTATTAGCACACTGTCACATTCTGGAATGGCATTGTGTGTCATTGCAGAGACCTCCTGCCCTGTGTGCCCTGACAGTGTGTTGGGGGACATCTGTCCTTGGTGTGTGACCTCTGACCCGTCACGGGTCATCTGACCCCTGTCACTTGTTCTCCTCTGTCTCGGGTGTGTCTTTGTTTTTCTTTGTGTTTCCTCAGAAGTGCTTCTCTTGTATGGAGACATTCTTTAATCTCGTTCTCTTTCGCTCTCTCAACTACACAACAGTGTGTAAGAGAATAAGGTTCATTTAGAGAAATATGAATGAATGTAATTCATACATGAATGAACAGACTAGTGAAGGAAAAAGTTGAACAATTATTCTGGGCTTTGAAGCACCACAATAACTGACTGGCAGTTGGCCCAAGGGGTTACCAAGGTTACAGCTGAAGATGAGAACAGTCGGCATATTAGACCGATATTGACAGGATGTGACATCATTCAGCCCCTTGGAACACCCAGATTTTCTGTATTCTGTTCCAAGGTTGAATGTATGCCATCTTATATATGTATCCAGTATGAATGAATTATAATTTTTCAACCAGAACATGTTGTGGAAAGGTCATTTATCCTGTTTACACATTGCTGCATTCACACCAATAGAGCAGTGTGGTGTTTTCCTGAAAGTGCTGGTGTTGATCTGTGCAGTGTTTCAGTGTAGCTCCAAGCCTGGCCTGTGTCACCACACTTCAACACTGTTGGTTTACATGAGTAAACAAAGCCCAAGAATTAGAGTTCACTGTCCATGGTCGTTCACTGTCCACTGTCCATGGCTCATGGTCGTAACTTCTGGTTAGCATTGTGTACTCACTGCATTTTCTGTTTTTCTCTCTAACTCTCTCTCTTTGTCTCTCTCTCTTTATCTCTCTCCTTCAGGCTCGTAATGTCAACACGGGGGAGCTTGCAGCCATTAAAGTCATAAAGTTGGAACCTGGTAAGTTCTCCACACCTTTCAACTACTGTTAATCTCTTTCCCTCCATCTCTATTTTCCTTCTTTCTTTCTCTCCCTCCTCCTGATCTGTCTTTTCCCTCTCTTTTTACAGTCATTCACTTTTTCAAATGGCCTCTCCTTACATCTTTGCAGACACCTAATCTAATTTATCTTCATCTAATCTCTTACATGCACCCGTATCTGAATCCAATTATATCTGAGACAAGTCTCTTTTTGAAAGAAGTAGCTTTTCTCCTGGTGTAGAAAAAAAGAAAAAAAGTCAGTTCTTCTGTCAGATATTTTAATGTGTTTCATTTGTTTACTGTGTTTTTTTTTCCAAAGCCCAGATATGGAGAGAGTTTTTAGTTATTTTTTTTACTTCTCTGTAGCATTCCAAGTCTCTTGCACAACAGAGCAGCAGCCTAAAGAATGATGAGACAACCTGTGCAGACTCCCTCCCTCACTCTCTCTCCGGGACAGTTTGTTCGCTCCTTCTCACAGTCTAGGCTCTGCAGCACGCACGCACTTGACCATGCTGATACTTCCAGTTAGTCTCAAAGGAGTGAGCCAACGTATTATTTTCAAACCTGCTTGGAGACTGAGATAATGTCATGCGTTGTAGGTGAAGATCTCTTCATTATTCTGGTTCTTTCTCTCTGCCTCTATCACTCACACTCTTTTTCACTTGCTTTGGCTGTCTCTATCTCTCTTTCACTCACACATGCCTGCACACAGGTTTGATCCCATCCAATCTACACAGAGGTTCAAACAAAATCGGCAAATATCTCCTTTAATGGAACGGTGTTCTAATAGATCTACCTGATGATCACAGACTCCGGTCTGATTGGTCGAGTCTGAGAGACTTGACTTGTGCGTTGCTAAACATTATCCAATCAAAATGAAATCTCTTTTTTTCTCTATGCTACTCCCAGTGATTCTGTCCTCTCCTGTGGGTAAGCAGAAATAACGAGGATAACATTGATTTATCAAGCTTGCGGCAGCTTCCGGCACCTTCTGGCACATGTCATTTGATTCAGAGAGCACTGAGAGTCCCGAACGAGCCCAGACACCTTGTTTACTTTTGAACCCCCCCCAGTGTTTGCCCCTGGTCATCTTGGAACTCAAGTCACATGTTATGGACACGTCCCACCTTGTGATCGGTCCGTTAAAACGACTTACAATTTCACCTCAGTCTCTTTGTCGACTGCAAGAAGCTATTAATGGCGTCACTTCAAGATCTCAAGATGGGACTGATCCATTGGAGTTGTTCCCATCACCTTCTGTTTCTTATTCGCTGTGTTCTGCATTGTGTCGTGCACTTGGCCAATCAGATGGAGAGTTTCCTCAGCCTGAGGCCAATAGCAGAGACGGTTTGGGGAGCGGGGGGGAGCAGTGAGGGGGCTTTGAATTTGAGGGGGGGCGGGTGCATTACTTATCAGCTGAAGGGCTTGAACTCTTCTTATTATTCTTTAACTCTCTTTCCTATGAAGGAAAGTGGTTGGGTCTGTGCGTGGTGATTGGTCTATCTGGTCCCCCCCCCTTACATCACACAGATCTGCATAATTAGACATGTTGCCTTTTGAGCAGTCAGGTTTGAGAGTTTTAAGATGACACCACTACTGAAATGAGGATGTTATTTTCCTCTTTCTGAGATGGGCTGTCTCTTCACATAAGCCTGAGTTCTTAGTCACGTTGTAGCGTTTGAAGCAGGAGTTATCTTAAAATAGCTGGATGGCAGGTGGCAGGTAGCTAGCCACCGCAGTTCCAGTATCTTCTGGATCTTCACCCAAAACTCCCAAGGTGACCCATTTGCGAAAGCGAGGGAACGCCGTACAGTTTGGGGGGAAACGGTCTTGTTCTATTTCACGTTTACAGTTTGGGTGAACTTCCTCTCTGAACCCTGATTCTTCTCCTATCAGCTGTAACCATCCGCATGTGTGATGACCTGTGTTGTACCTGTGGTCTGAACCTCCTTTGTGTGACGTCCCAAACACATGGATGTACCACTCACCTGTGTGTGTGTGTGTGTGTGTGGTTGACAGGGGAGGACTTTGCAGTCGTGCAGCAGGAGATCATAATGATGAAGGACTGTAAACACTCCAACATTGTGGCATACTTCGGAAGCTATCTCAGGTCGGTGTGTGTGTGTTTGTCTGTGTGAGAGTGTGAATGTTGGTGGTAAGGATGCTGGGAGGGATATTGACAGTGTATCACTGCTCTGCCCTCTTCCAGGAGAGATAAATTATGGATCAGTATGGAGTACTGTGGAGGAGGCTCTTTGCAAGATATCTATCACGGTAGGACACTCTTACACACACACACACACACCTCTCATATACAGGGTTGGAGTCATAGACACCAGGAGTTTGTAGTACCGTAAACAGTTGGTACTTTGGATTGCATTTAAACTCTCTCTCTCTCTCTCTCTCTCTCTCTCTCTCTCTCTCTCTCTCTCTCTCTCTCTCTCTCCCTCCCTCCCTCCCTCCCTCCCTCCCTCCCTCCCTCCCTCCCTCCCTCCCTCCTCTCTGCAGTAACTGGCCCTCTTTCTGAGTCCCAGATTGCGTATATGTCACGAGAAACACTGCAGGTAACTTCCTCCATCTGCTGTCTGACTCTTGGGAAGCCAAGCTTAGTGTTGTTAAAGGACAGCAGCGTGTATTCAGGGTGCTCCATGTGTGATGGCTGTGCGTGTCGTTCTAGGGTTTGTACTATCTACACAACAAAGGAAAGATGCACAGGGACATCAAGGTACAGTAAGAACCTTGCCGTTCTGGAAACCTTGCTGGACCAAGGCCGAAGGAGACTTCTGGAATGTTTTGGTTACATTTCATGAATCGCCGGATAAAAATAAATAAATATATTTTGTATTTATAGGGAGCGAATATTCTGTTAACGGACAACGGCTATGTGAAGCTTGGTAAGACGCAGTACATTTTTGTCACCTCCCCCACTCGTTGGGTGTGTTTCAACAACCTCTCCCACTGCTGTTCTTAGAGTAGAAGTGACAGTACTTTTATTCTAGCTCAGTCCTACACATCCTCCTCTCTCTTTTTCCACCCACTCTCCTGACTCTCAGCGGATTTCGGAGTCTCTGCCCAGATCACCGCTACGTTGGCCAAAAGGAAGTCCTTCATCGGAACGCCATACTGGTGAGAGCTTCTTCTCTGCTGATCTCCTCCCTACCCATCTGTTGGTAACATGGTCCACACCACTCCCGATTGGTCCGCTTAATAACTACAGTCGCTCAGCCTTCCAACCCCCACGAGTGGTCTGGATGTTTGGCTTATAAAGAGAGACTAAATCTCCACCCCCCTCCTCCCCCCACCCCCTCCCCCGACCCAGGATGGCGCCGGAAGTGGCAGCAGTGGAGAGGAAGGGGGGCTACAACCAGCTGTGTGACATCTGGGCTGTGGGCATCACCGCCATCGAGCTGGCAGAACTACAGCCCCCCATGTTCGACCTGCACCCCATGAGGTCAGCCAGGCTGCTACGGCACGCACACACACATGCACACACACAGACACACACACACACGCAAACATTCTGAGTACTAAGGTTAGATAACGGACTGTTTGTGTGCTTCTTCCAGGGCTCTGTTCTTGATGACAAAGAGCAACTTTCAACCTCCGAAATTAAAAGACAAAGTGAAGTGGTAAGAATTTCTCTGGGGGAATGAAGCAGCACTGCCACCTGGGCAGGAGTTATTCAGGAACTTGACAGAGTGTCATAGCAACGCTCATCCCTCCGACATCTCCTCTGTTACAGGACTAATAACTTCCACCACTTTGTCAAGATGTCCCTGACGAAAAACCCAAAGAAAAGGCCAACAGCTGAGAAGCTTCTACAGGTAACAACATCCTTTAACCGGCGCATCGCACCCATGTTAAAATGGCCTTCTCGCAGGCTGTGACCTCACTTCCTCTTCCTGTGACACCTCCAGCACCCGTTCGTGTCCCAGCCCCTCAGTCGCACCCTGGCCATTGAGCTGCTGGACAAGTCCAACAACCCAGACCACAGCACCTTTAACGACTTTGACGACGATGACCCTGAACCAGAGGTACGTGGGGTCGCGACCCCTAAGGGCCGCAGTGTTGACGTGGAACAGATGCTCCAGCGGCTCCGCTAGATATGCTTCTTATTCTTCCTCCCAACTCCTCCTCCTCTTCCTCAGTTTAAGTATAGAGGTCACTTCCTTCCCATCAGCCCCGGGGCTCGGCGAGCACCTCGGTTCGCGGCGCGTAAAAAGGTACCGGTGTGACCGAGGTTGTGGCTGCACCAGGCCCTGTATGACCAGTAGTGTTGTTACCCGCTACCAGTATAACCAGTATCAAGGACAGAGGTCACTCACTCCCTGGTCGAGGACAACTTTAGTTTCCTGGAAGTTTGGGCTTCCTGTGTTCTGCATGAGTTAACCCCCTGGTTAGGGTTGCCATGGTGTTCCTGCCTGTTTGCGGTGTGCTCGTCGACACATGTTGCTGTTGCCGTGGTAAAGAACGTGCTTGTTGGAACTTGTGGAGTCCTTAATGCAGGTGTACATGAAGACCTCTAATTCTCAGCTGTGTGCGACTGGTAATTGAAGTGCTGATCTAAGATCTGTTGAGTGCCCAGACATGTTGTTTACCCTCATGATATTAGCTGACCTCAGACCAGTGCTCCTACTTCTGAAGGGCCTGACTGATACAGACTGGCGTTAAACCCAGCACCAGAAAACCAGAAGCACCCACACAAAGCTTCTAATGTTGCCTTCTATAGCAGTCACATAAAGGAGCTTTTGTGGGTCTGTTGGTTTATATGGATATTCAGTTATGTGTTCGTGTGTGTTCTATTGTGTGTTCAATTGTGTGTGTGTGATACATTGTGTGTATGTGTGTTATATCGTGTGTTTGTTTGTTGACAGTCTCCCGTCTCCGTTCCTCATCGAATCCGCTCCACCAGCAGAAGCACCAGAGAGGGAAAGACACTGTCTGAGATTAACTGTAAGTGTGTGTGTGTGTGTGTGTGTGTGTGTGCGCGCGCATGGCAGCCTACAGTAGATAATCCTGTGTATGTTGGAGTTGACAGTAATCCTGCAGGGTTCATGTTTATGTAGACTTCTGTTTCATCTGCTCTACTGCTTCCAAACCCTATCTCACACACACACACACACACACACACACACACACACACTCACACACTCACTCACTCACTCACTCACTCACTCACTCACTCACTCACTCACTCACTTACCTCTCCTCGCTCTCTCCATTTCTCCCCCCATCTGTCTCCTTCCCCCTCTCTCTGTCTCTCTCCCTATCTCTTTCACTCTCCCTCTCTCTCTCCCTCTCTCCCTCTCTCCCTCCCTCTCTCCCTCTCTCCCTCTCTCCCTCCCTCTCTCTCTCTCTCCCTCTCTCTCTCTCCCTCTCTCTCTCTCTCTCTCTCTCTCTCTCTCTCTCTCTCTCTCTCTCTCCCGTTCTCCCTCTCTCTCTATCTCTCTCAGTTGGCCAGGTAAAGTTTGATCCACCGCTGAGGAAGGAGACAGAGCCTCATCATGAGACTGTGAGTCATCTAATGTACCCCACTGTTCCTGTGTGTGTGTGTGTGTGTGTGTGTGTGTGTGTGTGTGTGTGTGTGTGTGTGTGTGTGTGTGTGTGTGTGTGTGTGTGTGTGTGTGTGTGTGTGTGTGTGTGTGTGTGTGTGTGTGTGTGTGTGTGCATGTGCGTGGTAGAAACACCTATAGACACCCCATCTGTTCCAGGCACCCTCTCACTGACGCTGGTGCAGTTCAAATCAACATAACAGCATGTGTGATCCGCTAACACTCACAGGCCTTTCAGGAAGTCTCCCTCGTCCACGATTGGTTGTTTTAACCCTTTTCACAACACCGGTGCCTTGTCATTGGTTAACTTAAATGTAATGCAATGACAGAGAATCAGGCGTGCGGTTCAAACACAGCATAAGCTCCTTCTCCTCTCCTCCACAGTCTCATCCCTCCTTCCTTCCCTCTGTTGTCATCCTTCTCTCCTGCCCTTGTTTACGATGATTGTATTAACCTTGGGTCTCTCCCATCATGCCGCTGACCAGCTCCACTCCACTGAGCCTTATATGGATTGTGCAGAGGAACTGTACTACACTGCAAGATCTAACCTGGTATTTCCACCTCACTCTCTCTATCTCTCTCTCCTTCTCTGTCAGTCTCTCTCTCCATCTCTGTATCTCTGTTTTCTCTGTCACTGTCACTGAGTTCTCTGTCTGTTCTTGTCTCTCTTCCTCTTGGTCTCTCCTTCCTATCCGTTGTAACACCCTGGTCGTTCCAGCTTTCCACATGGCTCCTTGTCCTGCTGTTCGTCTGCACTCACGTTCGTTTTTTTGGGGTTTGATGTCGTCGTTTGTCGCTGGAAGCTGCCTGTGCCTTTATTGGCTGTGTTTTGGTTTCGTCGGCATGGTGATCTTGTTCCTGTGTCCTCTGTGGGCTGTTGTGCTGTGTCTTCATTTCCCTCCCATCAGGAAGCTCAGCAGATGGATGGACTCACAGATAGAGGGATAGTGTGATAGAGGGAACTGACTAGAGGGTGGGGTAGATGTTTAGTAAAGTACTTGTTTCCCGTCCCTGCCTATAGCCTAATGCAGGGATGAACTGAGGTTTAAGGAAAGATCACTTTGTTCTAAGATGGGGAAAATCCATACGACCCTGGGGAAGCTATCTGCTGGCTCATCCAGTGGCACACACACACACACACACACACACACACAGCCTCTCCCCAAAGAACGCTGTGTTTCTGTCCCGCACAGAAATCAGTTTTTATTTGTGTGCTTTGTAAATGCCATTTCTAATGTAGCTGATGTCAGTATTTAATGCAACTGCCATGGTTCTATTTAGAGTTGGAAGTATGTGTGTGTGTGTGTGTGTGTGAGTGTGAGTTCTGGAGTTGAAGAACAGGTCATGTGACTGGGTCCGTGTGTGTGTGAGTTCTGGAGTTGAAGAACAGGTCATGTGACTGGGTCTGTGTGTGTGTGAGTTCTGGAGTTGAAGAACAGGTCATGTGACTGGGTCTGTGTGTGTCTCTTCCAGGACCTTCAACTGGAGTATGGGCAGGAATCCCCAAACCTGCTGGGAGATAAAAAGTAAGCCCCTCCCCCCTTCCTCTCCTCTTCTTCCGTTCTCCCCTCATCTCCTTCCCTTTCCTGACCTGTGCTAGCGGTCTGCAGTGCTAGCGGTCTGCAGTGCTAGCGGTCTGCAGTGTTAGCGGTCTGCAGTGCTAGCGGTCTGCAGTGCTAGCGGTCTGCAGTGCTAGCGGTCTGCAGTGCTAGCCTCAGCTAGCCCCAGCAGATGGGGTGGTGGTGCGTGGCGATGTCCTGCAGAGAGACACATCTGACGTGTCTGATCATTTATTCATGACAGCCTCTCCTCAAGCTACGTCTCTGAAGTGCCCAGTAAGCAGAGCGTGTGTGTGTGGCCGTGTGTGTGTGTGTGTGGCCGGGCGTGTGTGGGCGGGTGTGTGTGCGCGTGTGTATGTGTGTGTGTGGGCGGCTGTGTGTGCATGTGGGGGCATGGATGTGTGTGTGTGTGTGTGTGTGTGTGTGTGTGTGTGTGTGTGTGTGTGTGTGTGTGTGTGTGTGTGTGTGTGTGTGTGTGTGTGTGTGTGTGTGTGTGTGTGTGTGTGTGAAACATGTGCACACCCTGCATATATCCTTCTGTAGGTGCAGGCGTGGCAGTTTTGGTGCCTCTGCTGTGGAGAGTCTCCCCACAGTCTGAGTGTCCCTGTGCTCTGATCTGAGGCTAGGGCTCCTGGGTCCTGCAGTGTTAGATAATGACTTAGACCCTGCAGAGGAACCTCCCCTCATGTCCCGGATGACTCAGTTGTTGCTGGAGAGAGACTTGACAATCCCGTCTCCCTCTCTCTCTCTTTCTTTCCTTTCCACCTCTCTCGCTCATTTCACTCGTTGGACGACAGGAGCCTTCTCAAGTCAGTGGAGGAGGAGCTTCAGCAGAGGTGAGTTCAGGCCACGCCCCCCTGGAGGAAGCCACCTGCACAAGCTCAGACTCTGATTCTATGTACTCCTAACCCATGCCCAACACCATCAGCCAATCGGCAGTAATGCAGAACTAATGCAGCCAATCAGTGTCATGCAAAACTAACCCCTGACCACTGCTGGCCAATCACAAGGTCAGCCTGCTGTATTTTTTGTTGCTGTTTGATGCTGGCTAAACCAGGACATCAGTCCTCCACAGCTAAGCATGGCTTACACCCAATTAATTACACAGACTCCAGAAATGGCCTTAATTTAGTTTTTTTTAAATTAAGAATATAAATCAATAAACAGTTTAGTTTCCACACCAAAGTTTTAGACTATTTCCAATTCTAGTGTGATTACATTCATTCAGCTCGTGATGCAAGCTGATAGTCTACGGCACTATAGCCTCTTATATCCTGCTCCTTTAGAGCAGAGACATATTTAACATAGCAGCTCTTTGAGAGTCACAGGAAGAGCTCTTTTTAATTCAGCCTGTTGAGTTCCATCCCAGTTGGCTCCTTAGACTGTGCCTCCCTAAGCACTTCTGTCCAGTGAGACAGCCTGGATCACAGGACAGATGTAAGCAACACCATGGTGACTGAACAGATCTTCTGTCAGTATTGATCACCTCTGTCCTGTGTGTCAGCTGCTGGAGGTGTAGGGTGGGACCGGGGATTTTGCTGTGACCAGCCCTTCTGAGCTGTTTGCCCCTCCCTATCTTCATCTCCTCAGGGGCCATGTGGCACATTTAGAGGATGATGATGAGGAGGATGATGATGATGATGGTGGTGGTGATGATGATGATGATGAAACTCAACAGTAAGTCCGACCCCGTGTCCGGTCTAGCCGCCTTCTCGTTCGCTCTCGCTCTCTTTCCGTCTCTCTCTCTCTCTCTGAGGAGGAGGAGGGGGAGGAAGAGGGGGAGGAAGAGGGGGATGAGGAGGAAGGCTTGTCGGAGACTTCCCCTCTGCGGTTTCATCCACGCATCTTCATGCTGCATGTCACACCATCGCCCCGCCCTTTCGACCTTCAGACCCCCCCCCTCCCCTCCCCAGCCACCCGTGCTGCTCGAGGTGTGATTGATTTGACTCGTCAGCCCGCCGAATGACGCTAAGCAGATCCGATTTGGGTTTTTCGAATCAAACGCACCCCAAGTATGTCCAGTGTCTGAGGCCCACCCAGGTGTGCTGCCCTCATGCAGCTGGCACCCTGTGCTCCTGTCACTGTGTCACATGTCCCGCAGCTCAGCTCTGACACAGACAGACAGACGGCCCTCCTAACCCTCCCTCTGTCCAGCCTCTCCGCTCGTCCTCCCTGACCTTGTGCTGCTCATCTCAGTCAACCTCATGCCTACCTGCCTGCTGTCCTCAGCCTGTGTGTGTGTGCTGCTTCATATCGTTGCGGTGTGTACTGCTTTGTTGCTAACTGTTCATTCTTAGGGTTCAAACCCCTCCACAAAGTCCTTGTTTCCTCACCATGTGTGGGGGTCACATGTCCACCCACTGTTTCCCTTGTTTAGTGGGTGGGTCTGTGTCCATGTAAATCATGATTGGCTTGTAGCAGTGTCAGTCATGATGTGTCACACACAGTTGATTGGTTGTCGTCTACAGTCTGAACCAATTAGATGAGACAGAGATGACAGAGCTTTGACATTGTACTCAGTGTTTCAGTGTTTATCGTATTGTGTGGTGGTTTTTTTCGATATTGGTAATAACTCTTTTGTGAGGTTGTCTGATTGACACGTAGCATTATTAAAATACACCCACTTGTTTTCTTCTGTCTTGGGTGATTTGAAACCCCACATCCTTTTCTTAGCCCAGCGACAAGGCTTTGTGTGTCTTCCACTGAAGATGCTTGACTCTTGGATTAGAACTGGTTTGTTTCTTGGAAACAGATCCTGTATGTGACCCTGTTACTGTCACCCTCTGTGTCCTCTGCTCACTGTCTCTAACATGTTGTCCATCACAGTTACGGTATGAGGGCAGCCAGGGAACCTCGGTCAGCCATTAATCAATCTAATACCATCCCAATTTCATCATTCCAGCAAATCCAGTACCATCATGAGGCCCAAAGTCCCGCCCCCGCTGCCTCCAAAGGTAAGCGTCGACCAATGACATCTAGCTGATTGGATCTTCTTCCTGTCAGCTGACTATAGTCTGTGACTCCAGAATACTCGAGTCTGGAAATGCCTCAAGTGCAGCTTTCTTTCGATTGTTCTGTGAAAATTGAGATCTTTTCTTCCCCTTACACAGCACAATAATGTATACATCTCGACTTACTCTCCCTTTCCAACCCTCCCTCCCTCACTCCCTCCATCTCTTCTCCCTCCATCTCTCCTCCCTTCCTCCGTCCATCTCCTCGCTCCCTCCATCTGTCCTCCCTCCATCTCCTCCCTCCCTCCCTTTCTCCTCCCTCCCTCCCTCCATCTCTCCTCCCTTCCTCCATCCATCTCCTCGTTCCCTCCATCTCTCCTCCTTCCCTCCCTCCCTTCCCCCAGCCCAAATCCCTCTGCACTCCCCAGGAGAGCCCTGCCCATGGCGATGATGAAGGAGAGGGAGGGACCATCAAGCGCTGTCCTCCGGTCTCTGAGAGCCCCGCCAGGCCCTCCCACGTTCCTCCACGCCCCCCGCCCCCCCGCCTGCCCCCCCACAGACGCAGTAGCCTAGGTAACGAGCTCACGGCCGGCCAGGGCGGAGCCGAACCCGAGGGGGATGATGGGAGCTTTAGGCATTTCTGGGAGTGGCTCCACGCTCCGCACACAGACGAGGAGCTGGAGGAGTTGAAGGAGGAGGAGGAGGAAGAGAGTAAGGCCGGCTGTGCTGGGAGACACTCCAGCGTAACCTCTCCCTGGTTGTTAGTCCTATCGATCAGCACATGTAACCTGGTGCCTGCCTCCCCTCCCTCCCACCCTCCCTCCCTCCCTTTATGTCCAGTCGTTCTGTGGCTGTAGTATCGTGATCCCCATCCCTGCTTCCTACCTCGTGTTTATAGAAACCTCTTCCTCAGTAGACGCCCCCCTCCCTCCCCAATTCAGTATCCATAACATCTCATCATGTAATTTCACAGCAGAATCATTCGTCAATATCCTCGTTGATCATGGCAACGTTGATCACCTCGTAGACTCAGTCCATCTTCCATGGACATCCCTTGTACCGTTGTCCTATGTGTATCCATACTAAGCATTTTGCAAACATACACATTAGACACACCTTGACTAGCACACTCTCACACACACACGCACACACACACTAAAGCACACTCTGTCTGTGAAGTTGCATGTGTAATGGGGATGTGTTCATACACAGGAAACGGTGTGAACCAGCAGAATGGGGAGAGGAACAGCGCAGCAGAGCGGCAGTCTACGATGCCCCCTAGTGTCCCCATACGGAAAGACAAGAAGGATGTTCCGGTAATGCAGTCTATCCTCCTTACATTTAGCAGACGCTCTTATCCAGAGAGACTTACAGCAAATACAGGGACATTCCCCCTGAGGCAAGTAGGGGGAAGTGCCTTGCCCAAGGACTGAACCAGGAACCTTTTGATGACTATCTCGACTCCCTCAGCCACACCTCCCCCCCCCCTGTTTTCCTCCCCTCAGGAACTGCATTATACACATACACATGCTTTCTGCTTGAACTTACAGCAGTTCTCCCTGGTCAGAGCAGACTTAAAGCCAGTGCTGTTTAGTTTGTCTTGTTGAAGGTTTTCATCCTAGGCTTCTGTCTCTGTTCTCTGCTTTCTTCCCAGAAGCCAATAAGTAATGGTCTTCCTCCAACACCCAAGGTCCATGTGAGTACTGTTTGGTTTATTGCGAGTATCAGGCTGATCACAGCATCACATTCTCAGGTCACCGTTCTCCACAAGGTTCTAATTGTTAACTGTCTGGCCAGATGGGGGCGTGTTTCTCCAAGGTGTTCAACGGCTGCCCTCTGAAAATCCACTGTGCCACTTCCTGGATCAATCCCGACACGAGAGGTAACGGCAGGAAGTCACTTGTAATTGGCTAGATAGAGCCGAGGGTCCGTGAAGCTACAGTAGAGTTCACATGATCTCCTGTTGTCTGGTCTATCCAGTCTGTTGCTATGTGAATGCAGCGTGTTGCTGGGTCCTGTTGTGTGTCAGGTTAACCTTATTGGCTGATGCTGAGTGGAGGCGTGGCTAATGGTCAGTACTTTGTGTTTCCGTGTTCCAGACCAGTATTTGATATTCGGTGCTGAAGAGGGGATCTACACTTTAAACCTGAACGAGCTGCATGAGACCTCGATGGAGCAGGTGTGTTGGGCCAGAAACAGTATGACACACACACATGCCTGCATAGAAATGGAGATTCAACTTTTCTGGCACAGCTGAATAGATCTAATTGCTGTCCAAGATAATGATGTTGTTTTTTGTTGTAAAACACTCTCTCTCTCTCTCTCTCTCTCTCTCTCTCTCTCTATCTCTGTCTCTCCTTTTCCCTCCCTCCCTCCCTCCCTCCCTCCCTCCCTCCCTCCCTCCCTCCCTCCCTCCCTCCCTCCCTCCCCCCTCCCTCTCTTCCTCTGCCTTGCCCTCCCAGCTTTTCCCCCGCAGGTGCACATGGCTGTACGTCATGAACAACTGTCTGCTCTCCATATCTGGTAATTCTACTTCTTCTACTTCTACTTCTGCATTTTATATGTGTTGTTGCTTTCACGTCCAGAATGGCCGAATTTAAATTATTTAAGCTACAGTCAAGCAAAGAATATGCTGACTGCTTTTTTTATTTTTATGCCAGCTTAGCCTGTGAGCCCGCTTTCAGAGGCATTCTGTACATCTGGGTCATATTTGATCCCAAGAAGGCTTAGAAATATCTAGTGGTACTTTTGGGTGAAGTGAAATGTTCCGCTTGGTTTGACAATAATTGTTGTTTACAGGGAAAGCCTCTCAGCTTTACTCCCATAACTTAGCTGGCCTGTTTGAGCACGCCAGACAGATGCAGAAACTTCCGGTGGCCATTCCCACACACAAACTCCCTGACAAGATGATTCCCAGGAAGTACGCAGTATCCAATAAGATCCCAGACACCAAAGGGTGCCAAAAGTGCTGCGTAGGTATGTCTTCCTGACCGAGGTGATCTGAACCAGAGAGATGGACCGCAGCAGATTAGGACTGTTGAGTTTCAGAGTGTGTTTGATGATGTGTGTTCCCTTTGTTCTCACCAGTGAGGAACCCGTACACGGGTCATAAATACCTCTGCGGAGCATTCCAGTCCAGCGTGGTCCTACTGGAGTGGGTGGAGCCTATGCAGAAGTTCATGCTCATCAAGGTCAGTGTCAGACTATGCGGACCAGAAGCTTTGACTCATTACCCTGAATTTCCTTTAAGAATTTCCATTATGAGGATGTCAGCTGTGTTCTACTGCTCCAGTATGACAGAGAGCTCAGACACTTCAGAGTCACTGCTCCCATGTCGGTCGTACATCCTTTTACTCCCCCCCACCCCCCCTGTCCTCCTTCCCTCTTTGTAGAACATCGACTTCCCTCTGCCGTGTCCTCTGGAGGTGTTTGAGATGCTGGTGGTCCCAGAGCACCAGTACCCCCTCATCTGTGTCGCGGTCAGCAAAGGCACCGAGATCAGCCAGGTGGTCAGCTTCGGCACGGTCAACCCCAACTCCACCTCCTCCTGGTTCACAGAGGCCGGTCAGTATAGACCCACACAGGCGTGGTGGTGGTGGTGGTGGTGATGGTGCTTATGATCATGGTGGTGGATGATCATGATCTTGACGTGGTTCCCCTCCTCTGCTGTCGTCCAGACACCCCCCAGACGTGCGTGATCCATGTGACCCAGCTGGAGAGAGACACCATTCTGGTCTGCCTCGACCGTAAGCACACCTCCTTTATGTCACCGTGGGGGGGGGGGGGTATCCTCTGTTTCTATGCTGACAGGCTCCTCCCTCTTTCCTCGTCAGGGTGTATAAAGATTGTGAACCTCCAGGGCAGGTTGAAGTCCAGCAGGAAACTTTCAGCTGAGCTCACCTTCAACTTCCAGATTGAGGCTATAGGTGAGTCTCCTGTGTGTGTGGACTGAAGAGGTCGTCCATAGGCCCTTCTGTGGAATTCAAAGGTGTGTGTCTAATTCTCCCATGGTTCTCTGCAGTGTGTCTCCAAGACAGTGTTCTGGCTTTTTGGAGGCATGGTATGCAGGGGAGGAGTTTCAAGACCAACGAGGTAGGCAGTGTGTGTGTGTGTGTGTGTGTGTGTGTGTGTGTGTGTGTGTGTGTGTGTGTGTGTGTGTGTGTGTGTGTGTGTGTGTGTGTGTGTGTGTGTGTGTGTGTGTGTGTGTGTGTGTGTGTGTGTGTGTGTGTGTGTGTGTGTGTGTGTGTGTGTGTGTGTGTGTGTGTGTGTGTGTGTGTGTGTGTGTGTTGGTTTATCATCCAGTTTGTAAGTTCTTCTTTAATGTATTCCCTGTCCACCCTCCAGATCACTCAGGAGATCTCAGACAACACCAGGATCTTCAGATTGCTGGGATCTGACAGGTGAGGAGGGATCCGCTCCGAGATCGCCTCAGAAACACACAACCTGCCGTGCATTCACACAAACATCGCTTTGTTGCACTGTTGATAACCTGAATGACAAACACATCCCACTGCAGTTTGCTTCCATGTAACCTTGATCTAATATTCATTTTCATGAGTGATTTCATGACTTGCATTAACCCTGTTTATCAAGATGCAGCCTTGAAACAGGTGCCAGGAGTGTGAGCGTGTGCATGTTTAACCGCCCCTTAATGTTTTGAACGGCTGAAGTCTAGGACAGAATACAGGCACTGAGGGGCAGACAGGGCGCGAGGCAGCAGGCAGTCAGCCCAGGTAGATCACTCCCACCTGGGGCACTCACTGGGACCTCGCTCTGGTCTCTGGTCCTCAAAACTGTGTGTGTGTGCGCGAGAGAGTGTGAAAGAGAGAGACATAGAGATGGAGAGTGAGAATGATGGAGAGAGAGAGTGAGTGAGTGATGGAGAGTGAGTGATGGAGAGAGAGTGATGGAGGGTGAGAGTGAGTGAGAAGTCATCAAAATGCAGTGAAATGGTATGATCCCTCTCAGAGGTGACAGCAAACTCTGGACATCTAACAAGTAAAGATTTTCTAACAAGCTTGTGGGTGGGCGGATGACTACCATTGGACTCGACATCTGGGCATGTTACTTTATTAACAACAGCCCTGTCTTACTCTGGGATATTTATCTTCCAACTGGAGAAGGATGTCTATCCTGATGTCAGGTGTCTCCAGTGTAAAGCCTGACCATGGTGTGTGTGTGTGGTTCCAGGGTGGTGGTTCTGGAGAGCAGGCCGACAGACAACCCCACAGCCCACAGCAACCTCTACATCCTGGCTGGTCATGAGAACAGCTATTGAGCCATGCCCACCTCCACCTGCCTGCCACCGCACTGCATCATGGGCAGTGGAGTCCACGGCTGACGACTACAACACTACTACTGCTACAGCTTTAGCTTCACAGGAGAGGGATTCACGTCAAACGCCTGGCTTTTGTATTTCCTTTTAACTCCCAAGTTTTTATTTATTGTGGCATGTAACTACGACGACCCAGAGGACTTTTATAAGTAATTTCATTTGAGGAGAAAACAAAAAAAAAGGTGTTGCCACCACTGCTAGAATCTTAGCCCACCACACAAGTGCTTAATTTACCTCTATTTAAATGTTGTAAATATAAATGTAGTATTTTTGTGCAGAGAGGCCCCTGGTTACTTAGGGGTTTGGACAGTGAGGACTGCAGGAGACTGAGGTCAGGCCATGTAGATAGGATGTGTGAATAGGCCTTCTGTACAGTTCTGGAAACACAGGGGGAGGGGAGGGGGGGGGGGGGTGACGTCATAGAGCTGTGCATAGCAGGTGGACTTCTTGGTTCTGTGACACGAAACAAGGAAGCTCATTTGTATCTTTGTGGTTTGGCTTATCCAGACAATGTCCAGAAACAACCCTCTTTCCAACGACCTAGATGTGATATCGTTGGAAGTCATCAGGGTTGTGTATTCCATTTTGCCTTCTGATTGGCCAACAGGGGCTTCCATTATCGCCTACGCCTATCAAGTCCTCTCAGATCTCCTGTAGGAGTGGGTGTGTGTCTGGTTTGGCTTTCTCAGGCTTGGACTGAGCAGCACGAAGCACCTCTGGTCATTTTCATAATGCATGCATCATCAGTCCAAATATGGTCACTTCCTGTCCGTTTGCTTTAACAAAACATCAACTGAGAGTTATGTTCTAACTTGATGCAATGAACCTTACATTTTTAAACACTTTTAATCGCAAACTACTTTCTATTCTCAATTTTATGTTGTTTTTCTTTTTATACTGTGGCATCACTGGTGTTAAAATATGCACAAACGGTATTTGGAAAAACACTTAACAAATGTGACGTCGTTTTATGTAACTGTATGTGGGTGTAAACTAGCAGTACGCATACACGTGCTTGTATGAAACATACATGCCCAGTACATGCACATAGCTAGATATGTATGCAGTATGTGTATATGAGTCTACGCATGTATGTACACGTCTTTACAAGCTGTGACACAATTTAGCATTAGAATAGCAGAAAATAACTGAACGCTACAAGCTCAGCGTTAACGAGGCGATGTCACGAGCTCCACGGGAGGGGGGATTTCGATGGTCAGACTGAACACGCGCCACCGTCGACTTTGAATCACGCGAGAGGTCACCTTGCAGTCCTCGCCAGCGAAGTTAGATCATGACGAGAATTCAAAAGAAACATTCCTTACTACAGGGCTCAGTGAAGATGTCTGAAAATACACGCCTAAATATGAATGTTACATCTAAATGTAATGCCAAAATGTGTTCATCTATGGCCAAAATTAGTTGGGTGTCTCTACCTCGTGCAATGTTCTAGATTATTAAAGAAGACAACTACATTTTGTAAAAGCCTGCAGTGTACTACTTAATGTAAGTTTAAGAACACTACTGCTTTCATTTAAGTTGGGTATGATTTTTTTGTTCACAGTAAAGCATGTGTCAGGATTGTGGACATACGAAATCTTTTTTTTTTTGCAGCATTACCATTTTCACATTGCAATGCACATTGTTCTATGTATATAGTGTAAAATAAAAAAAATGTTGGATTTACATACTGTATAATTGCCTATATTTTGTTTCAGATGTGTAACAGATTTATGAAACAGGTTAACACAATAAAAATAAGGAACTAAACTCAGCTGACATCTGCGTTCTTTATGAAATGACAGCTATTAAAAAACCCTCTTGTGCGAAGACAGCTTCAAAGCAGTTAAAGGCAAACACAACACCACTTATGTTGAATCTTTTTTTTTTTTTTTTTTTGTCTTCCTGATTGGTTGTCTTAACAGTTTTATTTCATTTACCCCAAAAATAATTTCACAGAGAATCAAATCTTCAAATCGGGGACAAAATATCTTCCAGTGAGCTCAGTACATGCTTCATCCTTGTTCTGAGTAGATTTAAAATATATATTTCCTCCTCAGGTACTGCTGAGGAGAGCTATGGAAAAGGCACAATTTGAGAGAGAAAGAAGACCATCAGCACAGAATTCCTTCAGCAAGTTTGATGAAAGAAGAGTCTGTGATGGTTTGTTAAATTATTCTGAATACAAGGAGTACGTGTGTGTGTGTGTGTGATTGCTGTTCTATGTGTGTTCCAGATCATATGACAATCACACAGCGGTCCCTAGGTCGATGTCCCGGTGCACTCTGGGAGTTTTTCCTGCCTCGTGGTCAGAGTTGTCCATCCTCTCGTTGGACTTGTCCTTCCCATCCCCACTCGACCTAGTAGTTCATAAGCTGGTTACAGGTTGGGAACAGCAGTATGGACTGGACCACAGCTGTGAAGATCATTTACAACTTCTGGCAATACTTCACAATAAGGTTACGTTAACTATTCAACTATGTAGACCAATACCTTTGTCAACAACACATAAAAGTACACTTCACCACAATATTATATAAGTAAGGGGTATGGGAGGGGTAGGGCATTCCAGGGTAAGTAATATTTGTCTTGTTTAACAAGGCTTGATTAACTTGCCTCTTCACATCAACTGACCCCATACAACCCTCCTATACTGTGCCTTACACTTTAGTAATACTCTGTGTTGTTAACACTTAATACCGTTTAATTACACAAATGTACAATAGGTATCGTTCTGTAGTTACTTGGTAGTTAATGTAACTTTAATGCAAAGTGTTGCCCAACTTGTTACTTTTTCTTGAAGAGCTTCTTGAAGGAGTTCCTGAAGCCTCCTTTGTCCTGCTTGCGACTTCGCTCACTGAAAGGGGTGTGGTTACTTTCCTCCGCCCCGCCCCTCCACCGTAGCTCCTCCCCCCAGGTGGGTCTGCTGGATTCCTGAGTGCAAGATGTAGGTGACGGTGACAACATGACACATTACATCTCAGACAAGGTTTAGTCCAGGCCTGGAAAACCAGAGAACAATCTCTTACTTATATTATATTCATTGATAATACAAACCTTGTTGTGTTCGTTTCGTAGCTCCTCTTCAGGGGCAATAGTTTGTTTCTCTGGATCCACCTTCTGCTGTGCACTGTTGATGTTGCCCCTGCGTGTGGGGGTGGGACACCCCTTACTACCCTGCCTCTCCAGCTTGGCATGTGGGTGCCCTCGCAGGTGATCGGCGCTGTGTCCGTCCCCTCCACTCAACATGCTGTCCAGCTGCAGCCCATTCAGAGACTTGCTCTTACGTTGTCCTGTCTGCAGGGGGCGCTGGTGGTGGTGCCTCAGGATTGCCTCATCGGGGGACACGCTTCCTCTGCTGGGCAGCTTGCTGTACCCGCTCCCATGGCTTGCCCTCTCGCTGTAGGCCTCTCTAGAGCTTGTGCCGACCGGAGTGCCATGGTTACTCCTGGGGCAGTGCACAAAGGCAATGTCGATGCTGGAGTCGGACGAGGAGTGGTCAGAGCATTGATCAAACAGTGAGGTGTTGTGGAGAGATTCTCCATCCTCATACAGCCCCTCCAGCCCTGGGGCCTCTCCTGGCAACAGGAACTCCCCCAGGGCATCGGCCAGAGCAGAACCCGGCACTGGCAGCCTCTGCTGGGCCAAACGATCAGAGGAGGGAGGCCCCCCACCCACCCTCAGCATGGCTCCTTCCGGCTCACTCTCCGGGATGCTGTGGAGGCCAGAGAGCTTCAGCCGTGGGTCTGGGTGGTCCGGGGAGTAGAAGGGGACGGTGGAGGGACGGTGGTCCTGGTCGTAGCGGAGGTGAGGCTCGTTGGCTTGTTCGTGCTCCCAGTCCTGGAAACGTCTGGATTGGATCTGTTCTAGAAGCCTCTGCTTACTGCGCTTCACCTGGTTGGCATGGTCGCTGAGGGAAGGAGAAAAAGGAGGGAGAGAGATCCAGAAAAAGACAGGAAAGTGATGTGTGAGGTGTGAAGGGGGTGTGTGAGCCAATGTTATTCACAGTATGGCATTGCTGGTGGGGTAAGGAGAGCCCAGTTCATTGGCTTGAATCCCACAGTCCACAGTTCTGACGTGCTCCTTCATAGTTGACCTGCAGTAGGAGGTTACCAGATTGTGAATGGAACATAATTTCCCCTCCCTTCAGCCATGCAAAACTGTGTGTGTGAATCCCACCTCTTGAGCTCCTTGCGGTTGTGCAGTAGCAGCTCTTCGTTGCGCTGCAGCAGATGGGCGTACTGGGTTGTGAAGGTCCGGAACTGCTGGATGCAGACCAGCAGCAGGTAGTAATCTGGATGTTCAGCATCTGTCTGCTTCAGCAGGGTCTGGATCACAGGATCACATCCATCAGGTTCATGGAGGAACAGCTCAACAAACACAGAGTGGCTCACGATCAAGACTTTTCACCCAAACTCCCGCCCTTTTTTGCATGTATTGGTAGGGCCAAGAGTAAAGCTGTTGAAGCGGAGCAAATTTGAGTCTCTTACATTACATTTACGTTTTCGTCTTCTCGAGGTATCGGTTCAGTGGACAAGCAGTATTAATTGATGGTGTTTATTTGAAATGGTGAGGTTAAAACAGTCTGCTGGACATCTGTGTGTGTTGACCTCTGACCTGCAGAAGGAGGAGATACTCTGGGATCCTCTGGACTGGCTGGAGGAGCAGGGTGTGTAGTGAGGGGCGGGTCTCATCCCCCATGATGTCATCCTGGAACGGGGAGCCAGCCAATCAGATATGGGTACAGAGACGGTAGATGTTGGTCCTGTGAAGTCTTTTCTCAGCTAAAGGTTTTTGATTTAAAGACTAAGGACACAAGATTATATCAAGACAACATTGTACTGTTCCCTTTCTACCCCTCTCTCTCTTTCTGTCCTTCTTTCTCTGTCTCTGGGGGCAATTGTCCTGTTATGGCTTTCAGTCATGTGCTCTTTGTTCAGAGAACATTTACAGATCAACTGATAATTTTGATTAGAGACCATAAGACTGCACGCTGTCTGCAAAGAGCATGAAACTGTCTGTCCTTTGTTGGGTAGCAGTCTGAAAGACACGTCTATCTATGTTCTTTTCCCCTCCCAACGAATGGTTGGGGACAGAAGCTGGTTTGTGAAGCGCTGATGTGTTTACCTCTAGCAGGCTTGCAGTGTTCATGGTGTTGGACACCAGCATGCTGACCACAGAAAGACACTCAGGAAGCTCCTTCAGGTACGACACGTAGAAGTCCAGGAAGTCACTCTGCAGAGACACAGACCAAGACACCAAGAACTAGGTTGATTGAGAGGCAGTTCTGTGGTCACATGTGAAGCCCTTTGGGACATTTCTTGTAAAAAAAATGGCTGAACAAGTACATTTTGATTTGATTTCATGAATCATGAACTCTTTTCTATTCACCCCGCCCCCATCCTGAATCCCAGGGCTCCTCGTCCAATCAATTCACTCCTTTCCATTTTCCCATTCTGAGGTATTAGAGCGTGTGTGGATTGACAACCACACCTGCAGTGATGGAATCGATGTGTATCAGGGCTGTTTGTGTCTGAACTGGAGTTGCCCCCATGGATTGTTCCTGGTGATTTGATGAGTTGACTCAATAACACAGCATGATCTGTTCTAACTAGCAAACAAGTCTGCGGGAGAAGGATATGTAGTCCTGTACCTCCTTACTGGTGAGCCTCATGAATACATCTCCCATGATGCCTTGCCACTGGCGCTTGAGCACGCGCTCCTGGAGGGTGTGGAGAAGCTCTAGGTGCTGCTGGATGAGGAAGCGAAGAGAGCTGGGAAAGGGTCTGTGAAAGGGGGGGGGGCATTAGCAATGATTACATTAGGTCTGGTTCTGCCATCCAGAAGCTCTGTCTGTCTCAATGATGTCTTTAAGATCTGTTTTATTCAATAGATTCATTTCCTGCCCAGTCTCCGCATCTCATAATGTCTCTAATTGGATCTGAACCCCACGGTAGGAACCTGGTGTCTCTGTGTGTGTGTGTTTGTGTGTGTGTGTTTGTGTGTGTACACATGTTTGAGTGTCACATAAACAATGGCCCCTTGTTGTATTTATAACCCAAACATAAGACTTCAATTGCTCTGGGTTATTTCTAAGGTCCTCCTGTGTTTACTGTGCACTCCATAAGTACGCAACCGGCTCAATACTGGAGAACTATCACACTGTGAAACGCTGTTGGCTCCTTTGTGACCCATGAATATGAGGCATGATGAATCTATACGTCTGTTTGTTTTTTTGTGTAGTACCGTTTGTCTTTGGCATGAAGCACCTCTGAGCCGTTGAAGGAGATGTTGGCTTTCAGCAGGAGGGACAGGTAGGACACGTACCCTCTCTCTGACTCCAGAAGCTGTAGGGCTGCTGTGTGTCTCTTACCTGACACACACACAGACACACACACACACACACACACACATTTGAGTCCAGTGTGGTGGATTTGGCAAGATCACAACACAACTTCAGTAGCTCCACTATGTATGAGGCTGAGACCTCCCCCCCTCACACTGTGTTATGTGTGACATGGCGTGTTAAAGGCAGTAAAGTGTAACACTGTGTGTGCAGCCTGTCTCAGACGTACTGTTCTCTGAGACACAGTCCTGCGCCTCTGGCTCATCTCGACTGTCCTTCCTCTCTCTCCACACTGGAGACTCAGACCCACCCCTCTGGAGCAGCACACTGCCTGGATCATGCTCTCCTGACTTAGAGGCTGCACATACACACACACACACACACAGAAAAACACTTTGTGATCAATTTCATGTGAGCAAAAGCCCAGGATCAGACTCAGTCACCGACACAGCAGCCCATGCATTTATAATGGTTTCGAGTCTTCAGAACTTCTCTTTCTCTGTCTGTCTCTGTCTCTCTGCCTGTCTCTGTCTGTCTCTGCCTCTCTGTCTGTTTCTGTCTCTCTCTCTGTCTCTCTGTCTCTGTCTGTCTCTGTCTGTCTCTCTGTCTGTCTCTGTCTGTTTCTCTGTCTGTCTCTCTGTCTGTCTCTGTCTGTCTGTCTCTCTGTCTGTCTCTGTCTGTCTGTCTCTCTGTCTCTCTGTCTGTCTCTGTCTGTCTCTCTGTCTGTCTCTGTCTGTCTCTCTGTCTGTCTCTGTCTGCTTCTCTGTCTGTCTCTCTGTCTGTCTCTGTCTGTCTGTCTCTCTGTCTGTCTCTCTGTCTGTCTCTGTCTGTCTGTCTCTCTGTCTGTGTCTGTCTGTCTGTCTGTCTGTGTCTCTCTCTCCAGTCCTTACTCTGGGTGGAGGCAGCGCTCCTGTGTGGGGAGTCCCCAGGCAGACTGTTGAAGTAGTGCTGGATGACGTTCAGCTCAGTCTGGCTGGACAAACAGGCATGGCTCTCACCCTTTGAGTTCTTCCTGTGACAGAAGCACATGAGGTGGAAGGGAGGACACTGCTGTTTTAATATCTCTGTGTGTGTTTGTGTGTAGGTGTGTGTGTTACCTCTGTTGAGTAGGTAAGATGTCCCTGCAGCCCTGTGCTTGGAGAGTGTCCAAAACCTTCTGCAGGTCTCTCTGTCTGCTGCCGACCTCTCGAACCTGGTCAAGGGCACCACTGAGGTCCTCCTAAGGTCAAACCAGCACACACACCAGGATCAACTACGGCACACACCTCAGTCAAGAAGGTGCCGTACCTGACCCACTGGACACACACGCTATAGTGTTTCACTGTATTTACCTTGAAGGTGTTGAGGGAGTTCCGCAGCCCCATGATCCTGTCATCCACGTCGCTCTGGTGAGCCTGCAGCTTTTCCTCCAGACTGCAGTCTCTCTGCTGCAGCACACACACCTCCTGCAGCGCCCCCTGGAGGCCGCTGCGCAGCTCTGTCACCAAGGCCTGCAGCTGTAGGCCACAGGGGGTCAGAGGTCAGGAGTCCAGGGGTTGAGGTGAAGTGATGATTACTGGATTGGATTGATTGTTGTCCCTCTGTCCTTAAACTCACCCTTCTCTTCCCCTCCCTCTTTCTCTCTCTCTCTCTCCCTCTCTCCCTCTCTTCCTCTCTCCCTCTCTCTCTATCTCTCTCTCTCTTTTCCTCCCTCTCTCCAGTGTGGGTAGACTCTTTCTTGGCCAGTGTTGATTAAATCTCCCTCTGGTTTAGCAGCTAGCTGTCCTATTCTGAGGCCATGTGGTTATTGAATTTAGTCTGGAGAGATAAGTGAATCAGACCTCGTTAACAGATAGGGACTGAGACTGCACACCCTTATCCATCCTCTCCTCTTTTTTCTACCTTCTCACCTTCCTGCTCTCCTCTGCTCCCCCCCCCCTCTGTTTCACTTTCTTTCCCTCTTATCTTTTTTCTCCTCTCCCTTTCTCCTCTCCCTCCTCATTCAGCCCCTCTGTCCTACCCTTCCCTTCCTCCCTCTCCCCTCATCTCCTCTCCTCTCTCCTCAGTCATGTGAAAGGCATCAGGCAGGAGATTCAATAGAGCAGCTGGCCTATTTTACTGTTGTGAGTCTGCAGATGGGCTGATGTTATCACTGGCTAACTACTGTCCTGTTCTCATCTGCGTCTGTGCTTCAGATGTTTCCCTGCTTCGACGTCCCTCTCTGATACCAGCTCTCAACACTCCCTTTACTGCACAGATGGACAGCAACACATTCCTATCGAATAGAGTACAGCTGGGCAGATTTGTTCATCGAAAACTCTCTCTGTATCTTTGCTTTTTTAAATGGAAGGATTCTGTGACTGTGAGGGGTTTACATTCAACCATTTTAACTGAGAGGCATGATGACTTTTAAGAAGACAACATGTCTGGTACAAGAAGGGTATAAAGAACCAATATCTGGTTCTCTGGTTTCAAAAGTAGACAAGCACTAAGGCGGCAAACAGTAAGTAGTGTTGTAATAAAAAAAAGGCTGTCATCAGATAGTCTTTCCAGAAGTACGTATTCTAAGTCAAAGTCTTTCTGATTGTTTTCCAGACTGCTTCTTCATCTGCTCTCATTCAAACATCAGTCGATGTCCCTGATTGACCATGGAGATAACACCCATCTAACCCCCTCTCATTTGAAGCCCTCTGTTTGGATGATTGTGGGTGCTGGAAGTCAGATCCAGCAGAAGAGCTCTGACACACCATACTGATCAGGAGATTGAAGGAGTCTGTGTTTGAGGTTTGCTATGGTGTTGTTGTTTTATTTTACCTGAGCAATCTCCAGGTTGGCCTCTTCCATCTCCTTACCCTGTTCTACAAGTGAAAGAACAGACACACACACATCGAATAGCAACGCCTTTCATGGTGATATAGACATAACTGAATGTGTGTGAGTATTAACACTGATACATCTATGAATATCAAGTTCTAGATACAGAGGTTTCGAAGGCTTTATCCTTCACCCATTGAGATCTGTTCAGTACATTCTACCATGACACATTTTCTTCTTTCACAGACGTGCTTCTAGTCCATTCTTGATGACAACCTTACAGTAGAACAGGCCTGATTCTGCTGCATATGGCTTTCTTTGAGTGCGTCATCAAACAATTCAACAATTGTACACTTATAAGCACAAAGCATTCTGTGGAAATGCCAAATGGTCCAAATCGTAAAATGTCATCTTAAATGTCTACTTATTATACATAATGCATGTTTTAAGTTCATGAATTCCTCTTACCATCAAACCAATAACCAACAGAAGCTTTTAAGCAGAAGCTACAAATGTTTAAAAATATATATTAAATGAATTCAAGCAGCTAAATTTTTCAGGTTGAAAGTATTGTGACACATGACACATCAAAACAAAGTATGTATATAAGTTTGTTGAAACTTATAGGCAGTTACTAAAAACTATTATCCAAATTCCATCAACATTGTTGCAACACTACACTACACTTCTTTAATTCTTTTAGCTGTTATTTTATCCAAAGCCAAGTACAAATTGCGCAGAAAAAAACTTCAGAACATCAACACAAAGTAACCAAATCACAGGGTACACCCATCGAAAAGTTCAATATTTCACAGTGACTTTCCTATTCTGACTGATACAGAACCATGATCAAATTGTAGCTGTTGGTTGAGTTTTGGTACAGATTTAGTGTTTTACCTTCAGTCTTCCCGTTCTCCATGGTTTTTCTGCTGTCCACCTGCCCTGTCTTCTAACCTGATGAGGTTGTGGTGTTGCAGTCCTCAGACTACACTGCTATGTCCTGTCCTCTAAGATCCCTCACTCTCTCCACACCATGTGAGTCTGATGATTCCACACACAATCAGGGCCCTTGTCTACTGTAAATGGAGAGATGGAGGGAGAGGTCAAAGGGAGAGAGGAGATTGAGAGGGAAAGAGAGAGAGAGTGAGAGACAGAGAGAAAAAAAAACTGTCCAGGGTGTTTGATGAACTATCATGAAGAGACAAATTAACTCAATGTAATTTCCTCTCCCCGTGTAACACTACTTTGAATGGAAAGATAAAACGTGTGAGTGAGTGTGTGCGTGTATGTGTATGTGTGTGTGTGTATGTGCATGTGTGTGCGTGTATGTGTGAGTGTGTGTGAGAGAGAGAGAGTTGGCTCTAAATGTGTGCTAATGTGTGAATAACAGCCATGTGAGGCAGGAAGCTCTGGATGAGTTCCAGGAACATCCTCTTTGTTTGATCTGAAGATCTGGTTCTCTCCTGCAGGCCCCCCTGGTGATGTTGTCTCTAACTCTGTGCCAGCTGTGAAGAGCCTGGAGGTGCTGATGCAACATCAGAGGAGAGGCCAAGAGGCTGGAAAAGACAAGACCCCATAATGTGTTACGCTCCAAAACAGGTTTGATTCTCTATGCTTTTCAGACGCTTTTATCCAAAGAGAGAGCTTTATAAAAGAGCATCGGTCACTGATCATAACACCGTGATAGACCCCAAACATTGCGGGTTTAGATATTATGAAGCATATATCAAGAGAAACTCAGCAAGTGTCAAAGGGAAGAACCATAAGCAAATTAATCTTATTATTATTCAAGTTACAAGTTGTTTTTCTAAAGGTCGGGGATTTAAGATTAGCCTTAAAGTGTGATGCCAATTTAGATGACCTTTTAGTTGTATTGATTGTTTCCAGGTAAACAGGATGTGTGTATTTGTGTGTGTTGTTTTTTAAATTACATAACACAGGCTGCGTACCACTGTCACAAGTTCTGGCCTTGTGCAGACAGTAGATCCTGTGGATGAAAAATTCAACAAGAGGATTGTGTTTCTCAGAAGGTCAGATCATTCCCACATTTCAAAAAGGCTTTTCCTCCCAGAATAATACCCTGATTCTATGTGTGTGTGCATAGAAATCTGGTCAGGTCAGTGTAAGTACACAGCAGCATGCTCTCCTTTAGTGACTGTTGAGCACCCTGACTGAAGCACTCCCATCCCTTCTAAGGACGTCTCCCTAGACTGGGAAGTTATAAGCTGGGAATCATGTGGCACAGCCGGTTAGGGAGTTGGGCTAGTAATCAGAAGGTACCTCGTTCAAACCCGAGTATCATGATGTTGTGTCCTTGGGCAATGCACTTCACCCTACTTATGTCTGGAGGAATGTCCCTGTACTTGCTGTAAGTCACTCTGGATAAGAGTGTCTGCTTAGTGTAAGTTTCAATGGGTTTGCAGCTTCCTTTTTTATTGGCAAGACAACACAGAACTGTCATAGGGGGGAAATAGAAAGGGTAAATATGTAGGAATGATACAGATATTATTATCTTACATGAAAGAAAATCACTATCACAGCCCTACACAATGTGACACAACAAGAAGCAACTGAGCCAGGGGGGTAGTTCGTCATGTTTTCCTGGGGGAAATCCTCCCCTCTCACCAGCAGGGGTCACTGTGACATAACCCAGAACAACACCAGCACCAAACCAGGACACTGTGGTTGATGTATCTTGTCCACATCACAATCAACATAATATAAAAATCTAATAAAAATCCTGAATGATACCCTGCTCGTCAAACCAACAGATGAAATATACACTATATATTTAATATATGCATTTATTATAGACCTGTGTTTAGTTACAAAATACAACAGACATGTATGGTAAATGTGATGAATTCATCAGCAATATTCTTCAGTGTAGAAGTCCATTCCAGACTAAATATGTGAAGCAGTTATGTTTTGGGTTTGGGGTTTGCAATAATGAATCTGTTGGCAGAGGCATATCTGACAATCTGCCAGTAGCTACATGCTGTTTTCTGTTCTGTAGGGACTTTCTCTGACAGTGGTTCTATATAGTACAGTTGTATTATATGACATTTCTTATCTTGTTCTCTACTGTTTATAAAAAAAAACTCTATTGGAGTTGGAATGTGGAATGGAATATTGGAGTGGAATGATAAATGTTTATGGGCTGGTGTTCCGTTTGAGCAGTTGACTACCTGATTCAAATAACAACTCTTGTAATTGAACACTGAACCAATTTCCTCTCTGTTTCTTTTCCATCCCTGGTGAGAGAAAGGAAGGGGGGGGGGGTAGAATTCCACTGCTTTCCTCCTCGAGTGACTTTGAGCTCATCTTAAATAGCATAATGTCTCCCCTTCCCATTCTGCTTGAACACTGTTCTGATGACCTTATAAGAGGTCTCCTTCCACCTTTAGATGTAAAACAGCCAGGCAGGTGCTGCATTACACCCTTCCTGTATTGTCAGATCTATAAATAGGAGGACATAAGAAGGGCAGATGAAAGGGAACAGCCTTGTGGAATGAGATGCCTCCCAGAGAGAGACGTTGTGTCCTTTCTTCCTCCACTCTGCCCTCAGCTGCAGGCATGGCTGACTAACAGAGGATGTAGATCAAGCAGAAGCAGTGGACCATGGGATTGAATCCTGCCAGAGCCACAGCTGCCCTGAACATGCACAGCTGTAATGGTCATCAGGCAAGGGCATCTGAGACCATTATCACAACACACACACACAACACACACACACACACATACACACATACATTCAAAAACACACACACACACACACACACACACACACACACACACACATACACACACATCAACAATAATAATTAATGAAGTAATTACACAAAGGCAGACATACTGGGAAATAGATTAATCCATTTTCTCATATATTGATTTATTTAACTGCCTAATAATATTACTGTCAGCTGCTTCCAGTTGTGTAAAGGCTGGTGGTGCAGATAGGGCAGCTCATTTTGGCAGGGCAACACACACCTTATGTTCCTTCATAATTATTCTGCGTGGTTTCGCTCAGACCCAATTTATAACTAACATGATTCAGTCTGACGTAAGTTTCCTGAAAAGGTTGTTAGGCTCTGTTTTAGGTTGTGTGCTTGAAGGGTCTTTAGATCTCGCCATCGCGTTTGTATCCGCCTCGACAAGTTACGCCTGAAACGAAAACGTGCGCACCCAAAAACGTCCTTTATTGATGACGTCCTCGTATCACGCGGAGGCATGTTTGTAAACATCTCGTTGGCTTTAGAGTTCAACATTCACGCGCTGTAGTGATGACTTCCCTTCCATAAGTACTTAACTTGTTAAAGTATTGTGTGAGGATGTTGTATACTTGAAAAATATACTGTTAAGGGTTCGGACAAACACAGAAAAAACACAAACGGTTGTATTTCAGGGCAGCCTATCGTTTTTAGCGTTTAATATCAGAGATACATTGTTGCAATATGACACAAGTCACGCACGAGCTGTTCGGTGAGATCGCGGGGGAAGGGCGCGTGGACAAATGGATCCTCATGTCGCCTAACGTCACGGTGGAAATCATCAACCTGGGCTGCATCATCACATCTATAAAGTGTAAAGCAAAGAACGGTCAGGTTGATGACATTGTTCTGGGCTACGATCATTTGGAAGGTAGCTTGAATATTTCTACTCTGATGTACAAAAGTATATGAATCTGCTCACAATGTACAATATCGCTTTCTGTAGCCCACTAGCAGGTCAACTGCAACTGATTTGCAAGTCTAAGGCTCCTCCAAGATGATCTGACAGCTTTGAAACATAAAAAGATCAAACAATGTTGTGTACATTAACCGTGAAACTCCGCTTGTAGTAGGTTTAGAATGGGATTTGCTGCTATGTTTGGGCCTTTACTCTCTCTGCAGGTTATGTGGCAGACCCTCGGTATTTTGGGGCCGTGGTGGGCCGGGTAGCGAATCGGATTGCTGGGGGGAGGTTCGTGGTGGAGGGGAGACAATATCAACTCGCCATCAACAATGGACCTAACGCCTTGCATGGCGGACTGAAGGGATTTAACAAGGTAACACACAGACACACCACACTCACACACACTCTCACAATTAGAGCTGTCCTGATCACCCAGGATGTCCCCCCCCCCCTTATATCTCCAATTAAAATCGTATTCTACTTTGTATTGGGTTCATGCTGCTGCTGATAGCTGCACTGGCAGCCTGCTGCTGCTGAACTGTCAGTCTAAAACACAGCAAGAGAGAGAGGAACAAAGAGGGAGTCATGTGGCTGAGCGGTTAGGGAGTCAGGCTAGTAATCAAAAGGCACTCCGGTTCCGAACCCCGGCTGTGCCAACATGATGTTGTTTCCTTGGGCAAGATACTTCACCCCACTTGGAATGTCCCTGTACTTGCTGTAAGTCGCTTTGGTTAAGAGCGTCTGCTAAATGGCTAAATATAATGTGAACAAAGCTTGTCTACAGTGAGATGTAGATATATTAGATGTATGTGTGGGTAGACCTTCATTTCCATTCTCCTCTGACAGCACAACAACTTATATGAAAGCTACTTTAACCTTTGAAGTCAGCGTTAATAAACACACACATAGACGCTTTATTATCTGTCATTTTGATCCCTGTGGTAAAAATGATGATGGTACAAACGCATTGACACGAGAGCATTGACAAAACACATAAAGATTGTGAGGGTGAATCACTCTTTTGTGCTGTCAACAAGCATCAAGGCATTTCCATGCCTATAGTTTGGTGTGGGGGAAGATCAGTGATATTGGGTTCCAGTAGGGTTCAATCATAGAGAAAGGTTCACTATTTTGCAAATGCATACATCCATGCACTGACACACACACACAGTTGTTTTACTAAGTGTTGCACTCTCTGTGAGTGCGTTTCTCTCAGCCAGAGACTATTATCAGACATTGGATTGATTGTTTTACCCATTAAAAAACGGGGAAATGTCTGTTAATGGGTAGACATTTCACAGACAGTTAGCCAGTCAAATGAGGTTAGTCAGATATTTATAGCCAACGAAGTCCTTTTATTGCCATCAAAGATATTACAAGGGCCACTGCATGCAGCAGGAAAACCAAAGGATTCGGCTTGTGGATTTTTGTTATCGAGCTGTTTGACCCCCCCCCCTCCCCTCCATCCAGGTGCTGTGGGGGAGTGAGGGGGTGGAGGGTGGGGTGAGACTGACCCACACCAGCCCCGATGGGGACCAGGGTTACCCTGGGGAAGTCCAGGTCTTGGTAACCTACATCCTGGAGGGGGACACCTTGAGCACCCAGTACCAGGCCCGCTCCACCAGAACCACACCCATCAATCTCACCAACCACTCCTACTTCAACCTAGCCGGACAGGTGAGGGTTGTGAGTGTTTGTCTGTCTGTTTGCCTGTCTGTCTGTTTGCCTGTCTGTCTACAGACTTGTCTACCTGCCTGTATGCCAGTGCCTGTTTGTGTCTGTATGGACAGTACTGTTGGGTACAGACATGTCTGATGATAACTCACATTTACAGCTGACCGCACCGCCGCTGATTGATTTTATTGCAGATCCTATATGTTCAGTGCTGATGCATCATATCACTGTAACAATAGCTTGTCCATTGCCCTGAGGAAAGGCATGCATCATAGCTCTGTTGCAGGGCCATAAACCAGCGCATCTGTGCATCCTTTCATGGTTAAGCGATTGGCTTTCAGATGCGTGCACGTGTGCTGGGTGACATCAGAAGCGTGCATGTGTGCTGGATGACAGGGCCCAAAGGAACCTGCACGGTGTCTGAGATTAAGCTGCTCTTCAGCCTTAACCCTGTCTGATAGCAACCATCGGCACGGCAACAAGACTCCTATCTCCTAGCCATTTGCTAATGGTGTGTGTGTATTTGTGTGTGTGTTTGTGTGTGTCTCCAGGGCTCGGCTGATATCTACGACCACAAAGTCTCCATCTTTGCCCAAGCTTATCTACCTGTGGACGACACCATGATCCCAACTGGTAAGAGATAAAAACCCAATTTGCTCTAAAGACACAAAGTATAATCCCAGTAAATGGGTTTTGCTGGAACACTTTTGAAAGACAGACTTTCTTCTTGTGAGAGTTTTATCTGATGTGTCCTGCAGACAGAGCGCTTTGTTTTTCCCCTTTTACCTTAATCTCATTAGATCAGACATTACTGTGAGTAAGATTTGTATGTGACTTTAACACGCTTCAAGCGTGTGTGTGTGTGTGTGTGTGTGCGTTCTTTCATTGTATGTTTCAAAAAGGGTAATTGGTTGCTCCATTGTGGTTGGCTGCAATCACATCACGTGATCACAGAGAAAACCCAACAAGGTATAAGGCTTCCCTTCATTAGTAAAGCCTGTGCTGTGTTTCTCCACAGTGCCATGTTCTCTTTACATGACTGGAAGGAGAGCCCCTCTTCTGTCTTGGTAATGGGGTGTGAAATGACATGGGTGACATGAATCCTCCTCACCTCCTAGTCTAATCATCCTGCAGTTCTGCAGATAACAGGTGGATGATTGCAACACCATCTGTTTCAGCATGCACTAGTATTCTTTTCATTTACTTTTTTTATGTCATTTTCAAATGTTCATATTAGATTAAATTATTC
The DNA here is from genome assembly GCA_030340665.1 of Neosalanx taihuensis. Classification (NCBI taxonomy): domain Eukaryota; kingdom Metazoa; phylum Chordata; class Actinopteri; order Osmeriformes; family Salangidae; genus Neosalanx; species Neosalanx taihuensis. Next base: position 3,515,799 of record CM059293.1, read on the forward strand.
GTATTTATTAGGTCCGTTATAATTTAATTCTTCATAAATACTGTAGACTATATATTGTTGAGAAGAATAGCTGCTGATTAGGACTTTCTACAGTTGGTTTGTTAACGTATGCAGCTGAGAAACAGTGGAGATGGGCAGGACTGGTGTCTGCACTTGTTACAAATGACCTTGATGTTTTGATGTGGGTTATCTAGCTGCAGGTGATCTACAGAGGTTCGGTATGATGATGTTTGGGGTACGAAGTCACGCTCAGGGGTCAGAAGAGGTTCTTCACTCCCATTTAGTCACTTAGCAGACACTCTTATCCAGAGCGACTTACAAGAAGTACCCTCCAAGTAGGGCCTTGCCCAAGGACACAATGTCATGTTGCATCAGCCGGGAATCGAACTCTCAACCTTCTGGTCACCAGCTCGACGCCTTAACCGTTGAGCCACCTGACTCCCCTTCTTTTCTTCTGAGGGATGGGAGGAGGTGGAGATGACTAAGTAGATGGCTGACTGCCAGATCCTCTCGACATCATCCATTATTCTCCCTCTTTTTCTTGATGGTCTGTCTCTCTGTGTTCACTTCATCTCTGTCTATCTTCGCTCCCTCTCTCTGTCTCGGTCTCTATCCTAACACCATCTTCATCTGTCACTTCCCATCACCTTCTCTTAGTGGATTTGACTATATTGTTTCTTTCTGCCTCTACTTAGCTGCTAAGTCTTAGCATATAGTGTCCCTGTCCTTCCCTCTGTTATCTCCTAGTCTCTCTGTCTCCGTCTCTCTGTCTCTCTTTCTCTCTCTCTCTTTCTGTGTCACCTTGCCCAAGGTAGAACTGTTGACCCTGTCTGACTCGCAAGCCTAAGGTCAGCTGTGTCTGTGTTTGAAACTAATCATGAACACACTTCGGATTCGCCCCAGTGTGCACCGATAGTTAGCCTAGTGCCAGCTATCTAGCTAGTTTCTGGTCGGCTAGACAAACACATCCATTATTGTTCAATTACCAACAGGCCCCATGGGAGCTGCTAATGATGCAGACAGAATAGCTAAATATAGCTGCAGGCAGAAGTGGTGGGTTCCTCCTCGGTATTGCAAACCATTACAAAACTGACATGACGTAAACATGTCTATCAATAAAACTGAAAGCATTTGGCTGAGTTAAAGTTGCTGCAGTTCTTAATGAATTGTCAGGTTATTCAGTGACTAAAAGGACACAGAAAACTGTGTTGAACTTTTTTGGATTGGTCTGTGAAGTTGAAGTCTTTATTTTTGGACTTGCTGTAGGTTTACTGGTATGAAAAAGGAGATTTGGACCTGGAAACCTTGCGTCACTTTCTCTGATTTCATTTCCTGTCTCACTTCCTGTCACAGGTTTATGGGACACGACAGAGATGAGGAAGATGATATCCCTCATATCTAAAGTCCCTTATGGTGTTGCCATGGAAATCTTTTTTTGGTTGTTAGGTAGTAACATCCCCTGTGTCTACAGGTGAGGTCAGACCAGTAGAACGCACTCCTTTTGACCTTCGGAGGCCTGTTCTGATTGGCTCCCGGCTGAAGGATTTACCAGGGCCCGGGTTCGACCACACCTTCTGTCTGTCGTCACCTGGGAATCCTTCGGTGGAAAGACCATGTGCCAGGTGCCTCGTACACAACCTACCATCTTGCTGCAGACACACACACAACCTACCATCTTGCTGCAGACACACACACAACCTACCATCTTGCTGCAGACACACACACAACATACCATCTTGCTGCAGACACACACACAACCTACCATCTTGCGGCAGACACACACACAACCTACCATCTTGCTACAGACACACAAAACCTACCATCATGCAGCATGCACACACACACCCTACCATCTTGCGGCAGACACACACACAACCTACCATCTTGCAGCACACACACACTTAACCTACCATCTTGCAGCACACACACACACACCCTACCACACTGTGACACACACTGCCATGTTGTTAGCCAATATCCCTCCGCTGATGAAGTATTGAGAAAGTATCTCTCTCTCTTCCTCTGTTAATCTTAGCCCTGCCTTCTCATATCTCCTCCCTATAGGGTATGTCACCCTGTGAGTGGGCGTGTCCTAGAGGTCAGCACCAGCCAACCAGGTGTCCAGTTCTACACTGCCAACTTCCTGGATGGGTCATTGGTGGGAAAAAGTGGGGCCTCTTACAGGAAACACAGTGCCTTTTGTCTCGAGACCCAGAATTGGCCCGACGCTGTCAACAAGGTACATCAAATTAGTATTTGTATAGCCTCTTTTACAGTCCTATAACTCCATTCTATATGAGATTAAGCTTTTTATCTAAAGGTGTATATATAAACTGTGGGAGGTGCTCTCAAATCAAAAGGCTCCCTGTAGACTATAAGATACTGACCGCTTGCCTGGTGGATCCAAATCAATAATCCCCAAACTGCAGTCTCATGTGGCATTCCTAGCAAGCTTTATTAAGTGCTCTTAATTAGGGATCTTAAAAACAGATGCAATTAAACACCGTTTTTCAACACCGTCACACCAAATAGATGTTTTCCTTGACCTTTTTATCTATGATAATATTAGATCTTGTAATGATATTGTTTCAGATTCCAGCAGAACAATCTATGTTAAAGGTTAATTAGGTTTTTGAAAACTAAATGATTTATGATACTGAAGATGGAACATGCAGAGAGGGATATAATTAGATTATTAGATCAGATAAGAAATCCTTTATTAATCCCAGAGGGGGACATTGGTGTGTCAACAACTATCATAAAATGAAGTCAAATGTTCAACAGCAGATCAAATACAAATATACAAGAATATTAATGTCTATTAATGGACAAGAAAACTGTAAAGGGCCTTTAAAATAGATATATTTGTACACATTCATGTATGTATCCAAAATACTATACTAGAAAAACTATAATAGGTTGAATTGATTCAAAAAATATCTTGTATATAGATTAATTCAGGATGTCAAAATTAAGTTAAGATGAATACATTGCAAATCTTTGTGTAAAAAAGCATGTTTATTCAAGCAATTCAATCTAAAACCATGTAATTATGCATTAAGCACTATCTACTATATGTTTTCTACTGAATAAATAAGTCATGGCATGGAAACCTCGTTCAGAGTACCAGTTGGGTTGAACTGAGGAGGCTGTTATTTCCCTGACGGTAGTGGAACAACGTACGATCAATTTTGGTCAGAGGTGTGTGGGCGGAGCACAGGAAAGGAGGAGGGCTGGGGGGCGATTAGTCGATTGGCCCTCGTGTCCCCTGGCCGCCCCCTCCAGCATTTTAGTGTCCAGTCCCAAAGCAGTTCATCAGCAGTCCATCAGGTATTAGGAGGTGTGTTCTAACCAAGTTCAAACTCTGGCTTTCATCTACTCTAAAGCCTGAGGAAATGTGATGGGAGGTACTGATGTAATTGATCCGATGCTTGATGTATGTAGCGAGCATGACACACACACACAGCAGAAGAGGCCCCATGTCCCCAACGCAGATGCCCTCTCTCCTGTTTGTGTGTGTGTGTGTGTGTGTGTGTGTGTGTGTGTGTGTGTGTGTGTGTGTGTGTGTGTGTGTGTGTGTGTGTGTGTGTGTGTGTGTGTGTGTGTGTGTGTGTGTGTGTGTGTGTGTGTGTGTGTGTGTGTGTGTGTGTGTGTGTGTGTGTGTGTGTGTGTGTGTGTGTGTGTGTGTGTGTGTGTGTGGATTTACAGGAGGGATTGTAGTTTGAGTAATCCCAGAGTAATGGGACAGCCCTGTCACCAAGTCCATGGAAGATTTATTAAACTCTGAACACACACTCACTCCTCTCCTCCCTTTTCTTTTCCTCATTCCTCATTCCCTCTTTCCCAGTCCCTCGCTCTCTCTCTCTCTTTTCCTCTCTCTCTCTCCCTCTCTCTATCTCTCTTCCTCTCTCTTTCTTTCTTCCTCTCTTTCTCGCTCCCTCTCTCTTTCTCTGTTCCTCTCTCCCTCTCTCTCTGGCCCTCACTCACACTCCACTCTCTTTCAACCTCTCAACTCTCTTTCAACCCCCCCTTCCATCACCCATTCTTTCCATCTCTGTTTTCTCTCTTTCCATCACTATCATCGCTGTTTGAAATTGCACACTCACGTCCCTCCATCATCCTCTCGTTCCCCTGTGTTGGTGCGTACGTTTTCCCAGCCGGAGAGATGGGAGGCAGGCCTGGAGATAAGGATGGGTGGGGTCGGGGTACGGCTATTTCCATAACCACTGTTCCTCCTCTCCATTTAATCTCCATTTGGCAACATCATAATTTGTATCTGTATTCGTTTTTGTAGTCAGCAGAGCTCCCAGTTCTTGGGCTCCAGAGCACAGTCATGCTACCACAGAGAGGGACAGATGAGAGGACAGGCAGACAGACGGACAGGACAGCAAGAGTGTGTTCCGTTTTTGCTTTTAGCCCGGTGTTTAACAGCTCAGTATTGACCATTAGTGCTGCCTTACTGCTGTGCTAATAGCAGCTGGTAGGAACATAATTATAGGCCTTTGTGTCTCCCAGACGTGGCTCACATTCAGAACACAGAAGTGCTAACTCCTACACCGGCTCCCGCTGTGCAGTAAGGCAGGGAGGAAGGTAAGCCAAGGAGAGAGAGAGAGGATTTGTTTTAGCGAGAGGTGGGAATAGAGGGAGAAGAGGAGAGCAAAAGAGATGCAGAGAGAGTCAGTTAGTCAGTTCGACCGACAGGCAGAGAATGAACTTAAGCAATTTGCATGCGACTGTGCTCTGGAACACAGAGTACATGGGCAAATGACAGATTGAGAATCCCTACCATTTGCATGTAGATCAAATCGCTGACACGAGTCATCTACTGCGGGAGGGAGGACAGTTGTGTGCTTGGGGGGAGGGTGGGACTGCAAGGTGTGGCAGATAAGGGGGTGGCAGGATTGAAAGGGTAGGGAATGCTGTGGTTCTGTACATTTGTTGTACCAGTTGTTGTCTTGTGTGTTGAACTCTGTTCATCTCTTATATAGTCTCTATATTGTTCTGTACACTAGAACACTGTCTCTCTAAATATGACCATGTCAGGTCCATGTGACTGAAAACCCTAGAATATACCCTAATGGCCATTCCTGTTTGTGCAGTATGTTGTGTGTGTGTGTTCAGTCAAGTGTGTAGACGTATCGGACAGCTGTCAGTCAGTGATGCAGCCAAACAGCTTCCCCCACGTTCCCTCCGAGCAACATCTTTCCACAGCTCCATGAAAGCCTTGCACGAAGAGAGAGATGAGAGAGAGGGAGAGAGATGGAGGGAGAGGGAGGGAGGGAGGGAGGGAGGGAGGGAGGGAGGGAGGGAGGGAGGGAGGGAGGGAGGGAGGGAGGGAGGGAGGGAGGGAGGGAGGGAGGGAGGGAGAGGGAGAAAGAGGAAGAGGAAGAGGGAGAGAGAGGGAGAGAGAGAGGTAGAGAGGTAGAGAGAGAGGGAGAGAGAGAGGTAGAGAGAGAGAGAGAGAGAGAGAGAGACACTCAACAGATCTAAACCAGCCTCTGCCCCCTTTGAAGACAGTAGTGCTGATGTGTGGATCTGTCTGTAGTTACTCTTACTAGCATTAAAGCTCAATGCTCAGGAAGCATCAGTTAAGTGTTGGTGGTCTTGCAGGTCCTCATGGGGTGTAGAGTGGGTGGGAGGGGGATAGGAGCACACACCCCCTGCCCTTCAGAACTGACCACGGTGCTGGTTCATCAGACACAAGACACAAGAGGGAGGGGACATGGATGTGAAGAAAACGATTCTTGTCGTGGCCTTTGCTCTCCTAACGTGTGTGTGTGTGTGCGCGTGTGTGTTTGCCCGCACAGATGTCCTTCCCAGACACTCTGCTGAGGCCAGGGGAGGAGTACAGACATGTGACACGCTTCACCATTTCCACCATCTGATGGGCATGACAACGCAGGGGTGAGGGGTCAGCGTGGAGCAGCCAATCACAGCACTGAGCACGGAATACTGGACTTCCCCACTGTCTCAGACATGCACTGCGGGGGGAAATAAAAGCACCCACAGGAAAGAAGAAGTGGTTGTATTATTCAATAACTTACATGAAGTAGACACACTGCAAGATTCTGGAGGAATCGGATGTTTAATTCAGTTGTTTATTTTCCTTGCCTGAAGTACTCGGTGACCAATCACAAGCATCATGGCTCAGTTCTTTCCCATTTTACAATCTTTTCTGTGACCATGCTTTTTTTCTTTCTCCTACCATTACGATTCTCATCTCAGTCAGGTTTCTGAGGTGACGGGGACCAGGCAGACCCGCAGATTACGTGTGTTCTATAGAATTCCATCATTCGGGGAGATTGTTGTGTTTTTTTTGTCGTGTCTCACAGGCGTTCACTGGACCGCTGCTTTGATTGTTGTACTCAGAGGGTTTCTGAAGCTCAGTGCAAACAGCTACCAAATCACCTCATTTGTCTGCGTTTGTACTTCAATAAATGACTTATTTGCATCTCTGAGGTGTCAATGTGTTGTCCTCTGCATGGGTTATGGATGGAAATTGAAGCTTAGCACTTATGAATCCATAAGAAACATCATTTTGGTGTCTTTAACATCATTAACAGCCTACACACTATTTACTGCGTTTTTTTTCCACAGCAAGAGGCTGTATTCGATGGTCAGGTCATATTTTGACTGTGGGTTTGTCTTTGTCATAATCAATTGTGACCTGGATCGCGCCCTGCTTTGAGACCACCCCAATCAAACCTGTCTGATGTGCTGCTAAACTCATAGCGTTGCCATAGGAACTCTCTTTTGCCCTTCACAAAAACTTCAGAAGTCTGCCCTGAAGCCATTCTTGTCTCATTCTTGGCTATTGCGAGATGGCACACTGAATGCTAACAAGTTGCTCAAATCTTACTGCTACTACACAACACAGTCTGCCTGTCTGTCTGCCTATTCTTGCCTATAGTGCCTGTCTGCCTACCCGCCTGACCACCTGCCCTCCTGTCTGCCTGTCAGTCTGTCTGGCTACTGGCTGACTGCACTGGGAAAGGCAAATGTTTTTCCTGGAATGAGTGGAAAAACTACTTTTTAATGGAGTTAAAAATGTGTTCATGACTTTGCTTTAAGCACCACAGACTCTTTATCTCTTTTCAGCAATTTGTCCGAACATCCTTGCCTTCAAGCAGGAAGCAGAAGCTCTTTCTCCTTCAGCAGCAAAGAAAGAACGGCATCACCCACCCCCAGGCCCTCCAGACTAAAGACGTTGCCCACAAAGCTCCATGCTGAGAGCTGTTTACAGGACATCTGAAGGTCCCCTGCTCCTAAAGTACCTGGAGCACAGCAGGTAAATTGCTTCTAAGATTACGCAAACTGCACAATCAGTCTATGGCACTTGATTGCATGATAATACATGTGTCTGTATCAAACTATAAAACTATACATAATGAAAAACATTGTATTTTTAGTCACTGACTGGTTGGTGACCTGAGGTCTTATGGTCACCTACTGTTCTCCTGGGCCCCCCTCTAATCCTCTAACCTTTGACCCCTGGTCTATGGAGAACCATGCTGTAGAAAGGATCTAAGACCTTGTCATCGTAGAGGAACTTTTATCCATGTTCCCTCCATGGAGCTCTTTCATTAGAACCTGAAGAACCAGGATTAACCTGTTGGCTTTTCCCTCTTTCTACTGTACTGAAGGGGGGGAGACACCTCCGCATCAGACACGATCTGTGAAGCTTTTATCCTGTAGGCAGCTTCTCACATGGAAGGGATGAAAGCTCCCTGGACACCAGTACTCTTCCTGTCACGAATAAACCCACGCAGTTTCACATTCACACACGTTTATCCTTTGCACGCCCACTCAGAATCTCTGTCTCTTCTATGGCTGTCTCTTTGGTTTTCCCTCCTCTATCCTTCATCCTTCCTTTTTTGTTTGTCTCCCCCTTCACTCCCCCTGGGTCTCTCTCTGCCTTCTCTCCCTCCCAGGAGGCTGATGCATGACACAGCGCTTTCTCTCCTAGACACTGCACTGCCATTACACTTGTGTCCCTCTGAAGTTATAGAAATACACAAGCGGTTAGCTCAGACTCATATTGAAACACACAGGAGTTTATTACTTCACTTCCTGAATAAGCAACACTGTCTCAGTTCCTCAGAAAAAAACACTAGGTAACTAAGGTATAACATCATAAGTGCTTGTTTATCCTCAATTCAGGAAGTGAAATCAGTATAACAGTATAACATTACTTTTTCATGTCATTTCAATAGACAAGAAATGAAACAAGGCATTATGGCAATACGCCCTCCCCTCCTCTCCCCTTCCTCAATTTATCTTGGCAATCTCACATTCAAACTGAAACCTGCCCAACCAGTCTTTGGCCATCTTATCTTAATCACCTGTGGACGCTCACTATTGAGTGTATTGGTAAAGGGCACGAAGACTGCAAATTTGTGTGTGTGTGTGTGTGGGGGGGGGGGGGGGGGGGGGGGGGGGGACATCTCCAGGGCGAGGTGAACATGGAGACCAAGCAATGTCCTCTTACAGATGGCCCTTCTTGCATTTAACTGAGGAGGGAGGGAGGGAGGGTAAAGAGAGAGTGAGTAAGTGAGTGCCTTCATGTGCTGTTGTAGTTTCTAGCCACTGTCATCTTCATTCAAGTCTTCAGAGTCTAGTGATACAGATGAGTGTTGATAAACTACAGAAGCTACTAAGCCGGGCCAACACCTAGTTCCTGCTCCCCTCTTCCAGGCAGGAATAATGGGTCTGTGTGGAATTATGTCCCTTGGCATTGGATTGAGGAAAAAAACATGGCTAGAGAATGGCAATGCTCTCAAAACTGGTTATAACAGGTAGGGAGCAGAGAAATGATGGAGCTTTGCTGAGTTATTTGCCCTGTCACTGCAGTAGGCAGGTGAACTGGCCAGTCATCTCTTTCAGGGGATTTCAGATATAAATGTGCCTTTACAGCGCAGACTGCGTTGCGTTGCGTGGGATTGGATTCAAATGTATGAATACTGTAACCGATTCCCACGTAGATCACACGATAGGGTGAAATGTAAGCGTGGTGCTCTGGATATGCATCCAGAATATTTAGAAATATAACAGAAACCGTACAGTTATATGTCAGTCTATACACATGTATGCTCATTTTAAGGACACTGTTCCAGGAGAGGTATCGATGTTGGACAATTGAGCAGTGGAAATAATCCCTGCGTTCTTCACTGCAGAGAGAGAGGGGGGTGCTGTCTTATTCTGTGTTGACAGACAGACACACACACGCAGACCAATCCTGAGCTGAATCCTTAATCAGCCAGCACGGGCTGTCAAATGCGGTGCCTGCTGGGCGGGATCTAGTCACACCTTCACTGGAGGACATAAATCTGTGACCAGATCAGCGGAGGAAGGCGCAGACTGCTGATACTCACAGGTTAAGATTGATGTAAAACATTACAAGGATTTTTTCGAAAGGTTCCACCATCTTCCCCACGATTTGTTTTGATCATATTTAGTCTGCCTGACAGAGAGAAACAATGTCGCTCATTGAAGAATATGAGGAGGGCGAGTATGAGAGAGCGCCGAAACGACTGAAGACTGCTGTGGTGGAGGATGGCGAGGAGCTGGAGGAGGGAGAAGACTCGGACCCGGAGTCTGTGCGGTTGCCGGGTGATGAGGAGGATGTATCCGGTCTGAGTGCGGAAAAACGGCCCCGATGGACCGCAACTAAATTCGGAGCTGGACGACGGGTAAGGAGATAAACTACCAGACCTCAGCAAAGTAACAGTAGGGTTTATATCTCAGCATTTAACCTACAGGAACCGGATTAGAGATAAATGGTTTTCAAATAATCCTTTTTAATTTCAGAGTTTTTTCTTCTTCTTCATTGCTGTTCTTCATTAACGACACAGTATTTAGATGTAAAGTCAGTATAAGTTAAATCCCCTTTTTGCAGTGGAACAATGTCCTGCAGTATCCACATGTTGAACTTCTCAGGTTTGATTAGAGGTTGGATCAAAGTCAGTATATTACTGTTGTGCATCAATCGTTTTTGAATGATTTAATAGTTTTAACAAGTTATATAAATCACCAAGCACATCTGCAGCCAGTCCTTGACCCTGAGAATAAAGCCTGGCATCCAGAAAGTTCCAATATCTGTTACACCCTCGTGCTTCAGACGAACCCACGAGTCTCCTCTCTTCACCAGTCTGACAGAATTTATAGTGACGAACTACAGCCTGGCAGCAGGCTGAAAGTGTATTAGTAGAAGCTAGGGGGGCTCAGTTGGGTTCAGTCTAACTCTATCATGGCCTCCTGTGTCATGCTGATGTAATAAGGAGAGCGCGGCAGTGAACAGAGGATAAACAGAATGCACGTGAATCACAGGCTAACAGGGTATTTGGAGTAAACTGGGTTTTACTTGGAAATAACGGTGGCCTGTTTGTATTGCGCGCGTTATAACGCGTCTCTTCTGGCTGGCCATCCACCGGTACCGACTCGCTGGGGCTCGTGGGTTTGTGCTGGACCAGTGAGCGCGAGGGGGGGGGGGGGGTGGGGGCGCGCGGGCGGGGGGGGGGGGCGGTTATCTGGATCGCATCTGATCATATGGTCCCGCTGAAGCGTGGAAAGCATTATCTAGATTAGCCCGGCGCTGTTTTGGGTTTTACCAGCTATGCGGTGTTTGGTTGATCGGCTTTCTTCCCACTATCACCAAGGAAAAGCTGCACTTTAACCACCGCCGCAATGATCCAGTTTTCTGGGGTCGTCGGGATCAACGTTTTTGGTCGCTGTGTGAAGCGCCGATTTTATTTGTGTGCAAACTCGATATTTCTCTGGCTCACAGTCTCTTGGTTCCCCCCCCCCCCTCTCTCTCTCTCTCTCTCTCTCTCTCTCTCACTCTCTCTCTCTCTCCCCTCATTTCTCTCTCCCTCTCTCTTTCTCTCTCTCTCACTCTCTCTCTCCATCTCTCTCTCTCTTTCTCTCTCTCTCACTCTCTCTCTCCATCTCTCTCTCTCTTTCTCTCTCTGTGCTGAAAAAAACTTTGATATTTGAAGAAGAATCATACCGAAAATAAAGGTTTTGTTCTCTTAATGAGCTTAATGAATGAGCTTTATCTCCCTAACTGAGCAACTGTTGATTTCATAGACTATATAGCTGTGAGGTATGTAAATGTAAAAGAGGTCATCTGGGCACTATGAGTTAAGCTCACCTCCCATAACAAGATGTCCTTTTAGCCTGAAGTTGGGCACCTTGGTTCAGCCCATGGAACTGAGGGTTTTGAATATTGATTATCCCTGGCAAGGTGACGCCCACATGCCTGCCACTCATCAATATTTGGACTGATGTTCTGCTCTCGGTAGATCAGTCAAGGAATCGATTTGACGTTGGTTTCAGCTGGTCCACATGGGCCTTAGTCTCCCTGACCTGTTTGTCTATTCAGCACCAGGCTGAATGCAAGGCCTCATCCATGGAAGGAAGAACGGCATGGATGCACAGAGGATACGTCCTCTCCTCTCATCCCACTCACAGGCTCTCTGAGAGGATTGGTCTTCCAGGCCCTCATAAACTGCACAAGGGATTCCAAAGAAATTGGATATTGATTATCATTTTCTAATGCGGCGCACGCTAGGCCCTAGAATACACTGTGTGTATGTGTGTTTGTGTGTGTATTTGCGTATGTGTGTGTATGTGTGTGTGGTCATCTCTGAAGTAATAGCATCTCATTCCGGCTGAGCCAGCACACAGAATGCTTCCCAACCTCTTGAAGGTATGTGACTGGTCGACCTTGTGGACAGTCAATCGCAGACTGGCAGAGCTTCTTCTTCTGTGTTTCTGTGTGTGCGTCTCTGTGTGTGTGTGTCTGTGTATGTGTGTCTGTGTGTTTGTGTGTGTGTGTGTGTGTGTCTGTGTGTGTGTGTCTGTGTGTGTCTGCCTGTGTCTGTGTGTGTCTCTGTGTCTGCGTGTGTCTGTGTGTGTGTCTGTGTGTGTTTGTGTGTGTGTGGATGCTGAGGTGCTGAGAGATGTGAGAGTGAGCTGTCTGGTGCTGAACCTGTTCATTTTCTGCCTAGGATAAGAATTGCCTTGTTCTTAACCGAGACATGTATACGAAAAGAAACTAAGTCAGTGATACAGAGATGGATGACTAAGTGTATGACTAAATGTCACACTTAAACGATTAAGTAAAAGCCATTTAAGGGGGTGTTGGAGCCTGTGGCGCAGAAGGTATTTATATATCCCAGTCTTTGAAGAAGGAGAAGCGAGCGGGGGAGTGAAGGATGGAGAGTGAGAGAGATGAAGGGAAGAGACGAAGCTAGTCTATACCCAGGGCGAAGAGTGCTACACTCCACAAAGACTCAGTCCCACTAGTGTCAGACAACGCTAGAGACCACTATAAAAACAGAACCGCAAATCCGACAGTTTTTTTATTTGTGTTTTTGTAACACAAGGCCATGGACAATAGCATAAAAATAATACAGGATTGACAGGCGTTTTACATGTGGTCTGTGGATTTCACAGTTCATATAGACCCTATAAGTGAAAGTGACAGCAGAGGCACTTAGACAGTGCGCTTCCTATTGCCGCTTCCAATGCGCCCCTGACACTGACTCAATATTTACCAAACAGAGAGTCCGGAGCCGCATGTTGCCTAGGTCTTTCAGCTGATCGTCGTAGAAACAATTAAAGCAGGCTGCATGTGTTCTATCAGAAAGTGTTGCACTGCAGTCATGTGACATTCCTGTGGTGGTTGTTGTGTTGTGTGTTCCTCCCTATTGCTCTCTTTTCCTCCAAATCCCCTCTTTCTACTCCCCTGCATCCGCACATAGTGTTTTCTACGCTTTCATTCTCGTCCTTTCATTTTCCTCTTTCAGCTTCTCCTGTAAAGACAGAGAGAGAGAGTGAGGCAGAGATGGAGGGGAGAGCGAAAGAGAGGGAGAGAGAGAAAGAGAGAGAGGGGAGAGAGAGCGAGAGAGAGAGAGAGAGAGAGAGGGGAGAGACAGAGAGGGAGAGAGGGAGAGGGAGAGAGAGAAAGAGAGAGGGAGAGAGAGGGAGAGAGGGAGGGAGAGGGAAAGGGAGAGGGAGTGGCCCTTCGTGTGCTTTCTTTTCTCTCCTGCAGGCTCCTAACTCTGTAGCACCGTGTGTGTGTGAGTGTGTGTGTGCATGCATACCTGTGTGTGTTCTGGTGTGTCTTCTAGATATCAACATGACACCAACTTGAAGGTGTTGTCAGTATCAGAATGATACTAATTGCGCTGCATTTCCCATCGGCTTTCTCAACGGGTGTGTGGAAGAACACTTGTTGAAGAAAGATGTTTTTTTCTTCTTCATTTTTTACAGTGCCTTAACAGTTTGTCATCGTGTTTGTGCGTACGTGTGTGTGCGTGCGTGGGCACGTGTTGGTGGGAGTATTTACTAACACCATATGTACTGTATCCATAGAAATAGTTCACATTTCTGCCTTAAACATGTTCTTCAACTTAATTATCTGTTTTCAGTGCTCTGCTAAATAAGGTGTGAGTTTTAACGTGCAGTAAATCTCATTGGTGGTAGATAGAACGATGTTTTCAGTGTTAAACGGCTTCTCCAGCTTTTTATTGAATGGTTTATGTGTCGATCCGCATGTCTGTGGAGCAGCGTGTTTCGAGGTGTGAGGCCGTCTCTCTGCGTCGCGATAGGTCAAATGCCTTCAGGGTGGACAGCTGCTAAACTGGGAGGAAGATGGATTGATCCAGAACTGAAGACACTGATTGTGCGTGTGCGGATGTTATATTCTAAGAGTGGAGTATACGCCTTCTTTCAGTTTGCCTAGCAACCAAACCTTCGTTTCTCACTCTCGGGTTCCGTCTCGATTCTTTCATAATTGTCGTTCCATATCGTAATCGTTCATAATGTGCCCTTCTGTTGATAGCCGCTAGTTTGATTGACAGGCAAGTTGAGGGCTCCATTGGTGTCAAGTTCAAATAGTGAGCAGAATACAGTGTGTGTGTGTCTGTGTGTGTTAGAAGTGTCCTTGCTGCAAAAGGCTAGCTACAGGTGGGTGCAGTGTGTCTGGCCCCAGGTGGGTGCAGTGTGTCTGGCCCCAGGTGGATGCAGTGTGTCTGGCCCCAGGTGGGTGCAGTGTGTCTGGCCCCAGGTGGGTGCAGTGTGTCTGGCCCCAGGTGGGTGCAGTGTGTCTGGCCCCAGGTGGGTGCAGTGTGTCTGGCCCCAGGTGGATGCAGTGTGTCTGGCCCCAGGTGGATGCAGTGTGTCTGGCCCCAGGTGGATGCAGTGTGTCTGGCCCCAGGTGGGTGCAGTGTGTCTGGCCCCAGGTGGGTGCAGTGTGTCTGGCCCCAGGTGGGTGCAGTGTGTCTGGCCCCAGGTGGATGCAGTGTGTCTGGCTCCAGGTACGAAAGGTTTTGGACAGGAAGGGTTTGTGTGAAGACAACATCACATCATGCTGTTCTGTTGGAAAGTCCAGAATGAGCACATGTGCAGTTATGCATCATGCATGTCAGCAGTGTGTGTGTGTGTGTATGTGTTTGTGTGTGTGTGCGTGTGTGTGTGCATGCGCACGTCTGTGTTTGATGTGACAAGACCTTAGTGGGGTTTGCTGACAAGAAGCTGGGAAACAGTATGAAACATTAATGTGTGTGTGTGTTCAGATAACAGATCGCTCCTTTAGTCTCCTCTCCTCTCTGGTCTCCTTTCCTCTCTGGTCTCCTTTCCTCTCTGGTCTCCTCTCCTCTCTGGTCTCCTCTCTGGTCTCCTTTCCTCTCTGGTCTCCTCTCCTCTCTGGTCTCCTCTCCTCTCTGGTCTCCTCTCTGGTCTCCTTTCCTCTCTGGTCTCCTCTCCTCTCTGGTCTCCTCTCTGGTCTCCTCTCCTCTCTGGTCTCCTTTCCTCTCTGGTCTCCTCTCCTCTCTGGTCTCCTCTCTGGTCTCCTCTCCTCTCTGGTCTCCTCTCTGGTCTCCTCTCCTCTCTGGTCTCCTCTCATCTCTGGTCTCCTCTCCTCTCTGGTCTCCTCTCATCTCTGGTCTCCTCTCCTCTCTGGTCTCCTCTCTGGTCTCCTCTCCTCTCTGGTCTCCTCTCTGGTCTCCTCTCCTCTCTGGTCTCCTTTCCTCTCTGGTCTCCTCTCCTCTCTGGTCTCCTCTCTGGTCTCCTCTCCTCTCTGGTCTCCTCTCTGGTCTCCTCTCCTCTCTGGTCTCCTTTCCTCTCTGGTCTCCTCTCCTCTCTGGTCTCCTCTCTGGTCTCCTCTCCTCTCTGGTCTCCTCTCCTCTCTGGTCTCCTCTCTGGTCTCCTCTCCTCTCTGGTCTCCTCTCCTCTCCTCTCTGGTCTCCTCTCCTCTCTGGTCTCCTCTCCTCTCTGGTCTCCTCTCTGGTCTCCTCTCCTCTCTGGTCTCCTCTCCTCTCTGGTCTCCTCTCTGGTCTCCTCTCCTCTCTGGTCTCCTCTCCTCTCTGGTCTCCTCTCTGGTCTCCTCTCCTCTCTGGTCTCCTCTCCTCTCTGGTCTCCTTTCCTCTCTGGTCTCCTCTCCTCTCTGGTCTCCTCTCTGGTCTCCTCTCCTCTCTGGTCTCCTCTCCTCTCTGGTCTCCTCTCTGGTCTCCTCTCCTCTCTGGTCTCCTTTCCTCTCTGGTCTCCTCTCTGGTCTCCTCTCCTCTCTGGTCTCCTCTCCTCTCCTCTCTGGTCTCCTCTCCTCTCTGGTCTCCTCTCCTCTCTGGTCTCCTCTCCTCTCTGGTCTCCTCTCTGGTCTCCTCTCCTCTCTGGTCTCCTCTCTGGTCTCCTTTCCTCTCTGTAATTGTCTCCTAATCCAAAATAATGAGCCTCAACTCATTAGAAATTCATGAATGTCAAACATTGCCTGGCAGATGCCGAGTCATAATAAATGAATTTGAAGAGGCCATGGAGCCTTCAGACACAGTGTGGTTCTGACTGACATCAGTCTATCTCATCCGCATGGCCCTCTAACATAACTGTTCTGTTGATCTAGATTATGAGCCAAGACAGAGGGTATATCTTAGCCTATAGTCACCATGTTTTGACACTCTGACACCTCAGTATGTAAAGACAGTGACGATCAAATTTTACACCTGGCAATGAAGGTGGAAGTGAAGTTAAAGTCAGAGGAGGGACTTTAACTGTGTTAGGAGCCTCCAGACTGGTCAGGATAGGTGAATCTCTATGTGACTGATTAGAGCTGTTAATGGCTTTACAGCTAATGGTTCTGAAGGATGGCTTCACAGTCTAGGTTCAGTAGAATAACCACAGGCCATACTGTAGCTAATACAGTGGAGAGTCTTGTGGAGAGCAGCAAGTTGGGGCGGTTGTAGATTTGTATCTGCCTCAATGCTGCAGCATGTCTGTCCAGGTGGAACTGCTGTCTACACACTGCCTCTCTGCCTCTCTGGTAAACCTGCTGTCTACACACTGCCTCTCTGCCTCTCTGGTAAACCTGCTGTCTACACACTGCCTCTCTGGTAAACCTGCTGTCTACACACTGCCTCTCTGCCTCTCTGGTAAACCTGCTGTCTACACACTGCCTCTCTGCCTCTCTAGTAAACCTGCTGTCTACACACTGCCTCTCTGCCTCTCTGGTAAACCTGCTGTCTACACACTGCCTCTCTGGTAAACCTGCTGTCTACACACTGCCTCTCTGCCTCTCAGGCACACCTGCAGTCTATATAGACTGCCTGTCAGTGTAGTCACCTAGATCACAGTTTGTCATGCCTGAGGAACAGAGAGGGCAGATGGACCCTCACCCTTCAAGGAGAGCAAGGCAGAATAGAAGGGGTTTGTGGTGTTCATGTGCGTATTTATGTATCACTTTATGTTTATGCTTTGTGTGTGTTTGTGTGTGGGTGTGGGTGTGTGTGGGGGGGTGTTTGTGTGTCTGTGTGTAGGTCACAGTGTCTTTCACACCTCCCTGTCCTGTGGATGATATGGTGTTCCTCCTAACAGCCGCAGAGGAAGGAGGGAGAGGAAGATAAAGGTGCATGAGAGAGGAGAGAGCCAGACGAGGGAGGATGAAGGGATGAGAGGAGGATGAAGGGATGAGAGGAGGATGAAGGGATGAGAGGAGGATGAAGGGATGAGAGAAGGATAGGGCGGGAAGCTGTTCTGCAAATCTTTGACAGACGATGTTAAGGCCAGACACACACACACACACACACACACTGTCTCACAAAGACACACTTGTTCACATCCAGACACTCTGTCTGTCTGTCTGTCTCTCTCTCTCTCTCTTTCTCTCTCTCTCGCTATCTCTCTCTCGCTCTCTCTCTCTCTCTCCCTCCCTTTCTCTCTCTCTCTCACTCTCTCTCTCCCTCCCTCTCCCTCTCCCTCTCCCTCTCTCTCTCTCTCTCTCTCTCTCTCTCTCTCTCTCTCTCTCTCTCTCTCTCTCTCTCTCTCTCTCTCACACACACACACACACACACACACACACATTCCCAGGGGATGTGGCCTGGAAAGCTGATGTTCACAGTTCATAGAACATCCCTCTGCCTCCAGTAATTCCTTGACTGGAACCTTGGGCATCTTCAACACGTTAACCAGCCTTCAGTACAGGACACATTAGAATTATTTAGAGAATGGCTGTAGCTCCCACACACACACACACACACACACACACACACACACACACACACACACACACACACACACACACACACACACACACACACACACACACTGACTGTGACTGTGACAGTAGGGAGGGACCAGATCCCAGAGTTGTGTCTCTGTGATCAGAGGAAACCAGAGATCTCTGGTTCAGGTTCTCCTGTTAAAAGTTTGATGTTAAATCCCTTCTCTGACCTTGGATTACATTCATTGTAATTGCTGTATTGTGTTTAGGATGTCTCTGCTGGTGCTTCTGTTGGAAAGGCTGAGTCAACAGGTGTGTGCATTTGTGTGTGTCTATGTGTGTGCGTGTTTCCATAATTACTGCAGTTTTACCTTCATCTTATTAATGATTGATGAGGAGGAAACTTAAGTAGTTATGGCACCAACACACACACACACACACACATAGCAACACATATGCATATTCACACCACCACCAAGCACAACAAGTCATGGTGTCATGGACTAAAACCAGCTACTCATTGGCTGTCTAGCATAATATACTGCACCAGCTCTTTTCCATGCATGGCCTACATTTTTCTGCAGCCACTTCTGAAATGTCAGCAGTGTGCTATAAATACCAGAGAGAAGGAAGAATAACACACACACACACACGTACAGGCACACACACACAGTGGTGGTACCATGCCCCCTCTAAACGTCAGAATATCTGTTTATCGCCCCATTTCATTCCGCTCCACTGCTGCACTGTTGCACAGTAGACTTCTCACTTTGTGACCACATGGATCAGGTTATAGCATTGTTTCGCTGCTCTATGGCCATTGAGCCCTTGTTTGCAGTTTATTTCTCATTTTTAGAAGGTATTACTACACGCACTTCTGGTTAGATGCTAACTGCTTTTCGTTGGCTCTGTAACGTCACCGTGCACAATGACAATAAAATTGAAACTAATCTAATCTAAACGTCAGTGGCCACTGTGTGTGTGTGTTAGTGTGTGTGTGTTAGTTAGTGTGTGTGTGAGTGTGCCAAGTGCATGGTGAGTCACACTGCATCTCAGTGTGGGAGACTACTGATTGGCACAGGGCCAGCAGCTTATTAAATGCACACATACACACATTGTATTAAAGCTTGACAGTATAGAGATTGGCAAACAAAACATACTTACACATAGAGAGGTCCCACACCCCCAATCTCTGTCGCACGCATACACACAAACTTAGCCCTTCCCCTGGTAGAAAGGTACAGCAAGCTGCTGTAGGGGGTAAGAGTCATTTAACCTGCCGTGGGTCCAGGTCACTGGCCTGTTGGGGATTAGTATTCTGGATTAGAGTGAGGAATGGATGAGGGCAGCAGGACACGAGGCCATGAGCACACCACTTAATCACTGCAGGGAGAACCCAAAACACACTGCACTATGGGAAAATGAGTTCCCTGATGGATTGGACTGCCACTTAACCTTGCACTACCATATGGCCATGCCTACACACCCATAACTGCCCCCAACAAACACACAAACGCACACTCTTGCGCATGCACACACACACACAAACACGTACGCAAACATAACCCACAGTTATCCTCGGGCTGCCACAATGATTCACTCCTCCATCAATTTTAGTACACACACACACACACACAGATGCATCATAAACACCTGGCTGAGAGATTCTGCAGGGAGCTGAAATATGATTCCAAACAAAGCTAGAGAGAGAGAGAGACAGAGAGAGAGAGCGATGGAGGTAGAGAGAGAGAGAGAAAGGGAGGTAGAGAGAGAGGGAGGGAGAGAGAAAGAGGGAGGGAGAGAGAGAGAGAAAGGGAGGTAGAGAGAGGTAGAGAGAGAGAGGGAGGTAGAGAGAGAGGGGTGATTATAGAGAAGTGGACTGCGAGAGGACCAGCAATCAGACAAGCGAAGTTCACTAATTAGAAAAGAGGTACAGGGGTGCTACAGGAGTGATAGATTAAAAGATGGGAAGGCGAAGGGAGAAGAGGAGCGCAAAAAAAACCAACAGAGAAACCAAGGACAGATCTGGGGATGAAGAGAGCGCTGGATGAAAGAGACGCCCTGGAGACGCTTGCTTTCAAGATAAGAGGAGCAGCAGATATTCCACCACGTTCCATCTCTGCAAACCTTCTGTGGTGTCTTTAGCCTAACAAGTTTGTATACTCTTCATCTTAACCTCCTCCTCTACCTCGGGTCCTCCCTTCTTCCTTAAGAACTGTAATGTGATTAAGCTGCTCTATGTAACTGCTAATGAATAACTCAGCAGGGCGAAGACTAACATTATTTCATGTGATGTGTGGCAGCATGAGTGTGTGTGTGTGTGTGTGTGTGTGTGTGTGTGTGTGTGTGTGTGTGTGTGTGTGTGTGTGTGTGTGTGTGTGTGTGTGTGTGTGTGTGTGATGTATGATGAAGCTGATTAACAGTCTGAAGAGGCTGCGAGCCTCTGTTTGAAATGAATCTTAGTTTAGAGATAGTCTGTGTCAACTCGCAATAAATTTCACTGCCTTACACTCATAACATATGCATGTGCATACAGACACACACAAACACACGGTCTCCATCTTTTTCAATGTTACAACACCCGCACACACAAACCCCTGACGCACCGACACCTCATCCTTTTTCACAGAGCATCTCTAGTTGTCATTCTCCCTATCTGCCTTCTCTGTCCCTCTCTCAAACCCGTGGCATACACCCGCCTCAGTCTGTTACCCTGTATCGTCCTCACCTGCCTTCAGTAGAACAAGCTGCTGAATCACCCTTAATCAGTTCACAATCAGAAACATGGAGGATAGTCATAGGCAGTTCTCCTCTCTGAGCTGGACCCTGTATGATGCCAGCTGTCCTGTCAGTGTAGGAGGGTCGTCTGCAATAGAGACTGGGCGTCCGATCCACAAACCCCACATGGTCCTTCGCTTCAATATTTCATCCTGTTCCTGCAGTCTTTCCAGATGAACGCCCCTGAGAAGGGCGGTGGAGAACCAGCCCTCCCCATCGCCTCTCTTCATCCCCCTGGCAGACACAGGCGTCTCTGTTCGACACCCCAAGCCAGCTGCTACCCCCTAAATATGCTGTATCAGGGTCCCTGACACCCGTGAGTCATACGCGTCACAACAACCAAGGCTGATTGGAATCCCCACAGTCAGGTGTCCACGTAGAAGACGTGCCTGAGTTCTAACCTCAGACAAGTTCCTGCGTCCTCAAGGAAATGACCCACCGAGAGAACGTTCATGTTGTTGTGGTGCTTAGCTATTTTTAAGACACGGTTCAATTATTCAACCTGAGAGCTCATCTCTGGTCCTCACCCTCAGAGGGGCTCCTGTTTTAAACTGATGGACCACAACAGAACTGGATTTACTGAATGTTTACAGCGGAATGATTGCCGGTGTGATCTGCTTGTGTGTGCGTACGTAATATAAGGCCTCAAACCAGGATTGTGTAGTCTCTCTCTGTAACTTGTGTGTGTATGTGTGTGTGTGTTTCAGGATAATGGAGAGGAGTCCCACAGGATTGCCCCATCTCCGGTCGTCCACGTCAGAGGGCTGTGTGAGGCTGTGGTGGAGGCCGACCTCGTGGAGGCCCTGGAGAAGTTTGGATCCATCTGGTGAGAGCTCTCTGTGTGTGCGGGTGTGTTACAGGAGTGTGTATGTGTGTGTACGTGCGCATGTGTGTCTGTGTGCGTCTGTGCGACACGCTGGTTCCCCTCGCCTCTCCACATCTGAGTAAGGAGCTCATCACTGTCTGTGGGAGACAGAGGTTCCTCTCAGAATCTCATCATGACTCCTGAAAACAGACTTCCACCCTGACAACAAGGCCTTCTCTATTCCTCTGGAATAGAGGTCATATGGAAGTGAAAGAATTCCAGTTACAGCATGTATGCGCTCACTGTCCTGTAATTTAACTTGTTAATGACTGTGTTGGTAGATATGGTTAATAGTTACTATACAAGGATATCTCTATTGTGTTTCCTCCATTCGAAATCAGAGGGCTGGAGTTTTATTATTACGATAGTAGTATAGTAGTAGTAGTATAATAGTAGTATAATAGTAGTATAACAGTAGTATGATAACACTTCCATTGTACTAGACCTCTCTCTGTTTTGAATAAATAAATCCACCTTCAAAACAAATACTACTAAAGAAGACAGGCATACTTAGACAAACACAGAGCTGTGAGTGGGTTATTCAGACCATGGAACAAGTGTCAACTCCTACACAATGTGAGATACACACATAGATATAAAGTGTGTGTGTGTGTATGTGTGTGTGTGTATGCGTGTGTGTGTTTATCCACCAGCTACGTGATGATGATGCCATTCAAGCGCCAGGCTCTGGTGGAGTTTGAGGGCGTGGAGAGCGCAGACCGCTGTGTGTCCTGTGGCTCCAGTGAAGCGGTGTACATCGCTGGCCAGCAGGCCTACTTCAATTACTCCACCAGCAAGAGGATCACCAGACCCACCAACTCTGACAATCCCAACAGTGGCAACAAGGTCCTGCTCCTCTCCATACAGAACCCCCTCTATCCAATCACCACGGTAAGAACACATGTTCAGAACCCCCTCTATCCAATCACCACGGTAAGAACACATGTTCAGAACCCCCTCTATCCAATCACCACGGTAAGAACACATGTTCAGAACCCCCTCTATCCAATCACCACGGTAAGAACACATGTTCAGAACCCCCTTTAACCAATCACCACGGAATCACCTCTTTTTTCTCTGCTCAATCACTGTGCTAACATTGTAGCCTGAGAACTTTTACCCTATCACCAGGATCAAAACCTCTCAGAAAGCCAATGACGGTGTGTTAACTGCTTCAAGTATTCCCAGTAATTTCATACTGGCTTCTGATGGATGTATATATGGAGCCTGTGCTAATGGAAAGAATATAACATCACCAAGGAAACTAAAATGAATGCCAACCTGGCAACGCATTCATATAATACCATCACTATGGTAATGGAGAATCAACATTAGCGGTCATGTACCTATTTGCGGGTACCAAAGTGAATATATGCCTGATACAGTCGTGTACAGCTATGTGACAGCAGAGATTCTATGTTATTAACCTCAGGGTTCTTCCATCCTGGTTTTATCGTCTATCTCTCCTACCTATTGTCCTACTGCTCTCTTATCTTTCTATACTGTTTCTCATTCTCTCAAATCATCTGCATTTACATTCTTGTGAAACAAATAGACAAGGTACATGTTTAAACCGTACTTAACAGTATTTGTTCATTTTACAGTACTTGTTTGGTAGTTCTTTATATTTTTACTTACTATGTTTTTTGTTATTGTTAAGAAAATTCCTCATACGTGTAAACATACTTGGTAAACCCTTGGTAAATTCGTATCTGAGAAATGTTCCAATATAACAGTCCTGATAAGAATACAAGGTAGGCTAGCACTATCACAGAAAGAGAGAGTGAGACAGAGAGAGAAAGAGAGACGGTGAGAGACAGAAACAGAGAGAGAGAGAGAGTCAGAGAGGTATTTCACACAGGCCTCTTGAACACCGTCATACAGCTGGTTAATTGACTCCTTTGTTTGGTTGTGCATATGTCTGTGTGCTTGCGTATTAGCAGTGCCAGGGTTGATGAGCTGTTTTATCTCTCAGGAGCTGCCTGGGTGTGAATGGATTTCTTAACAGCCTTTCATCCTGTGAACTGTTGCCTTTCTTCTTCTTCGCTCCAATGTCGCAGTACGTGTTTCCTCATCTCGTTCTACCTCTCTTGTCCTCCAGGATGTTCTCTACACGGTGTGCAACCCAGTTGGCAGCGTGCTTCGTATCGTCATCTTCAAACGCAATGGCATCCAGGCCATGGTGGAATATCCTGTCTTGTAGCTTGGGCAGTGTGATGTGATTGTGTTGTTGTTACTCATGTCATGGTGTCGCTCGTTAGTATCACTGTCTCACCATATCCTGGGTTCCATCCTAATTGCTTCTTAATGGGGGGTGTTTCAACACACAGCTCGTAACGAGATGGTTACAGGAGTTAACATTGTGGAGTGAGATTAACCAATCCAGCTCAAAGTTATAGGCGTGGTGTTGTGTGTATGGGTGGGTAAGGTTGTGTGTATGTGTGTGTGTGTTATTGCTGGTATAGGTGTGTATCCTTAACTTTCCCTCCTCAGGTTTGAGTCCATCCAATGTGCTCAGAAAGCCAAGGCTGCTCTTAATGGAGCTGACATCTATGCTGGCTGCTGCACCCTGAAGATTGAATACGCAAGGGTACGACACCACACACTTGCAAACATTCATGACAAAATATTTGTTGCTAAATACACAGCATGGCAATATAGACAGCCACACCACAGAGGCCACACACACATGGGGGGACTGTGTTGTGGAGCCTGTTTCCTGAGGGTCTATATCCATGCTTTCCCCTCCTGCAGCCGACACGTTTGAACGTGATCCGTAACGATAACGAGAGCTGGGACTACACCAAACCGTACCTGGTACGAAGAGGTAAGAATCTGATTTCGTGTTTTCTTTGTGTAGGAGGTTTATATGTATCTCTCTCTCTTTGCAATTTCCACGACTTCCTCCTATATACCTTTCTATTTCGAGCTGCTATGGTTGCTAAGCTTTAGTGGAAGAAAAAGGCCAGTTCTTTTCAGGTCTCTCTCTCTCTCTTGCTCTGTGTTGATCTCTCTGACACCTCAGTGTGTTTGTCTGTGTTTCCTGCTGAATGCTCAGGAAAAGCGCAGTCAGGTGACAATATCTGAACTGTGCTCTTTCTCTCGCCTCATTGTCAACAGCGCTAGATAAGACAGCTACTTTCTGTGAGAAAGAGAGGGAGGGGAGATTAAGAACCAGTCAGAGAGAGAGAGATAGCAGGGAAAGAGAATAAGAGGGGTAGGGACTTGGAGGGAGGGTGTAGGGCTGTTAATCTGAATTTCAGTTTGTGTCAGCTAAAACAAGCCAGAGAAACAGCAACATTTCTATCCTGTCTACTTGCTGACTAAACTCACTGAGTTCATGAAGGGGAAGCTTACCTTCAAACAGGAATTTGGGATCAGCTCATCCTCTCTCCTCCTAGCCTAAGCCTCTGGCTGGGAAATACGACTAAACTGACCCACGATCAGCACGTAGCCGCAACCTCCACTCAGAATGATAAACCAGATCCACGGACAGACACAGTGGAAATATCTGTGTTTCTGTAATACACCAATAATTAGCACACTGGTTGTCGACAAGGGCTATCCCTATTCTGGTGAGGAAAGACGGGGGACTGTTGGTCCCAGTTTGGAGGTGGTAGAGGACCAGTATGGACCGCAGACCTCCAGTCAACCACCACACAGATCGAGAATCCAACCACAGCGCACGTCTCCTTCTCCAAGCAACGCACTCTCACACCCGCCTCTCACAAGCCTGCACTGAAGCCTTCCCATCCATGGGGATAGAGGGAGAGAGGGGAGAAAGAGAGAGAAAGAAAGAAAGAGAAAGAGGGATGGACGACAGGCTGACCCTGCACTGCAACACGCTTCCATCTTCACCCTTCCAAACCCAAAGCGAGGGAGAGAGACTTCTCATTCATCCTGACCACATGCAGCCGCATCAACACGCCCACGAAGCTACAGCGCCACCTCTGGCCTGGAGGACCAGTCTGCTCCCAATGACTCTGCTCTCTGTCCTTCCCCTCTGTGCTGTTACTCTGTACTCTGTATTCCACCTAGATCTCACAGTGACAGTAATCTACTGCTGTAAGATCTAAATATCTATATATCAGGCTAAGGATAGATGTCATATTAGCATGTGTCATGTAACAGGTATTTCTGTCACTGTCAATGTGTTGACATGCCTTGTGAGCGGAGAGCTGTCCAGGGTATGTTACTATCGTGTTACTCAACCATGTTTATTTTCTGCATGGAGGTGTAGTTGATGGAGGAGGCACCTCGTGTGGGTAAAGAGAGTTCTCATCCCAAGCCGCCGTGTCCAGAGCGAGTTTGGTAGAGCTACTGGGTCTCTGTGTAGTCAAAGGTCTTGGAACAGTGAGAGGAACAGGTGTCAGCAGGGCACAAGAACCCTTGGGGAATGCGAGCTCTCGACAACTGCAACAACAGGGTGTCTCTTTCCCCCGGATCTCTCTCTTTGGGTATTGTGGTGTCACACACTCAGCACCCGCCTGCTGTCTGCTAGCAGTGGGCCCAAAGCTGCCGCTACTCAGATAGGAGATTAGACACTTTAGAGGCCATCTTCAAGGACATAGAGAACTCAATCCGACAACAACAAAGAAAACTTCCCTTTACCCTTAGATACACCCCCCCCCACACACACACACACACACACACACACATACACACACAGACACGTACTAGCTAGCCCGAAATACTTTCCTTTGGACCATTCGCCAAAGGTGTCACCATATTGTCTATAGCTAAATATATTTATACATTCTGTCGTAAACTAAAGAGTATTTCAGATCTGTAGCAGTTTCTGCTCAGAGCCCTTTGTCACATAAACACCTTGGGCTGAGCTGGGTAGCAGCCTGCAATTTAAACAGAAAACTATAACAGACCAATCAATTGTCCAAAGAAAGGGGAACAAGGAGATAAGAGGTTATTACCATCCCAGCACCCCCCTGTGTGAGAGGGAGCGCTCCTGTTGACAGCCTGGCCAGGCGTGAGCTCCTCTACCTGACCAGACGTTGGTCTGCCAGCAGGAGATCTGCTTCTCCTCGGGGGGGTCCTAATGATGGATACATTCCTGTCTTCTTCCTGGACACAGGGGGTAAGGAAAGAGCCATTTTGTGAAGCAGTGGCACAGGGTGGGATGATGAGAGTGGAGGGGTTTGAGAGGATAATAATAGAGAATATAAGACAGGCTTGTGAGTGTGTGGGTGGGGGGTTTAGGGGCAGAGGGCTGTGGCAGACGCTGCTTCCCCTGCCAAAGCAGAGGCTAATGCATGCACAGTTGCCAGGCACTCTCCTAATCTGGCTGAAGGTCAGTCTTCTTGCTTGATGAGCACAGACTGTGTAATCCTCCCCGCATCGTTTTACATCAGTGCAGCATTGGCAAAGTTTGTGTGTGCATGTGCGAGAGAGAGGGAGAGACAGAGAACCATGACCTTACTCCCCTCTTTCACACACACACATGCTCACACACACACAGGCTCTCACACCCACACACACACACACACACCCACACACACACACACACACACACACACACACACACACACACACACACACTCTCACAGGTTTTAGAGATTGACTCCTCTGAGCTATAGCTGGGCTAACTGATCCAGAATCCAGTTACTGCTCTGTCAAACTGTCAAACTGTGGCTCAGTCTAGTAACACCATGGGCTCTCTTCAAGGCTACTTTCCCATTTTTCTTATACTACTCAATTTACTACACATTCTGAGATAACTTTCCTCTCAATCTTTTGACATTGTATCGAGCCTGAAGGCAATACATGGACACAGAAGGCTTTTGAGGCTCTGAACTTTATCTGTCCAAGCCTCAAAACAAATGGTGCTCAGTCCCCTGCTAGTCTCTGAGGGAAACTCTCTTTACCCACTGTGCTTCCTTTTAATAAGGCCAAGTTTAAACTGGGGTGTTGTATGTGACAGTGCCTTGATGGCACAGCTAAAACAAAATTCCAATACCTTACCATGTCTCATGTTTTTTAAGGCTTCAGAGTTGACCTCAGTGTCTCCACAGTGGACAGGAACTGACTGTCATACCATGTGATGATGTAACACAGGTTGATGTTATGCTCTGGTCCTGAGACTGAGAGTGACTTCCTGTCTCACTGAGAGAGACTTCCTGTCTGTGCCAAGGCCTCTGTCTGTCACATGGTTGATGTGCTACTATAGACTTCAGGTACTGTTCCCAAACTGTCTTTGTTTGTAAAACTCTTAAACCATAGTAAAAAAAAATGTATTTCTCGATGTAACTACTGTCGTAGTTTCCTATTTTAATGTATGTCATCTTCTGTACATTGAGTAGATAACTTTCTTAGGATGTTATGTATTTTCCATAATTGAATGCACAATTGGATTTATTACTGAATGATTTACTGCTTTTCTTGTTGTTCTCATGTTATAATGAAGACATACTGTTATCGTTTAAAGAGTTATGCAATATATGCCTTGTTTGGTTAAAATGATAAATGCGTTTTATTCAAACTGCATGATATTCAATCCAGCTGTTTGCCATCACTGTTTCACTGTTGTAACATCCAATCAAGTGTTAGACCAATCATGTGAGCCTGTTAGTCTGTAAAATTCCACAAGCTCACCTAAAATCCCCAATGTTGTTACTGTGGAGATACTAATTTGTGTATCCTCAGGGGTATTTAAATAGCTTGAATTTACTTTCAAACCCCAGGCCTGTTTTCATTGTGTGTGTGTGTGTGTGTCCATGTGTGTATGTCTGTTTCAGAGCGTGGTAAGGGGAGACAGAGACAAGCCATTTTAGGAGAGCATCCATCATCGTATGGGGATAATGGCTATGGTAAGAAAATCCTGACTGAAACAAGGTTTCTAAGTCTCTAGCAGCTAGCGTGTCAGTGTAGCCGTGTCTTTGGTTTGGCTGATTGCTAACTGTGTCAGTGTCATTTCATCCTCACACTGGCTGGGCTACTTTATCCACTCCCCTCACCTCTGATGGGAAACCAGACCGGATTCTTCCATACCACTTAAGCGTGCACACACAGACACACACCCACACACACACACACACACACTCCTAAGATGGAAGGTATAGATTAGCCGAGAGCTAGTGAAGGATGCCGGTGTACATTTCGTCTGCCTTTATTGTCTTGTTCCTCCACAGGAGAAAGTTAAATGGCTAAGTGATGAAAGAAATGCACATTCATCAACACTGACATCAGTGGTGTAGCTCTCCTCAACATATAAGTCTGACTCATGTGTTTTTAACTTAATTCATGTCACAGGACTCAGCTGTATACTCAAACTGTTTCAATGTATTACTGTTTTATACCTCGGTTTGCCTGTACTGTACTCTCTATGGTAGTTAGGAGCCTGTAGCACCCCTCTCCAAGCCCCCTCTCCTGCCCCCTTGTGTTCCTCCAGGCCCACACTGCCCCCTGCTGCCTCTGCCTGGTAACAGCAGGTACAAGCTCAGCTCCCCCCATGACATTCCAGAGGTGGTGTCTTACCCTCTGCCCCAGAGCTCCTCCTGCATTAGCCACGCCCCCAGCTCCGTCGCCATGGTGAGCGGGCTGCATCCCGCCAAGATGAACTGCACTCGCATCTTCAATCTCTTCTGTCTCTATGGTAACATTGAAAAGGTCAGCTGAGATTCAGAAACAATAATGGACTGAGGTGGTTGAGTGTGCGTGCACATGTGCGCGTGGGTGTTTGTGAATGGCTCGTCTTTAATATGGGATTTATTGATTCAGATCATTGTATAAATAAGGTCATACCCCTCTGAATTTCCACTCTGGAATTGTGTGTATGTGCGTTTGTGATGTGTGTGTGTCAGGTGAAGTTCATGAAGAGCGTTCACGGCACAGCGCTGGTGGAGATGGGGGATGAGTACGCTGTGGACCGAGCCATCACACACCTCAACAGCATCAAGGTGTTTGGCAAGAGGCTCAACGTCTGGTGAGTGACCCCCAACCCTCTCCGCCTCCTCCTCTATCTCTCCTCCTCTCTGTCTGACTCGGCTCCCTCCCTCCCTCCCTCCCTCCCTCCCAGTGTGTCCAAGCAGCACGCGGTCATCCCCAGCCAGGTTTTCGAGCTGGAGGACGGCAGCAGTAGCTACAAGGACTTCGCCATGACGCGCAACAACCGCTTCACCAGCGCCGGCCAGGCGTCCAAGAACATCATCCAGCCGCCCTCCTGCGTGCTGCATTACTACAACGTCCCCCCCTGCATCTCAGAGGAGCAGCTGCTCAGGGTAGGGACCACGCTGGATCCTGCCCATCTGCTGAACAACCATGATTTGAACTAGAATGTTCATCCATTCCGTGACTTGTACAGCTAAAGGGCAGGAATGGAGAAGCGAGACAATGAAAGTGCTCCCCCTGCTGGTGGGCAGAGGGAAGCACAGAGAGTAGGCAGACTGGTGAGTATAATAACTGATCCTGGTGTTCTTGTCACCCGCAGTTATGCTCGGAACACGACGCACCTGGTTTTGTCAAGTTCAAGATGTTTGATGCCAAGCGTGAGTTTTACATTTATAAATATACAAATGTCAAACTATTTAAAAATTGTCCTGTTAATTTTCTCATTTTATTCGGGACTCAGCTGCATATTCTTTTTGCAGTTTTTTTACCTTTGTCTTCTCTCTCTCCTTCCTCTCTCCTTCCTCTCCCCTTCATCTCTCTTTCCTCCCCCGTTTCCTCCATCTCGCTCTGCCAGCTTCTTCCAAGACCATCTCAGGGTTGTTGGAGTTTGACTCTAAGACTCAGGCGGTTGAGGTCTTGACTGTGCTCAACCACTACCAGATCAGAATACCTAGTAAGTGACCATAGTCCTGGCGGTCCTGCAAGGGCCAAGCTGACCGCACATTTGAACCACAACCATACTGGGACGTCCGCATTTGACTATGATCACAGATGGTAGTGAGAAGGTTTTTACTAGGGCAGGGGTCTGCTGCGCTTGATAACAACCCATTCATTAGAATCAGGTGTGCTAGAGCAAGGAAACATCTAGAACTGTCAGGACAGTGGCCCCTGAGGACCAGGATTGGACACCGCTGTACTAGGGGATGGCAGCTGGTAGGATGACACACTTTTACAGTGAACATTATGTGAAAATTATTGCTACAGCGACATATTGATGCTAAGGGAAAAGAAAAATGGTTTTGTAGCCGTTTCTCCAGATAACTCTGTGAGTTACCCTGAGGGAGATTTGACATGCACCAGGAGAGATAGGACCATTTACAATTCCATTTGCTTTCCGTGTTGGCAAGGCAGATGTCATATCCTAGCACTCTGGAGGGTTTATCATTACAGCAGTTTGCGCTTGTGTGCGTGCGTGCGAGTGTGCGAGTGTGTGTGTTTGTGTGTGTGTACGTGTACTTGAGAAACATAAAGAGTCACACCAGGACAGGAGTGTGAGCACCATCTGCTGAACACCCTGTGTGTTCCCAGACCGGACTTAACACTGCTGTGTTGAGCGTTCTCTATGCCAGAGTGCTCAGTGGCAAGCCTGGCAGGTGTGTGAGCAAGCCACAAAACCAGGCAGCTTTATTCTGAGAAGCAGCCATCGATTAAACCACGCATGCATTGTGTGTAAAACCTGAGGAACTTTGAGTAACCATTTGAATCTCCTCTGCCAGATGGATCCAACCCTTACACCCTGAAGCTGTGCTTCTCCACGTCCTCTCACCTCTGAGCTTCCAGCGCCACCCATGGGGGAGAATACATGACCCGGCCTCGACCTAGAGAATGATGGGAAGGAGGGAGGGATGGAGAGAGAATGAAATGAAAGTTTGAGAGAGGACGATGGATGAAAATAAACTTAGAGAGCACAGGCAGGAAATGGATGTAGAATGAGTGAGGTCGGAAGTGTCGCAGACTGAGCTGTAGGCCACCAAGACACTGAGGAAACATCTATTCCCAAACTCAGCACCTTGCCACAAAGCGAAGACAAAAACTGAACTGAAACACACAAGCGTAAAAACACTGGAGAACACGTTCTCTTTTTAGTTGTCAGCCTTTTTTCGGTTCCCTCCATTTTGCTTCCTCTGGTTTACAGAGAGCCAATCGGAATGAAGAACAGAGACGCACGCACCTGACTGTGGGTGTGGCTTTCCTCCTCAGCATTCCATGTGGTCAAGCATGTTAAGCAGGTGACCTCTGTAAAGACTCCAGTTGGACAGCCTTCGTGGGCGTTACTGGCGTTACCTTGCGTATGGTTTACTGTGCCGAAGCCTGTTCAAGATGGCTACCACACAGACACTCGGATGGCACAATTCACATTATGTACGTGTCAATATTGACTTGACTGTAATATGTATATGTGTATAGAATGTCAATGGAATCTCTTTTACGTGTGCTGGGGGGGGCTTGCTATGGGTTTTGATTTAGAATGTTGAATTGTCGTTTCATGTGATGTTTTTGAGGTGATGGTTGAACATGTCATCGAAGCCTCAGAGATGGGTCAGACTTTGTCATTACCACTAATGGTCACAATCAAAGTTTAGAAGTCAGATACTAAGGTAGGGCCTATAGCAGCACCTTCAACCATTGAGGCACTGTTTTTTAATGTTTACACACTATAAGCCCTACTTTGTGTAAGTAATTGTGTTTGGGGTAGTGGGGGGTGGGGGTTAATGTTAACGCTACAGGGTTTAGTCTATGATATCAAGGCCAGCCTGCACTGAGTCAGTTAGTGTCTGTAGATTTGCACTTTTCTACTGTTTAAGACTTCTGAGCTAAACAGATCCAAGATGATGAAAGCAAGCCAAGGCCAGCGTGAGCTGTAGTTCCCTACTTGAATGAGTGAGACCGCAGCTATCTTACTCACTAAGCCCCAGTACTTCTGTTAACAATAGCAGCAATATCACAGATGTACAGTCGAGTTCCTGAGCCTTTCACACAATTAAAATGCTTTTCCAGACACTTTACATAAAAGACCATGTAACAACAAAGCAATACCTATATGAAGGAAGGGAAAAAAAAGCATTGGTACGTGGCAATTGCTGTGTGATTAAATGGTATTGAGTGTTAGCAGTTTTGGCTAATACAAAAGTGCAGGAAGACAATTGCCTTGAGTGAACATAAGTTCCTATGAGACTGAAATGTTTATACTGTAGATACTGCTATGTAACTTGGTTAGGTAATGTAACTTTGATGTTGCTTCTATTTCTTTTCACAAAGTAAACACCGCAAGCCATTCATTCAGACAAACCTGTCATAAAAGTTTATTGCAAGATGTAAATTAATTTTAATGGTTTGTTATATAGTTCAAGTTACTAACTCATCTAGCTGAGATACATAAGCCTTCAAAATGGTTCTCATTCAGTCTAGCTTCTCT
This sequence comes from Neosalanx taihuensis, assembly GCA_030340665.1. Lineage (NCBI taxonomy): Eukaryota > Metazoa > Chordata > Actinopteri > Osmeriformes > Salangidae > Neosalanx > Neosalanx taihuensis. Next base: position 3,548,250 of record CM059293.1, read on the forward strand.
AGAACTACAGTTTGTGATAGTAAGACCATACATGGGGGCGATGAAGAAATGTTGATGTTCAGTGTGACTTTCATTAAACAGACAGCCGTCTCCAGCGTGGTATGAAAGAGTGTTGTTGTGTTGGTTCACTACTGCCATTCATAAAGTGTTTTTGCATACACTTGAATGTTCATGCTTCCATCAAACAGAAGACAGAGGTTTATAATACTGACCACGACCATATTCCCCAAAGGATGGATGGCTCAAATATTTTATTCATGGTTTGGTCTTGTGGACAGAGAGTGAAGTTTAGTTACCTGTGGCTTCTGCAAACTATATGCTCTGTATAATCAAATCTCAGTTATGTTATTGTTGCTGGAAGATTCAACCTTATCAGAACGCACATGTTCTCTAAAACAGGTCAACGTCTCAGTCTATCTTGGACTGCAGACCCAAAGACACAACACCTCCCAGTTCTTATTCAGGTGTTCATTGGAGAAAGAGGGGGAGGTGTGTGTGTGTGTGTGTGTGTGTGTGTGTGTGTGTGTGTGTGTGTGTGTGTGTGTGTGTGTGTGTGTGTGTGTGTGTGTGTGTGTGTGTGTGCATATGTCTCAAATTTCTGCACACTGCTGGGCCATGTCAAGAATAGAAACATGGTGACACAGATTAGCGCCCTCCTCTTCCCTTCCCTCTCTATCAGTCTCTCACTACTGGGTCCCTTTCTGATAGCCTGGGACGCTCTATTTAGACATTGACCTGCTCTCTCTGTCTCAATGGAGATGGGGGGAGTCTTATCTGCATATTATGGACATGCATGTTATCTGTACATGAATGTTCCTTTGACAAAATGTTCATAAATTGATTAACAAACAGAAATTGGGTTGTAATCTAATCCTCAACAATGAACCTGAATATTTCTTTTTGTGCTGTACTCAGTTTTACTAACTGATGTTCCTGACCTGTTAACAGCACTCTTGAGGTCATTTGAGGTTATATTACAGTCGTGCATCACAAGCTGTACAGGAAAGTCCTCCAGGAGACCCTAAATGTCACATCTAATCCTTGAATGGAGGGGGACCTCCTGGATCAGTTACAGTGGGTCTGTGGGATGGGTTTGTGTTGGCCTGCATGGGTATGTGTTATGTGTGTCATCTATGCTCTTCACGTATGAAGTCATATTCAATGTGTGTTTACTGTCTCCTTTGTGTGTGTGAGTGTGTGTGTGCGTCCGTGTGCATTAAACCAGTGCCAAATAGACACTCAATCGCTGTTTGTTCTTCAGGTCGAGTACATCTAGGTGTGATATGTAAAAGGTTATTTAAGGCTGGCTGTGAATCCCCTCTGTATCTGCCCACCGTACCCAGAAGGCTCTCCCACAAAGCCCACCAAACATCCACAGGCCAGGCCTTGTCATACGGCTCCACTCTCCCTGCTTCTGTGGCTCTGGATTAGGATGGATTTCTTGACGTAGTCACCCTGACGCCTGACAAAGGGCAAATAGAGAAAGAAGGTGAATGGTAAAGCTCGCAGATTTTCCGATGACGATTACGTATTCTTGTAACAGGTGTGTTGTGATCCTTTGCCTTTCCTAAAGGAAACGATTAGAACAGCGTTACTACAAGTACTGAAAATAAACTGGATTGTTTTCTGGCCAATTTTCTAAGGATTCTTCTTGCAGTTTAGAGATAGTGTATTGAATAGGTATTCTCTTATCTCTTATACAGAGGCCAATATCCATTACCCTAGAAGAAATTGTTTTCCTGAGAAAGAGAATTACAAGACAGTTCAATCATAATAACTATTGACTTTCCTGAAAACCTTTGGGACAGAGCCAAGTTCAGTCCCTGCCAAAGCAAACACAGACCATGACACAGACTAGAGAAATTATGCTTAGAAAGCAAGTTTGTTACAGTCTAAAGAGCCCAAGTTAAGGAAACGGATACACAACTGAACCTTCCACTTCTTGCCATTGTATAGAGGTCAGGAGATGGTTGCAATTCATACTATCATGTTTGTCCAACCTCCATTTTACAACTCCTGTCACTTTTGCTGATGACCAGCATAAATATAGTAGCTTGTACTTGCTTAACCCTGTACATTCAACTACAAAGTTCCCAACAGGGACTGGTCACTTGTTGAAACTGCATTCAATAGTGATTATTTTGGAAACTTGAACCCAAATCACACTGGATAATTACCTGAGTAGATGAAAGTCACTGGAGCAGACTATTTTATACAAATTAACTTCCGATGGAAAGCATTCCATGACTTTACTGTGCCTTAGTAAAACAGCTACAGCAGCAGATGCTTTTCACTGGGTAAACAACTCAGTATCATTATTGCCTCCCTCAGCTGAAGATGTTTATGGCCTTTAGTGCCTCAATTGTCACAGTGGGTACCTATCTGCCATAATGGCTGAGATAAGCAACTCAGAAAGGGCTGTGCTCTATAGATTTCTAAGCACGATTCCAGGTACAGAGGGGTTTCCCCTTAGGAACTATTCAGTGACCGACCAATGTCAGCAACACCTGGCACGCGTTAAAACTAATATATGTAGGCCTATTAGATAGCCATGTGCTACATATTGGATGACTTTGCTAATCCTACAGTAATCCTGTAACGTGAAAAAAATTGTGAGAAAAAAAACATGCCACGTATTCATGTAATCTCTGGTTACATTGATTCAGGTTGTCACTGTCTGCAGTACAAAAAACAGCTAATATACCATTTCTTACGAGTTTAGTTTTTAGAGAGGCCTTAGAGAAATTATATTTGTCTTGTCAAGAGAGTCACAAAAATGTTACAAAAAACAGACCTACTGTTACAATAGACAGTCATACCCGATCATACAGGCCACACTTTCAGATATTCCTATGACATTCTTGACATGCCATGCACCTTGACAAGATCTTTCCACTGTGAGACGAATGAGGAAAGACTTTAATGAGTAAGACATCCTTGGATGGTGGTGTAAGTCAAACAGACATTCCAAACATCGTAAGGAAGTGGATTTAATTTCCTCTAAAAACAGGAAAGCTGGTATAACCTGAAACAGATAAACATAATAGCTGGATTTTGAAAACGGATTATTCCTTTGCAATATTGATACATCGATGATGATTAGCCTAAATCAGGACATTTTATATTAGAGAATTACATCGAATATGTGGTTCTCTGATCATTTCTTAGAATACAAATTGTACATGTACTTCGTATAGGTCAACATTACGTCAAGAAACATATTGATACTTCAAAGAAACATTTGAGGGTAATTCAAAGTAACATGCAATGAAAAGTGGCACCTGTTGCATTGTTGCAAAATGTGATTTAAGAAGTTATAGAAAGAATATATGTACTTTTTCAAACGGAAACTTTTTAAGAAACATTGAGTGGCGGTCAGCAGTGTCCCTTCCTGCCACTCACAGTAACTCCATGTGAACTTGATAAGGCACGAGCCCTGGGCACGAGGAGAAAGCAGGTCTGTCGACGTCACACTTCATCTGATTCGGAGCAACATGGCGGAGGTGAGCGGGCTGAGGAATCGGAATCATTTTGAAACGAACCGCAAAAGCCGCGTATTTGACAAAGGTAACTGTTTTTTAAAACGGCTCAAATGGGTTTTGTTGGGACGTGGGGAACAAATGTATGTAAGGGGCTAAACTCATACACGAGTTTTTAGTTAACTCTGGAGTTTGAACTTTTTGGCTAAGTTAAGCTAGCCGTTGTTTTCAGATGTATGCTTACGAGCTCGAGCCAGTGAAAGGTGTCCTGCATTGCTAAACCTACTTAGAGCGAGTCAACACATTAGGCAACGAGTTGATCCGTCTGATGGCTGCTACGGACAGGCTGTCAATATCACATGCATCTTTCTGTCACTATGGACCGCTTGACTTCCACTTTAGGTAGTTTGCATTTGGAGTTTGAGTTCAGTTTGTGATTCTGACATTATTATTGACTGAAAGCGCTCAAAAAAGGAGTCTTAGAAGATAAATTACCGATTGCTCCCTACTCAGCAACAAAGTCCCGAGTCGTCTTAACCGGCTAATGTTTAGGGTATTTTAAGCGGGCTATTCTTAGTTTCCTGCTGATTTGCTGATCTTTTTTAAAGGTAGGTATTCGTTAAACCCGCTAACTTTGCATTCGGCAGCAAAGTTTTGCATATGAAACAGCGACCAATTCGAGTTCTCCAACCTTTGGTCTTGTCCCAGTTCAGTCTGATTCTCTGCAGTTTATCATTGTTGATGTTACCCGACGGGACAGGCGAGAGCACCTGCTGGTTTGCGTGTCTCGTTGTGTCAGGTGCAGCTCGCCCTACCACGAGCGCAGATGAAACGCGAGATATGTTTACATACTGTCATCTTCCACAAGCTGCTAAAATACTTATCTAAGGGACTCCTCACGTGCTTCTGCCTGCACAGCCAGCAGGAACGTGCACTTGGACCTTTTATCTAACAGCCAGACTTGCATGGTACACGGCCCCTAAATATGTCTATGCACCAGCAGTCCTCTTATGGACAGTTTGTGTAATACTAAATCCAGGGCAGCACTGGTGGTTCAGTGGTGATTCTTGCCTACCATGTGTGGGTCCAGGGATCGAATCCAGGTGAGGGTTAATTCCCGTCCAACGCTCTCATGTTCAGTGAGTGCGCCTGCAAAAATGTTGGACTATAAGGAATCATTTAATTCCAAGGGCTAAACAAGTGGTCACTATTGCAAAGTGTTGTATTTTTGTCTTATTGTGGCTAATGGAAAAAGAAACACATTTCATTAGATCAAAAGGACCCTTATCACAATGACCCTTGTATGAACATGGCGAAGCACAGCTGGGATTACGTGGCAGCAGTTAACACTCTCTCTGGGCCCACTGCACCGCACTTTGTCCTTGGTGCTCAGCCCGGCTGGCTGCTGTTGAACCTTTATCCTCTTTGACACCAGGCCCAGTCGGGAGACGGGAGAGCCGTCCCCTGGGGCTGAATCTCTATACTCTGAAGAGACGTCTTCATCTCATGTCTTATTCACCTGCTACACCTACCAGATGGCTTCAAGATGAAAAATGCCTAACCCCCCCCCCCCACTACATCTGTCCAACTGGTCAGGGATGCAGGAAATTGCGTAAGTGGACTAGAATGCAGCCCATGAGCTGGCAATGGTCCTCTGACACAGCGCAGGACTGGGGTAGATGACTGGATGGATGGGGGGTATTGCTGTACATAAAATTACCCTTAATCGAAAGAATGTTCTCCATATTTGGACCGTAAGTAGAGCAGGGTCTTATCAAGGTTTCTGGGATGTGGTGCAGGACAGCATTTGTGGAGCCAGAGGCTGTTCTGAGCCAGAGAGAGCGTCATAGTCGTTAGACCCAGACCTTTGCTGCCATGCTGATTACACCCAGGAGCATGAGACTGGCCTGTTAGGAAGATACAGACAGAGCCGTGATAAGACTGAGCTCATCTTGGTACCGTCTGTCCTCAGATTCTGTCAAGCTGGAGACTTTGAGGATGAGTGTGTTGAAATATTCGTTTGTTGTAGAAGTGTTGAGGAGTCAGGTGTCTGAGTGGTTAAGGTGTTGGGCTAGCAATCAGAAGGTTGTGAGTTCGATTCCCAGCAGAGGCTACTTGACATTGTGTCCTTGGACAAGGCACTTCACTTCAATGTCCCTGTAAGTCGCTTGAGATAAGAGCGTCTGCTAAATATAAATGTGTTCCATCTTACACACACTTAACTCTCTCCTCCCAAAAAACTATGTTTATCTGCAGTCAATCCAAGAACAAATCTATACCTATTATAACTGTATAATTATAATCTATAGCTAATATAAATTATAGCTGTTTCATCTTGTAGAGCAATGCTTCTTAGACTGCCTGTCTTCTGTGTCCTAGAATGTAGCTTCAAATACAGACACAGCAGTGGAGACCTAAGGGTGGAGTGGTCTAGTTTAACTTGAGCTAAAAACAAACAGCCTGGCGATGACACAGATGTCCAACTTAGTATCGGTTACAGCGCTAAAGCAGTAGCCTACATAGAATACAATGGAGGCACTGCTGCTAGTCTGCTAGCATCGGGTGGAACTGGGCTTTGAGAGGGTTCTTTGTACACATTTAGTCTAGGTGGTTTCAGTGTGCCCCGGGCTAATTGGCTAAGATGGAAAGCAAAAAAAAAACTAAATGAATAATGAATATTCCAAATATTTAATGTGTTTTAGCAAAGTATTGTGGTGTTTTTTAATTTTATTTTACTTTACAATTATAGAGGTCGATGGAAGTGTGCATGTCAGCGGGGGCATCTGAGCTGGCTGAAGGCAGACCTCAGTGTTGAACCCTGTCATGTTCTCTCCTGCCTTCTGTTCTCTCTCTGCTCCTGGCAGCCACCACCAAAACACGGTTGTTTACCATAGCAGGACTTCTCAGCACTACCAAGCCATCACACCCAGCCTTTCATAACCCCCACACCGCATGCAGTCCAGGCCATTGGCTGGCTTTGTGTTCAGGACAGGTGGGCTTTTTGATAAATGTTCAAATTCTCTGTGTCATGTGGCACAATCAGAAGGGCATTTGGCACCGAGATAAGGGTCAGTATAAATGAAAACCTGTCCATTATAGAATCCTTCACATGAAGTCTAGTTGAGGGACTGAAGACTCAAGGTTTTGTCAACACAGTTGTGGGCCAACTGAACCGGAAAGTTGATCAACAAGGACTTCATCTTGATACAGGATAGTCGGCTGGTTTCTGTCAGATTTAATGACACATTTGTCTCGTGCCACCCTAACAGTGATCTACTAGAATGAGTAACCCAGCTTAGATACCTGTCCTACCTGTTTCATTTGATGTTGCCAGTCAAGATAAACGAGGCAGGTTTCCTGTCAGTGGGAGTGCCTTTTTATTAGAAATGCAATCATAATGATTCCAACAATAAGACAAACTTCTTCAAACTGAAGTAACACCCTTTCAGTGAGACTTAACTCAAAGAGCAGAAACATCAAGAAGATTATTGAATTTCCCTCCAATCTGGTCTTTTGTGTATGTATGTTCAAAGCCTGATTTCTGGTTATGATCTTTCAGTGTGTTGTGTACTGAACCAACCCAACTGTGACCTGTTATCTGTCTTGTTGTTCGTTTGTCCATACTCAAGCTCCAGTTCTTTCATACACTATTGATTACCCAGCAGTACAGGGTCTACTGCTGCACAATAATAGGACTGATTGTTAGAATTCAGCTTCTTGACTGGATGGCTAGAAAATGGTCTTTGCATTATTCTATAATACATCTGAATCATTCAAGTGTTCTGCTCCACCACCACCCCCCTCCCCTTCACAGCCATAGGTGGGTCTGACAGCTATCCTTCCTCTCTCCCCCAGGTGTGAGTGGGGTCGAGGATGTCCCGATGATTCCCCCCCCAGACAGTAAGCCTCCCCTGGCCATACATGAGGATGCCTTGGAGAAAGAGACCGACGAACCCCAGGATCTGTACTCGGATCCAGGCTTAGACAATGACCAGCCCTCCTCGGAGGAACCAGAGCCAGAACCTGTGGTGGAGAAGGAGGAGGAGAAAGCCCGGCCTATCCAAATAGTTCTAGCACACGAGGACGACCACAACTTTGAGCTGGATGCTGTAGCTCTGGAAAAGCTTCTACTGCAGGAGGAGATCAGGGATCTGAACGTGGTGGTGGTGTCTGTAGCCGGAGCCTTCCGGAAGGGCAAGTCCTTCCTGCTAGACTTCATGCTGCGCTACATGCACAACCAGGTGAGATACACACCCCAGTACTGACAGCGTTGGGCTGGGAAAGACAAAACCAGTTCTGTGGTCTACCTTGGCCCTGGAAAGGCATGCTGCTAATACCATCTAACTGCAATCCTATTAGTTCCACACCAAACAACATTGACATTGAGATACTGTGAATCACAACCAGGTGTGCCCCCTTAATGAGGTTTCCTACCACAATCGGTGGAGCCAGATTTTTTAACCACATCCACCTCTCTGAACCGCTAATGAGCACAATGGAACACGCATCGTATTTGTTCTCACACGGTCCTCAGGGATGAGTTGTGAAGTGTTTAGTTCCTCCTCGTTTCATCTTGATCTTTCCTGAAGGTGTATTTCGTTCCTAGATTCTCTTTGTTGAGCTAATTAGCTGTTCCCTGAGTTGTACCGCAGAAGAGAGTTTTTCATCACCATTTTAATTAGAAGGAGGTGATGCCTTTTCTGGGTTTTCTGGGACGGGAGCTCCCCCAGGGCGCAGCAGCACTGTGGCTGCCTCGCTGGAACGAGGATCTGCAAGCTAGACCGCAGCGTTTATGAGGCGAGGAACGACACTGGAAGCCAGCAGCCATGTGTCGTTTAAGAAATGCAGGCTCGTCTGTGACCTTACAGGCTTTATTTAAATAGACAAAATGCTAAATCCACAAGACCTGATGGCCATTAGTTATTTAGCAGACACTGTCATCCAGAGGGATTTACAGCAAGTACAGGGACGTTCCCCCTGAGGCAAGTAGGGTGAAGTGCCTTGCCCAAGGACACAATTTCATGTTGGCACAGCTGGGGTACAAACCGGGGACCTTCTGATTACCAGCCCAACTCTTTTACCACTCAGCCACCTGACTCCTGTTTTATCATGTGGTGTCAGTAGTCTCATAGTCCTGCTGCAGCAACAGCTGGACAGACAGGAAGGCCAGCAACTAACCAGATCATCTTACACACAGCGGCCACATGTAACCCTACTGTGGGTCAAGAAGGGAGCGTTTCTGTGGCAACCAAGTGTCGGCCCGGACAACGGTTTCCCTGTCTGGCTTGGAATGAGCTGAAGCTCAAGTGAAACCCTGTTAGAAACCATAAGGTCACGGTCGAGTGTGTGTGTTTGGATCCGAGTGCCTGTCGGAGTGTGTCTGATGAGAACACAGAAGGTGACACTCCCAGGGCAGAGGCAGTGATTGCTTTGTGTGTGTGTGTGTGTGTGTGTGTGTGTGTGGTCAGTGTGTGTGTGTGTTCTCCACTCCATCTCCTCCAGGGTCAGCTGTTGAGGATTACTTTGTGCCCTCTTGTTCTATCAGCAGGACACAGTGTAGCAGCACACTCCTGACACACGCCTAAACTAGCTGCTGTACCCACAGACACAGCGCCAGCATCCACACATCATTGTCCACAGCCAGCAGCGTCTACACAGGTCTGCCTTCAGACACTGTTCAGTCCACTCACACCGTCTTATGGTGCCTGTCTGACCTTTACATGTATTCAACTCTCCCAGCTGCAGAGATGTGAGCAAAAGAGTTATGACACAGCAAGTGATCCTGCTGCTAGATCTGTCCCCCTCCTTATTGTGGAATCTACTCTGTGATTGAACACATCTGTGAATGTTTTTAAACGATGGTTTGGTGATTAGCAGGCAGTATTAAGCCTAGTACTAACCTCAGAGTCATTAAATGAAGAGCTTTGTGGGAAAACGTTTTAGTCTGTGATCAGGCCTATTCTGTGTCTGGTAGAAGGAGCCTATATGCCACTTGCAGCCATGATTATCTTAAACATTTTATCTTGGCATACCCCTCTGGAATGCTTCCAAGGTACGACACACACACACACACACACACACACACACACCCACCAGACACTTGAGCTAGTTTTTGGAACACATAGCCATTGATTCCTTGAGCTACGAATTTCATGCTTGTAGCCCAGGGCTTTTGTCTTGATAGATTACTTTGGCATTCATACAACTCTGTTCACTTATCCTTGACCTATCTTATACAAAGGGCTCAGTCAGCACTAGGGTAATAAACATCTAATGCCAATTTGGCTTTTCTTCTGAATTAGTAGTCTCATCTGAATATGATGTCACAGGGCCCCCCAGTGGCCGTCTAATGTAAATGCATGTTAGTAGGAAATGTGGCAAAAATACTGTCTGTCTCTCTATCTCATTTCTCCCCCTCCTCTCTCACTGCCCCCTCTCCTCTCTCTCTCTCTCTCCTTCTCTCTCTGCCTCCCTCCCTCCCTTTGGTCCCAGCAGCACCTGGACCAGTGGATGGGGGGGGATGATGACCCCCTGACAGGCTTCAGCTGGAGGGGGGGCTGTGAGAGGGAGACCACCGGCATCCAGGTCTGGAGCGAGGTGTTTGTGGTGCCCAAACCAGACGGCAGCAAGGTGACACACACACATACACATCCGTCCACACATCCTGTCCTATAAACACACACCAGCAGACCATCTGTTCACCTGCACACACGTCATTCTATAGAAAAAACCCAGCAGCAGTTTGCAATCTGCTCTACCTGTTGGCAGGTTGCAGTTCTGCTAGTCGACACCCAGGGGGCGTTTGACAGCCAGTCAACCATCAAGGACTGTGCTACTGTGTTCGCTCTCAGCACTATGACCAGCTCAGTACAGGTAGGTGTGTGTATGTGGGTGCACATGACAGATAAAGACACAATGTTTTTATTTGAAGTCTGTAAACCCAAGTTTGTGAGGTGATGGAGGTGAATCTGATTGCTTCCACATGTCGGTAGTCATTTTGTCTGTCTGTATGGTTGCAGGTATATAACCTGTCTCAGAACATACAGGAAGATGACCTGCAGCACCTCCAGGTAAACACTCAAGAGCTCACATTATGAAGGCTCCTTCTGAGGTCTGCTGGTGGCTTCAGGCCTGAATTCTCACCCCCTCCACTCCCTGTGTATCCCCTCCTCCCTCTGCATAGCTCTTCACAGAATATGGACGTCTGGCCATGGAGGAGATCTACCTGAAGCCCTTCCAGGTAACACACACACATACACACACAGTCTATAGAGCTGGACCTTGCATCTGGGAACATCTTTCACAGAAGTGCTCACAATCTTATCTGAGATCTTTGTTTTTTACTGTGATCGTTGTGGTTCTAGTCTCTGATGTTCCTGATCCGGGACTGGTGCTACCCCTACGAGCACAAGTACGGCCTGCAGGGGGGAAGCCGCTTCCTGGAGAAGAGACTGAAGGTGGGTGGAGGCTGGTCCAGAGACTGGAACATAGAAGCCCATATACTTCAATCAATAACGTGTGTGTTTTTGTGTGTGTGTGTGTGTCTCTGCTCCCAGGTGAAGCAGAACCAGCACGAGGAGCTTCAGAACGTCAGGAAGCACATCCACTCCTGCTTCAGCAGCATCGGCTGCTTCCTGCTGCCCCACCCCGGCCTCAAGGTGGCCACCAACCCTTACTTTGATGGCAGGCTCAAAGGTTTACCACTCATTCCACACTCACCACCCACATCAACACAGCACTGAAGACCCTGTTTGGAGACCCTGTTTTAATGGTGAGGATGCCTGATGATGATGTGTTTGTGTCAGATATTGACCCGGACTTTAAGAAGGAGCTGTCAGAGCTGGTGCCCCTGCTGCTGGCACCTGAGAGGCTGGTGGAGAAGGAGATCGGAGGGGTCAAGGTCACCTGCAGAGACCTGGTGGAATACTTCAAGGTCAGGCCTCTCACCACACTCTCTCCCCCACACTGCAGTTAGGAGAGCGTCATGTGCAGGGCACCTCTCCCCACAGCATCCCAGCACCCCTCCCCACAGCATCCCAGCACCCCTCCCCACAGCATCCCAGCACCCCTCCCCCGAGCATCCCAGCACCCCTCCCCACAGCATCCCAGCACCCCTCCCCACAGCATCCCAGCACCCCTCCCCACAGCATCCCAGCACCCCTCCCCACAGCATCCCAGCACCCCTCCCCACAGCATCCCAGCACCCCTCCCCACAGCATCCCAGCACCCCTCCCCACAGCATCCCAGCACCCCTCCCCACAGCATCACTCCTCTCTGAAGGAGCCTAAACTACACGTCACTGCTTGCTTATTGAAAGATCAAGTGGGATGGTGGAAGCATGTCGGCATGTAGGGAGTCAGGTGGCTGAGCAGTGAGGGAGCTGGGTTAGTACCTCATGGTATGTGACCTTCTGTCTCCAGGCCTACATCAAGATCTACCAGGGGGAGGAGTTACCTCATCCCAAGTCCATGCTGCAGGTCTGTTACTGCTCCCACATGCTTCTTTCTTTCTTCTTCTGATCCCTCCATTCCTCAGTCTAACCATCCCATTGCCACATGCTCCTCCGTTACCTAGGCAACGGCCGAAGCCAACAACCTGACAGCCGTGGCGGGAGCCAAAGACACGTACAACAGGAACATGGAGACGGTGGGCTGGGAGCAAACACACACTCACACACAACACTAGCTTTTTATATGATGATCATGTATTCTGAGAAACCTATACTTGTAATATAGTATATTATATATTATATTTTATATATATATTATATATATATATATATATATTGTATTATATATTATATTATATATATTATATATTAAATATATACTATATAATAATATTATATATATATAATAAATATATACTATATAATATATATATATATATGTTATGTGGGGGTTGGGCACATGTTTTCGGTGGGATTCGGTGGGATTTCGGTGGGATTTGTATTATACTCATTAGCCATAACCCAATTTGGCTGCAGCCTTAGAGAACCTTCCGGAGCGCTCATGTTATCATGTCTCCCCCCGCATCCTCCCCGCCTTCCCTGTGTCAGATCTGCGGAGGGGACAAGCCCTACATCGCCCCTGCAGACCTGGAGCGCTGCCACGAGGACTTCAAGGAATGTTCCGTGCGTCAGTTCCGAGCCGTCAAGAAGATGGGCGGGGAGGAGTTCTGCCTGCGGTACCAGCAGCAGCTGGAGAGCGAGCTGGATGAGGCCTACGGCAACTTCACCAAGCACAACGACGGCAAGAACATCTTCTACGCCGCGCGCACGCCCGCCACGCTGTTCGCCGTCATGTTCGTCACCTACGTGGTTGCCGGGGTGACGGGCTTCGTGGGGCTGAGCGTGCTGGCGGCGCTGGCCAACCTGGTGATGGGGGTGGCTCTCATGGCGCTGTGCGCCTGGGCCTACGCCAAGTATTCCGGAGAGTTCCGGGAACTGGGGACCCTCATAGACCTGTTGGCTGAGACCCTCTGGGAACAGGTGGGTGTGCAGTGTGTGTGTGTGTTTGAAGGGGGGAGAAGGAATTTTGAGGACCTTTTTCTGCATTGTTGGATCATAGATCATAAGTAAGGCTAATTCATTAGGAAAAGCTTATTAAGGAACCTTGCTGGTTTTAGAATAAGTCATTTTTCATGATTCTGTCTTCTGTCTCTGATATTCCTTTGGCTTTTCCTGTCCTTGCTCCGGGCTACAGATCATCTCATCACCCCAATCACCAACCCTTTTTAATCCTGGTCCTTCAGACCCTTTATCTTCCAATGATCAGCCTTCTTTCATCCTTTCCTTTTACACCGACAGCCGATCAACTCATTTGTATTCCTCTCTGCTGTCTGTTTGCTTAATCAGATGGTGTTCTATGTAATCTCTTTCTCCTAATCTGATTCCTCTCTCTGCCTATCAGAGGACTCCTAGAAAGGTGAGGGAGGTGCTCGCTCGCTCGGTCACACCTCTTGCCTGTCTATGAAGCTCTCACCAAATCAGCTTTCTGGTATACCTCTGGTTGTGTCTCTCTAACTCCCCCCCTCCCACTCGTGTTTACAGGTGTTTTGCAAGATTTTTGAGTCTGCAAAGCGTCGAGTCCCTTGGAGCTCTTTCCTCCCAGCAGCAGCTCCAGTAGCGGGCCCTGGCCAGAGACACAGACTGTCCTCCTTAGCTTCCTCAAGCCAGCATGGGAAGACTGACTAGCCTCTCCCTGGCTACGCTAAGCTAAACTAAACCAAGATATGCTAGCTGCCATGCTGCCTTTAGCTGCCGCTCTCGTCCTGTCTCTGCAGGGGGGCTGGGGGGGGCTGGACTGGCCTGCTCCACCATGCCCATGTCTGTGGGACTCAGGTTGGAAGCCCTCGATCCTCTCCCCCTGAATGTTAGCACAGCACGCCTGCTCACAGAGGGATTTTTTGTTGTTGTTTTTTTGGTGATTCACTTTCAGTGCATTTCAGTTGCTGTTATCTTCATGTTGTTGTTGTTTTTGAGGTGATCTCAGGGGTCAGCATGTTGGACGGGTTCTCTTTTCTTCATCACCCATTTCTTCTCTCCCCCCCCCCCCCCCCCCCTTCAGCTTGTCTACTTAATCACGGTGAATTGAACAAGTCTTTTTAATCACATCCCTCCCTCCCCCCCTCTCTCTTTCCTCCCCCTCTTCACTTCTCCTCTGCCTGTTTTCTTCGTTCTCCCCATCCTCTTCCTTCTCTTCTGTCCTCCCGCCTGTGTTGCTGCTCTCTCTGCTCCCTCTGTCGTGTCTCCAGGTGTTGAAGCCCCTGAGTGAACAGTATATGGAGGACAACGTGAGGCAGACTGTGGTGAACTCTCTCAAAGCCAGCCTGACAGAGCAGGCTCCGCAGCGGGCCAAGTTAAAGTCCCACTGATCCACCCCTATCCCTCCCCCTCCAACCCCCATAACTCACTCGCCCAGTGTGCTAAGTCCAAGAGCTGTGGAACTGTTCAAAACCAAAGTTGAGTCCTCCCTCCCCTCCTCCATCCCTTTGGCCCCTTCTGTCTGCTGTAGTACTGCTGAGACTTGTGGCTGTTCTGGTCCACATTGCCACCCAGTGGCGGAAAGGATGATCAGCAAAGGCAATGAAAGGGGAAGTAATTATCTGCTGCTCTGGTCTGCTCTCTCTCACACTCTCTCTCTTTCTCTCTCTGTCTCTATCTCTCCTGGATTTGGCCTTTACCAAAATCTGCCCTGTGCCATGTTGTTAATGCACCTGCAAATGCTAGCCATCGTGAACATGCACACACACACACACACACACGCATGCACAAACTTCTGTCAGGATCGTAATTGAAATGAAATGTCAGGGATACAGGATGAACCAGCGTCTGTCACAACCAGTCAAGAGCCAGCTGCAGGTATTTGGCTGTCAGGAGTATTTCAGGGATTCAAAACAGCTGTTTAAAGTTGTGACAATGGATGCTAATCGAATCTGACAGCATGTGTACTGTAAGTTAACCTGTCTTGAAACAGGGCACCTCTTAACACCCTACCTGAATAGATCTGAAATGGTGGACAGGTCTAAGCAGGATGGTTTACCTTACCTTCAGATGGACTTTGTTCTTCATCATACCACCAACAGTATCATATTGAGTCTCTTGTCCCCAGGAACAAGGGCTTGTTTCTGAATGGGGCATCTGAGTCTGTCCTCTGCCTCATTCTGTCCATTGATAAGAGATGATCTGTAGAAACAAACTTTTGGTCTGTAATTGTTTAGGATTCAGTTTTGATCCTGCATCTTAGCTGCAGCGTACCTACCAGTATTACCCTCCTCCATGTCGAGAGCAGTAGTACGTAGTGTAGAACTAGCCCAGTTCCAGGCCTCAGCTTTGTAGCAAGGGGAATGATATTCTGACCATTACAATCATTTGCTTTCTTTCTTTAAAACCCTCAAAGTGGTAGAGACCAGAAATCAATATGCTTCTATTTTTTAATCTAATGGTAAGATCATGTTAAGAGAAAAAATTTAGAATCACTTCCATCCACATCTGTCTTGCCTTGAAAAAGCCAGTCTGTATAGTCTCATTTTATATGTATATCACAAATAGGGCATGTATGTGACATATTTAATACAATTTGTATACATTTTATAGCTAAATTGTTGACTTGATTTTTTTTCTTTGACCAGCTAGAACTAGGGTTTGGTTTGTAGTAGGATTGTTCCAAAAGAAGGATTAGTTCTAGTCTGTTATGGTTAACTGTTCAGTATTTGTAGTACTTGTATTACACCTTTTGGACAACAAAGCTTTTCTGGAATGTGATTTGTGAGTTGAGATGTCTTGTCTGTCTGATTTTAAATCATTTCCTGTAATTTATTTTTCAATAAAGAACTTTTGAGCTTATTGAATAAAAATTTAAATATTCACATGATGTTTGTATTCTGGACACTTTGTGGGTTTTTGCCACATAGATTTGGTGGGGGATCAGGGAGGATTTCAGGTAGGAGGAACATTCAATAGTTCAAAAGTTCATATCTTTCAAAATTATTTAAATGAAATGCATCTAATTTATCGCTAAGGCTAATTAAATGTTTATACAAGTGCCAAGCAAAAACTTATAGTCCAAATCAATCACAAGTTCATATGTAGACTCTTGACAATGTGTTGTATTCAAATCTGAGAAAAAGTTGAATGTAAAATGAAAAGTAGATTAACGATGAATATTTGAAATGTGACTGCTTGACTAAAGGCTAACACTGTCTTGCAAATCCTCTCTGTCATGCCAGACCCGGTGGCTCCAAAAAAACTCACACGGGTCTGTTGACACAGTGGGCTGAGTAAGCCCCCACCTTCACCCTGCTATTGGCTGCTGGATGGATCATGACACTGGTAGTTGTATCTCAGCAAATCTTTGACATAGTCACACCAAACTTGCAGTGTGCACTTTCCATTGCAAGACAATTAAATTATTCTTGTAAAGTAGAAGTAAATGGCAGCCCTTAGACCAAAAGAGTAAAAAGTTTTGTCCAAGTGAAACCAATTTGTATCTCTTTTGTTGTAGAGTCCTGAAATTCTTTAGAGATTCCACATTCGTCACGATGAAGAATGAAGTCTCAACAACTCAAAATGGCAAGCCCTTAGATTTTTCTGTACAATATAGATTTAGCAAACATTTTTCTTTGCTACTATTCCTACAACATTTTTCCAATCTTTCCCAGGATTGACTGAATACACTGGTATTAAGTTGGTATTACACTTTATACCACTTATTACCACATTGCTACAGTTACTAAGTTGTTTTTACACTTTATACCAGTTATTACTACATTGTTACAGTGTTATTACATTGTTATTAAACTTTTTACCAGTTATTACCACGTTGTTACATTGTTATTAAGTTGTATACTTTTTAAATATTTTCAGCTGTGGTTAGTGGTCCGATGACTTTTGCAGCAATGAATCCTGATGTGTCAGCAAGGCCAAATCAGGGTTATTTTGTTTTTGTTACTCACTGAATCCGGGAAATCAGCTTGTAAAACTCTTTTGATTGTGGTTTATACTTTGAGTTAAATCCAGAAGGAATCAAACCATGGATGTCTAAAAGTTTGAAAAAAAGACAATAAAAGAAGAACAATTCATATAAAGATTGTAAGTTGCTATACTGTTATTACACTTTTGAACTGGTTTTAAAAAGTTGTTACACCGTTATTATGTTGTTATTATACTTTCTGCAAAGTTAATACACTGGTATTAAGTTGGTATTACACTTTATACCACTTATTACCACATTGTTACAGTTACTAAGTTGTTTTTACACTTTATACCAGTTATTACTACATTGTTACAGTGTTATTACATTGTTATTAAACTTTTAACCAGTTATTACCACGTTGTTACATTGTTATTAAGTTGTATACTTTTTAAATAGTTTCAGCTGTGGTTAGTGGTCCGATGACTTTTGCAGCAATGAATCCTGATGTGTCAGCAAGGCCAAATCAGGGTTATTTTGTTTTTGTTACTCACTGAATCCGGGAAATCAGCTTGTAAAACGCTTTTGATTGTGGTTTATACTTTGAGTTGAATCCAGAAGGAATTAAACCATGGATGTCTAAAACTTTGAAAAAAAGACAATAAAAAGAACAACTTATATAAAGATTGTAAGTTGCTATACTGTTATTACACTTTTGAACTGGTTTTAAAAAGTTGTTACACCGTTATTATGTTGTTATTATACTTTCTACAAAGTAAAAATACACTGGTATTAAGTTGGTATTACACTTTATACCACTTATTACCACATTGTTACAGTTACTAAGTTGTTTTTACACTTTATACCAGTTATTACTACATTGTTACAGTGTTATTACATTGTTATTAAACTTTTAACCAGTTATTACCACGTTGTTACATTGTTATTAAGTTGTTATTACTTTTTAAATAGTTTCAGCTGTGGTTAGTGGTCCGATGACTTTTGCAGCAATGAATCCTGATGTGTCAGCAAGGCCAAATCAGGGTTATTTTGTTTTTGTTACTCACTGAATCCGGGAAATCAGCTTGTAAAACGCTTTTGATTGTGGTTTATACTTTGAGTTGAATCCAGAAGGAATTAAACCATGGATGTCTAAAACTTTGAAAAAAAGTCAATAAAAAGAACAACTTATATAAAGATTGTAAGTTGCTATACTGTTATTACACTTTTGAACTGGTTTTAAAAAGTTGTTACACCGTTATTATGTTGTTATTATACTTTCTACAAAGTAAAAATACACTGGTGTTAAGTTGGTATTACACTATATACCACTTATTACCACATCGTTACAGTTACTAAGTTGTTTTTACACTTTATACCAGTTATTACTACATTGTTACACTGTTATTACATTGTTATTAAACTTTTAACCAGTTATTACCACGTTGTTACATTGTTATTAAGTTGTATACTTTTTAAATAGTTTCAGCTGTGGTTAGTGGTCCGATGACTTTTGCAGCAATGAATCCTGATGTGTCAGCAAGGCCAAATCAGGGTTATTTTGTTTTTGTTACTCACTGAATCCGGGAAATCAGCTTGTAAAACTCTTTTGATTGTGGTTTATACTTTGAGTTAAATCCAGAAGGAATCAAACCATGGATGTCTAAAAGTTTGAAAAAAAGACAATAAAAGAAGAACAATTCATATAAAGATTGTAAGTTGCTATACTGTTATTACACTTTTGAACTGGTTTTAAAAAGTTGTTACACCGTTATTATGTTGTTATTATACTTTCTGCAAAGTTAATACACTGGTATTAAGTTGGTATTACACTTTATACCACTTATTACCACATTGTTACAGTTACTAAGTTGTTTTTACACTTTATACCAGTTATTACTACATTGTTACAGTGTTATTACATTGTTATTAAACTTTTAACCAGTTATTACCACGTTGTTACATTGTTATTAAGTTGTTATTACTTTTTAAATATTTTCAGCTGTGGTTAGTGGTCCGATGACTTTTGCAGCAATGAATCCTGATGTGTCAGCAAGGCCAAATCAGGGTTATTTTGTTTTTGTTACTCACTGAATCCGGGAAATCAGCTTGTAAAACGCTTTTGATTGTGGTTTATACTTTGAGTTGAATCCAGAAGGAATTAAACCATGGATGTCTAAAACTTTGAAAAAAAGACAATAAAAAGAACAACTTATATAAAGATTGTAAGTTGCTATACTGTTATTACACTTTTGAACTGGTTTTAAAAAGTTGTTACACCGTTATTATGTTGTTATTATACTTTCTACAAAGTAAAAATACACTGGTGTTAAGTTGGTATTACACTATATACCACTTATTACCACATCGTTACAGTTACTAAGTTGTTTTTACACTTTATACCAGTTATTACTACATTGTTACAGTGTTATTACATTGTTATTAAACTTTTAACCAGTTATTACCACGTTGTTACATTGTTATTAAGTTGTATACTTTTTAAATATTTTCAGCTGTGGTTAGTGGTCCGATGACTTTTGCAGCAATGAATCCTGATGTGTCAGCAAGGCCAAATCAGGGTTATTTTGTTTTTGTTACTCACTGAATCCGGGAAATCAGCTTGTAAAACGCTTTTGATTGTGGTTTATACTTTGAGTTGAATCCAGAAGGAATTAAACCATGGATGTCTAAAACTTTGAAAAAAAGACAATAAAAAGAAGAACAATTCATATAAAGATTGTAAGTTGCTATACTGTTATTACACTTTTGAACTGGTTTAAAAAAGTTGTTACACCGTTATTATGTTGTTATTATACTTTATACAAAGTAAAAATACACTGGTATTAAGTTGGTATTACACTTTATACCACTTATTACCACATCGTTACAGTTACTAAGTTGTTTTTACACTTTATACCAGTTATTACTACATTGTTACAGTGTTATTACATTGTTATTAAACTTTTAACCAGTTATTACCACGTTGTTACATTGTTATTAAGTTGTTATTACTTTTTAAATAGTTTCAGCTGTGGTTAGTGGTCCGATGACTTTTGCAGCAATGAATCCTGATGTGTCAGCAAGGCCAAATCAGGGTTATTTTGTTTTTGTTACTCACTGAATCCGGGAAATCAGCTTGTAAAACGCTTTTGATTGTGGTTTATACTTTGAGTTGAATCCAGAAGGAATTAAACCATGGATGTCTAAAACTTTGAAAAAAAGACAATAAAAAGAAGAACAATTCATATAAAGATTGTAAGTTGCTATACTGTTATTACACTTTTGAACTGGTTTAAAAAAGTTGTTACACCGTTATTATGTTGTTATTATACTTTATACAAAGTAAAAATACACTAGTATTAAGTTGGTATTACACTTTATACCACTTATTACCACATCGTTACAGTTACTAAGTTGTTTTTACACTTTATACCAGTTATTACTACATTGTTACAGTGTTATTACATTGTTATTAAACTTTTAACCAGTTATTACCACGTTGTTACATTGTTATTAAGTTGTTATTACTTTTTAAATATTTTCAGCTGTGGTTAGTGGTCCGATGACTTTTGCAGCAATGAATCCTGATGTGTCAGCAAGGCCAAATCAGGGTTATTTTGTTTTTGTTACTCACTGAATCCGGGAAATCAGCTTGTAAAACGCTTTTGATTGTGGTTTATACTTTGAGTTGAATCCAGAAGGAATTAAACCATGGATGTCTAAAACTTTGAAAAAAAGACAATAAAAAGAAGAACAACTCATATAAAGATTGTAAGTTGCTATACTGTTATTACACTTTTGAACTGGTTTAAAAAAGTTGTTACACCGTTATTATGTTGTTATTATACTTTATACAAAGTAAAAATACACTGGTATTAAGTTGGTATTACACTTTATACCACTTATTACCACATCGTTACAGTTACTAAGTTGTTTTTACACTTTATACCAGTTATTACTACATTGTTACAGTGTTATTACATTGTTATTAAACTTTTAACCAGTTATTACCACGTTGTTACATTGTTATTAAGTTGTTATTACTTTTTAAATAGTTTCAGCTGTGGTTAGTGGTCCGATGACTTTTGCAGCAATGAATCCTGATGTGTCAGCAAGGCCAAATCAGGGTTATTTTGCAGCGGTAAAAATACACAAATGTTTATCTCTTTATGACAAACTCAGGTTGTTGAGGCAATGATTTGCATTTTAATAAAAAAGGGTATTTTCATACTGCATTCCAATTTCGACACAAAATACAACTATTCCAGTTAGCACATCACATTTAAATTATTTGAAAATACAACTCGACAAAGAGCCACCATGTTTTAACTAATGTAAAATACAAAATGGTTTTGATGGTAAACGGTTCATAACACTGTTCAGAAAATAAATGTATCTATACAGTAGCTGCATGTGGTCTTTTGTGCTTTTAACTACAGTTTTTATAAAAAGTTATATGTCAATAAAACAGCTATACTGTGAATATACACACAAACATTGGCATAGTCTTGGCACATGTGACATTTAAAAAGATTTCTAAACTAACATTTGTACAATTCAATTAACGTCACAACTACATTAATAGTTGGATCTGTGGATCCTTCTAACTTAGGTCACAACACAGTTTTTAAAATATGAAATGTACTTGATGTATCTTTCATTGAAGCAACAAGTAAATATATTGCGAAAGCATTTGGCATCTCCGTTTTATAACTGACCCTGGGGCAGACTATACTCATTACAATTTGACCTGTTTGAACTGTGAAAAGTTATTTCGAAACACTGGACAAGATTGAAGGTTTTCCTTCTCAGGCTGTTTTAGAGAAATGTGACTGAGATTAAGGATCCTCCAGCATGTGTGCATCTTCAGTCCTCCCCTGAGGACACAATGAATGTTCCAACAGAACACTAGTCAGTACCACAGATCACAGCTGGAAGAAATTACAGTTGCATTCTTTTAGGAACAGAAATATCTCAGAAACAGCTCTTTTTTTTTTGAGGTTGTAAACCACGGATTATGAAGACTCCAGGAGAGTTGAGTCTTAGTGTTCAGTACACGGTCACCAGCATGCTGTCCTCTGACACGAACATGAGTCAGAATGAAGCAATAGATCTTCTTCTTCTTCCCCTCCCCCCCAAAACCCCCTCTCTCTTCCAGTCTGGGTTAGGGGGGTGTGAGGTGGGGTCATCGAGTCCTGTGGTTGGTGGTCCTCAGGGCTTCAGATCATGATCCTAAACACGAAGGAAAGGGCGGCTCCCAGAGCCAGACCCAGGGACAGGAAGAAGGCCATGATGGCTCCTGCAGTCTCTGCCTCGTGCTGCGCTACTTTCCTGGAAGGAGACGGGGGGAGAACCAGGAGTGTCAAGTAACAGAACTGAGGCATGGGGATGGTTCAATCAGGAAGGTTTATGAATTCATCCTGATAAAATAAACATCTAGGTTCGAGTTCCAAAACATGTGCATCCCCCCCCACACCCCCCCCCCCCACCCCAACACACCCGTCGCCTCCAGCCCCTCCCCCCTTTTCTCAGATAGACATACTTGGGTCCGAAGCACATGCAGAGGCTGGCCAGGTATCCATTGGAGAAGGAGAAGAGGATCATGAAGATGATGTACCAGGCATCATGGGAGAAGAGCACAGGCAGGGTGCTCCTGGGCTGGACGTTACACAGCATGAAGAGAGGCACAAACACCAACCTGAGGCCAACCAAGCCAGGCAGCCACAGGCTGTCCTTACCAGGCTGGAAGGGAAAGGAGGGGAGCATATTGGAACAAAGTACTTTAAATAAACATATGTAATTCCCAATGTGTTTGCAGTCAAATACTGTCCAAATCCTTTAGTGGGTGGATGGACAACGTGGGAGGATAAATGTTTGATGTCGAAAGAAAGATCCACACCCTGATATATGATTTCCTTTGCATGTCTGAACTCCTCCATCATCATCCATCATCACACTTTTGGAGATCTGCCTGTATCGTATAGCAAGCAAGAGAACCTGGACTTGGCGTGAGTTCATCAAGTCCTGTTTGACTGGTTAGACCAGCAAGAGTCTGGGGTTTGCTCTAGAATCTAGGCTGACGCATAGAAGTTCTATGGTTCTATACAAGTTCTAGCGCTCAACAAAAGAGATCTTAGGCCCACTCACTCTCCAGTAGAGACCCAGCCCACTGGTTGGGGTTCTTTGCTGTAGCCTGGTCTCATTAAAAGCCTCAGCTAACATGGTTTCCATTAACTACGAGGAGAATAGGCCCCTGACCCTTTCAACTCCAAACTCAGTTACATAATAGACGAGGCTGGTCTGTATTGTTACTACCAAGGCTTCTTCATGGCTGCTTTGATCAAATTATTGTAACTGGACAATTAAATAGGATATGAGTACAGGAATGTGGGGGGATCATATTACGATAGGAATGTATAGGCTACACATTGTGTGTGTGCGTGCATGCGTGCGTGTTTGTGTGTGGCGTTTCCAATACGGACATTTCAGCTCTGACAGAGGAGATATTCAGCCTTCAAGGAAAGCTACTGCAAGAGTTAACTTTGACTAGCAAGCAGAGGGGAAGTCCAGTTATTGATTAGAAAAGAGCGTATGGGAGAACAACTAGGTAATCAAGTGAAACCACTTACTAAACTGAATTGGGAGGAAATGAAATCAGCTGTAAAAAGGTTTTCAGAATTCAAAACAACCGCCAACATCTATCGTTAGCATCCTAAGGAGCTTGGTTCCATCTAACTTTAGGACACTCACACAGAGGAGGTTTGGAGAATCTAGAAGCCTCCACCACCCCTCTTCCGCCCCTCTCAAGCCATTTCCTCACACAAGACAACGTTCCAATATAACCCCCCCCCGCTTGCACATCAAAGCCCTCGATTTTCCAACCATTGTTTTCTTTTTCCATCAAGTTCCACAGAACGGCTGAACCATTGAAGCTGAAGTCATGAGAAGTTACTGAGTTCAGACTCGCTAAAGATGTATCAGGACAACTGTTGATTCAGAGCATCTGTGGTCGTTTAACTCAATGACGAGATTGTATAAATCGGAGAAATCTCTTGGACACCCCCCAAAAAATATTTAGATGTAGCGCATATCGAAGGAGGGTGTGTTTGAGAATAAGGGTTAATAGGTTTTACAAAGCTATTGCCATGAGAGTCTAAAGCCTATCCCAAATACTTTGTGGCTAAGTGGAGACCGAGGAGAGACAAATGTGTTAGTTCCGGGGGCTTGGCCTTGCCCTTCTGCAGGCGAGAACAGATGTTGTGAGACCTCAAGCCAACAAACTCTGGTTCTATCCGGGTCTACACTTCTAACGTGTAAGTCAGATCTTATTTAGGGGTGGTGGTGATGGGATGGGTGAGTGGGTTAGATGTGGGGGGTGGGGTGGGGTAGGAGTGGTACTCACCCACATACAGACACCAGTCAGGCTCCTGCCTGCCCAGTCCATCACATTGAAGAGCAGAAAACACGACACAGGGATAAAGTAGGTGTCTGGGAGAAGACAAGATCACCGTCACCATCAGCAACTGAAAACATTCCTTTGTGCTGGTAAAGCAACAATTCTTCTATTATGATGATGAGCATTGGTGTCAAACTGCTGCCAGAGGTTCAAGAGTTACAGTTAGCATCCAACCAGAAGCATCCAACCAGAAGTGCAAAACAGTTAATATATTCTGTTGTATTAACTGTTTTGCACTTCTGGTTGGATGCTAACTGTATTTCGTTGCCCTGTACTTACCTGTACCTGTGTAATGACAATAAAGTTGAATCTAATCTAATCTAATCTAATCTAAGAGGATACAGGTTTTCATGTCAGCCAAGCACTACACACCATCTGAATTCAATAAAGAGTTTCTCTACTTCTCTAAAACAGCTGGAGTGTGGTGCTTGGTTGAAGTGAAAACCTGCACCCTCTTGGCCCTCGGTGGCATGAGTTTCACACCACTGCTCTGAAGGATGTTCCGGGGTCATGATGGAAGAAGGTGACCCACTCACCCCAGGCCCCTCCGTCAGCCACGGTGGATTTGACCTCCACAGTGATGGCAGGGAACGTTCCAATGGTGACAGTGAACACAAAGCACACAGACAGAGCTATCACCCACATCTGCAGGACAGAACACAAACACACAAACTGTTTTATTCCTGCCATAGGTACACTGACTGGGTAGTGAAGATATGGCTGACAGCAGCAGGGTTAGACTGAGCATAGGACTAGGAGTCTTGTACCTGTCTGAAGATGCCAAACACAGATGGGGTGGACTTGGTGTCTTCTTCAGTTAGACTGACCACTGGCCTCTTCTCCGCTGGGCTGTCTGAAACAACAACACACACTGAAATAACACACATGAATCTAGTCAATCACACTTTGACTCGCACCGAGGCAGGTATTCCTGGGACTCCTAGGGCATAGTACATTGATTATTTGTGGCCAGTGTCATTACAGACTGCTGACTGAAGGAGACACTTAAAATCAACAACATTCCATTCTAAAGACAGATATTTCACCTCACCCCCATGTAAACATGTCTCACAGACATAAACACACTTTTCTACAGACAAAGCAGGCTAACAGGGAGAAAGTGATTCATCCACACCTGTGTTCCATCCACCCACACCTGTGTTACCTTTCCGCAGAAGATCCATCTTGTTCTCCTCGTCGCCCGTTGGTCTGGAGCTGTTACAGTCCAGGTGGTACTGGAAGAAGTCCATCCGGGGAAGGACAAAGTAAGAGAGGATGGCCAATAGGATCACCACACATGCTGTGATGAAGTAGCCAAACGCACTGTCCTGTAGGGCGGAGCCACCTAAACACACACACAAGAGGAAACAGTAGGCCATGAGGATTTGATAGAATGTGGCCAGTTGGTTAGCTGGTTGGTGGGGTGGTGGGGTTAGTCACTCACTGGCCAGGGCACAGATCATGGAGAAGGCAGCGAAGGTCCCAGCCAGACCCTGGCCACTCATGATGGGGGTGGTGTAGGAGGCTGGCAGCATGCCTGCCAAACCAAACAGACTGCCCTGCAGCACCGCACCAAACGCTGAGGACAGAGAACCACAGGCACATGGTCAAACATCCATCATTCAACAGCACATTGCAGAGGATTTGGAAAAACCACATGTTCCCTCTGAAAAGTTCCCTTTCCCAAAGGAAACTGTAAAGTGAGGGGGAGAGGGGGAGGAGCCGAAAGGCCGAGGTGGAAAGATGTGCTTTGGGGGGAGGAAAACAGCTTGCGGGTGAAAAGAAGAGGAGGGTGTCGTCTCAACTGAGCACAGAGCTGTGATGGGATTAAAGACAGAAGGCAACAGTCACAGCTTCCAGGAAGTGACGTCATCACAAGCAACAGGAAACATGACAGCGTAGGGTGTTACATAACTCATTCTTCTTCGTCTACACTCCCCTCCAACGACCAAACTGTTACACGAAAAAAACAACTAGACGACCAAACATCAAAGCCTTCCTTTTGGGTCACCAGGTCCTCCCCTCTAAACAAAGCAGAGATGGCTGTTCTTCACAGGGCTTTAGGGGGTCAGGACCAAACCACCAGGGGAAGAACCTCACCCTGCTGCTGTACCCCTCTGAAA
Organism: Neosalanx taihuensis; assembly: GCA_030340665.1. Taxonomy (NCBI): domain Eukaryota; kingdom Metazoa; phylum Chordata; class Actinopteri; order Osmeriformes; family Salangidae; genus Neosalanx; species Neosalanx taihuensis. The sequence goes on from CM059293.1 coordinate 3,574,720, forward strand.
ATAAGCCAGCACAGCCAGCCAGATTAAGAAGAAGCTTAGCGTCACGCAGGAGGAAAGACTGTGGGTGAGCCTCTGTGTGTGTGTGTGTGAGTGCTTCCCCCTGTTGCCTCACTCACAGTTGATGCAGATGATCTTGATCATGGTGAGGCAGAAAAAAGGCAAGGGAGCCACGTCCACCTTGACCAGCACAGCGGTCATCAGGAACACCACCAGGATGACTGTCAGACTGCCTGAGATACGCAGCTTCTGAGGGATCCTGCAGGGGGGGGCAGGACACAAGGGTCATACAAAAAGGAACTGGATCAAATGGAGGCTAGCGGTCTCCTCTAATACCTGTATATTTGTGTATTTTCTGTTTATTTGTGATGGTACAGAGGGACTTGTGTTCAGTGTGGATATTAGTTTATTCAATCAGGGAGTTTGTCTGTTGCTCTGCTTTCAGACTCTGTGAGATGGTGCTGTGGGAAATGGGTTAGATAGGTCAGAGGAGGGTGGAAAAGGATTGAAAAAGAGGTGAGGGCCAGAGAGGAATGTGAGGAAGGGGATAAAGGAGGAGAGAGTTAGATGAATAGCATTCCTGGGTGTGTTTTTCCAGGAGAACTGTAGACCCTCTCTGGATCTCGCTAAATCCCGCTCAAATTAAAGCAAACATACATTCTAGCCATAAGGTTTACGTATACTCAACATATACTATAGTTCACATATACATCAATATACCATGGGGATTGTGTGGTCCTCTGTGAGGTTGTGGAAGGGGTCAATGCTCAGCTGTGTTCTCCCAGCCAACCTGGAGTAGACACCAGTAACATCAGTATGTGTTCTCACCTCTGGTGGATGAACGAGTTGAGGCAGGTGAAGATGAGGAGGGGCACCATGGCACACAGAGTCATCACATTGTTGAACTTTGATTCCAGAACGTTCCGCGTGTCCACGCCTGGCACCGTCGAGTTGAGGGTCTGATTGGTCGTGTCATCGCTCGGTGGGTCCTTCAGGCGGTTGGTGAAGTACTGGGGTGTGGGAGCGGGGAAAAGTTAGACTCAGTACCAACTGGACACCAACTGACTGCATTTGTAATCTAGTACACCTTGGGTTGTCGCAATCAACTTGAATAAGTATCAAGGAATACAGTTGAGGAAGTAATTATGTGGAGATTCAATGCTCAGGCATCTGAGACCTCCAGAGGTCAGAGGGGTTATTGTTGGAATTTGACCCAGGAGGAGGGGAAAACACCTGGGGCTGACCTCACGACCAAACCCAAGATCACAGACATGTTGTTACCATAGCAACACATCTGGTTAATGCCAAGACTCACCATGAGGGAATCTGGGTGTTTTACAAACATGAAGAACAAAACAACTCTCAAAGTGGAAAAAGATAATCACTCACAACAAACCCTGATGTCACTTGAAAGCAAATATATGTGACTAAACATGGATTCGGTCACAAACACAAATTAGATGCTAGTTTTAAAGCATCTCTCTCTTGACGAAACTCTCTAAAATATTCGACTGATTAAATTTTCAATCTACCTTCAAACCATCTGTTGCATTTAAGACCATCACTAAACTATTTAACAGACAATGCATGCTGATAAAGATATGTTTCCATACAGTGTTCCCTCTATTCATGGGATAACCTCATTACCCAGTCATTGTTGAGCGTGTTTAACAATAACTGGAGAGGAGCACTTACCATGGTTGCAGTCATGAAGAAGTTCCATGGCAGAAGGGTTCCCAAGCCCAGGATAAAGAAAATGATCCACACTGCATTATACCTGTTCAAACACACACACACACACACACACACACACACACACACACAGAATGTGGGTATAGTACTCTACATATAGTCGTCCGCATAACATGACAAAACAAAACAGAGAACATAGCCTACCGATCACGAGGAGCATTAATGGCCGTCATGGTCCTTGATTACTCCAGGAATTACCTTGAATGATGTGGGACTGCGTCTGAAGACACAAACACACAGTCTAAGTCTAGCAAAATGGCTCTATTCAAACCGAGGATGAGTCCTTTAAAACTGTTAATTGTTTAAGGCGAATTTTGCATTTTAGGCCCATACACACATTTTAGGCCCATACACACATAGAATGTTAACGATGTTAAAAGCCAATAAAAAAGAGGTACACACAAAAAACTGTTAAACAGTTGGTGATATTGTGTCCATAATCCATGTATACAACATTCAATCTCTCAATAATGTATGCCGTTCACAATGTATCACATTGTATTACATCTGGCTAACAGCATCTGCTAAATGACCTGCAGCATCTGCTAAATTCCTTAAAAATGCATACAAAATACATCCCACTCAGTCACAAGACATCTGGCTCTACCGACAGTTGAATAGGTTTGCATTACACAAAAATGGGTTTCATTAAAATAATGCACTTACTCTTACGTCTGCAGCAGGTTAATACCAAAGTTTTAATGAAACCAGAGTTGAGCGCACAACCCTTTACCCCTTTTATAGGGTCTGCAAATGTTCCTCATCCCCCATACATATCTTTCCCGTTACCTTCCTCACTCCTCCCTCTATCTCTCTCTCGTCCCTTCTTAGCAAAGTAAACGTATCCTTCCACCACTGTGCCCCACTTACACTGACAAAACACGTTTAAAGGACGCAAAATTCATGGGGAAAAACTATTATCACTTCATCAGTCTTTACTCAAAGCTGATAGTGGTTCTCCGCATGTAGTAAAAAAAAAAAATATTCCCATACCCACAGTATAAAACCACAAAGGAATATTGTCTTCTAGTTTATGGAACAGAGGAGGAAACAGAAGTCGCCTCCAGTCATCAGGATGGTCATGAGTAGAGCACCATGCTCAGGTTTAGCATACGGCTCACTCTGTGAGAATCTGACTAAGAACCAAATGCCAATGGCCGGAAGGAAAATCTAAAACATGCCGTAGAAACAGACAACAATGAAGAAGTTTGTGTTGGTGTTTTTGAACCCAAATACGTGAGCACGCTAAATTCACTTAACCAAGTGAACTTTGGAAACCAGGGACCATTGTATACAGTTTAGACAAAAGTGAAGGGTAATTTCCCCAGCGCTGCGGTCGATTTAAACAAATTGCCGGTCTGAGTGCATGGGCTGCTGACTGCTTATGTGAGAATAAATGTTTTCTATTGACAATGAGAAGAGCATCTTTAATGTATAGTCCAGATTATTAAAATGACCTGGGATCGAATCCTTTCTCACTCTCCCTACATGTCTTGTCATTCTTCACCTTCTATCCAATTAAAGCAGAAACTAGCCTATTGATGTTTTTATAAATAATGCTGAATTGGAGCAGGACGGGCGTATGACTGTCAAAACCTCTTAGCGTTTGAGTGTCATTTAACTATTACAAAAGCTCCAGTGGTAACCACCCTTTAATTTAGCCGATATCTCCAACTTTTGCTCTCTTGACCAGCCCAAACTGACTTGTAACTTTCAACTTCAATGCCCTTTGGAGGCCAACATGCACAACAAGGACTTCACTTTCGCTCTTGAGCAATCTCTTCCTCCTCCCTCTCCACCAGCACTATCTAATAAGGCCAAAATATATGACAGCCAATGGAATAAGAGCGTCAGTGGCATGTCACATGGCTGAAGGAATCTGATCTGTTCATTTTGCCCCGCTCCGTCGAACGTGTCATCGGACATGCCAGCTGGCTAAGGACGACACCCCCGTGGAGCGAGGCCACCTACCCTAACCCAGCCCCCAAACACACTTCAGTGTTGTTCCCCACCATTACAAACTTACCCAAGAATCACTGCTGCCTGAAGATTAAGCATTGTAACTTCAAACTACTTCAACTTTAAAAAAAAAAAACAGACAAACTACCACCATCTGGCTTAAACCAACAGTATAATTGTGTTATTCATGCCTTTACTATTGGTGGGTCAATTGCATGAAAATCATGGCCAGGTCGCCTTGTCTATGGGCAGAATACAGATCAGAGCCTCTATTACTAATCCTAATTGAGGTGGAGTTTGTGGGTCCTCTGGGTATTGTTCAGAACAGAATACCTCAGAGACAGGAAACATTCCCAGACTAGTTGTCTGTCCCCTTCTAGACAACCCCACCCCCACCCCCCACACTCAACCCCACTATTACAGAACAAGTCATCTGAGGTGAGGAAACTTTCTCCTCAACGTTCACCAAGGCATGTCGAGAACCCAGGGACCGTATCACGGTGACACAAAATACGGTTGTTGTTTTGTTTTGTTTTTTTACTAAAAAGAGTAAGTAAAATGTAGAAAGAGATCCAAGTTTCCAGCAAACATTCTCAGGTTGTTTACCCCACAAACTGAAAGTCAGTTGATTAACTGTGGGCAAGTTCCGGGATAGTTCCGCTGAGGGGCTAAATGTGGATAAGCTATCAAGTCTCTTCTCTACACAAATGGATTACAGAGAAAAACCACCATTTCTATACAAGTTTGCTTTATGGTCCGTAAATCTGATTCTAAGCCAGAACCTTGAGTCAGAATTACACAGCCCATTAAGATGAATTTCCCACCCACAGATTTTCTAATTCCCTTTCTACTCTGATACCATGGAATCAGGAACCGGTTTATTGTCAAGCAAGTTCACACATAGGAGGAATTCGCAGAGGAGTTTGGTTGTTGCCTTACAGCTAAAATGGTTTCCCAATTCCAAACAGATATGGAGTCAAGCCCTGATTTACTGATTTCCTGAATCCCTTTTGCTACTGGGATACATAACTTTCAAACCATAACTGTAACTTGCCTGACTACATAAAGTTGTTTGATCGTGACTGACCTGAACTCCAAGAATAGCCGAGATAAAGTAACATGAGGATGGGCTGGCATTGTGTTTAGTGACCTGGCCAGGCCACCACTATATGCGTCGGCTGTCAGTCCAAATGATTAATAACCATAATCCAAACTGGTGACCTTGGCTAGCTACTCATGTTGACAAGGACCGAATGGGATCATTGTGTTGTAGAAACCTTTGCAATCCCAATTCACTCCTGAAGCTGGCTTGAATTTTCCTTTTGGCTTTTCCTCCCATTGAACGAGGGCCAAATACTGGTTATGAATACCTAGATCTCCATGTAGCTGTGTAAGCTTGTCTCCTTGGTAGCAATTTAGCACATCAATAGGACTTTTATGATGATGACAGCTGAACCTAAAACGTTCCCAGTAAAATTCCCCACTGTTTATTCTCTCTCTCTCTCTCTCTCTCTCTCTCTCTCCCTCTCTTTCAGAAGGTAGCTTCTCTGGCTGTGAGATACATATTCAGTGAAACAGTCACATGGTCCGAGTAGCAGTCAGCCAGCCTGAGAACAGCAAGCCTAGGTAACAGTGTTGATGTTTCTAGGTTCAGAAAAATGGAGAACCAACAAGTCTTTGACATAGCTGCACAGTTGGCACAGAGAGAAAACGGAAAGTTTGCCAAAACAGTTGTAAATAAGATCAGTCTAACCTCTTAGGAATGCATATTTGTGATTTTTTTTCTTTATGATTCAAAACAGTTGTCTCTGAGCTGTTGGGACCATACAGCCACTCAGCAGGTGAGGTGCATTGTATGGGGCATCTACACCATGGCAGATGTCCTTTGCTTTGGTCACGGATAGTCCGAGTACAATACCCTTCTCTGGGTAGAAAGACTGAGGCTGTTTTCACATATGTTGGTGCGCACTGTGGTGCGGCTTTGGAGCGCTCCAAAATACATTGTATCATTTTTCAGTTAGTGCGGTCCGTGTTCACATATGTTTTTTTTTACTGTACTCGAAACGCCGCACTGTACACCATGTGACAACTGTCAACGCTATCATTGGTCTCTGACAGCTCTGACCCCCATGACCACCCCCCACATGTTTCCATGACAACCAGCCTAACACGCGGAAGCTAGAGAGATGGAAATAAACAAAGCACGTATGTTTACCCTGGCGCTGGTTATTAGTTTTTATATAATGTGTTTATTAAACTTTTGGCAAATTGTTCAGTTTGAAAATGAGATCCGTCTACGTCGGGAGAGGAACGTGCTGATGCATTACAGGACGCAATGCCAAATTTTAGGGTCGACTCTCGAACGACTTTCACGGACTCTCTCTTTTACGACTCTCACGGAGCCGTTTGCTAAACCCGCGTAAACATCACTGTTTTTGTGGGTGGAAGACAGCTGTACATTAATAAAATCATCGCTCCAAATATCCAGTAGACAGCGAATCTCAGTGACATGTGAAGAACTTCCTGTATTTGGTTCGGCCCGAGGTCGAGCAGCGTTCACACCACAGATGTGTTGCTCCGAGACCGCTCCGAGACCGCTCTCAGACCACCTGTTTAGAGCGGTCTCGGAGCGGCCGTTTAGTGCGCACCAGAGTGCGGCTGTTGTGTTCACACTGACCCAAACGAACCGTACTCGGAGCGACACGTCATTTGGGCCGACCTAAACAGTGTATGTGTGAAAGCACCCTGAAAGAGTCACTGATCATATTCACTCTAGGACCCTCCTCTTCACTCAAAACCCTTTCCCGCCGGTATAGATAAAGACACTGCAGCTAGATCACCATACCAGTTATACGATCCATAATATGTTGGCTTGAAAAAATGACCACAACTCTAACTACGAAGTTAGTGGAACAATTCAGCAGATCTTCGCATTACTTCCATGGGTGATGATGGGTCTACCATCCACGAAGTGGAAACAGATCATCAGCTGTTCTCTGCCAAACAAAGAGGTCTTTCTACCGCGCGTCTGTGGGACACCACATACATGCAAATAATAGTTTATATGAAGAACTGTATAGTAGTTTAATCGCTATGGCTTGCACATGTACTCCTTCCGGAAGCATACTTGGACAACAGAGTTAAAAAAAAAAATCCATGACTGGCGCTGCGATCAATCTCTTGTCAATACACGTGTTTCCATTCCAGATCAGTCTGATCAATTATTCGACTGTGTAGACACGCCAGGATTATCAGTTGAAACAGTGTTCAACTGGATAAACATTCACTCTTGTATTTAAAGTACAGGCAGACAGGTTTGTAGTTTAGATATCGGTGTGATAGAAGCAACATGTGGGCTCGCGCACACTGGCGCGTGGTGACAGGGTCAACAAAGAATTTCACGCGCTGAATCAAACCGAGTGCACGTGTCAGCCAACACAGTATTCTTTAAGTTAGTTTACTTTGTAATACAACTTAACTTAGGTTAAAATACATATTTTTTACACTCACCGACTTGCGTTTGAAGTTGCAAGGAATAACTCGATTTTGCATTTGCTGACTAATGTGCTCCGTGTGTTCTTGCAGTGTTGGAAGAGTTTCACCCACTCACCAGACTATTCATTTGGACTGTAACAGTACATTTGCAGCTGAGCTTAAAGTAAAAAGTGAAAGAATAGCGTTACCTTAGCGAGGAGGGCCAGTTGTCCTAAGTGTGATTTGGTTAGGAGATGTGGATTGAACTCTCTGCATCCTCATGATATACAGCTACTGGTACGGGGGCGCTCGTGACAGAGGCGGAGCCCGCCAATGCTTTGTTGTTGGGGCAGTGGGTCAAGTATAAATCTCAAAATATTGAGTTTAATTTAGGAATAAAAAGGATTACCTTTGGATATCAAAATTACCTTGTATGTTCTACCTTATAAAATATTAGAGGTAGCATACAAGGCAAAACAATAATGTTGCATTTATACAGCAACAAAATAAACTTAATGTTTATTATGCATGTATTATATATATATATACTTTTTACCTTAGTCCAAATATAATATAGATAATAATAATAAAATACAAGT